>CM060913.1:10200000-11400000 GCA_030737875.1 Allium sativum
ATAAAAACACAGTTTGTTAACAAAATGTACAATTAAGATAAAAACATCGCATTTAGTTAAAATGTACAATTAGATAAAAATGCGCATTTAGATTAAAACACCGTTGTTTTAACAAGTGTAAAATTAAAATAAAAACACGTTTTAATGTTACGGCAAAAGCATAGGGAAAGATTCAGGTTTTTATTTAAGGAATTATGTTTTACATTAAAATCACATTTTAATGTGATATTAGAAAACATAGAAAGAGTCATGTTTACCAATAAAAACCATGTCATTCATTTAAGATTTGTTTTTGTTAAATAAAAAGAAGTCATATTTGTCTTGTTAAATAAAAAGAAGTCATATTTGTCTTGTTAAATAAAAAGAAGTCATATTTGTTTTGTCAAATGAAAAGAAGTCATATTTGTTTTGTTAAATAAGAAGAAGAAACAGTAAATATTCATTTGTTTATTATTTATGGAAATTCATAGATACATGTTTGTGATCTTGTCTGAAATGATTTGTGATTAAATCTGTTGTTGTATGTTGTGGGATGATTTAGAATATTCACGTTGTTTAGATTATATGAAGTTGTATTGCAAGTAACACCCAAAATCATATGTGTTATCATTTGTAGGCTTACTTAATTTGTTAGGAAATTGACAACAAGCATACCAATTTGGCGTGGTATGAAGTATTGGATTTGTTACGTGTGTTAACACCAAACATATAAAAATTGGAGTGTATGGATGTGGGATTATATACGTATGTTGACATCCAATAGATAAAAATTGGGGTGGTTGCAATATTGGGTTTGATATGTATGATTGACATCAAGTTTATTTAAATGGCGTTCTTGTGAAATATGTATTACAAGTATATTATTGATGTAGTTAGTAAAATAGAACTATAATCATAATTTTAGCGTGGTTGGTAAAATAGAATTATAATTATATTTTTACCGTTAGCATTAAAAGTGAACGTTAACTTTATTTTCACCTTCTGCATTAAAAACGAATTTTACTTTTATTTTCACCGTCTGCATTAAAATGAGTTTTAAGTCTTATTTTCATTGTTGGCATTAAAAATGAATTGTAATCTTATTTTCTTTGTTGTCATTAAAAATGAGTTTTGATCATATTTTTCCTGTTGTCAATAAAAATGGATTTTTATCATATTTTCACCGTTATTAATGAAAATGAAATATAGACATATTTTCACCGTATTTAATTAAAATGAAATGCAGTTATATGATGTAGAGTTAATGAATAACATGAAATTATAATTAAATTTTGACGTTCAAGGAAAAATACGAATGCAAGTATAATTTTTGACATATCATAGTTGCATACATATGTGTGGTATTCTCGCATATGAAATAAACCATATATTATAGTTGCATACATGTGGATGAAATGATTTCATTTATTAAAGTGGCATTCATGCACATGAAATAAAACATATCCTTAAGTTCGCATTCATTGTTTTATGAAATGATTTCATTAATTATTGTTGCATTCTTGCATATGAAATAAAACATGTATTATAGTGCATTCATGTTTTATGAAATAGATTCATGCTTTGAAGTTCATTCTTGCATATGAAATAAAACATGTATTATAATTGTATTCATGTTTTATGTAATGAATTCATGTATTATAGTGCATTCATGTTTTATGAAATGAATTCATGAATTAGTGTACGTTAGTACATCTAGGATATAAATATATGTTAATGTAGCGATAATACGTTAAAAATATAAACATAGGAATAAGTTCATTCTTTTATTTGTGTTCTTAACACAAAAATAAACATAGAAATAAAGTTCATCCTTTTATTTGTATTTTTCAAATATGACATGCAAATAAAAGTGCATCTTTTTATTTTTGTTCTCTAACACAAATATGACATAGAAATAAAAATGCATCTTTTATTTGTACCCCCTAATATAAACAAACCTTAGAAATAAAAGTTTATCTTTGTATTTGCATTTTTCCAATGCAAATATAGTATAGAAAAATAAGCCCATGTTTTAGTTATGTTCTTTATTACAAATGAAACTTAGAAATAAAGGTTACATATTTTTATTTACATCCCTCGATGTAAATAAACATGTAAGAAAAATATAACTTTTATTTGCATTCAGCAACGCAAATAAAAATAAAATATGAAATTAAGAGTTGCATTTCTATGATAGCTAAAAACACATAGTTAATGTTTATGATAAAAAAAAAAAGTAGAAAGATGTACATATTTCACTATGAAATATGTTTTACATTAAAATACATTTTAATGTAATATTGGAAACATAGTAAAGGACTCACTATTTTTGTTCATAAAAATAGATTGAACAAAATATTTATTTTTGTTCATTAGAAAGAAATTCACACTTCTGTCTAAATTAAATAGTGAAAACAAAAGAAACACTTTCGTTTAAGAGAAGGGAGTTGTACAATTTAGAATTGGAAAATGAAATAAAAATACATTTTAGTAGACATTATATACAGGAATGTGTGTTAGGTAGATAGTTCACTCTTTTATTGAGCATGATACCTATATTAATATTATCGCCAAATAATTTACATTTATATATATATATATATATATGAATAAAAATAGCGACATATCGTTATTAAATTTTATTAACGATATGAGATGGTTTTAAACCTTATATATATATATGCGAGAATCATTTGAAAAGACCGAGTTCAATCTCATTTCAAATGATTATACGACGTTCTAAGTCGAAGATTTTAAGACGGTGATTGAAGACCGACGATCTTCACATCGAATGGGTGTGTTGCTACTGAGACCCATGAGAGGAGTAGCTACCTTGAAAGGGTTTCAGTGGTGGTCGTTCAGACGTAGTGTTGATTTGTACGGATTTGACTTTCGCTCAGACCCAGAGCATAAGTTTATAAATGGAATGTATGTCTGACGTTGTAGTCCTTTATACTACATTCGTTGATCTCTATTAATATATATCTGTTTGGTGATTAACACCCTTCTCTGAGACGTACGAGCTTAGGGGTTATATATTGGTAGAAATCAATGGTATAGTATGGACTGACAATGTGGCATGCTAAGATGCATTGATCAAGGCTTTTGTTGAAAAGCAGGCCTTGTGGTTGATGATCAAAGCACGGCCTGTTTAGGCGTAGCTTTGTGTATAGCGTGACTTCGCGAGCCTCACACCCCGGTATGAGTCAAAAACGGGATATGGACTACAGGGAGTGCACACATTTCTTTCTAGCTAGAGTGGTGTCAGTGACCTACCAGCCCTGACATTTTACTTATGTGGATGATGGATTTTGAGGCGCCTCGTTATTTTTATAGGCCGTTGGTGGTCATACTATAGGTCCAAAGGGACCGGGAAGCGTGTGTTCAGGCATAACTAATCCACTGCCCATAGGCGGGGACCGGCCCTGAAGATCCAAGGGTTCACTGCGGGGGATCCTGAGGCATTTGCTAGAGTGTCTCGAATCGGAGAGGAGTTTGCCCCTAGCCTCGACTCATGATGGAAATCCAATTTCCAATACGACCTTGCGGTTTTGATTGTAGAACTAGTATTGGCGACATGCTATATGGTAACCATGCCGTCTAGGATTGATACTTATGATTCAAATCTTTTTATTAAAACATATATACACTAATAATAATATCAAATCCGTTTTATACGTATCAAGCATCTTTTGACCATTATAAGGTAAAACCCTATCCTCTGGTGTGCGTTGCATTGTGTGATGGGACTTGGGTCTTATAATGGTTTCATTTTTCCAAAAAGACATTGCGTTATTTCTCGATTTACTTTAGTTTATGCACCGACAATCCATTGGAATAAAACCCGTTCCGCATTAGCGGCGTGGTCCTTGGATTTGTCTTATTAGTTATATTAGTTTAGAATTCTCACACCAGTCCCATGACTGACTCGTAGTTTGTTTCACTTTGCAAACTCGGGTGCCCTCTTTTCCACACGGGCAGTCGAGTAGCTTTTTGCAGATATCTCTCTCTTTAGCAGGATCCTGGATCGAAGCCTAAAGCTGTGTCCAGAGCTTAGAAGTCTTCCGCTGTTTAATGTATTAAATCTGTTGTAATTTATCTTCCGCTGTAGTTTACTTTATTTGTACTCTGATATTCTGTACTCTGATGTTATATTATTGTAATGTAATAAAAGTCTGCTGTTATTGTTCTGATGTATTGTATTCCCAAAGTTAACGTATGCGAGTTTTGAACGGTCTTGGTCGATTTTGTGATCGATTAAGGTCGGGCAAAATCCGTGTCGTTACAGGTGGTATCAGAGCTCTGGTTAGCTCAAAATCTTTGGGGTACAACTTGTTAGAACTGAACAAAAGACTCATCAGAGATTGGATTAGTAATGTCCAATAAGAATACTCATTAGAGATAGGACCAGCAGTGTCCTAGAATGAGAATACTCATTAGAGATGGGGTTAGTAATGCCCTAGAATGAGTTCAGAGTGATAAGCTTATAATTAAAGTATTTTGATTATATATATAATCCTATTTCAGAAGATAAGATTTTTAAATATATAAAAGTATATATGTATTTGATAAATTAGTCCACAATTGAAATTAATAATAGTAAAATTGAAATTTAGTTAATAAATTAAACAACTTATAGCTACGTTCCTTTTCGAGGACGAAAAGATTTTAAGTGGGGGAGACTGTAACAACCCGGAATTTTGGGGCCAATTTAAACTTTTATTTTAAGGAAACTTTGTTAGAATTTTTTTTTTTTTACATTTTGATTATCATAAAAAAATATATATATATGAAATATGTTTTAAAATAAAAGTTAGTCTTTATTTAAATGTAAGAACATAAAAATGATTTACATTTAAAAGTTATTCTTTTTAATGAAAATGAACATATTTTGGTTAGTGCTAAAAGTCTAACTTTTTAATGTCATGTAGAAACATGAAATGTTTTACATTAAAAATTTATGCTTTTAACGTCAAGTAGGAACTTTAATGACATTGATTAATTCATTGATTGAAAATAATGTGTAGGTTATAAATGAAATAAATTTTGACAATATATATATATATATGTATGTATATATATATATATGTACATGTCTTTGGCTGTCCTCTTAAATATTTCCCTTGTCAATTCATATTTAACATTTAGAAATTCAAAATATAGACCATATGCTTATAAACAAATAGCATTAATCTAGCATTAATTCTTTCCACTTTATCCTCTCTCTCCCTCTTTCATTGTCATCTACTTTTGAAATTTGAATAATAAAAGAAATAAAATAAATGTGTCATTATTGCGTATAATCAAAAGGGGTTTTAAGGAAACATTTATAAAAACTCAATTAAAACATAAAACGTATTTATTCGTAATGCACATGCATGGTTTTTGGAATAAAAACAAAACTTTGCCCCACTATCAAATTTGTAATTACCTTGTTACATGCTGAAAATGATTGATATACATACTCGCCAAATAATAGGCTTGCTGAATTTCTTTGCATCATAATAATAAAAGAAAATGTGTTACCGAAAGATAGATAATTAAAATTTGATATGTTTTCCTATTTTGGTTTCATAACTTAATATATATATACATAAATATATATATATATATATATATATATATATATATATATATATGAGTTGTGATATGTTTTCAATGGTCTTAATCTAGTATAGATAAAATTTATTTAAATATGGAATACATTCTTGAGTATATAAGTTGTTACATAAAAGCTTTGTATTAAAAGCAAATATACACGTTATTTAATAGGAAAGCAAATGAAAAGCATAAACAAGTAATTTAATAAGATATATTAATAATAAAAAAATCAACCAAATATGGTTATGGGGGGAAATGAATATAGGCGGAAATAAATACCATTATTCTTAATTGGTGTTGAAGCTGAATCAAATAAATCTAGTAAGGTTCCAATTTATTTTCTAAAAATTGTCATTCAATGCCCTTTTTATTCTGAAATTTGAAAAATTAATAATATAATACTATATATTCCCTCATAAAACAAACACTAATTCATTCTATACCCTAGCCGCCGTCATCTACAGTTTTCATGGCCTAAACTCTTCAAATCTTTCTTCCCCAAATTCTTTCAATCCAATCATGAACAATCAAAACTTAATGAATGAAATAATCAAGAGCAAAGCAAGGCTACGAAGTGGCGGTTTCCGATGGTGTTCTGACGGCTTGGGGTTGCGTGCGCAGGTCCTTGGCAAAGTCGACGATGGGTTCAAATTCAGAGAGGCAAATACGATGAAGATGAAGGCAAAGGCAAAAGCGTAAATTAATTTAAGTTTTGTTAGAATCGTGGTGTCGGGATCTACAACCGGGAACTGTCTAGAGCTGAAATAGAGAACGTTGAAAATCCAGAATTAAAAAGCTTTGTGAGATTTCTATCTTTATTCAATAACTAAAATTTAATTATTCTCTTATTATTCGAAATCGATGCATGTATATAATGAAATCAGATTTGTGATTTGCGATTGAAATTTGTTGATTATTGATTTTGGTTGTGATGCTTCATTGAATTTTATCGTTGTTTGTTAGAAGATCGTTGAAATTAAACATATCATGTTTGTTTAGTTAAAAACAAATATATGTTATTAGTTCTATTGGAAACCAATACCTCATGTCTATTAAGGTAAAATTGTTGAAACCAAAATATCATATTTTTTGGTTAATTAGAAATTTGTTAACGAATGAAATTACCATTTTGCTTGTCATTAGTTATCATAGAAAATGGTTTGCAAAATAACATGTCGCCAAAAAAATTACATTTTTATGTTTGTTTAGAAATGAATGAATTCATGTTAGAGAACATATTAGTATACAAATTTCATTTTTATGTTAATTGAAATGAATTAATGTTAGAAACCCTGTTATCATAAAAATCACATTTTTATGTTAGTTAGAAATGAACAAATTTTTGTTAGAAAACATAAAATGTAATTTTAGAATAAAAACACAGTTTGTTAACAAAATGTACAATTAAGATAAAAACATCGCATTTAGTTAAAATGTACAATTAGATAAAAATGCGCATTTAGATTAAAACACCGTTGTTTTAACAAGTGTAAAATTAAAATAAAAACACGTTTTAATGTTACGGCAAAAGCATAGGGAAAGATTCAGGTTTTTATTTAAGGAATTATGTTTTACATTAAAATCACATTTTAATGTGATATTAGAAAACATAGAAAGAGTCATGTTTACCAATAAAAACCATGTCATTCATTTAAGATTTGTTTTTGTTAAATAAAAAGAAGTCATATTTGTCTTGTTAAATAAAAAGAAGTCATATTTGTCTTGTTAAATAAAAAGAAGTCATATTTGTTTTGTCAAATGAAAAGAAGTCATATTTGTTTTGTTAAATAAGAAGAAGAAACAGTAAATATTCATTTGTTTATTATTTATGGAAATTCATAGATACATGTTTGTGATCTTGTCTGAAATGATTTGTGATTAAATCTGTTGTTGTATGTTGTGGGATGATTTAGAATATTCACGTTGTTTAGATTATATGAAGTTGTATTGCAAGTAACACCCAAAATCATATGTGTTATCATTTGTAGGCTTACTTAATTTGTTAGGAAATTGACAACAAGCATACCAATTTGGCGTGGTATGAAGTATTGGATTTGTTACGTGTGTTAACACCAAACATATAAAAATTGGAGTGTATGGATGTGGGATTATATACGTATGTTGACATCCAATAGATAAAAATTGGGGTGGTTGCAATATTGGGTTTGATATGTATGATTGACATCAAGTTTATTTAAATGGCGTTCTTGTGAAATATGTATTACAAGTATATTATTGATGTAGTTAGTAAAATAGAACTATAATCATAATTTTAGCGTGGTTGGTAAAATAGAATTATAATTATATTTTTACCGTTAGCATTAAAAGTGAACGTTAACTTTATTTTCACCTTCTGCATTAAAAACGAATTTTACTCTTATTTTCACCGTCTGCATTAAAATGAGTTTTAAGTCTTATTTTCATTGTTGGCATTAAAAATGAATTGTAATCTTATTTTCTTTGTTGTCATTAAAAATGAGTTTTGATCATATTTTTCCTGTTGTCAATAAAAATGGATTTTTATCATATTTTCACCGTTATTAATGAAAATGAAATATAGACATATTTTCACCGTATTTAATTAAAATGAAATGCAGTTATATGATGTAGAGTTAATGAATAACATGAAATTATAATTAAATTTTGACGTTCAAGGAAAAATACGAATGCAAGTATAATTTTTGACATATCATAGTTGCATACATATGTGTGGTATTCTCGCATATGAAATAAACCATATATTATAGTTGCATACATGTGGATGAAATGATTTCATTTATTAAAGTGGCATTCATGCACATGAAATAAAACATATCCTTAAGTTCGCATTCATTGTTTTATGAAATGATTTCATTAATTATTGTTGCATTCTTGCATATGAAATAAAATATGTATTATAGTGCATTCATGTTTTATGAAATAGATTCATGCTTTGAAGTTCATTCTTGCATATGAAATAAAACATGTATTATAATTGTATTCATGTTTTATGTAATGAATTCATGTATTATAGTGCATTCATGTTTTATGAAATGAATTCATGAATTAGTGTACGTTAGTACATCTAGGATATAAATATATGTTAATGTAGCGATAATACGTTAAAAATATAAACATAGGAATAAGTTCATTCTTTTATTTGTGTTCTTAACACCAAAATAAACATAGAAATAAAGTTCATCCTTTTATTTGTATTTTTCAAATATGACATGCAAATAAAAGTGCATCTTTTTATTTTTGTTCTCTAACACAAATATGACATAGAAATAAAAATGCATCTTTTATTTGTACCCCCTAATATAAACAAACCTTAGAAATAAAAGTTTATCTTTGTATTTGCATTTTTCCAATGCAAATATAGTATAGAAAAATAAGCCCATGTTTTAGTTATGTTCTTTATTACAAATGAAACTTAGAAATAAAGGTTACATATTTTTATTTACATCCCTCGATGTAAATAAACATGTAAGAAAAATATAACTTTTATTTGCGTTCAGCAACGCAAATAAAAATAAAATATGAAATTAAGAGTTGCATTTCTATGATAGCTAAAAACACATAGTTAATGTTTATGATAAAAAAAAAAGTAGAAAGATGTACATATTTCACTATGAAATATGTTTTACATTAAAATACATTTTAATGTAATATTGGAAACATAGTAAAGGACTCACTATTTTTGTTCATAAAAATAGATTGAACAAAATTTATTTTTTTTGTTCATTAGAAAGAAATTCACACTTCTGTCTAAATTAAATAGTGAAAATAAAAGAAACACTTTCGTTTAAGAGAAGGGAGTTGTACAATTTAGAATTGGAAAATGAAATAAAAATACATTTTAGTAGACATTATATACAGGAATGTGTGTTAGGTAGAAAGTTCACTCTTTTATTGAGCATGATACCTATATTAATATTATCGCCAAATAATTTACATTTATATATATATATATATGAATAAAAATAGCGACATATCGTTATTAAATTTTATTAACGATATGAGATGGTTTTAAACCTTATATATATATATGCGAGAATCATTTGAAAAGACCGAGTTCAATCTCATTTCAAATGATTATACGACGTTCTAAGTCGAAGATTTAAAGACGGTGATTAAAGACCGACGATCTTCACATCGAATGGGTGTGTTGCTACTGAGACCCATGAGAGGAGTAGCTACCTTGAAAGGGTTTCAGTGGTGGTCGTTCAGACGTAGTGTTGATTTGTACGGATTTGACTTTCGCTCAGACCCAGAGCATAAGTTTATAAATGGAATGTATGTCTGACGTTGTAGTCCTTTATACTACATTCGTTGATCTCTATTAATATATATCTGTTTGGTGATTAACACCCTTCTCTGAGACGTACGAGCTTAGGGGTTATATATTGGTAGAAATCAATGGTATAGTATGGACTGACAATGTGGCATGCTAAGATGCATTGATCAAGGCTTTTGTTGAAAAGCAGGCCTTGTGGTTGATGATCAAAGCACGGCCTGTTTAGGCGTAGCTTTGTGTATAGCGTGACTTCGTGTAACGAACCGGGATTTTCGACTCCGAAAATCAACATCAAACTACCATGTTGACCATTCAGACATCGAATATTCCAGATCATTAATAGAAAGAAGTTAGAGGGTGAGATAAGAAAGAAAGAAATATTAGAATAGAAGAAGAAGAAGAAACACCACACAGAGTCTCACATCGCAGCGGAATGACATATAATACAGAAATAACCTTTATTGAAAACCTTTAAAATACTTACAATATCAGAGTACCTTAACATCTGGACAGTGATAATCTGTTCTCATACAACACACAGCGGAATACTAGTAATATCATACGTCTGGACTCTTCCAGCTCGTCTCTTCATAGCAGTCGATAACCTGAACCTGTACAACCCGGCCTAACCCGAGCATTTGCAAAACACCGGGTCAGTCTGGTGAACCAGAATGAGATAAACTCGCACAGTAATAAGGCAAATCATCCAATCATGATTTTAAAGTTCAAAATCTTTTCAAAGAAAAGGATAATCGTAAGACCAAATCCACACATAAACACGGACGGTTTTTACCTTACGATAACCCAAAACAGTTTTGAAATCAATATCTTTTCTGATATTATAATAATGTCTAACACAAGTAAATAGAAATCTAGTGGAACGCTTGCATCTCACGCTCCACATATATAGCATACAATCAAAACCCGCAGGCGCTTATTGGAGATTGGATTCCAACTTGACAAGGTATGGGTCCACCTT
This sequence comes from Allium sativum, assembly GCA_030737875.1. NCBI lineage: Eukaryota > Viridiplantae > Streptophyta > Magnoliopsida > Asparagales > Amaryllidaceae > Allium > Allium sativum. The sequence continues at coordinate 10,210,836 of CM060913.1, forward strand.
CCGATCGTGTATCTCTAGAGATGAATACACTGGGTTCAACAAGAACTTCTTGCAACCCGGCCCTCACATGACCGACCACTCATTTCGCTTGAGTGTATCGAATGTATATCACCGACGGTTGGGATCAGCAACCGTCTCCCGAAAAGGGACAGCATCGAAACATAGATTTAAGAAACAAATAGGATTTCCTCTAGATAGGTGATCATACACCCTAATGGGAGCGACCCACATAGCCATGCTGCCTGCCCGATTTCTGTCATCTCCTGGTTGATGAGGCTTGAGGCCAGAATTAAATCTTGAACATTTGGTCGCCATTTACTTTGAATGCCACATCGTCAAATCCATCAGATATCACTAATTGATATCCACAAAAATACTCTAGCAGTAAGCTAAGAGAACGGCGATTCCCCGCCAACCACTATCGTACGTTTGAAGAAATCAACGTACGTGATCCTTCGGAAATACTCTGTCAGACATCCGTCCGTATACGTCATCCAGGAACAGGATGAACCGAAGGCACTACCCTACCGCATCCATATAGGAATCACCCCATGGATCAGTAGCGAGAAGTCCTTGCAACTCGTAGATTCCAACCACGACAGAATCACAGCTTATCTCTGCTTGCCAGGCAGAGAACATTAGTGGTTCTTCCGTTTATGAAGATCCACGGTCTTCAACGCTCCATCTCGATCATCTTCTGAGATCTTCACGTATTTGTTGGACGGAATGGTTCTCGAATATAAATTTGATCCCGGTCTTTCCATACCAACAATCGTATTGGACAGATTTGATAGTCGGTGTTTTAACTATCAAAATATACAGTGTTTCAAACATGACACTCCAATGAGTTCACTGGCTCAGTACTCAGCATCACTTGGCCTTTAACAACTGATTTGCTTTTAAAACTTCTTAACTCTTTCAATATTCACAAATACGAGATTTGAATAACTCTAATTTGGTTAACTCAAATTTATTAACCCTAACTGGTTAACTCTAACTGATTGACTCGACTTATTTATCTCCTGTCGATTAACTAATATACAACTTAACTCCATTCGCTTGACTCTAGATCGCAGCGATCACAATGGTTACGCCTAATTCCCTCAAGAAACATCCGACCGCTGTAGGCTATCTGCAGCCCTGCGAATTGCGCTAGCAGTCGTACGCAATGGCAACTTATCTTGAATACGAGGTTTGCCTAACTCTAGCTCGAATAATTATATTCTTACATACTAATGTCCTCAGAACTGTTACGTAGTAAAATAACTTATAACCAAATATAATTTCCAGTAAATTCTCCTTTCAAAACATTTGTTACATCCGTCCTTTATTATTTAAATCGGGAAATCCATTAGTGCTAATAAGTAAATTCACAGCACATATGTTATAACGCTATTTAGAATTATAGCATGTAAGTTATAACCATAGCGTTATAATTACTATTTAGATTTACAAACAACAGCGCTATAATCGCTGTTTAGGTTCACAAAAACATTTACCATAGCAACAGCGTTTAAATTGCTATTAGATTCACAAAACATATATTATAACAACAGCGCTAAAATCGCTGTTTAGATTTTCAAAACATATTCACTAACGTCCCTTACGATTACCAACTAATACTATCTTCAGATAATCACGAGGTTGTTCAAGTTGGGGTATTTTAATTACCTCTCAGACCTTGATCAAACAACGTTCTTATCCTCAGATGAATATCAGCTATAACCCAAACCACTATTCTATTCCAGTCTCAACAAATTCCATTATAACTTGGACTTTGTTATAGGGTCCTACGACCCACTTATTTGCCCAATTTCACTTTACCAATCTCCTTCCCAATCTATTCGACTATTTCCACTTTGGAAATCTTATTTCAAATTCTCCCTTTTCTTGATTCCATTTCAAAATACGTTAATTTGGGATTAACGATGTAAACTCTCATCGTTTTTTCTTTTTTATCACTTTGGTTCAAATACATCCTGGTTTAATCTAAAACCATTTTCATCTCGCTTTCTTTAAAACTTAATTCAAATATTAAGTCAACGTAATTTAAGCATCGTATTCGCTTAAATCCCTCTTTATTACTCGGTTGTAAAAGTTCGGGTTTTAAATATAAAACCCTTTCATAACTCCTTTCACCACTCAACTGGATTTCACTTCAACCTTGATTAATTCAATCAAACAAATGTCCCAATTTCACTTAATTAGAGAAATAAATTACTTTGATCCTTAACTACTTTAGTAGTAAATCCCTTTATTAACTAAATTAAATAGTAACTCTCTTTCCAAACCTTATTTAAGTTCAACAATATTCATTTATCCATTTTAGTCAAAACACATTCTTGATAAACAATTCTAATTCCAATTGGTCGATTTAATTAACTCAAAATTCGATTATCTCATTAACTGATTTCAAACAATCCTCGCTTTAAATTAATTAAAAATAAAATTTATTTAAATAAATTCCATTAATTGTTCTTTGCAAAACAATTTCCCAAAGTGTAAACATTCGACTCGTCTCTTATCCCCTGTTTGTAATCCGATTATCATCAGCATTTACTTTATAAAATAACTTAATAACAACTCAGGGTCTTAAATAAATAAAATATTTATTTAATTCTTTTTAATAACTTTTATTCCAAATAATATATTTCAAATCTAATTCTGGTTATAAAATAAATTTTATAACCTCAACTCTATCGATTCACCTGACGGTGAATCATTATTTATAACCCAATTGGTTTTAAAGGCCATGCTCTGCCAAATACTTAACCAACACCACCACTGGTTTAAACCAAACATACGTTGAATATTCAGTCAATAAACAACAACCAAATCAACCACAGTTAACTGATGATAAATAACAACCATTTAACATCAACCAAATAACAGAACAATTCAAACAATTAAGCATGCTTATAAATAAGCGTGACCAACAAGGTGAGTTACCTCCGTTGGATCCAATCGTTGAAACAACGATTTGATATTTCACTGAAATTAAACACGGTCTAATTTCATCGGTTAAATCAACAGATAAACATACAATTATCAAAACAGTCAACCATTGGCAAGCAGAGCACACAAAATAAAAACACCCAATTTATATAAAATATAAAAAGGGTAACTGAGTGAGTTTAACTCACCTTGATTTCATTCGTTGTTGAAGCAGTTCATTTCAGTTAAATTAAACTGTCGTTTAATTTTACCGAAAGATTCCGCTGCTTCCAATCCTGTCCAGACTGGTTCCATCATACTCAGCTCGAAAATACGATTTCGGCATCACTTTGTTTGTCGAATTCTGATAACATACCAATGAGATATTAACATCTCAAGTTAACACAAATAAAATAAATAAATTAATTTCTCAATTAGTGATTTCTTGATTATAAATTTAATTACATTGATCAGTAGAGCTGATCAACAATTCCGATCCTGCTTGACATATGCTTTGTCCTCGTTCATATTCTGTAGACAAAAGAATAAGTTATTTTGATTCGAGGTTAATGTAATTTTACATAATCATTTTCTTAATTTATAGTTTAAACAAAATTTATTTACTAATTTTCTCGTTAACCTTTAATAGTCGATTAAGGAGGGATACAGGGTTGACCAAACAGTTTCTCGTCCGTTCATTCACCCCTTTCAGAACCGGAATGGTAAAACACCTGTATGAGTACAGTACAATATGATTAAAATAGTTAACTTCTAAATTAGGTTTTTAATTATTATAATTATACTACTTACAAGAAGAAGAAAAATGGCCGATCCCATTATGTTTCCTTCAGGAAATTGCGGCCGATTTCTTTTCGTGAATCCCTTCTGTACTCACCCTTTTTGTACTCTCGTTTCCCTCTCCTTTCCTTTCTAATGACTTTGTGTTGTTCCCGTTTTGATCTCAGCGCATTCATTTTTTTTTCTTTCTTTTACTGTCAACCTGAGCCCCATCTACACCAAACCATATCCACGTTCAACTAGGACTACCCCCTACAGTCCCAACGCAACCCATACTCCATTCTGAAATCATCCCTTCTTCCCACCGTACCTACTCAGTACTTCCCCCCAAATGCCCGACGCTGCACCCAAATCAGATGATCGAACATCAACTGCGACCCCTCAAATACCATCGTCTGACCCTCAAGTCACTTCGCTCCAAGCCTCAACGATTTCGAGTACCTGGTTCAACTCCAACAGGCCATGAAAAGCCGTCGCCTTTAAGGAAAAACTAACCCTCCCTGAAAGGAATCGGATCTCCACTAAGAGCTTGACGAGCTCGATAATTTGCTGTTGGGTGATTTCGGTTTTGATTAACCAGTTTGGAGAATTAAGCTAATGATCGATGGATTTATGTGAAATTTGTGAGGAACGATAGAAAGGGTTTTCACCGTTAAATAGATGGTGGCGGCGCAAGTCTGTTCTTTAAGGGTTTGATGGTTATGAATGGTATATATATAGTATGTGAATGGTTGATTTTAATATTAATTTATATTTAACGAAACTTTGTCGTAAAGTAGTTGATTAAAACCCATACAAATGATTTCCGTCTACTGATAAAAAGGCTGTTCTTGATGTAAAACGGTATTCCGGACCCAATGGGACAAGTTTCGTCGCGATCCGAGGTCGTTTGAAGAAAATTCCTTTATAAAATCAGAAATGAACACGCGTTTAATTTTTCCACGGTCACCAGATAAATCAAATCAACTCGAAACTGCGAACATCGACAATAACTTTTCGATACGAACCCAACGACACTAATTTCGTCGCATTCTGAGACTGTTGCCCCGGTAGGCTGTTTTTACCCCGAACCGCCCTACCCTTTTTAACGCCAAATTTCTCGATCTCTAAAAATAACAAACTATATACATATCCTGACTCTAATCGACGATACGAACTCAACAGAACTGGTTTCGCGACCTAATTCGATTGTCTGCTCAAGTTATGCCAAATATCCTTTTATTTATTTTAATGCGTGCTATAGAATTTTAACGGGCGTTTACGGTTGCTGTGGTCACATACGACATTGGTTTGCCACGCGGTTTGATTTTATGACAATAATTTAACGATACGGTTCTAATGAAACTGGTTTCGTCGAAATCTGAGTCCGTTTGCAAAACGGCTATTTTAAAGGCCTATAATTTAATAACGATTTTCCATAGCGACTATTTCAAAATTTGATTTGGCCATAACTATCAAACTATAACACGAAATCTGGATTTTTCTCTTTCATATGAAAGCTATTGCCAATACGGCCCCAACGTGTCTTGTTTCACAGAAATCCGACTTATATCGAATCCTGTATTCTCAGTTGAAGTTCAAAAGTTCATTTCACGAACTGCACGCCATTTTCAAGCTCAATTTATATTTATAAAAATATATAACGTTCAACTTTGTTTTTAATAACGAATTAAATATTAAATTCCATTAATATTCCCAATCATAATATTTAAAACTAATTTAAATATTCATATTCACATGGTCGAAAAACACGGGTCGTTACATTCTTCCCCCCTTAGAATAATTTCGTCCTCGAAATTGCTAAGGTAAGAAAGAACGTTATAAATCCATTAACTTTCAAATCTAATTTTATACTAAATTAGAAACCTATTCAAAACCGTAAATAAATATTTTCAAAAATATTGAAAATTTCTGACATCTTAAATTTCCGAAAAATTTCGCCAGCACCTCCTCTGTATGGCTCAATCGGCACAACCACAACTCGCCATTCTAGGCCTTCTCCAATCCAAAAGAAAATGAAACAGCCAAGCGGCTTGCCAAACAGGCTCGTAAATCACCAAATCCATATAAAAATAAACGTGTACTTTTTTGTCGGGCACATCATTATATCCCTCCGTCTGCTACTCTGTCAGCATATACAACTGCATTCCCCAAACAAAATTCCAATTTTATCCTCAAACCGAATCCTTCACACATCCAAGCCAAATCCCATTCTTAACTCCATTTGCATTCATTATCAATTTCACCTCAACTCACCAGTCCAAAACCATTTCAGATTCCTGTCTCATAATTCAAAATCTGATTCTACTTGATATATTATATCTCGATTCAAATTTCAGTTAATTGGTTTCAATTCAATTCATATTCGCTTTCACAATTCCTATTTAATTTAGTTTTTATTCGAACAATTTCCCTGGGAGTTTTTAAATAGTTCAGCTCTTTCAAAAATCAAATATTCCCTTTCAGGATTCAAACAACTTGTTTTTCTCAAAGCAATTCAAAACAAGATCTTTGGTAGTAATCCGTCACTTAGAACTCGGAAATGAGCACTGATGATGTGGCCATCATCCTCAGAGTTATTTCCCAGCCATCGAAGTGAGTTCAATACTATATCATTTCAAAATTCCAATTTTAAACACTTTCATTTTGAAATATCTCAAAATACAAATGCTTGGAAAATATTTTCAAATTCACCCAGGATCTTAAAATTCACATACATTTAATCCAAAATTACTTTTCACACTCTTCTAATTTTTGACAATTTCAATCTAAATTCTGGTTTAACTTCAAATTTAATTCATCTGATTCCATATATTATATCCATAGGAATTCTGATTGGTTACTTACATAACCATTCCATTATAACACATCCAATATACTATAATACTCCAAATATTAATCATTCTTTTATATCAAAATATAAATTGGGTAAAATTATTTCATTTACCCCCTTTCAAAAACATACTGTGTCGAATTATTCTGTTCAAGAGTTTAGAAACACTTATCGACACAGTTTGCATTACTGTATCGACCAGAATTCATAAACTACTCAACAAACCAATCAACACAATATAAACAGTTTTTATAACAATTTACAAATACGCGCTCATATATATACACTCAAACTCAATCTAGGGTATTGCTAACCCCATCTCTACTGAGTCACGCCACAGAACCAAGGTAATTACTTAACCTTAAGCTCTGATACCACTGTAACGAACCCCGGATTTTCGACTCCGAAAATCAACATCAAACTACCATGTTGACCATTCAGACATCGAATATTCCAGATCATTAATAGAAAGAAGTTAGAGGGTGAGATAAGAAAGAAAGAAATATTAGAATAGAAGAAGAAGAAGAAACACCACACAGAGTCTCACATCGCAGCGGAATGACATATAATACAGAAATAACCTTTATTGAAAACCTTTAAAATACTTACAATATCAGAGTACCTTAACATCTGGACAGTGATAATCTGTTCTCATACAACACACAGCGGAATACTAGTAATATCATACGTCTGGACTCTTCCAGCTCGTCTCTTCATAGCAGTCGATAACCTGAACCTGTACAACCCGGCCTAACCCGAGCATTTGCAAAACACCGGGTCAGTCTGGTGAACCAGAATGAGATAAACTCGCACAGTAATAAGGCAAATCATCCAATCATGATTTTAAAGTTCAAAATCTTTTCAAAGAAAAGGATAATCGTAAGACCAAATCCACACATAAACACGGACGGTTTTTACCTTACGATAACCCAAAACAGTTTTGAAATCAATATCTTTTCTGATATTATAATAATGTCTAACACAAGTAAATAGAAATCTAGTGGAACGCTTGCATCTCACGCTCCACATATATAGCATACAATCAAAACCCGCAGGCGCTTATTGGAGATTGGATTCCAACTTGACAAGGTATGGGTCCACCTTCCGATCGTGTATCTCTAGAGATGAATACACTGGGTTCAACAAGAACTTCTTGCAACCCGGCCCTCACATGACCGACCACTCATTTCGCTTGAGTGTATCGAATGTATATCACCGACGGTTGGGATCAGCAACCGTCTCCCGAAAAGGGACAGCATCGAAACATAGATTTAAGAAACAAATAGGATTTCCTCTAGATAGGTGATCATACACCCTAATGGGAGCGACCCACATAGCCATGCTGCCTGCCCGATTTCTGTCATCTCCTGGTTGATGAGGCTTGAGGCCAGAATTAAATCTTGAACATTTGGTCGCCATTTACTTTGAATGCCACATCGTCAAATCCATCAGATATCACTAATTGATATCCACAAAAATACTCTAGCAGTAAGCTAAGAGAACGGCGATTCCCCGCCAACCACTATCGTACGTTTGAAGAAATCAACGTACGTGATCCTTCGGAAATACTCTGTCAGACATCCGTCCGTATACGTCATCCAGGAACAGGATGAACCGAAGGCACTACCCTACCGCATCCATATAGGAATCACCCCATGGATCAGTAGCGAGAAGTCCTTGCAACTCGTAGATTCCAACCACGACAGAATCACAGCTTATCTCTGCTTGCCAGGCAGAGAACATTAGTGGTTCTTCCGTTTATGAAGATCCACGGTCTTCAACGCTCCATCTCGATCATCTTCTGAGATCTTCACGTATTTGTTGGACGGAATGGTTCTCGAATATAAATTTGATCCCGGTCTTTCCATACCAACAATCGTATTGGACAGATTTGATAGTCGGTGTTTTAACTATCAAAATATACAGTGTTTCAAACATGACACTCCAATGAGTTCACTGGCTCAGTACTCAGCATCACTTGGCCTTTAACAACTGATTTGCTTTTAAAACTTCTTAACTCTTTCAATATTCACAAATACGAGATTTGAATAACTCTAATTTGGTTAACTCAAATTTATTAACCCTAACTGGTTAACTCTAACTGATTGACTCGACTTATTTATCTCCTGTCGATTAACTAATATACAACTTAACTCCATTCGCTTGACTCTAGATCGCAGCGATCACAATGGTTACGCCTAATTCCCTCAAGAAACATCCGACCGCTGTAGGCTATCTGCAGCCCTGCGAATTGCGCTAGCAGTCGTACGCAATGGCAACTTATCTTGAATACGAGGTTTGCCTAACTCTAGCTCGAATAATTATATTCTTACATACTAATGTCCTCAGAACTGTTACGTAGTAAAATAACTTATAACCAAATATAATTTCCAGTAAATTCTCCTTTCAAAACATTTGTTACATCCGTCCTTTATTATTTAAATCGGGAAATCCATTAGTGCTAATAAGTAAATTCACAGCACATATGTTATAACGCTATTTAGAATTATAGCATGTAAGTTATAACCATAGCGTTATAATTACTATTTAGATTTACAAACAACAGCGCTATAATCGCTGTTTAGGTTCACAAAAACATTTACCATAGCAACAGCGTTTAAATTGCTATTAGATTCACAAAACATATATTATAACAACAGCGCTAAAATCGCTGTTTAGATTTTCAAAACATATTCACTAACGTCCCTTACGATTACCAACTAATACTATCTTCAGATAATCACGAGGTTGTTCAAGTTGGGGTATTTTAATTACCTCTCAGACCTTGATCAAACAACGTTCTTATCCTCAGATGAATATCAGCTATAACCCAAACCACTATTCTATTCCAGTCTCAACAAATTCCATTATAACTTGGACTTTGTTATAGGGTCCTACGACCCACTTATTTGCCCAATTTCACTTTACCAATCTCCTTCCCAATCTATTCGACTATTTCCACTTTGGAAATCTTATTTCAAATTCTCCCTTTTCTTGATTCCATTTCAAAATACGTTAATTTGGGATTAACGATGTAAACTCTCATCGTTTTTTCTTTTTTATCACTTTGGTTCAAATACATCCTGGTTTAATCTAAAACCATTTTCATCTCGCTTTCTTTAAAACTTAATTCAAATATTAAGTCAACGTAATTTAAGCATCGTATTCGCTTAAATCCCTCTTTATTACTCGGTTGTAAAAGTTCGGGTTTTAAATATAAAACCCTTTCATAACTCCTTTCACCACTCAACTGGATTTCACTTCAACCTTGATTAATTCAATCAAACAAATGTCCCAATTTCACTTAATTAGAGAAATAAATTACTTTGATCCTTAACTACTTTAGTAGTAAATCCCTTTATTAACTAAATTAAATAGTAACTCTCTTTCCAAACCTTATTTAAGTTCAACAATATTCATTTATCCATTTTAGTCAAAACACATTCTTGATAAACAATTCTAATTCCAATTGGTCGATTTAATTAACTCAAAATTCGATTATCTCATTAACTGATTTCAAACAATCCTCGCTTTAAATTAATTAAAAATAAAATTTATTTAAATAAATTCCATTAATTGTTCTTTGCAAAACAATTTCCCAAAGTGTAAACATTCGACTCGTCTCTTATCCCCTGTTTGTAATCCGATTATCATCAGCATTTACTTTATAAAATAACTTAATAACAACTCAGGGTCTTAAATAAATAAAATATTTATTTAATTCTTTTTAATAACTTTTATTCCAAATAATATATTTCAAATCTAATTCTGGTTATAAAATAAATTTTATAACCTCAACTCTATCGATTCACCTGACGGTGAATCATTATTTATAACCCAATTGGTTTTAAAGGCCATGCTCTGCCAAATACTTAACCAACACCACCACTGGTTTAAACCAAACATACGTTGAATATTCAGTCAATAAACAACAACCAAATCAACCACAGTTAACTGATGATAAATAACAACCATTTAACATCAACCAAATAACAGAACAATTCAAACAATTAAGCATGCTTATAAATAAGCGTGACCAACAAGGTGAGTTACCTCCGTTGGATCCAATCGTTGAAACAACGATTTGATATTTCACTGAAATTAAACACGGTCTAATTTCATCGGTTAAATCAACAGATAAACATACAATTATCAAAACAGTCAACCATTGGCAAGCAGAGCACACAAAATAAAAACACCCAATTTATATAAAATATAAAAAGGGTAACTGAGTGAGTTTAACTCACCTTGATTTCATTCGTTGTTGAAGCAGTTCATTTCAGTTAAATTAAACTGTCGTTTAATTTTACCGAAAGATTCCGCTGCTTCCAATCCTGTCCAGACTGGTTCCATCATACTCAGCTCGAAAATACGATTTCGGCATCACTTTGTTTGTCGAATTCTGATAACATACCAATGAGATATTAACATCTCAAGTTAACACAAATAAAATAAATAAATTAATTTCTCAATTAGTGATTTCTTGATTATAAATTTAATTACATTGATCAGTAGAGCTGATCAACAATTCCGATCCTGCTTGACATATGCTTTGTCCTCGTTCATATTCTGTAGACAAAAGAATAAGTTATTTTGATTCGAGGTTAATGTAATTTTACATAATCATTTTCTTAATTTATAGTTTAAACAAAATTTATTTACTAATTTTCTCGTTAACCTTTAATAGTCGATTAAGGAGGGATACAGGGTTGACCAAACAGTTTCTCGTCCGTTCATTCACCCCTTTCAGAACCGGAATGGTAAAACACCTGTATGAGTACAGTACAATATGATTAAAATAGTTAACTTCTAAATTAGGTTTTTAATTATTATAATTATACTACTTACAAGAAGAAGAAAAATGGCCGATCCCATTATGTTTCCTTCAGGAAATTGCGGCCGATTTCTTTTCGTGAATCCCTTCTGTACTCACCCTTTTTGTACTCTCGTTTCCCTCTCCTTTCCTTTCTAATGACTTTGTGTTGTTCCCGTTTTGATCTCAGCGCATTCATTTTTTTTTCTTTCTTTTACTGTCAACCTGAGCCCCATCTACACCAAACCATATCCACGTTCAACTAGGACTACCCCCTACAGTCCCAACGCAACCCATACTCCATTCTGAAATCATCCCTTCTTCCCACCGTACCTACTCAGTACTTCCCCCCAAATGCCCGACGCTGCACCCAAATCAGATGATCGAACATCAACTGCGACCCCTCAAATACCATCGTCTGACCCTCAAGTCACTTCGCTCCAAGCCTCAACGATTTCGAGTACCTGGTTCAACTCCAACAGGCCATGAAAAGCCGTCGCCTTTAAGGAAAAACTAACCCTCCCTGAAAGGAATCGGATCTCCACTAAGAGCTTGACGAGCTCGATAATTTGCTGTTGGGTGATTTCGGTTTTGATTAACCAGTTTGGAGAATTAAGCTAATGATCGATGGATTTATGTGAAATTTGTGAGGAACGATAGAAAGGGTTTTCACCGTTAAATAGATGGTGGCGGCGCAAGTCTGTTCTTTAAGGGTTTGATGGTTATGAATGGTATATATATAGTATGTGAATGGTTGATTTTAATATTAATTTATATTTAACGAAACTTTGTCGTAAAGTAGTTGATTAAAACCCATACAAATGATTTCCGTCTACTGATAAAAAGGCTGTTCTTGATGTAAAACGGTATTCCGGACCCAATGGGACAAGTTTCGTCGCGATCCGAGGTCGTTTGAAGAAAATTCCTTTATAAAATCAGAAATGAACACGCGTTTAATTTTTCCACGGTCACCAGATAAATCAAATCAACTCGAAACTGCGAACATCGACAATAACTTTTCGATACGAACCCAACGACACTAATTTCGTCGCATTCTGAGACTGTTGCCCCGGTAGGCTGTTTTTACCCCGAACCGCCCTACCCTTTTTAACGCCAAATTTCTCGATCTCTAAAAATAACAAACTATATACATATCCTGACTCTAATCGACGATACGAACTCAACAGAACTGGTTTCGCGACCTAATTCGATTGTCTGCTCAAGTTATGCCAAATATCCTTTTATTTATTTTAATGCGTGCTATAGAATTTTAACGGGCGTTTACGGTTGCTGTGGTCACATACGACATTGGTTTGCCACGCGGTTTGATTTTATGACAATAATTTAACGATACGGTTCTAATGAAACTGGTTTCGTCGAAATCTGAGTCCGTTTGCAAAACGGCTATTTTAAAGGCCTATAATTTAATAACGATTTTCCATAGCGACTATTTCAAAATTTGATTTGGCCATAACTATCAAACTATAACACGAAATCTGGATTTTTCTCTTTCATATGAAAGCTATTGCCAATACGGCCCCAACGTGTCTTGTTTCACAGAAATCCGACTTATATCGAATCCTGTATTCTCAGTTGAAGTTCAAAAGTTCATTTCACGAACTGCACGCCATTTTCAAGCTCAATTTATATTTATAAAAATATATAACGTTCAACTTTGTTTTTAATAACGAATTAAATATTAAATTCCATTAATATTCCCAATCATAATATTTAAAACTAATTTAAATATTCATATTCACATGGTCGAAAAACACGGGTCGTTACACTTCGCGAGCCTCACACCCCGGTATGAGTCAAAAACGGGATATGGACTGCAGGGAGTGCACACGTTTCTTTCTAGCTAGAGTGGTGTCAGTGACCTACCAGCCCTGACATTTTACTTATGTGGATGATGGATTTTGAGGCGCCTCGTTATTTTTATAGGCCGTTGGTGGTCATACTATAGGTCCAAAGGGACCGGGAAGCGTGTGTTCAGGCATAACTAATCCACTGCCCATAGGCGGGGACCGGCCCTGAAGATCCAAGGGTTCACTGCGGGGGATCCTGAGGCATTTGCTAGAGTGTCTCGAATCGGAGAGGAGTTTGCCCCTAGCCTCGACTCATGATGGAAATCCAATTTCCAATACGACCTTGCGGTTTTGATTGTAGAACTAGTATTGGCGACATGCTATATGGTAACCATGCCGTCTAGGATTGATACTTATGATTCAAATCTTTTTATTAAAACATATATACACTAATAATAATATCAAATCCGTTTTATACGTATCAAGCATCTTTTGACCATTATAAGGTAAAACCCTATCCTCTGGTGTGCGTTGCATTGTGTGATGGGACTTGGGTCTTATAATGGTTTCATTTTTCCAAAAAGACATTGCGTTATTTCTCGATTTACTTTAGTTTATGCACCGACAATCCATTGGAATAAAACCCGTTCCGCATTAGCGGCGTGGTCCTTGGATTTGTCTTATTAGTTATATTAGTTTAGAATTCTCACACCAGTCCCATGACTGACTCGTAGTTTGTTTCACTTTGCAAACTCGGGTGCCCTCTTTTCCACACGGGCAGTCGAGTAGCTTTTTGCAGATATCTCTCTCTTTAGCAGGATCCTGGATCGAAGCCTAAAGCTGTGTCCAGAGCTTAGAAGTCTTCCGCTGTTTAATGTATTAAATCTGTTGTAATTTATCTTCCGCTGTAGTTTACTTTATTTGTACTCTGATATTCTGTACTCTGATGTTATATTATTGTAATGTAATAAAAGTCTGCTGTTATTGTTCTGATGTATTGTATTCCCAAAGTTAACGTATGCGAGTTTTGAACGGTCTTGGTCGATTTTGTGATCGATTAAGGTCGGGCAAAATCCGTGTCGTTACACCATCGGCTCCACATAGTCACCGATATCCGAGGCGCCTCGCAACAGCAACAACCACATAAGTCAAACTCGTCAGGGCATGTAAAACCACTGATGCCACTTCTAACTAGAAAGAAACGCATGTCCTCCCTGATGTCCTCTCCCGTTTCTGGTTCACAACCGGGGTATGAGGCTCGCGAATCAACGCTACACAAAGCTTTGCCACACAGGCGGTGCTTTGCCACAGAGGCGGTGCTTTGATCATCAACCACGAGACTCTGCTTTTCAACAAAAGCCTTGATCATTTGCATCTCAGCATGCCACACAGGCAATTCATGCTATGCAACCGATAACAATCACACAGAATGAAATCTGATGTCAGACACACATCCATTTACAAGTCCATTCTAGGTCTGAACGAAACCGGAGGATCCTTATTCCTCGCATATCCATCGATCTCCAAGTACGTATGGACAATCACCAACTGATTCCCTCCTCTTGGGTGTACGGCCCAATCAAGATCATCAGTAATCAACCAAACGACGTGAAGACCTCCGGTCTTCAACCATCGTCTTCACCTTCGACTTATCGTCGTATCAGTTATTCAGAATGGGATAAACCCGGTCTTTCCAAATAACTCGCGTATATAATAAACAAGTGTTACACAAACACAACATACACCTCATTCCAATTCATCAGTCACTAACCGTAAATTAGTAAGGAAACAATTCCCCAAATATTAACCCCGAAGGCCGAAACCAACATCAGATCAATACCCAGGAAACCATTCATCTTAACTAATCTTCAGTTAGTTGCTAAATTTCACATTCTTAGGGATAGGTTCCCATTAATTTTATCAAAGATAAATTCCTTAAATTTATTCTTTAATCTTATTTTGAATATCAATTCAAACCAAATTATGGTTTATCCAAACTAGTCGGGATTAACGAACCTTGCTGAAGTAATCATTTGTTTTAATTTCCCATTCCCAACCTATTTATCCCATGAAGTAAAACTGGTAATACTTCATATCTAACACCACGGTGTTATCGGTAAATTCAATTACCATTTCACGTTCAAATCTAATTAAAGATTTAACTATCGTTTGGAGTAAAACTGGTGGTACTCCATTCTCGATCATTTCTTGAATTTGATAATTTTAATTACCAAATTCACTTTTCATTTCCATCAGCCTTTAACCGTAAATTAGCAAGTGAACAATTCTGTAACAACCCGAAAAATATGAGCCAATTTAAAATTTTTAAATTGGTTATTTCAAAGGAATTTGAACAATTGAAATAGAATATTTCAATAAAATGGTAAATTAGAAATAGTGAGTCAGTTTGAAAACTTGAATTCAAACTTTGACTGATTTTGCAGGGTGGAAAATATAATGGATTTTAGTGAAACCAAAAATATTTAAATCTGTTTATCAATACCTTTCTAACAAATCTGAAAAATCAAAGTTTCATAGCGGGAATCAAAAGTTATGGCCGAATGAATTTTCAGAAAGGTCGCTATATAGAATATATAGCCCTGGAAAATAGATATTTTGCAAACGACCTCGGAATTCGACGAAACCACTTTTGTTGGGTCCGGGATGTCAAACTATTGCTAGGTTTCAAATTACATAATTTTTGAAGCTAGTATGTGAGCATGGCAAAAGAAAATGTGTTTGGTCAATTTCTGTTAAATTGGATCGACCAGAAAATGGCCATTTTTCAAACGATCTCAGAATTCGACGAAACTAGTTTTGTTGGGACCGTAGCGTTAAAACATAGCTTGATTTATTTTTCTGGAATTTTTCGAATCAGTTTGTGTCCCTGGCAAATTGAAATGTACGTTCAAAGTTAAAATTAAATATTTTATACTTTAATTTGAATAATAACTGACTGTAACAGTCGAATTGGCTAACGAAACATATCCCATTGTGTCCGGGATGGGGGTAATTAGCTAGGGGCGACAGTCGTTGGGTTTGAATTGGTGTCCGTGTGGAGAAACACTATTTAAAAATTTAATAAAGCCCTTGGCCAATCAAAATTTTCCTTTCATTATTTTAAAAATAAAAAAACCACGGAAAACCCTTTTCCCTTTATCGCTCTCGACGATCCTCGACTTCGCCGCTTCCCAGGCAAATCGCCGCCGCCTCGGCCATCTCCAGCCATCGCCACTACCCTACCTCGACGCGCCTCCCTCCCCTCTTTAAATCCGACCCTACCTCGACCCCCCTCGTCGCCCCTATCGCCTGAATCGTCGACCCAAAGTCGATGACTTCCCAGCGCCGCCACGATCGCAAGAGACCACCGAACCGCCTCCAACCACCACCGATCGACTCCCCTTTTCTCCCTCTTCCATGCTGTACCTTCCGATCGTAGTATCGTGCCTCAGTTCTCGCGAAAACTGCAACCCTAGTTTTGAACCATCATGAAAGGTGAGTCCTTTTTGATGTTTGAACTTTGAAAAATCATATCTTTATGGTGTGTTTACGAAATTCGATGAAACAGGAAACATCGGGACCGCAAGGAGGC
The DNA here is from genome assembly GCA_030737875.1 of Allium sativum. Taxonomy (NCBI): domain Eukaryota; kingdom Viridiplantae; phylum Streptophyta; class Magnoliopsida; order Asparagales; family Amaryllidaceae; genus Allium; species Allium sativum. The sequence goes on from CM060913.1 coordinate 10,227,614, forward strand.
TCTCTACCACATAGAAGAGACTGCGGATTTTTCTGAGCCATCTACGATTTTTAGCACTCCGAAAACCAATGTGAGAAATCTAAATTAAATGAATTTGAATGGAAAATGTCGTGTATAAATTATATAAGCAAAATATAAATTACACACGTGTTGTATACCTCATGTACATGCGTAGTGTAAGCTATATGAGCAAAGTATGAATTATATATGCATAGAATAATTGATATATGTATTGAAATGCAAGTGAAATATAGAAATTATATATATATATATATATACACTCCCCACGTCCACAAACCATGGACGATATTTATTGTTGTGAAATATTGGATGAAAAATGCGAATGGTTGAATAATTGTTTGTGGTTGATATTGATGGGTTGTGGTTGAAAAATACCCATTGGTGATTGAAATAAATTAGAAATAATTGTGGAAATGAAAATAAAACATGCCGCCTGCGTGCGAATTAGATGCATGAATCCCCATTGTCAAAAACCGCGAGGTTTTAAGGTAGAGCGAGGAGCCGTACTAGGGACGGTGCTGGTTTTAACTACCCTGTCGTTATGCTGCCGAAATTTTGAATAATATTCATGTGTTAGAATTATTTTCATATGTTGAAATTATTTTCATGCGATGAAACTAAAGTCATGTGTTGAAACTATATCAATGTGTGGAAATGCTCATGTGTTGAGAAGTGATGTGTGAAAATTAAATTCATGTGTGAATGAATAAATTGTTTTAAACAATAAAAATCACATTTTTATAATATATATGAAGTATGTAAAATATTCGCCTTATATATAAATAGTTTCAACAATAAAAATTTCATCTTTCTTATATGAACAACATATATAAAATATCCATGTGTGGAGATGCTCATGTGTTGAGAAGTGTGTGTATTGGAAAAGTTCATGTGTTGAATAAAAAGATCAAACAATAAAAATTACATTTTTATTGAAATTATAAAGTGTTAAAAACATTCATGTGTTGAATAAATATTTTAGATGATAAAAATACCATTTTTATCATATAAGTGATTTGCTAAAGATATGCGAGCGTTGAAATAAATATTTGTGAAAGAAATATTATTTTTAACATGCATAGGAACTAAATAAAATAGTCATGTGTTGAAATATATTTTAGTTCGCCAAAATTATCATTTTTGAGATGTGAAGTGTTAAAAATAACCACTTGTTCAATAAATATGCATGAGTTGAAATATTCATTAATTAGCTAAAGATATGATTTTTGCCTATGCATGCAACATTAGAATGAATGGTGTTTTAAAACCAAATTGAAACAAATATGAAGTTGAATGGAAAATGATAAGTGATAAGAATTGCATATATGTACATGCATATTTATTGAACAGGTTATAGCAAAGAGGCTCGAGAAGAGGAATAAAATTTTGTGCCCGACAAATAGGTACACGTTTACTGTTTTGTTTAGGTGATGATTTTATGGGCCTGTTGGCTAGCCGCTTGGCTTTTTCTTTTTCTTTTTGAGATGAGACGCCTGTGTGGCTAATTGGGAATTTTCCCAGCCCCTCCCGTACAAAGGAGTTTATGGCGAAATTTTCCAAAATTTAAAGGCGTTAGTGAAATATTTGAAGTGAAAACGATATAGGAATTTTTGAATGAACTATATTTATATGAATATATAAATATAAATAAAATTAAAACGAAACGTGGCCGTGCAGTTTGTGTTTTGAAACCGTGATTTCAAATGACTAGTGCAGGAAATCCGACCATTGGATTTTCCTGAAACCGCAACCATTGGGTTCGCCTTGGAAATATCTTTCCAACGACACCAACTTTGTAAAGATCCGCTGGTTGGATTGTCTGGAATGTTTAATTCAAATCTGAAGAAAAACAGCGCCAGAAACGATTATATTTTTATATATATAAATATAGCTAAATTAAATCGAATAACGACGCTGCAGTTCGTAATTTGAAATCGTAACTTCAAACGACTATTGTGGAAGATCCGACCGTCGTATTTTCCCGAAATTGAAACCATTGGATTCGTTTGAAATGATCTTTCTAATGATATAAAATTTGTGAAGATCCAACGGTTAGATTTTCAGATATGTGTAAAACAAATTTAGTGAAAAACAGCGCCAGTGCCTCGGCACGACCTGAAACGTCGTTTAATTAAATATGGCCGTTTTAAATAAATAAAAATGGCGATATATCGTTATAAAATACTATAGATGATATAGAGTGGAAATAAACCAATTTTGTTGTGTTTGCTTGAAATGTGATGGTTGAATGTGTTTAACATGAGAATTATACTAAAGAACTGAAATGTGAATGTTGAATAGTTTAACCATATGAAAAATTGATTTGAAAATATAAATGTACGTGGGTTATTTGAAAAGGCCGAGTTCATTCTCATTTCAAATAATCGATCGACGTTGAGAAGTCGAAGAGTCGAAGACGGTTGAAGACCGACGATCTTCACATTGGATGGATGGGCGCTACTGATGCTCGTGATTGGAGTAGCTACCTTGAAGGAGCTGAGGTAGTAGCCGTCCGGGCGTATTGTTGATCGTGCGGAGATGCGAGGAAATTGGTGCCTCCGGTTTCGTTCAAACCCAGAACGAACTTGTAAATGGACTGTGTGTCTGAAATTGGATTTTGTTCTGTGCTGATTGATCTCTGTTAAATATATACCTGCTTGGCGGCGGAGAATTTATTCTCTTGCTTAACGCCCTTCTCTAAGACGTACGAGCTCAGAGGTTATATATCGATAGAAATCAGTCGCATGGAGTGGATTTCCTGTGTGGCACGCCTAAGTGGAATATGATCAAGGCTTATGTTGCAAAGCAAAGTCTTGTGGTTGATGATCAAAGCATGGTCTGTGTGACGTAGCTTTGTGTATAACGTGAATTCGCGAGCCTCACACCCCGGTATGAGTCAAAAATGGGAGAAGGACCCAAGGAGTGCACGACGTTTCTTTCTAGCTATGGTGGTGTCAGTGACCTCCTAGCCCTGACATTTATATCTACTTTTCACCTGTGTGGTTGTTGGAATACGAGGCGCCTCGATTATAGGTCTGTAAGGACCAGGAAACGTGTGTTCAGGAATTGCCAATCCTCAAAAGTAAGAGAGGACCGGCCTTGGAGGATCCAGGGATTGCTGTGTGCGGTCCCGAGGCATTTGCTAGAGTGTCTCGAACGGAGAGGAGCTTGCCCCTTGCCTCGACTCATGATGGAATCCAATTTCCAATACGAAATTTCGGATGTGATTGCATTACTTGTATGGCGACATAGTGGTATGGGTCATTTATGCCGCCTATGATTGATATTTATGATTGAAATCGCTTTTGAAACATATATGCATTAGTAATAATATCAAACACTTTTGTTTTATTCGTATGAAGCATTTTTGGCCATTATAAGGTAAAACTCTATCCTCCGGCTTGCGTTGCATTGTGTGATGGGACCTGAGTCTTATAATGGCTTCATTTTATAAAAAGCATTGCGATGATTTAATCATTTACCTTATTTCATGCACTAGCACTCATTGGAGTAAACCGGTTCCGTGAAAGTGGCATGGTCCTTTGATTTGCCTTATTATTGTTGTTTAATAAGTTAAGTGGATTTCTCATACTAGTCCCATGACTGACTCGTAGTTTATTTCACCTTGCAAACTCGGGTGCCCTCGTTTTCACATGGGCAGCCTAGTTACAGGTATCTGGTGCACTTTTGGCTCATGGCGAGGCTTGACTACACCGTGTCGACTTTGACTCTTTCCACCATTATTGTATATGTATTATGATTCCGCCATTGGCGATGTAGACTGATATTTATTTTGTGTACTCTTTATGTATGATTCCACCTCTGGCGATGATGACTGATTATGTATTATTATGCACTAAGTTGTATCCTGCACTGTGCTCTCTGATGTGGTGATATCTATATGATTCCGCTGTCATATGTGTGTAAATTATTCTATTTTATGTTTATGCTAATATCTGTGATCTGCTAATGATGATTAAGGTGTTATATTCCAATGATTATCCTTAACACCGTGTCACGGGGTTTTGGGATTGTCACAGCTGGTATCGGAGCTTTGGTTAACCTTAGTTCTGGAGTCTAACACATTAAACACTTCGTCAAAATAGAATCAGTAGTATTCTAAGGTGAGTAGCTTATTAGAGATAGGACTAGTAATGTCCTAGAATGAGCCAAGCAGAATAGCAAAAATAATTTGATCAGTCCATCGTTCTTAACCATGCAATAAAATTATCATTTCTGTAGGCTGACTCTTTTCTTGCTTATACAGAATTTGAACGATGGCTACCCGAGAAGCCGCTGCTAGAGGAGGCCGTGCTGGCCATGACAAAGGACGAGGAGATGTCCAAGTTGAAGAAGGACCCTTGATACAACCCCCGGCCGCTCAACACTTCGAGCTGGACCGCGTAGCTAAGAAATACAAGAACCTAGGGGGAAAAACCTTCTCGGGAACTGGCACTATAATAGAGGCCCTTGCATGGCTGAAAACATGCGAGAAGGTACTAGAAGGCCTAAGGCTGGGAGATCAAGATAAAGCTTTTATGGGCGCTTGGCTCCTACAAGAAGAAGCTGAACTATGGTGGGAAGCTCTCACCGCCGGGAATAGAGAATCTGGTAGAACCTGGGATGGATTCAAAGAACTCTTCAAAGAGAATTATGTCCCAGAACAAGCCCTAGAGCGCATGCACGATGACTTCGCCAACCTCCAGCAGGGGGATCTTTCGGTGTAGGATTATCTGAATAAATTTACATAATTGTCCCGCTATGCTCCGGAGCTCGTCGCCACTGCAAAGTCCAAGAATAAGAGGTTCATCCTCGGGCTGAAGCGACAGTATCATGATAGAGCCATGGCCCACATCAAGCTGGGATTTAACGAATTGGTGGAAATGACGTGTAACTACGAAGACCTAGACCAAAGGCACCTGGAGCAGGATCGCGCTAAAAGCCAAGCCGGAAACAAACGTAAGCCTGCTGTGAATCAAGCTGAGTCAAGCCAAGCAGCATCCTCGAAACCACAGACTGGAAGGCCGCCAAAGGGAAGCTGCTATAATTGCGACAAGATGGTGCACTTCTCTAATGTTTGCACAGCCCCGAAGAGGCAGAAGACAAATTCACAAGGTTCAAGCCAGGGCTCTCAGAACCCTCGCTCCTGCTTTAATTGCCGCAAGACAGATCATCTTGTCAAAGACTGCCCTTTGCTTAAGAAGGCCGCAGTAGCTCACGTGTATGACGGGACGAACCTGCCAGCTGTTTCCGATGGAGCAGGTAAACCCGATGTTTTGCGAGGTACCCTTACAATTAAAAATATTCCTGTTTCTGTATTGTTTGACACAGGTGCATCACGTAGTTTTATTGCTAGTAACACACTTCACAAATTAAAGTTAAAACAAAGAAAGCTTAAAGAATCGGTTAAAGTACATAATTCGATAGGAGGATCTCTTATTCTCAGTTCATATTGTAAAGTGCCAGCCTCTTATTCTTTCTACAAGTTTCCTTTTGATTTAGTCGTTATGGACTTTCCCGAATTTGATATCATTCTCGGGCTTGATTGGTTAATGAAATACGAAGCTGAGGTAAAGTGTGCAGAAAGGATAGTAAAAATTTGAACGAAGCTAGGACATATATTTATACCCTGTCATGGTTCGAATCCAAATAGAGAAGAATTTTGGTCTGCGTTAGAAGTTATCCCCACTTCCTTAGAAAAGATTCCTATTATTAGAAACTATGTGGATGTGTTTGAAGAAGTCGAAAACTTACCTCCGCAAAGAGAAATAGAATTCAGAATCGATCTAATTCCCAATGCTAGACCAGTGGTACATCCAATTTGCAGAATGACTCCAAAGGAAAAAGTAGAATTAGGCGATCAAACTCGTCAACTGTTGTGGAAGGGTCTAATCAGACCTAGCTTTTCTAATTGGGGTGCAGCTGTAGTGTTTGTCCCAAAGTCAGACAGTACTCTTCGATTGTGCGTTGATTACCGAGACCTCAACAAACAGACGCTCAAAAATAAATACCCATTACCCCGCATCGATGATCTGCTAGACCAATTGAATGGGACGAGAGTATTTTCCCGAATGGACCTAGCTACGGGTTTTCATCAATTGAGAATAGCAGAGGAGTGTGTTCCTTTGACAGCTTTCAGAGGTCCAGACATATTTTATGAATGGTTAGTAATGCCGTTCGGCCTGTGCAACGCTCCAGCATACTTTGTCGATCCAATGAATAGAGTGTTCAGGGGAGTTCTGAATAAATTTGTCCTCGTATTCTTCGATGATATTTTAATCTACTCCAAATCAAAACCCGAGCATGAAAAACACTTAGAACAAGTATTGGAGATTCTAAGAAAGAACGTCTTCAAAGCCAAATTCTCTAAATTTGTCTTCTTGCAAGAAGAAGTGAAGTTTCTTGGCCATGTCGTGTCAAAGAAAGGGATTTCTGTAAATCCGAGCAAAATAACAGCGATTCAAGACTGGAAACAACCCACTACACCCACAGAGGTTAGAAGTTTTATGGGGTTGGCTAGTTATCATTGAAAGTTCATTAAGGATTTTTTGGAAATATCCGGTCCGTTAACGAAGCTCACGAAAAGCATGAGAAATTTAAGTGGACTTCCGACTGTGAAGAAGCTTTCCAGGAATTGAAATTGAAACTGACAACTGCTCCAGTGTTAACCATTATTGATGGCAATCAGGATTTAACGGTTTGGACAGATGCTTCTATTAGAGGTCTTGGTGCAGTGTTAATGCAAAGAGGCCAAGTAGTCGCTTATGCAAGCCGCCAACTGAAACCACATGAGAAGAATTATGTAACTCATGATCTTGAGTTGCTAGCTATCGTTTTTGCGTTGAAAATCTGGAGGCATTATTTATTGGGCGAGAAATTTGTACTGTACACAGATCATCAATCATTGAAGTATTTATACACCCAGAAAGATCTTAATTTGAGACAGCAGCGTTGGCTAGAATTTCTTGCAGCGTATGATCTAGATATCTTGTATACACCGGGAAAGGCTAACGTTGTAGCGGATGCGCTTAGTAGAAAAACCGCAATCATTGCCAATCTTATAATTACGCTAGGATTGATTGATAAAATATCTGTTCTTTAGGAAAGTGACAATTTTGTGAAAGAGATGATAAGAAGGATTCAAAGGGGTGAAGGCTCCAGTTTTCAAGTGGATAGTGAGGGAGTTCTGAGATTGAATAGAAGAATATGTGTTCCCGACATCCCTGAGCTCAAAAGAGAGGTGTTGGATGAAAGCCATAAATCTAAACTTTGCATTCATCTTGGTGTAAGTAAAATATACAACGATATCAAACGCACTTTCTGGTGGAAGGCAATGAAGTGGGATATTTCTTTGTATGTTAGTCGATGCCCTACTTGTCAATTAGTCAAGAGCGACCAACAGAAGCTAGCTGGATTGTTGCAACCGTTGGAAGTCCCAGGTTGGAAATGGGAACAAATTTCCATGGATTTCATAGATGGTTTGCCGTGAACCAGGATAGGTAATGACAGCATTTGGGTAATCGTAGATCGCTTCACGAAGACTGCCCATTTCATACCTGTCAGATCCAATAGAACCGCTCAAAGTCTAGCACATATATATTTCAAAGAAATCGTTAAGATGCATGGAATTCCCATCAGCATAGTCAGTGATAGAGACCCAATATTTGCTAGCAAATTCTGGGAGGCGTTCCAGACAGAATTGGGAACGAAACTGAATATGAGCACCGCTTATCACCCTCAAACAGATGGCCAAACTGAGCGGGTGAATAGAATTCTAGAAGATTTATTGCGGGCTTGTATAATTGATTTTGGTAGGTCATGGGAAGATCACTTGCATTTGGTAGAATTCTCATATAACAATAGCTATAAAGCAAGTTTGGGAATGTCGCCATTTGAAGCATTGTATGGCAGACCTTGCAGATCTCCAGCATGTTGGGTAGAACCTGGCAACAGACTTGTGTTAGGACCCAATATGATTAGAAAAGCGTCCGATAAAGTCGACTTCATCAAAAAGCGATTGAGAACCGCGCAAAGCCGACAGAAAAGTTATGCAGATTCTAGAAGAAGAGATTTGACATTTGCTGTTAGTGACCATGTTTATTTGAAAGTTTCTCCGATGAGAGGAGTAATCAGATTTGGCAAAACTGGGAAGTTGGCACCGAGATTTATTGGTCCCTTTCCTATACTTGAACGAATTGGAACTCTTGCTTATAGGGTTCAATTACCAGATTGGTTGCCTGGAGTGCATGATGTGTTTCACGTATCTCAACTTAGAAGACATGTGCATGATCCAGACCTTATTGTAGAAGAAGCAGCGCAACAGGACTTGGAAATAACTCCAGAATTATCAGTCAGAAGAGAGCCATTAAAGATTGTTGGCAAAGAAACTAGAGAGCTAAGAAGCAAAAAGGTTCATTTAGTTAAAGTGCAGTGGAGTAGTGATCCTAGAGACTGTACATGGGAGACTGAGGAAAGCATTAAGCAAGCTTACCCTAAATGCAGAGTGGACATCTCTGACTAAATCCGCTGCAAGGTACCTTTACAATACTTTGCATTTACATTTTGTTTCCTACTTTACTGTTGTTTCCTTTTCGAGGACGAAAAGTTTTAAGTGGGGGAGATTGTAACAACCCGGAAAATACGAGCCAATTAATTTTTTTTAAATTGGTTATTTCAAAGGAATTTGAACAATTGAAATAGAATATTTCAATAAAATGGTAAATTAGAAATAGTGAGTCAGTTCGAAAATTTGAATTCAAACTTTGACTGATTGTGCAGGGTGGAAAATATAACGGATCTTAGTGAAACCAAAAATATTTAAATCTGTTTATCAATACCTTTCTAATGAATCTGAAAAATCGAAGTTTCATAGCGGGATTCAAAAGTTATGGTCAAATGAATTTTCAGAAAGGTCGCTATATAGAATATATAACCCTGGAAAATAGATATTTTGCAAACGACCTAGGAATTCGACGAAACCACTTTTGTTGGGTCCGGGATGTCAAACTATTGCTAGGTTTCAAATTTCATAATTTTTGAAGCTAGTATGTGAGCGTGGCAAAAGACAATGTGTTTGGTCAATTTCTGTTAAATTGGATCGACCAGAAAATGGCCATTTTTCAAACGATCTCAGAATTCGACGAAACAAGTTTTGTTGGGACCGTAGCATCAAAACATAGCTAGATTTATTTTTCTGGAATTTTTTGAATCAGTTTGTGGCCCTGGCAAATTGAAATGTACATTCAAAGTTAAAATTAAATGTTTTATACTTTAATTTGAAGAATAACTGACTGTAACAGTTGAATTGGCCAACAAAACATATCCCATTATGTCCGGGATGGGGGTAATTAGCTAGGGGCGACAGTCGTTGGGTTTGAATTGGTGTCCGTGTGGAGAAACACTATTTAAAAATTTAATAAAGCCCTTGGCCAATCAAAATTTTCCTTTCATTATTTTAAAAATAAAAAACCCACGGAAAACCCTTTTCCCCCTTATCGCTCTCGACGATCCTCGACTTCGCCGCTTCCCAGGCAAATCGCTGCTGCCTCGGCAATCTCCAGCCATTGCCACCACCCTACCTCGATGCGCCTCCCTCCCCTCTTCAAATCCGACCCTACCTCGACCTTCCTCGTCGCCCCTATCGCCTGAATCGTCGACCCAAAGTCGACGACTTCCCAGCGCCGCCACGATCGCCAGAGACCACCGAACCGCCTCCAACCACCACCGATCGACTCCCCTTTCCTCCCTCTTCCACGCTGTACCTTCCGATCGTAGTATCGTGCCTCGGTTCTCGCGAAAACTGCAACCCTAGTTTTGAACCATCGTGAAAGGTGAGTCCTTTTTGGTGTTTGAACTTTGAAAAATCATATCTTTATGGTGTGTTGACGAAATTCGATGAAACAGGAAACATCGGGACCGCAAGGAGGCTCTCTACCACATAGAAGAGACCGCGGATTTTTATGAGCCATCTACGATTTTTAGCACTCCGAAAACCAATGTGAGAAATCTAAATTAAATGAATTTGAATGGAAAATGTCGTGTATAAATTATATAAGCGAAATATAAATTACACACGTGTTGTATACCTCATGTACATGCATGGTGTAAGCTATATGAGCGAAGTATGAATTATATATGCATAGAATAATTGATATATGTATTGAAATGCAAGTGAAATATAGAAATCATATATATATATATATATATATATATATATACTCCCCACGTCCACAAACCATGGACGATATTTATTGTTGTGAATTGGTGTGAAATATTGGATGAAAAATGCGAATGGTTGAATAATTGTTTGTGGTTGATATTGATGGGTTGTGGTTGAAAAATACCCATTGGTGATTGAAATAAATTAGAAATAATTGTGTAAATGAAAATAAAACATGTCGCCTGCGTGCGAATTAGATGCATGAATCCCCATTGTCAAAAATCGTGAGGTTTTAAGGTAGAGTGAGGAGCCATACTAGGGACGGTGCCGGTTTTAACTACCCTGCTGTTATGCTGTCGAAATTTTGAATAATATTCATGTGTTAGAATTATTTTCATATGTTGAAATTATTTTCAAGCGATGAAACTAAAGTCATGTGTAGAAACTATATCCATGTGTGGAAATGCTCATGTGTTGAGAAGTGATGTGAGAAAATTAAATTCATGGGTGAATGAATAAAGTGTTCTAAACAATAAAAATCACATTTTTATAATATATATGAAGTATGTAAAATATTCGCCTTATATATAAATAGTTTCAACAATAAAAATTTCATCTTTCTTATATGAATAACATATATAAAATATCCATGTGTGGAGATGCTCATGTGTTGAGAAGTGTGTGTATTGGAAAAGTTCATGTGTTGAATAAAAAGATCAAATAATAAAAATTAAGATTTTATTGAAATTATAAAGTGTTAAAAACATTCATGTGTTGAATAAATATTTTAGATGATAAAAATACCATTTTTATCATATAAGTGATTTGCTAAAGATATGCGAGCGTTGAAATAAATATTTGTGAAAGAAATATTATTTTTAACATGCATAGGAACTAAATAAAATAGTCATGTGTTGAAATATATTTTAGTTCGCCAAAATTATCATTTTTGAGATGTGAAGTGTTAAAAATAACCACTTGTTCAATAAATATGTATGAGTTGAAATATTAATTAATTAGCTAATGATATGATTTTTGCCTATGCATGCAACATTAGAATGAATGGTGTTTTTAAACCGAATTGAAACAAATGTGAAGTTGAATGGAAAATGATAAGTGATAAGAATTGCATATATGTACATGCATATTTATTGAACAGGTTATAGCAAAGAGGCTAGAGAAGAGGAATAAAATTTTGTGCCCGACAAATAGGTACACGTTTACTGTTTTGTTTGGGTGATGATTTTATGAGCCTATTGGCTAGCCGCTTGGCTTTTTCTTTTTCGTTTTGAGACGAGACGCCCGTGTGGCTATTTGGGAATTTTCCCAACCCCTCCCGTACAAAGGAGGTTATGGCGAAATTTTCCAAAATTTAAAGGCGTTAGTGAAATATTTGAAGTGAAAACGATGAAGGAATTTTTGAATGAACTATATTTATATAAATATATAAATATAAATAAAATTAAAACGAAACGTGGCCGTGCAGTTCGTGTTTTGAAACCATGATTTCAAACGATTAGTGCGGGAAATCCGACCATTGGATTTTCCTGAAACCGCAACCATTGGGTTCGCCTTGGAAATATCTTTCCAACGACACCAACTTTGTAAAGATCCGCTGGTTGGATTGTCTGGAATGTTTAATTCAAATCTGAAGAAAAACAGCGTCAGAAACGATTATATTTATATATATATAAATATAACTAAATTAAATCGAATAACGACGCTGCAGTTCATAATTTGAAATCGTAACTTCAAACGACTATTGTGGAAGATCCGACCGTCGTATTTTCTCGAAACTGAAACCATTGGATTCGTTTTGAAATGATCTTTCTAATGATATAAAATTTGTGAAGATCCAACGGTTAGATTTTCAGATATGTATAAAACAAATTTAGTGAAAAACAGCGCAAATGCCTCGGCACGACCTGAAACGTCGTTTAATTAAATATGGCCGTTATAAATAAAAATGGCGATATATCGTTATAAAATACTATAGACGATATAGAGTGGAAATAAACCAATTTTGTTGTGTTTGCTTGAAATGTGATGGTTGAATGTGTTTAACATGAAAATTATACTACATAACTGAAATGTGAATGTTGAATAGTTTAACCATGTGAAAAATTGATTTGAAAATCTAAATATACGCGGGTTATTTGAAAAGGCCGAGTTCATTCTCATTTCAAATAATCGATCGACGTTGAGAAGTCGAAGAGTCGAAGACGGTTGAAGACCGACGATATTCACATTGGATGGATGGGCGCTACTGATGCTCGTGATTGGAGTAGCTACCTTGAAGGAGCTGAGGTAGTAGCCGTCCGGACGTATTGTTGATCGTGCAGAGATGCGAGGAAATTGGTGCCTCCGGTTTCGTTCAAACCCAGAACGAACTTGTAAATGGACTGTGTGTCTGAAATTGGATTTTGTTCTGTGCTGATTGATCTCTGTTAAATATATATCTGCTTGGCGGCGGAGAATTTATTCTCTTGCTTAACGCCCTTCTCTGTGACGTACGAGCTCAGAGGTTATATATCGATAGAAATCAGTCGCATGGAGTGGATTGCCTGTGTGGCACACCTAAGTGGCATATGATCAAGGCTTCTGTTGCAAAGCAAAGTCTTGTGGTTGATGATCAAAGCATGGTCTGTGTGACGTAGCTTTGTGTATAACGTGAATTCGCGAGCCTCACACCCCGGTATGAGTCAAAAACGGGAGAAGGACCCAAGAGTGCACGACGTTTCTTTCTAGCTATGGTGGTGTCAGTGACCTCCAAGCCCTGACATTTATATCTACTTTTCACCTGTGTGGTTGTTGGAATACGAGGCGCCTCGATTATAGGTATGTAAGGACCGGGAAACGTGTGTTCAGGAATTGCCAATCCTCAAAAGTAAGAGAGGACCGGCCTTGGAGGATCCAGGGATTGCTGTGTGCGGTCCCGAGGCATTTGCTAGAGTGTCTCAAACGGAGAGGAGTTTGCCCCTTGCCTCGACTCATGATGGAATCCAATTTCCAATACGAAATTTCGGATGTGATTGTATTACTAGTACGGTAACATAGTGGTATGGGTCATTTATGCCGCCTATGATTGATATTTATGATTGAAATCGCTTTTGAAACATATATGCACTAGTAATAATATCAAACACTTTTGTTTTATTCGTATGAAGCATTTTTGGCCATTATAAGGTAAAACTCTATCCTCCGGCTTGCGTTGCATTGTGTGATGGGACCTGAGTCTTATAATGGCTTCATTTTATAAAAAGCATTGCGATGATTCAATCATTTACCTTATTTCATGCACAAGCACTCATTGGAGTAAACCCGTTCCGCGAAAGTGGCGTGTTCATTTGATTTGCCTTATTATTGTTGTTTAATAAGTTAAGTAGATTTCTCATACCAGTCCCATGACTGACTCGTAGTTTCTTTCACCTTGTAAACTCGGGTGCCCTCATTTTGACACGGGCAGCCTAGTTACAGGTATCTGGTGCACTTTTGGCTTATGGCGAGGCTTGACTACATCGTGCTGACTTTGACTCTTTCCACCATTATTGTATATGTATTATGATTCCACTATCGGCGATGCAGACTGATATTTATTTAGTGTACCCTTTATGTATGATTCCGCCTCTGGCGATGATGACTGATTATGTATTATTATGCACTAAGTTGTATCCTGCACTATGCTTTCTGATGTGGCGATATCTATATGATTCCGCTGTCATATGTGTGTAAATTATTCTATTTTATGTTTATGCTAATATCTGTGATCTGCTAATGATGGTTAAGGTGTTATATTCCAATGATTATCCTTAACACCGTGTCACGGGGTTTTGGGATCGTCACAAATTCCCTAAGTAATAACCCCGAAGGCCGAAACCAACATCAGATCAATACCCAGGAAACCATTCAACTTAACTAATCTCCTGTTAGTTTCTGATTTTCTTAACTCCGTTGGGTCTAAGAACAGTATTATTGAAGATACCGTTCACGACAACCCAAAATCACATTCCATTAATTATCGGGTTAAAGAACAAGTGTTATTTAAAACACCGTTCACGATAAACCCAAAAATCAATTCAAATTCAATTCCAATTAAATACCATTTAATTGGTACACTTCATTAAATCTAAATAAAAAGATTTAATCTTTTTCTCAACTGGGTTTAAGAACAGTGTTAATGAAGACACCATTCACGACAAACCCAAATCACATTTGATATTAAATACAAGCCTCTGCATAGATATAGTTTCAACACCGATCGACCTCGCATTTGATGTTTGATTATATTCCAAATAAATATATACATTCTAATTCTATTCCAAATAAATTTCTTGTCGTTATTATTTAAAATAATTCATTTTAAATATTCAAAATTCACACAGACCCCCTTCCTCGATCGACGCAGCCCCAAACCCCCCAACCCCGATCTGAAACCGACCGCCCTGACCCTCGTTCTTCTCCTCCCCCTTCCACCGTCGACCTCGCAGGCCGTGCCACCAACCCTAAACCACCGTCGCCCCTTTCTTCTCCACCGTATCCCTCGCCAGCAAACCCCAGCACCACCCTCGACGAACAGAAAACCCCGCCCCGCTGTAAGTTTGTCCTTCTTTGATTTTAGACTTTTGGTTATAGAAAAGATTAGTTTTTTTTATTAGAAAAGCTTAGATTTTTGTTAACATAAAGTTTAGAATTTTAATAATAAAAAGTTCAAATTTTTTGTAATAAAAAGTTTAGATTTAAAATCATAAGAAAGTTAGATGTTTGATTATAAAAAGGTAAGATTTTTAATTAGTTAAAGGAGAGATTTTTATCATCTTGAAACGAAGTAAAGATTCAATTTTTACCTTTGAAAAGATTCGATTTTTACCTTTGAAAAATTCGATTTTTAATTTATAGAAGATATAAGAATATGATTTTTATATAAAAATTTGATCTTTATATATGTAGCGAAATAAAAATCTGATTTTTATTATATATACATTGAAATAGAAATGTGATTTTTATAGTGATGAAATAAAAATTCGATCCTTATCTTAGAAGTAGATATAAAAATATAATTTTTATATAGGAAGGAGTGTTATAAAAATATATTCTATATTGGAAGAGGAGCGATATAAAAATATAATTTTTATATAGAGAATAACGTGATAAAAATATGATTTTTAATATATAGAAGCAAGATAAAAATGGAATTTTCATCTATATAGTAGCGGTATAAAAATAGAATTTTTATCTATATAGTAGCAGTGCAAAAATATGATTTTTATATTCATAGCAACAATATAAAAATGTGATTTTTATATATGTAGTGGCTACGGACAATGAAATTGACAAAAGGCGAGTGGCGAAGATTTTCTACATTAGAAAAGTCACGGCGTTTGGTTTAGCTAGTCGGTAAGAACTTCTCACTTTTATTTTATTTCTAGTTGAAAAATATATACTAGGATGCAGACGGTGCTTAGCAGCAATTGACACCCGTCGTCCAAAGACCATGGATGACTTGTTTGATTGGTTGTTGTGTAGTGAAATTTGATTGTGTGATGGTGAATGAAATAAAATATTTTATAGTTAAAAATATAATTTTTAATGTGTATATAAAATAAATAGTAATAAACAAATCGGACGATTTGTTTATATACACTGATTTGACTGATATTGATTAGGACGATAAATTATACACATCGCCCAACTGCACAAATAAAATCTATGTTTGATTGTTTGAAACCCCATACGGGTGTTGGGATGAAATTGGGCATACACTAATCCCAATAATTAGCTGTATGTCGATCGATTGATTGACAGGCTGTTATAAGCGTTGAATATTTATATTTGATGCTTATACAGTATAGAATGCACTCTGGATGATGGTTGATTATTTATCATTGCTGTTATATACATGTGTTGTAGAAAATCCATATAATTAACATTATATGGTAATTGATTGGGCCTCATTCCAATTTAGGAATTAAATTCATGTGTTGAATTGAAAACAAATTCATGTGTTGAATTGAAAATAAATTCACGTGTTGAATTGAAAATAAATTCATGTGTTGAATTGAAAATAAAATTCATGCGTTGAATTGAAAATAAAATTCATGTGTTGAGTAAAAGCCATGTTGATTAGATGGACGCCATTTTGACGCTAATGATATTTATATCGATTATATTCATTTTTAAAATAAATATAGAAAAGGAAGTGATTTCAAAATACAACATTTTGAAAATATTATCATTTGTATATCGATGATGTGGAATATTCAATTTTGATTCGAAACTGAATATGAACTTGAAATCGTTTTGAAAACGAATGTACAACGATTTATAAAATATGTTTTAAAAGGAAATTGACTAAGTACATATTATATATATTATATATTATATATAATGGCCTGAATAGAACGTGCCGCACCGCGGCAGTTCGCGAATTTCGACCATTGACTTCGAATGGACGTTACGGGAGATCCGACCGTCAGATTCTCCTAAAACCGGAACCGTTGGGTTCGTATCGAAAAGAGATTTCTAACGAATATTAGAAATTAGAAATCTAATGGTTGGATTTGGAATTATGTCCAAATCAAATTTGGAAAAGGTCGCTGTAAGTGCAGTTCGTTGGCCGTTGATGGAAATCGACTGTACGGGCCTTGGTAAAATTATTAAAAATAGTAATAATTTGTGTAAAATCATAAGAAATAATTTGTGAAGAATTAGGATGAAAATTTCCAAATTTGAAAAGATAAAAATTGATTTTTATCGAAATGAACTAGTTTTGAACTAGAATTAGAATTCATTTATTTTTAAAATAAATAAAGTGGATTTGAAAGGGTTTTGAAAATAACCAGAATTTCCAATAATTGAAGTGGAAATGGATTTGAATCGAAATTGTCTTTGGAATATTTCGATGTTGGATTTCGTGATTATACAGATATTGTTATGGAAATTTGAAAGATATATTTATATCGTTATTTCCAATACGATATTTGTTGGTCGTAGAATTTGATATTGAATATAAGCCGATATATTTTCTGCAGAGCCTTGTATTTAATATCAAATGTGATTTGGGTTTGTCGCGAATGGTGTCTTCATTAACACTGTTCTTAAACCCGCTGAGAAAAAGATAAAATCTTTTTATTTAGATTTAATGAAGTGTATCAATTAAATGGTATTTAATTGGAATTGAATTTGAATTGATTTTTAGGTTTATCGTGAACGGTGTTTTAAATAACACTTGTTCTTTAACCCGATAATTAATGGGAAGTGATTTTGGGTTTATAGTGAACCGTGTTTTAAATGACATTGATTCTTTAACCCAGTTAAAGACAGGATATTGATTTTTTTAAAGATTAAAACTAAGTGGGGTTTTAATGAATCTTTAATCAGATTGAAGTGACTGAGAATGGAGTATCACCAGTTTTGCTCCAGGCGATAGTCAAATCTTTAATTAGATTTGAACGTGAAATGGTAATTGAATTTACCGATAACACCATGGTGTTAGATATGAAGTATTACCAGTTTTGCTTCATGGGATGAATAGGTTGGGATTGAGAAGTTAAAATAAATGATTACTTCGGTGTGGTTCGTTAATCCCGACTAGTTTGAATTGATATTCAAAGAAGATTAAAGAATAAATTTAAAGAATTTATCTTTGATAAAATTAATGGGAACCTTTCCTAAAGTATAAGAATATTTGAATAAAAGAATATTCTGAATTGGAATGAGGCGTATGTTGTGTTTGTGTAACACTTGTTTATTATATACACGAGTTATTCAGAAAGTCCGGGTTTATCCCATTCTGAATAACTGATTCGACGTGGTGTCGAGGATGAAGGCGGTGGTCGAAGACCGGAGGTCTTCACATCGTTTGGGTGATTATTGATGATCTTGATTGGGCTGTACACCCAAGTGGAGGGAATCAGTTGGTGATCGTCCAGACGTACTTGGAGATCGATGGATATGCGAGGTACAAGGTGCCTTCGGTTTCGTTCAGACCCAGAACGAACTTGTAAATGGAATGTGTGTCTGACATTGGATTTTATTCTATGTGATTGATTTCTATTAAATATATATCTATTTGGCGGTGGAGAATTTATTCTCATGCTTAACACCCTTCTCTGAGACGTACGAGCTCAGGTGTTATATATTGATGGATATCAGTCGCATGGAGTGAATTGCCTGTGTGGCATGCCTAAGTGGCAATTGACCAAGGCTTCTGTTGAAAAGCAAAGTCTTGTGGTTGATGATCAAAGCATGAACTGTGTGGCATAGCTTTGTGTAGCTTTGATTCGCGAGCCTCACACCCCGGTTGTGAACCAAAAATGGGAGAAGGATCCAGGGAGGGCATGCGTTTCCTTCTAGCTAGGGTGGTGTCAGTGACCTACCAGCCCTGACATTTATATTATTTTCACCTATGTGGTTGTTGCTATTGCGAGGTGCCTCGGTTATATCGGTCGATCCGGGACCGATGGAGTCATTCATTAGCTCGTTTACGCCCCAAAAGTCGGGGAAACGTAGTGTTCAGGCATTTTAATCCACATCGGTGGACCGCCCCTGTAGCTCCTAGGTGCAGTTGCGGCTGTTCCTGAGATATGGGCTAGATTGTCTCGAATCGGTAGAGGACTATCTTTTGCCTCAGTTCACGGATGGAAATCCAACTTCCAATACGTGACTTTGCGGTTTTATTTGTAGAGCCTAGTATGGCGACATAGTGGTATGGGGCACTTATGCCGTCTATGATTGATACTTATGATTTGAAATTGTTTTGACACTATACACTTATAATAATAATAAAAGATGAAATTTAGCATATCAAGCATTCTTTGGCTATTATAAGGTAAAAACCCTATCCTCCGGCTTGTGTTGCATTGTGTGATGGGACCTGGGTCTTATAATAGCTTCATTGTTCTTTATTTAGCATTGCACTGTTGTTTTATGCACTGGTATTCTTGGGAGGAAACCCGTTCTGTGTTATACGACATGGTCCCTTGATTTACCTAACTTTAAAATAAAGATTAATAACTGTTTTAGTTCTCACACCAGTCATATGACTGACCTAGAGGGTGCCCTTATTTTGACACGGGTAGCTAGTAGTTTTGGTTTTTGCAGATTTAAATTCACTAGAACCTGGTTTACAGCTCGAATGATATCCGGAAAGCTTTGCATCCATATATCTGTTTTAGTTGTGTTTTTATTATTTTTCTACTATGATGTATTTTAATGTAATTTAAATCTCTGATATTTTGTGATGTGTAATATTTATTGATACTTCGTATATTCTTGTATTATGATGGAATTGTTGTAACATACAATGAAATGTTCTTCTGTTTGGGTCCCGATGTGGCTTGTTCTCAACTCAATCCGGGCTTTCCTTACCGGGGAAGTTAGGGTCGTTTCATTCTAGGACATCAGGGAGGACATGCGTTTCTTTCTAGTTAGAAGTGGCGTCAGTGGTTTTACACGCCCTGACGAGATTGACTTATGTGGTTGTTGCTGTTGCGAAGCGCCTCGGATATATCGGTGACTGTGTGGAGCTGATGGAGTCATATGGCTCATTTACGCCCCAAAGGGTGGGGAAACGTAGTGTTCAGGCATAATAATCCACATCGGTGGACCGGCCCTGATGATCCGAGGGGCAGTTGCGGCTGTTCCTGAGGGGCGGACTAGAGGCTCTCGAATCGGTAAGGACTATCTTTTGCCATGGTTTACAGATGGAAATCCAACTTCCAATACGTGACATGTGCGGTTTTGATTATAGAGCCTAGTATTGGCGACATGATATATGGTACCCATGCCGTCTATGATTGATACTTATGATTGAAATTGTTTTGACACTATACACTTATAGTAATAATAAAACATGAAATTTAGCGTATCAAGCATGCTTTGGTTATTATAAGGTAAAATCCTATCCTTCGGCTTGTGTTGCATTGTGTGATGGACCTGGGTCTTGTAATAGCTTCATTGTTCTTTATTTTAGCATTGCGTTGTTGTTTTATGCACTGGTATTGTAACACCCCGTATGTTGAACTTACTATAATATAAAACAGGGCAGAATTAAATTTTAAAATCTGAATCAGGGGAAACGGGCTATGCCATTGCATTCGTCTCGGAAAAATACGCGAAATAGAGTCCGAGTTTTCGAAAATCGGAGTCCGTATGACCCAGTTAAGGCCCGAAGAAGTTTCAGAAAATTTAAAACAAATTTTAAATAGTAAAATTTCAAATTTCAGAAGTGGCGGGAAAATTCCCGCCAGACTCAGGGAGTCGACCTGGGGGTCGACAGGGGTGTCGACCTGCCTACCAGGTCGACTAGGGTGTCGACCCTAGTGTCGACCTGGGGGTCGACCTCCCTGGTCGAGCCCAGGTGACCTGGGTGCACCAGTTTGGCTTTTGGGCTGTGTCTGGTGGCTTGTGACGAGATCTGACGGCTCTAACCTAATCTAGGGTTAATCTAAGGGCCTAAACTACATCCTAATTCCATAAATACACCCTAAGACTACCCTAATTCATACTAAAATTGGAGACAACGTCGTTATGCCGTCAAAATGCAACTAGGAGGAGCCACCAACAAATTAAAGAGGAGGAAAGCTTCTCAAATCAAATTCTAATCAACTCTAGCAACTTAATCTTCTTCATTGAAGTGCTAATCAACAAGTTGTGAGTTTTCTATAGCCTTAATGACCAATTGTTGAAATAATTATGATAGGATATAATGAGGTTATGGCTATGAATGTGGATCAATGCAAGATTGTGTTATCATATGCTATGTGTTTGTGATGTTATGCAAGTTATGTGTTATGTGTTCATGATGTTATGCAAGTCATATGCTATGTGATCATGATGTTATGCAAGTTATGCAAGTCATATGCTACATGTTCATGATGTTATGCAAGTTATGCAAGTTATATGCTACATGATCATGATGTTATGCAAGTTATGCAAGTGTTAGGCTATGTGTTCATGATGCTAGTTATGCAAATTGCTATGATAAACATTGATCCATTATGACACCATGATTATGCAAGCTCATATATGATATGTTATGCAAGTTTGGTGTATGATTATATGCAAGTTCATATATGATATGTTATGCAAGTTTGGTGTATGATTATATGCAAGTTCATATATGATATGTTATGCAAGTTTGGTGTATGATTATATGCAAGTTCATATATGATACGTTATGCAAGTTTGGTGTTTGATTATATGCATGTTCATATATGACATGTTATGCAAGTTTGGTGTTTGATGATATGCAAGTAACATGTGCAAGTTTACACCTTAGTATGATATGCATACATATGCAAGTTAACCCCTTTGTATGTCATACATACATATGCAAGTTTACCCCTTTGTATGACATAAATAACTTATGCAAGTTAACCTCTTTATGACATATGTGATTCATGCAAGTTTGGGTTGATTATTTATGCTAGTTGGGTTGATGCTATATGCATGTTGACACCTTTAAACCCATGTTGATGCTAATGTTATGCAAGTTGAACCCATTGTATTTGTGATGAATCTTCCCTTTTATGTCATGTTGGCGAATTACGTGGGGAACAATGAGGTTAATATACATGTTAATGAAATGGTGTGAAGTTGGTATGATTATGCATACCATAAAGTGGATGGACATAATTGAGTCAATTATGTACATCGTTAAAATTGAAATTAATTAGCGAAAATTAATTCGAAATATGGGGGTGATTAATTAGGTGTAATTAATCGACTAAGACACGAGGTTGGACCCTTTTGTAGCGTAAGACTGCCCGGAACCGACCGACAAATCCAGCGGCTACAAATGATTGGCCCAATGTGTGAGGTCTTAGGCACAAACTAAATACGTGACAAGTGTATAGACACGAGGTTAGACTCGGTTATGGTGTAAGGCTGCCCGGACCCGACCGGCAAATCCAGCTGCCATAAAAGATAGTCTAATGTGAGAGGTCTTTACAACGGTTACGTTCTTAATCAATTAAGAAACACTTAACCATATTAGCATGTAGAGAGACATGAGGGGTTAAGTGGGTGCCTTGGGTGGCATGTGGGAAAATCTAGTGGTTGCCTTGGGTGGCAATAGAAAATACGATTAGAATACTTAACCAAAGTGGAACATGTAATTAAACATGATTAAAGGGTTAAGTAAGTGCCTTGGGTGGCATGGGAAAAATCTGGTGGTTGCCTTGGGTGGCAATAGAAGATACGATTAGAATACTTAACCAAAGTGGAACATGTAATTAAACATGATTAAAGGGTTAAGTAAGTGCCTTGGGTAGCATGGGGAAAATCTAGTGGTTGCCTTGGGTGGCAATGGAAGATAAGATTAAAATACTTAACCAAAGTGGAACATGTAATTAAACATGATTAAAGGGTTAAGTAAGTGCCTTGGGTGGCATGTGGAAATCAAGTAAGTGCCTTGGGTGGCATGGGGAAATCTAGTGGGTGCCTTGAGTGGCAATTGAAATATGAGTAGATGACTTAACCAAACTTTAAACATGTAAGTGGACATGATTATTAAAAAGGGTTAAGTGGGATGCACTAGAAAAAAATGACAAGCTTAGGTGGGTAGCTTATGGTGGCCCATTTCAACCAGTAACCCATATGTATCTTATTGGGCTCGACCCATGTCGAGGACGAGACATGCGTACTGGGCTTGACTATAAGAGGCCAAAAACGGGTTAGCGGTGGCAACGCAAGTCCAACGGGTTTCATATGCGTGTATGGACCCGGGCTGGTAGGTAAGACGTTGTTGCATCATGTAGGTATAAGCCGTGCACCATTGATTGTATCGGGTTGCCACTTTGGGGAGTGATACACCCCACTGTGGGGCCAGCACGGGTATCTACGTTAGGGAGCCGATCGAATGGGAGTAGTGGGTACACCTAGTGGAGATAGGGCTAGACGGCACCTATGTAGTCAGCTAGGGGTACACGAGACTACTATTAAAATTACTAAGTTGTGGGTACACCTAGTGGAGATAGGGGCAGACGACACCTATGTAGTCAGCTAGGGGTACACAGAACTACTATTAAAAATTACTAAGTACACTTAGTGAGTTCAACCTTTAAGTAGGAATTACCCTTGTGTGGGTAGATCTGGTGTGGTGCAGTGTAGGAATTACCCTTGGGTGGGCGGATCTGGTGTGGTGTAGTGTAGGAATTACCCTTGGGTGGGTGGATCTGGTGTGGTGCAGTATAGGAATTACCCTTGGGTGGGTGGATCTGGTGTGGTGCAGTGTAGTATCTATCCTTGGGTGGATAGGCGCGTCTTTACCGTTATCTTAGTTCATCCTAAGTCTAGTTGGCTGCTTAGTGTAGTCATTTATCCCCAGTCGTACCGTACCAGGTTTATATCATACCCTAATTACTTTAATGATTGTATTGTTAAAGTTATAGGGCTCACTCAGACTTATGTCTGACCCCGTTGTTTTTTTATCTTTTTCCCCAACCCTCAGGTTCTCAGAGTGGGCCTAGCACTAGTGGGCTTTGACCAGATTGCTTTATCTGTCTTTTGGAGCTTGGACCATTGATGTAAAGCTCAGTTTATCTTTTCTTTTATGGCTAACAGTTCATGTAGTGGGATTATGTACTTTTGTTTTATCAAGATGGATATTATGTACTTGACTCTTGTTTATGGTTTAGTGATGTAACCAAACATGTTTTACTTTCCGCTGCAATGATGTTTTAAATTCTCAAGTATTACTTATATCTGTCTTGTTGTAACTTTTCTGTTCTATATTCACTTAAGATACTCCACCAATGCTATGGCATTCCCTTAGTGAGTGACCGTAGTGGGTGTGGGGTGTTACACGTGGTATCAGAGCTTAAGGTTACCAGAACAGATAAAACTTTTAGAAAATTATTTTTCTAAAAATATTTTTGGAAGAAGTATTTTCAAAAACATGTTTTTAAGAGAAAAGTTTTTGGAAGAAAAGAACATAATCCCCAAGAGCCATATATCCTTCCTTCGATTCTCCGTTTTGAATATCTTCCTCTTTCTCTTTTTGAATTTCCCCTCCGCGTATAGATGTCTTTTTAAGGTAAATAAGGACTTCCGTATGAAGGACGGAAGAACCGCTTCAAGGGACTAAGACGTTCGCCGGGCTAATAAGTTAGTCCAAGGAGGTGGAGGGCTTATGGGTACCTTTAAGATGGACGAGAGAGGAAGGTTCAAATAGCTGTTAGGTAAAGAGAGGACGAAACCCTATTGTGGTAAGAAGGCCACGAAAGGAGAACGTGAAGGGGAAGGTTAGTTGTCTTGGAGAAATAGGACACCTTATTAGGGTTGTCCAAAGAGGTAAGGACGAAGTACAGGATCTTCTGGAGGGTAGATGTATTCCCTCACGACGGGTATACCTGATGTGGGTAGGACCATCTAAGTTGAAATTTGGTTCTCTCGATCATCCTGTTCGAACTTTATTCGACTCTGGGGCATCACATTCGTTTATCTCATCATCATTAGTTGAGTCACTGCACCTAGACACCAGTTTAGTAGATGATCCCTTGGTTGTTTCAAACCCAATTGGGGGCTCCACTTATTTGTCCAGGATATGTTTGGGTTTGAATTCATACTTAGCGTTGAGTTTAGGTGTGATGCCTTTGTTTTGGGCTTCACGGGCTATGGGTTGATTTTGGGCATGGACTGGTTA
This sequence comes from Allium sativum, assembly GCA_030737875.1. Taxonomy (NCBI): domain Eukaryota; kingdom Viridiplantae; phylum Streptophyta; class Magnoliopsida; order Asparagales; family Amaryllidaceae; genus Allium; species Allium sativum. Next base: position 10,252,438 of record CM060913.1, read on the forward strand.
TCTAGTAATGGTGCCGTTCTTGATTACGAAAGGAGAGTTCTTAGGCTCATGACCCGCTTGGGTAACACTCTCGAGATCTCTTGTAATCCCATAGATTCTGTTATGCTAAGTTATTTTGAATCGCTTGATGCTTCGGTCGAGAGTTTGCGATCTGTTAGAGTAGTCCGGGAGTACTCGGATGAGTTCGAGGAGGTGAAGGGCTTACCTCCGAAGCGGGAGATAGACTTCCGAATATATCTGGTGGATAATGCTAAGCAAGTATCTTTTCTAGTGCGCCACATGGCTCCTCGTGAGAAGAGGGAACTCCATAAGCAAGTAGGGGAGTTGCTTGAGAAGGGGTTCATAAGACGAAGTATATCGGAGTGGGGTGCTCCAGTAGTTTTTGCCACGCAGGCGGATGGGTCCCTCAGACTTTGTGTAGACTATAAGAGGACTCAACAAGCTCACAAAGAAGAATAGACACCCATTGCCAAGGATTGATGATCTTTTTGATCAGTTGGTTGGCGCCTCAGTGTTTCACAGTTGGACTTAGCCACGGGGTTTCATCAGTTGGGAGTGACTGAGGATAGTATAGAGAAGACCGCCTTTAGGGCTCCGGATGATTTTTATGAGTGGCTGGTGATGCCATTTGGTTTGACGAACGCCCCCGCATACTTTATTGATTTGATGAGTAGGGTGTTCAGGGAGTACCTAAACAACTTCGTAGTGGTTTTTGTGGATGACATCTTGGTCTTTTCTAAGAACGAAATAAGTTTTCATATGTGCTTAATAGGTTAAGCAAAGCCAGTTATTTGATCAACGGTGGTTCTGGAGTGAGACTGGCAAGGACATCCAGAGTTGGACAAGGGCTTAATTATTTAGCCGTTTTTGCTAGTATCATCTCACGTAGGTCGTTTGAATTCGAAGGAGGTGTCCCTTGGGTGTTTGTCTGATATTGGTTTAGGCCTTTGGGGCTTGCACTTGGGGGATGTCGAGTTCGACAAGGATGGTCTGCGTGAGAGATGGATAGTTGTGACGATTTTGTATGGGAGAATATCCTGGTTTTCTCCAGAAGTGGAGAAAAGCATGCCCTACATCTTAGGGAAGTGTTGGAGACTCTTCGAGCGCATAGTCTTGAGACAGCAAAGGTGGATGGAGTTCTTAGGATCCTATGATTTCGAGATAGCGTATACCCCTGACAAGGGTAACGTGGTGGCGGACGCCTTGAGCGGAAAAAAGGTTGTCCTTGAGTCCATTGTTCGTGGAACGACGAAGCTTGGAATTTATCTCGACGTTTGATTTCAGACCTTCCGTTGACTTTATACCCGGTTTGCTAGCATCCTTGGAGGTCAGACCTACTCTTTTGAGACGGATTGGCGAGGCACAGAGGGACGACCCACAGTTGGTTGAGTTGGTATAGAGGCTCATAAGGGGGGAGTCGTCCAGCCATTTGAGTAGGTATACCCTAGACGATAGGGGGTGCTTGCATAGAGATGGTAGACTTTGTGTACCGCAAGACGAGGGTTTGAGGATGGCTATTCTTGATGATGCACACCGTTCTAGGATGACCATCCATCCCGGTGGGGACAAGATGTACCAAAACATGAAGCGAGTTTTCTTTTGGGTCGGTATGAAGAAAGATGTGGCCGAGTATGTCGCTAGATGCTTGGTGTGCCAACAGGTGAAAGATGGAGCAAAAGAAACTCGGTGGGTTGCTTCACCCATTGAAAGTTCCGCAATGGAAGTGGGATGGCGTCTCGATGGATTTTATTTATAGGTTACCTAGGTCGAAGAAGGGTAATACGGGAATTTGGGTTGTGGTAGACAGACTTACTAAGAGTGCCCATTTCATACCCGTGAAGAGCAAGAGGACTGCTCCGTGGCTAGCTTCGGTTTATCTTCGAGAGATAATTCAGTTGCATAAGGAACATGACGTATTCCATGTGTCACATTTGAGGAAGTGCCTACATGAGACCGCAGAGGTGGTAGAGCCGAGCTTGCTTAGAGAAGTAGAGGTAGAGCGTGATACAACTATTCGACGAGCTCCTACCCGCATCCTTGGGTCAGAGATTAGGAAGTTGAGAAACAGAGAGGTTCGACTAGTCAAAGTGAAAAGGGGAGAAGGTGAGAGCAGTGCTACTTGGGAGACAGAAGCGAAGATGCGTTCATTGTACCCATTCCTTTTTGAGGGTATGTCTTTTAACTTCTCCTTTATCGTTTGTCTAGTGCTTATCTTTTCTTTAGTATGTCCTCTCATTAGTACCTTTGATCTTTAGATAGGGTAAACCTATGGTTGAAACATGTGTTTGAGACATGTTATGATTGATGAATGCGTGTGGATGCAAGTGGTTGCTAGTGGTTGCTCGTGGATGCATATACACACACTCTAGGCACTAGATCGGCTCAGTCACTTCATATTGCATATTGCATATAATTGTGTGTAGGTAGCTATATTAATGGATGTATAATGGTTGTGTTATCACATGGATGATGCATTTTGGTGAATGATTGTGCACTCATGTAGAGATAGTGTGTGTCGATAGGGTTCTTTTGCATACATATTGGATGCATGACACTATCATGGTTTGCATTAAGGAGGTCAACTGAATTAGTGGACCGCCTAATTTTGCATTAGACAGGGAACATATACACACACTCTTTGCATATGTTCATACAGCATTAGAAACTCTAAGGACAATGGATGCCAGTGTTTGATGGTTTGAGTAGATGGTTGTTTGGATGGTAGGATACGTTCTTCTTGACTTAGAGATTTCGGGGACGAAATCCTTTAAGTAGGGGAGAGTGTAACACCCCGTATGTTGAATAACTTACTATAATATAAAACAGGGCAGAATTAAATTTTAAAATCTGAATCAGGGGAAACGGGCTATGCCATTGCGCTCGTCTCGGAAAAATACGCGAAATAGAGTCTGAGTTTTCGAAAATCGGAGTCCGTATGACCCAGTTAAGGCCCGAAGAAGTTTCAGAAAATTTAAAACAGATTTTAAATAGTAAAATTTCAAATTTCAGAAGTGGTGGGAAAATTCACGCCAGACTCAGGGAGTCGACCTGGGGGTCGACAGGGGTGTCGACCTGCCCACCAGGTCGACTAGGGTGTCGACCCTAGTGTCGACCTGGGGGTCGACCTCCCTGGTCGAGCCCAGGTGACCTGGGTGCACCAGTTTGGCTTTTGGGCTGTGTCTGGTGGCTTGTGACGAGATCTGACGGCTCTAACCTAATCTAGGGTTAATCTAAGGGCCTAAACTACATCCTAATTCTATAAGTACACCCTAAGACTACCCTAATTCATACTAAATTGGAGACAACGTCGTTATGCCGTCAAAATGCAACTAGGAGGAGCCACCAACAAATTAAAGAGGAGGAAAGCTTCTCAAATCAAATTCTAATCAACTCTAGCAACTTAATCTTCTTCATTGAAGTGCTAATCAACAAGTTGTGAGTTTTCTATAGCCTTAATGACCAATTGTTGAAATAATTATGATAGGATATAATGAGGTTATGGCTATGAATGTGGATCAATGCAAGATTGTGTTATCATATGCTATGTGTTTGTGATGTTATGCAAGTTATGTGTTATGTGTTCATGATGTTATGCAAGTCATATGCTATGTGATCATGATGTTATGCAAGTTATGCAAGTCATATGCTACATGTTCATGATGTTATGCAAGTTATATGCTACATGATCATGATGTTATGCAAGTTATGCAAGTGTTAGGCTATGTGTTCATGATGCTAGTTATGCAAATTGCTATGATAAACATTGATCCATTATGACACCATGATTATGCAAGCTCATATATGATATGTTATGCAAGTTTGGTGTATGATTATATGCAAGTTCATATATGATATGTTATGCAAGTTTGGTGTATGATTATATGCAAGTTCATATATGATAAGTTATGCAAGTTTGGTGTATGATTATATGCAAGTTCATATATGATACGTTATGCAAGTTTGGTGTTTGATTATATGCATGTTCATATATGACATGTTATGCAAGTTTGGTGTTTGATGATATGCAAGTAACATGTGCAAGTTTACACCTTAGTATGATATGCATACATATGCAAGTTAACCCCTTTGTATGTCATACATACATATGCAAGTTTACCCCTTTGTATGACATAAATAACTTATGCAAGTTAACCTCTTTATGACATATGTGATTCATGCAAGTTTGGGTTGATTATTTATGCTAGTTGGGTTGATGCTATATGCATGTTGACACCTTTAAACCCATGTTGATGCTAATGTTATGCAAGTTGAACCCATTGTATTTGTGATGAATCTTCCCTTTTATGTCATGTTGGCGAATTACGTGGGGAACAATGAGGTTAATATACATGTTAATGAAATGGTGTGAAGTTGGTATGATTATGCATACCATAAAGTGGATGGACATAATTGAGTCAATTATGTACATCGTTAAAATTGAAATTAATTAGCGAAAATTAATTCGAAATATGGGGGTGATTAATTAGGTGTAATTAATCGACTAAGACACGAGGTTGGACCCTTTTGTAGCGTAAGACTGCCCGGAACCGACCGACAAATCCAGCGGCTACAAATGATTGGCCCAATGTGTGAGGTCTTAGGCACAAACTAAATACGTGACAAGTGTATAGACACGAGGTTAGACTCGGTTATGGTGTAAGGCTGCCCGGACCCGACCGGCAAATCCAGCTGCCATAAAAGATAGTCTAATGTGAGAGGTCTTTACAACGGTTACGTTCTTAATCAATTAAGAAACACTTAACCATATTAGCATGTAGAGAGACATGAGGGGTTAAGTGGGTGCCTTGGGTGGCATGTGGGAAAATCTAGTGGTTGCCTTGGGTGGCAATAGAAAATACGATTAGAATACTTAACCAAAGTGGAACATGTAATTAAACATGATTAAAGGGTTAAGTAAGTGCCTTGGGTGGCATGGGAAAAATCTGGTGGTTGCCTTGGGTGGCAATAGAAGATACGATTAGAATACTTAACCAAAGTGGAACATGTAATTAAACATGATTAAAGGGTTAAGTAAGTGCCTTGGGTAGCATGGGGAAAATCTAGTGGTTGCCTTGGGTGGCAATGGAAGATAAGATTAAAATACTTAACCAAAGTGGAACATGTAATTAAACATGATTAAAGGGTTAAGTAAGTGCCTTGGGTGGCATGTGGAAATCAAGTAAGTGCCTTGGGTGGCATGGGGAAATCTAGTGGGTGCCTTGAGTGGCAATTGAAATATGAGTAGATGACTTAACCAAACTTTAAACATGTAAGTGGACATGATTATTAAAAAGGGTTAAGTGGGATGCACTAGAAAAAAATGACAAGCTTAGGTGGGTAGCTTGTGGTGGCCCATTTCAACCAGTAACCCATATGTATCTTATTGGGCTCGACCCATGTCGAGGACGAGACATGCGTACTGGGCTTGACTATAAGAGGCCAAAAACGGGTTAGCGGTGGCAACGCAAGTCCAACGGGTTTCATATGCGTGTATGGACCCGGGCTGGTAGGTAAGACGTTGTTGCATCATGTAGGTATAAGCCGTGCACCATTGATTGTATCGGGTTGCCACTTTGGGGAGTGATACACCCCACTGTGGGGCCAGCACGGGTATCTACGTTAGGGAGCCGATCGAATGGGAGTAGTGGGTACACCTAGTGGAGATAGGGCTAGACGGCACCTATGTAGTCAGCTAGGGGTACACGAGACTACTATTAAAATTACTAAGTTGTGGGTACACCTAGTGGAGATAGGGGCAGACGACACCTATGTAGTCAGCTAGGGGTACACGGAACTACTATTAAAAATTACTAAGTACACTTAGTGAGTTCAACCTTTAAGTAGGAATTACCCTTGTGTGGGTAGATCTGGTGTGGTGCAGTGTAGGAATTACCCTTGGGTGGGCGGATCTGGTGTGGTGTAGTGTAGGAATTACCCTTGGGTGGGTGGATCTGGTGTGGTGCAGTATAGGAATTACCCTTGGGTGGGTGGATCTGGTGTGGTGCAGTGTAGTATCTATCCTTGGGTGGATAGGCGCGTCTTTACCGTTATCTTAGTTCATCCTAAGTCTAGTTGGCTGCTTAGTGTAGTCATTTATCCCCAGTCGTACCGTACCAGGTTTATATCATACCCTAATTACTTTAATGATTGTATTGTTAAAGTTATAGGGCTCACTCAGACTTATGTCTGACCCCGTTGTTTTTTTATCTTTTTCCCCAACCCTCAGGTTCTCAGAGTGGGCCTAGCACTAGTGGGCTTTGACCAGATTGCTTTATCTGTCTTTTGGAGCTTGGACCATTGATGTAAAGCTCAGTTTATCTTTTCTTTTATGGCTAACAGTTCATGTAGTGGGATTATGTACTTTTGTTTTATCAAGATGGATATTATGTACTTGACTCTTGTTTATGGTTTAGTGATGTAACCAAACATGTTTTACTTTCCGCTGCAATGATGTTTTAAATTCTCAAGTATTACTTATATCTGTCTTGTTGTAACTTTTCTGTTCTATATTCACTTAAGATACTCCACCAATGCTATGGCATTCCCTTAGTGAGTGACCGTAGTGGGTGTGGGGTGTTACACGTGGTATCAGAGCTTAAGGTTACCAGAACAGATAAAACTTTTAGAAAATTATTTTTCTAAAAATATTTTTGGAAGAAGTATTTTCAAAAACATGTTTTTAAGAGAAAAGTTTTTGGAAGAAAAGAACATAATCCCCAAGAGCCATATATCCTTCCTTCGATTCTCCGTTTTGAATATCTTCCTCTTTCTCTTTTTGAATTTCCCCTCCGCGTATAGATGTCTTTTTAAGGTAAATAAGGACTTCCGTATGAAGGACGGAAGAACCGCTTCAAGGGACTAAGACGTTCGCCGGGCTAATAAGTTAGTCCAAGGAGGTGGAGGGCTTATGGGTACCTTTAAGATGGACGAGAGAGGAAGGTTCAAATAGCTGTTAGGTAAAGAGAGGACGAAACCCTATTGTGGTAAGAAGGCCACGAAAGGAGAACGTGAAGGGGAAGGCTAGTTGTCTTGGAGAAATAGGACACCTTATTAGGGTTGTCCAAAGAGGTAAGGACGAAGTACAGGATCTTCTGGAGGGTAGATGTATTCCCTCACGACGGGTATACCTGATGTGGGTAGGACCATCTAAGTTGAAATTTGGTTCTCTCGATCATCCTGTTCGAACTTTATTCGACTCTGGGGCATCACATTCGTTTATCTCATCATCATTAGTTGAGTCACTGCACCTAGACACCAGTTTAGTAGATGATCCCTTGGTTGTTTCAAACCCAATTGGGGGCTCCACTTATTTGTCCAGGATATGTTTGGGTTTGAATTCATACTTAGCGTTGAGTTTAGGTGTGATGCCTTTGTTTTGGGCTTCACGGGCTATGGGTTGATTTTGGGCATGGACTGGTTATCTAGTAATGGTGCCGTTCTTGATTACGAAAGGAGAGTTCTTAGGCTCATGACCCGCTTGGGTAACACTCTCGAGATCTCTTGTAATCCCATAGATTCTGTTATGCTAAGTTATTTTGAATCGCTTGATGCTTCGGTCGAGAGTTTGCGATCTGTTAGAGTAGTCCGGGAGTACTCGGATGAGTTCGAGGAGGTGAAGGGCTTACCTCCGAAGCGGGAGATAGACTTCCGAATATATCTGGTGGATAATGCTAAGCAAGTATCTTTTCTAGTGCGCCACATGGCTCCTCGTGAGAAGAGGGAACTCCATAAGCAAGTAGGGGAGTTGCTTGAGAAGGGGTTCATAAGACGAAGTATATCGGAGTGGGGTGCTCCAGTAGTTTTTGCCACGCAGGCGGATGGGTCCCTCAGACTTTGTGTAGACTATAAGAGGACTCAACAAGCTCACAAAGAAGAATAGACACCCATTGCCAAGGATTGATGATCTTTTTGATCAGTTGGTTGGCGCCTCAGTGTTTCACAGTTGGACTTAGCCACGGGGTTTCATCAGTTGGGAGTGACTGAGGATAGTATAGAGAAGACCGCCTTTAGGGCTCCGGATGATTTTTATGAGTGGCTGGTGATGCCATTTGGTTTGACGAACGCCCCCGCATACTTTATTGATTTGATGAGTAGGGTGTTCAGGGAGTACCTAAACAACTTCGTAGTGGTTTTTGTGGATGACATCTTGGTCTTTTCTAAGAACGAAATAAGTTTTCATATGTGCTTAATAGGTTAAGCAAAGCCAGTTATTTGATCAACGGTGGTTCTGGAGTGAGACTGGCAAGGACATCCAGAGTTGGACAAGGGCTTAATTATTTAGCCGTTTTTGCTAGTATCATCTCACGTAGGTCGTTTGAATTCGAAGGAGGTGTCCCTTGGGTGTTTGTCTGATATTGGTTTAGGCCTTTGGGGCTTGCACTTGGGGGATGTCGAGTTCGACAAGGATGGTCTGCGTGAGAGATGGATAGTTGTGACGATTTTGTATGGGAGAATATCCTGGTTTTCTCCAGAAGTGGAGAAAAGCATGCCCTACATCTTAGGGAAGTGTTGGAGACTCTTCGAGCGCATAGTCTTGAGACAGCAAAGGTGGATGGAGTTCTTAGGATCCTATGATTTCGAGATAGCGTATACCCCTGGCAAGGGTAACGTGGTGGCGGACGCCTTGAGCGGAAAAAAGGTTGTGCTTGAGTCCATTGTTCGTGGAACGACGAAGCTTGGAATTTATCTCGACGTTTGATTTCAGACCTTCCGTTGACTTTATACCCGGTTTGCTAGCATCCTTGGAGGTCAGACCTACTCTTTTGAGACGGATTGGCGAGGCACAGAGGGACGACCCACAGTTGGTTGAGTTGGTATAGAGGCTCATAAGGGGGGAGTCGTCCAGCCATTTGAGTAGGTATACCCTAGACGATAGGGGGTGCTTGCATAGAGATGGTAGACTTTGTGTACCGCAAGACGAGGGTTTGAGGATGGCTATTCTTGATGATGCACACCGTTCTAGGATGACCATCCATCCCGGTGGGGACAAGATGTACCAAAACATGAAGCGAGTTTTCTTTTGGGTCGGTATGAAGAAAGATGTGGCCGAGTATGTCGCTAGATGCTTGGTGTGCCAACAGGTGAAAGATGGAGCAAAAGAAACTCGGTGGGTTGCTTCATCCATTGAAAGTTCCGCAATGGAAGTGGGATGGCGTCTCGATGGATTTTATTTATAGGTTACCTAGGTCGAAGAAGGGTAATACGGGAATTTGGGTTGTGGTAGACAGACTTACTAAGAGTGCCCATTTCATACCCGTGAAGAGCAAGAGGACTGCTCCGTGGCTAGCTTCGGTTTATCTTCGAGAGATAATTCAGTTGCATAAGGAACATGACGTATTCCATGTGTCACATTTGAGGAAGTGCCTACATGAGACCGCAGAGGTGGTAGAGCCGAGCTTGCTTAAAGAAGTAGAGGTAGAGCGTGATACAACTATTCGACGAGCTCCTACCCGCATCCTTGGGTCAGAGATTAGGAAGTTGAGAAACAGAGAGGTTCGACTAGTCAAAGTGAAAAGGGGAGAAGGTGAGAGCAATGCTACTTGGGAGACAGAAGCGAAGATGCGTTCATTGTACCCATTCCTTTTTGAGGGTATGTCTTTTAACTTCTCCTTTATCGTTTGTCTAGTGCTTATCTTTTCTTTAGTATGTCCTCTCATTAGTACCTTTGATCTTTAGATAGGGTAAACCTATGGTTGAAACATGTGTTTGAGACATGTTATGATTGATGAATGCGTGTGGATGCAAGTGGTTGCTAGTGGTTGCTCGTGGATGCATATACACACACTCTAGGCACTAGATCGGCTCAGTCACTTCATATTGCATATTGCATATAATTGTGTGTAGGTAGCTATATTAATGGATGTATAATGGTTGTGTTATCACATGGATGATGCATTTTGGTGAATGATTGTGCTCTCATGTAGAGATAGTGTGTGTCGATAGGGTTCTTTTGCATACATATTGGATGCATGACACTATCATGGTTTGCATTAAGGAGGTCAACTGAATTAGTGGACCGCCTAATTTTGCATTAGACAGGGAACATATACACACACTCTTTGCATATGTTCATACAGCATTAGAAACTCTAAGGACAATGGATGCCAGTGTTTGATGGTTTGAGTAGATGGTTGTTTGGATGGTAGGATACGTTCTTCTTGACTTAGAGATTTCGGGGACGAAATCCTTTAAGTAGGGGAGAGTGTAACACCCCGTATGTTGAATAACTTACTATAATATAAAACAGGGCAGAATTAAATTTTAAAATCTGAATCAGGGGAAACGGGCTATGCCATTGCGCTCCTATCGGAAAAATACGCGAAATAGAGTCTGAGTTTTCGAAAATCGGAGTCCGTATGACCCAGTTAAGGCCCGAAGAAGTTTCAGAAAATTTAAAACAGATTTTAAATAGTAAAATTTCAAATTTCAGAAGTGGTGGGAAAATTCACGCCAGACTCAGGGAGTCGACCTGGGGGTCGACAGGGGTGTCGACCTGCCCACCAGGTCGACTAGGGTGTCGACCCTAGTGTCGACCTGGGGGTCGACCTCCCTGGTCGAGCCCAGGTGACCTGGGTGCACCAGTTTGGCTTTTGGGCTGTGTCTGGTGGCTTGTGACGAGATCTGACGGCTCTAACCTAATCTAGGGTTAATCTAAGGGCCTAAACTACATCCTAATTCTATAAGTACACCCTAAGACTACCCTAATTCATACTAAATTGGAGACAACGTCGTTATGCCGTCAAAATGCAACTAGGAGGAGCCACCAACAAATTAAAGAGGAGGAAAGCTTCTCAAATCAAATTCTAATCAACTCTAGCAACTTAATCTTCTTCATTGAAGTGCTAATCAACAAGTTGTGAGTTTTCTATAGCCTTAATGACCAATTGTTGAAATAATTATGATAGGATATAATGAGGTTATGGCTATGAATGTGGATCAATGCAAGATTGTGTTATCATATGCTATGTGTTTGTGATGTTATGAAAGTTATGTGTTATGTGTTCATGATGTTATGCAAGTCATATGCTATGTGATCATGATGTTATGCAAGTTATGCAAGTCATATGCTACATGTTCATGATGTTATGCAAGTTATGCAAGTTATATGCTACATGATCATGATGTTATGCAAGTTATGCAAGTGTTAGGCTATGTGTTCATGATGCTAGTTATGCAAATTGCTATGATAAACATTGATCCATTATGACACCATGATTATGCAAGCTCATATATGATATGTTATGCAAGTTTTGTGTATGATTATATGCAAGTTCATATATGATATGTTATGCAAGTTTGGTGTATGATTATATGCAAGTTCATATATGATATGTTATGCAAGTTTGGTGTTTGATTATATGCATGTTCATATATGACATGTTATGCAAGTTTGGTGTTTGATGATATGCAAGTAACATGTGCAAGTTTACACCTTAGTATGATATGCATACATATGCAAGTTAACCCCTTTGTATGTCATACATACATATGCAAGTTTACCCCTTTGTATGACATAAATAACTTATGCAAGTTAACCTCTTTATGACATATGTGATTCATTCAAGTTTGGGTTGATTATTTATGCTAGTTGGGTTGATGCTATATGCATGTTGACACCTTTAAACCCATGTTGATGCTAATGTTATGCAAGTTGAACCCATTGTATTTGTGATGAATCTTCCCTTTTATGTCATGTTGGCGAATTACGTGGGGAACGATGGGGTTAATATACATGTTAATGAAATGGTGTGAAGTTGGTATGATTATGCATACCATAAAGTGGATGGACATAATTGAGTCAATTATGTACATCGTTAAAATTGGAATTAATTAGGGAAAATTAATTCGAAATATGGGGGTGATTAATTAGGTGTAATTAATCGACTAAGACACGAGGTTGGACCCTTTTGTAGCGTAAGACTGCCCGGAACCGACCGGCAAATCCAGCGGCTACAAATGATTGGCCCAATGTGTGAGGTCTTAGACACAAACTAAATATGTGACAAGTGTATAGACACGAGGTTAGACTCGGTTATGGCGTAAGGCTGCCCGGACCCGACCGGCAAATCCAGCTGCCATAAAAGATAGTCTAATGTGAGAGGTCTTTACAACGGTTACGTTCTTAATCAATTAAGAAACACTTAACCATATTAGCATGTAGAGAGACATGAGGGGTTAAGTGGGTGCCTTGGGTGGCATGTGGGAAAATCTAGTGGTTGCCTTGGGTGGCAATAGAAAATACGATTAGAATACTTAACCAAAGTGGAACATGTAATTAAACATGATTAAAGGGTTAAGTAAGTGCCTTGGGTGGCATGGGAAAAATCTGGTGGTTGCCTTGGGTGGCAATAGAAGATACGATTAGAATACTTAACCAAAGTGGAACATGTAATTAAACATGATTAAAGGGTTAAGTAAGTGCCTTGGGTAGCATGGGGAAAATCTAGTGGTTGCCTTGGGTGGCAATGGAAGATAAGATTAAAATACTTAACCAAAGTGGAACATGTAATTAAACATGATTAAAAGGTTAAGTAAGTGCCTTGGGTGGCATGTGGAAATCAAGTAAGTGCCTTGGGTGGCATGGGGAAATCTAGTGGGTGCCTTGAGTGGCAATTGAAATATGAGTAGATGACTTAACCAAACTTTAAACATGTAAGTGGACATGATTATTAAAAAGGGTTAAGTGGGATGCACTAGAAAAAAATGACAAGCTTAGGTGGGTAGCTTGTGGTGGCCCATTTCAACCAGTAACCCATATGTATCTTATTGGGCTCGACCCATGTCGAGGACGGGACACGCGTACTGGGCTTGACTATAAGAGGCCAAAAACGGGTTAGCGGTGGCAACACAAGTCCAACGGGTTTCATATGCTTGTGTGGACCCGGGCTTGTAGGTAAGACGTTGTTGCATCGTGTAGGTATAAGCCGTGCACCATTGATTGTATCGGGTTGCCACTTTGGGGAGTGATACACCCCACTGTGGGGCCAGCACGGGTATCTACGTTAGGGAGCCGATCGAATGGGAGTAGTGGGTACACCTAGTGGAGATAGGGCTAGACGGCACCTATGTAGTCAGCTAGGGGTACACGAGACTACTATTAAAATTACTAAGTTGTGGGTACACCTAGTGGAGATAAGGGCAGACGGCACCTATGTAGTCAGCTAGGGGTACACGGAACTACTATTAAAAATTACTAAGTACACTTAGTGAGTTCAACCTTTAAGTAGGAATTACCCTTGTGTGGGTAGATCTGGTGTGGTGCAGTGTAGGAATTACCCTTGGGTGGGCGGATCTGGTGTGGTGCAGTGTAGGAATTACCCTTGGGTGGGTGGATCTGGTGTAGTGCAGTGTAGGAATTACCCTTGGGTGGGTGGATCTGGTGTGGTGCAGTGTAGTATCTATCCTTGGGTGGATAGGCGCGTCTTTACCGTTATCTTAGTTCATCCTAAGTCTAGTTGGTTGCTTAGTGTAGTCATTTATCCCCAGTCGTACCGTACCAGGTTTATATCATACCCTAATTACTTTAATGATTGTATTGTTAAAGTTATAGGGCTCACTCAGACATATGTCTGACCCCGTTGTTTTTTTATCTTTTTCCCCAACCCTCAGGTTCTCAGAGTGGGCCTAGCACTAGTGGGCTTTGACCAGATTGCTTTATCTGTCTTTTGGAGCTTGGACCATTGATGTAAAGCTCAGTTTATCTTTTCTTTTATGGCTAACAGTTCATGTAGTGGGATTATGTACTTTTGTTTTATCAAGATGGATATTATGTACTTGACTCTTGTTTATGGTTTAGTGATGTAACCAAACATGTTTTACTTTCCGCTGCAATGAAATGATGTTTTAAATTCTCAAGTATTACTTATATCTGTCTTGTTGTAACTTTTCTGTTCTATATTCACTTAAGATACTCCACCGATGCTATGGCATTCCCTTAGTGAGTGACCGTAGCGGGTGTGGGCTGTTACAGGTATTCTTGGGGGGAAACCCGTTCTGTGTTATACGGCGTGGTCCCTTGGTTTACCTAACTTTAAAATAAAGATTAATAACTGTTTTAGTTCTCACACCAGTCCCATGACTGATCTGGAGGTTATTGTTTTAACCTAAACTCTGGGTGCCCTTATTTTGACACGGGCAGCTAGTAGTTTTGGGTTTTGCAGATTTATATTCACAGGATCCTGATTTACAGCTGAAACGATACTCGGAAAGCTCTGTATCCGTGTATTACTTCTAGTTGTGTATTGTATTATTTTCCGCTGCTATTTAAATGTAATTTAAATCTCTGATATTTTTTTGATGTGTAATATTGAGTCATACTCTGTTATATTCTTGTATTCTGATTAATTATTGTAATAAGCAATGAAATGTTCTTCTGTGTGCGTTCTGATTTGTCTTGTTCTCAAAACAATCATGCGTTTCGAACGGTTTTGGTCGGTTTAGTGACTAATTCGGATCGAGCGAAATTCCCAGTCGTTACAATATATATATATATATATATATATATATATATATATATATATATATATACACATACACACACAAACATCAAAAACTAGATTTGCAAATCACCGATTCTTTTCATTTCTGATTCTATTTTCTGATCTTAAACTTTGAATTCACTTGCATTCTAAAAGCTTACTCAAATATTCAAATTTCTTTTGAATTTTTGAATTTATTGCAAATTTCTCGATTTAATAAGCAATATACTTCTTTTAAATCTTGACAAACACGTTATATACTTGGGTATAAGATTACAGGAAGGGTGTACTCAAACTGCTGACTACTCAGTGTTATTCAAGAATACAATCAAAGTCAGACTCTTGTTGTATTGGTTAAATTCCTATTTGGTTGCAGAGAAAATCCCGTTCGGTCGCTCGGATGCTTTGTGAACCCGTTCCTCAGGGTGAAGAGAGGGTGTTGATGGTTAAATTTCAGAAGGAGTCTGGGACTGGACGTAGGATAGTGCCCCGAACCAGTATAAAAATTTCTGGTTTCATTTTATCTACTGCATTTACTTATCTGTGATATCTCATATTATATAATATTCATTTGCATAACTATTGTATAAGATAAGTTAAAATTTCATATGCAGTTCCGCATATTCTGTATAAAAGATCCTATTCTAAAGTCACACCTGACACTTTTCGTCCTGAACTCTACAAGATGCACCAATCCAGTTGTGTTTTCCAGAGTCGTACAGACCCTGAGACACTTAGCCAAATTCTTGAGTTTTTCTTGTGTAACGGCCCAGAAAAATCGACGCTCGAATTTTCGATAATAATACTTAACCCAGTATTACTTGCCCAAAACTCAGATAGTTAATAGAAAGAAATAGAGGGTGAGAAAAGAAACAAAGAAATATTAAAATAAAATAATAAGAAGATCAAAGTCCCATATCGGAATGGACAAAATATAATATATCAAATGCTTTACACAATAAGAAACTGTATATATATGTAGCTACAACATCAGAGTTCACATTCAGTTCAATACAACTCACAACAGAATAAATTATTACCGGAAAATATGGATATACGTCTTGACTTCAGCTCCTCTTTTGAAGCTCCAAGCGAAACATAACCTGATAATTTATTCGGTCTTACCGAAACATATTTACAGCAAAGAAAAATTCACCCGAATAAGTCTAGAAAACTTTCAGTGATAAATCCACAATACAACAATTTGTTTAACTTTAGAAAATCCTTTTGAAAAAGGATAACCGAAAAACCAACCCACACAAAAACAAAGATGGTTTTTACCTTACAATAACTCAAAACCATTTTCTATCAAAATCAATTGATATTATAATAATAACTATCAAACCACATATAAATAACCATTTAGCAGAATGCTTGCATCTCATGCTCTACATAATTAGTATATAATCAAGAATCGCAGGGCGCTTATTGGAGATTAGATTTCCAACATGACAAGGTATGAGACCACTTTCCGATTATGTATCTCTAGAGTGGAATACACTAGGGTTCAACAAGAACATCATGTAATCCGGCCACACATAACCAACCACTAGTTCAGCTTGAGTGTCTCGAATATATTGTCACCATGGTTGCTAACTAGCCAACCGTAATCCGTAAGATACAGAAACGATAGAAAAAGAACAATAAAAATTCTCTAGATCAGTGACAATACTCTCAAATGGGAATGATCCACATAGCCATGAAGCCTACACAATTTTTGTCATTTCCCAGTTGATGAGGCTTGAGGTCACGTTTACCTTTTAGATAACGTCTTAATAACTTTGAATGCCACTTCGTCAGATCCATCAAACCACAAATTGACGTTCATAAATATACTCGGGGTGTTAAGCTAAGAAAAGGTGTCTTCTCCGCCACTAAACTTGGTAAATTTGTAAAAATCAACGTACGTGATTGAAACGACCCGAACTTCCCCGTGAAGGAAAGCACGGATTGCGTTGAGAACACGACAAATCATAACACAAACAGAAGAACATTTCATTGCTTATTACAATAATTTACATCAGAGTACAAGAATATACAGAGTATGAATGAATATTATACATCATAAAATATCAGAGATTCAAATTACACTACTGCAGCACAAAAATAATACAAAACACAACTGAAGGAGATATACGGATACAGAGCTTTCCGAATATCATTCCGCTGTAAACCAGGATCCTACGAATATAAATCTGCAAAACCAAAACTACTAGCTACCCATATGGAAAATAAGGGCACCCAGAGTTTAGGTTAAAACAATAAACTCCAGGTCAGTCATGTGACTGGTGTGAGAACTAAAACAGTTATTAATCTTCATTTTAAAGTTAGGAAAATCAAGGGACCACGCCGTATAACATGGAACGGGTTTCCTCCCAAGAATACCAGTGCATAAAACAAACAGCGCAATGCTAAATAAAGAACAATGAAGCTACTATAAGACCCAAGTCCTATCACAAAACGCAACGCAATCCGAAGGATAGTACTAGCCAAATAATGCTTGATACGCAAAATTTAATCGTTTATTATTAATACAAGTGAAGAAATCAACTACAAATATAAATGTATCAATCATAGCCGGAATGGGTACCATCTATCATGTCGCCAATACTAGGCTCTACAATCAAAACCGAAATGTCACGTATTGGAAATTGGATTTTCGTCATGTGTCGAGGCCAGGGATGGCTCCTCTTCATTCGAGACACTCTTGCAAATGTCTCAGGATCCCCGTAGTGAACCCTTGGATCTTCAGGGACGGTCCTCCCTTATGTTTGAGGATTGGTTATTCCTGAACACATATTTCCCGGTCCTATCGGACCTATCCATCGGCTCCTAAGAGGCCGATATATCTGAGGCGCCTCGCAATCAAACAACCACATAGGGAAAATAACAACGATGTCAGGGCTAGTAAAACACTGACACCACTCACAGCTAGAAAGAAACGTCGTGCACTCCCTGCAGTCACGATCCCATTTTTGACTCACAACGTGGTGTGAGGCACGCGAATTAACACCATACACAAAGCTATGCCCTTTAAGGCCGTGATTCGATCATCTACCACAAGACTCTGCTTTTCAACAAAAGCCTTGATCACTGCATCTCAGCATGCCACACAGGCAATTCATGCCATGCGACTGATATCTATCGATATATAACCTCTAAGCTCGTACGTCTTAGAGAAGGGCGTTAAGCAAGAGAATAAATTCTCCGTCGCCAAATAGATATATATTTAATAGAAAACAATCAACATGGAATAAAATTCAATGTCAGACACACAATCCATTTACAAGTTCATTCTAGGTCTGGACGAAACCGGAGGCATCTTATTCCTCTCCCGTATGTCCAATACAGGAGAGAGGCCCTCGCATATCCGTCGTTCTTCAAGTACGTCTGGACGATCACCACTTATTACCTCATCCTGGGTGTATAGCCCAATCAACACATCAGTAATCATCCAAACGATGTAAGACCTCCTGTCTTCAACCACCGTCTTCATCGTCGACTTATCGTCGAATCGGTTATTATGAATGGGTATAAACCCAACCTTTCTGAATAACTCGCGTATATTTTATAATCAAGTGATATAAACACAACATACGCCTCATTCCAATCTAGAATATTCTTTATTCAGATTCTTAGGGAAAGGTTCCCATTAATTTTATCAAAGATAAATTCTTTTAAATTTATTCTTTAATCTTTCCTTTGAATATCAATTCAAACCATATTAAGGTTTTACAAACTAGTTGGGATTAGCGAACCACACCGAAGTGATCATTTATTTAATTTCCCAATCCCAACCTACTTATCCCATGGAGCAAAACTGGTAATACTCCATATCTAACACCACGGTGTTATCGGTAAAATTAATTGCCATTTCACGTTCAAATCTAGTTAAAGATTCAACTATCGCTTGGAGCAAAAATGGCGATACTCCAATCTCGATCATTTCAATTTAATAAAAGATTCATTAAAACTCCACTTAGTTTTAATCTCCCCAAAAATCAATATTAATAATCATATAACTTGAGAAATCATATCATGTCTTTAACTAGGTTAAAGAACCAATGTCATTTAAAACACGGTTCACGATAATACCAAAATCACATTCCATTCCACCAGTCTCAAACCGTAAATTAGAAAGTGAACAATTCCCTAAGTATTAACCTCGAAGGTCGAAACCAACATCAGATCAATACCCATGAAACCATTCAACTTAACTAATCTCCAGTTAGTTTCTAATTTTCTTAACTCTATCGGGTCTAAGAACAGTATTATTAAAGATACCATTCACGACAACCCAAAATCTCATTCCATTGTTAATCGGGTTAAAGAACAGGTGTTATTTAAAACACCGTTCACGATAAACCCAAAAACCAATTTCAATTCAATTCCAATTAAATATTAATTAATTGGTATACTTCGTTAAATCTAAATAAAAAGATTTAATCTTTTCTCAACTGGGTTTAAGAACAGTGTTAGTGAAGACACCATTCACGACAAACCCACAATCCCATTTGATATTAAATACAAGGCTCTGAATAGAAAATATATCGTCTTATATTCATTATTAAATTCTGAAATCAACAAATATCGTATTGGAATAACGATATGTGTATATATATATCTTCCAAATTCCTCCGCAATGTCCGTATAATCACGGAATCCAATGTCGAAATATTCCGAAGATAATTTCGATTCAAATCCATTCCAATTCATATATTGGAAATTCTGGTTATTTTTAAAACCACTTCAAATCCAATTTATTAATTTAAAAGTACTGGGTTATAATTCTAGTTCATAACTAGTTCATTTTGATAAAAATATATTTTTATCTTTCCAAATATGGAATTTTTCATCCCAGTTCTTTCCAAGCCATTTATTATGATTTTATACAAATTATTGATATTTTTAATAATTTTATCAAGCCCCGTACAGTCGATTTCCAACAACGGTCATCGAACTGCACTTACAACGACCTTTTTCAAGTTTGATTTGGATATAATTCCAAATCCAACCGTTAGATTTCAAATCCCTAATATTTGTTGGAAAACCCTTTTTGATATGAACCCAACGGCCCTAGTTTTAGGAGAATCCGACGGTCGGATCTCCCGTAACGTCAATTCGAAGTCAATGGTCGAAATTCACGAACTACCGCGGCGCGACGCGTTCTATTCAGGCCATTAAAGATATATAATATATATTATATATATTTCGTCGATTTCCTTTTAAAACGTATTTTTATAAATCGTTTAAATTCATTTTAAGAACTATTTCAACTTCATATTCAATTTTAAATCAAAATTGAATATTCCATATCATTAATATATAAATGATAATATTTTCTAAACATCAGATTTTGAAATCAATTCCCTTTCGATATTCATTATAAAAATGAATAAAATCGATATAAATATCGTTCGCGTCAAAATGGCACATATATAATCAATACGGCTATATATATTTCAATATATTTATGTCCATCCCATATCGGACATCAAAATCATATTTTGATTCTTTTCTGAATATTATTTTGAAATATTCGTTACTTTAAAATATTCGTTATTTTAAAATATTCCTTCTTTCTGAACTGGAATCAGATACAATCAATTACCATATAATGTTGATTATATGGATTTTATACAACACATGTATATAACAACCATGATAAACAATCAACCATCATCCAGAGTGCATTCTACACTGCATAAGAATTAAATATAAATATTTAACGCTTACAACAGCCTGCCAACCTATCGATTGAATACAACTAAACAGTTGGGATTAGTGTACGTCAAATATCCTCCCAACACCCGTGAGGGTTTCAATCCATAAATACTGAATAATATTTGTGCAGTTGAATTAGTGTACATAAACAAATCGTCTGATTTGTAAATGAATATTTATTTTATTCATATATACGTTAAAAATTATATTTTTAACGATAAAATATTTTATTCAACATATGAATATTCTATCAGTTCATTTATACAATGAAAATGATATTTTTATCGTTCTAATATATTTTAGAGAATTTCGAGGGCATAACGGCGCGATACTAGAATCGGGATAGGGCCTAGCCTTATCCCTCGCCTAATAATGGCGCACGTCATACACAAACCAAATTTTAATCCATTCGTTCAACCAAACAACCAAATAATCTAATCATCCAAACCAAACAATCAAACTAGTCGTCCATGGTCTGTGGACAATGGGGAACAGTTTATATATGCAGTTATAAAATAAATAACTATATCAAAAAATTATAGTGAGGAGTTCTCACCTTGGGGTTCCTCTCCGCCATTCTCTATTTCTGAACGGTTCGAATTTGCCTAAAATTCTAATGCGAACTTTTCCCGCTGTTCATAGTAAAAATCGCGTTTTAAACCATGATGCTTATAAATAAAAATCACATTTTTATTTCAACGCTTTCTTTATAAAAATCATATCTTTAGCATGATGTTTATATTTTTACTTCGCTACTTCATATATAAAAATCGAATATTTATCTCTACTTCACATATAAAAAAATCGAATTTTTATATGTCATTACATCAAAGAAAAATCCAATTCCTTTTTATAACTAAAAATCATTTCTATTTATGTAATTAAAAACCTATACTTCATATGAATAAAAATCTAATCTTTACACCATTAAAAAATCTAATCTTTACACCGTTAAAAATCTAATCTTTACACCGTTAAAAATCTAATCTTCCCTTGATTAAAAATCCTATCTTTCCTTGATTAAAAATCTAAAAATCTAAACTTTCCTTGATTAAAAATCTAAACTTTGGCTATAAACAAAATCTAATCTTTGTTCATGTAAAAAAAATCTAATCTTTTTGTATGGTAAAAATCATATATTTGTTTACTTAAAAATCGAATTTTATATAAACAAAAATCAAACCCTTTGTTTTAAACCATTTCGTAGAAAGAATTTACAAAAAAAGGAAAACAATGCTTTTAATAATTAAAAAAAAAAGAAAATCACCCATAGGCTTTCATCGAAGGGGGTTCTCGTTGTTGGTCAGAGGTCAAGGGGGGTTCCCGGCGCGGCGGCGGATTGCAGGGGGGCGAATGGTCGGGGCGAGGGGATCGGGCTAGGGCACGCGGTTTGAGGAAATGGGGGAGGGGCTTCATCTGCAACGTGGAGGAGAGGGGGTTTCGCCTGCGACAGCGATCGCCTGGAGGAGGCGGCGCAGCTCCGACGGTGGGCGGTGGGCTGCTGCAAATCGCGATCGATGATTTTTTGTTTCTTTTTATTTCGTTTTTTTTTTGCTTTGACCGAAAGGAGAGAGGGAAAGGAGAGAGAAAGCTGAGGAGTTATATATAAAAATATATATTTATTTAATTTTTCTCCAAAAGAAGTTGATTTTTCATTTGATCCCCAATTCAAACCCAACGACTGTCGTCCCTAGGTAATTACCCCAATTCGAACACAATGGGATATGCCCCGTAAACCAATTCAATCGTTACGATCAGTTTCCGTTAAATTTAAAATATAAATCCTTATATTTTAAATTCAAACGCACATTTCAATTTGCTGGGTGGGGTCACATACCGCCTCTGAAAATTCAAGAAAATTTATTTCTAGCTTCGTATTGACGATACGTCCTAACAAAACTAATTTCGTCAAATTTGAAGACCGTTTGAAAAATGGCCATTTTCTGGTCGACCCAAATTGACTGAAACTGTTCAAACACGTTTTCTTATGCTACGCTCACATATTAATCCAAAAATTATGAAAATTGGAATCTAGCAATATCTTGACATCCCGGATCCAATAAAAGTGGTTTCGTCGAAAACGGGGGTCGTTTGCAAAATGGCTATTTTTAAGGGCCTTTATATATATATATATTAAAATATATATAAATTCCACAGCGACTTTTCTGAGTTTTAAACTGGACATATCTTTCAACTTATAAAACGAAATCTCGGTTTCTTAGATCCGTTAGAAAGATATCGTCAAACAGATTCAAATATTTCTTGTTTAATCCAATTCTGACTTATAATGAATTCTGTATATTCAATTGAAAATAGAAATCGAATTTTCGAACTGCCGCGCCATTTCTGGCTCATTATATAATTAAAATAAAATTATTCGTTTTAACTTCATCAAAAATAAATTTTTCGTCGTTATTACTTAAAATAATTCATTTTAAATAATCAAAATCCTTTAAAATTGCCAAAATAAAAATTTTAAATTGTTTCTGATTTTCCGGTTTGTTATAGTGATCATTCGGGAAATTTTTTGTCAAACATTCGTCCATACAAGTCATCCAGGAATAGGATGAACCGAAGGAACCCTCCTACCACATCCTATATAGGAATCGCCCCAAGGATAAGTAGCAAGAAGTCTTTGCAATTCGAAGATTTTAATCACGACAAAATCACGAGTCAAAAATATCTTCGGGAGCTACCCTTCGAAATTCTACGAGTAGGTCTTATGTTCATGAAGATCAACGGTCTTCAATGCTCCATCTTTATAAGCCTGCACATTAATCGCGAATGCATAGTTGGTTCGAAGTGGTTTTGGGTCTAGTCCACATGTCGGTCTCCTCGAACTAACTCGTCAAAGGTCCGACAATATTTATTGATAGTTGGGGTTTTAACTATCAACTCAAACAGCATCGATCTGTGCTTCGGTAGGTCAAACCCTTTTTATTTCAAACCATTCATTCAAAACCATTATATTGATAAAAAAATTGATTTTATAGTTTATTTCAACAAATCTATTTTGTCTTGTTACTTGAAAACCAAATCAACCCTTATCTTCCTTTTAGCATAAATATCTTTAAGAACTCACCTTGTCATTTCTTTTATTCAAAATATAACTATATTTCACAAAAGCCACTTTAATTTCCATTATCTTAAATCGGCATAATTAAATTACCAAATCTTATTTGTGCCAGATTAATGTTAAACGACGTATTCTTATAATATAACCATAACGGTTAACTCTTAAATTTTATATTCTCATTATGGAATTTATAATTCCAAAATCTATTTTTCATTTCAAAACCCATATACCCTTATTCTCATTTCCAAAACCAAATTGTTGAAGATAAACCTCATCTTTCCAAAATAGGCTTATATCAAAGTTTCCTTTTTATTACTTTGCAAATATCGCTATATCTCATAAATCCATTTATATTTCCTTACATTGAAAATATTCCTTAAAAATCCATTTTTACTTCCTTTACCATTACAAACTAGCATCATCTCTCGATATTAGTGAAATCGTTCAAGTTGGCGTATTTTATTTCTCTCTCAGACCTTGATGGCAACGTTCTTATCACAAGATAGATAGAAGTTTGTAATTCAAAACTCGGTAACATCAATACCATATTAATTTTATTTACTATTTCGTTTAAGATATGTTCATATAAATCGCACTTCATATTTGGTAATCTTGTTCATTAGGTAAAACCTCTTTTAATTTCATCGCATAACGTTTAATTTCCATGTACAAACCTTATTTGTAAATTTGGGTTAAAAATCCCTTAAAAACTCTTTACTTTCATTAACTTATTCCATCGATTACCTTTCAATTAAAAGTCATCGCCTTGGTTACTAAAAATAATAACCAACTAAAAAAAGTAGTTTCCTTTATTATTAAGTAAAATAGAATGATTAATTATTTTTAAACAATTCGATAATCACTTTAAACACAAAATATTAATTAACTTTTAATAATAATTGTTAAGTTTTAAACAGTTAGTTGATAAAACTATTTCTATTAAATAATAAATTTAATAACATTCCAATTGAAACAGTTGACTAAGTCAACTTAAAAACATTGTTATCTTGCTAGCTGGTTCCTTTAATCCTCCATAATAAATTAAAAATATAATTAATTTAATATAAACCGCTTAATTGCTTATTTGGAAGCAATAATCCCAGATTATTAACCTTCGGTAAAAAAATTATCTTCCCTTTTCCTATGATAAACATACGAATTTACTATATACATCGTTTAATAATTCTTTGTAAAATACGATAATAAATATAAATATATTTATGAAACATCTAAATAACTTATATAAATATAACTTGAGACCTCAATTCAGTTATAAAAATAAAATTTATAACTTAAAACATCGTCAATTCGCCTAATGACAAATCAACATCTAAAAATATAGATTCAGTCCATTCACTATCAACCACTTAATCAATATCATCTATTAATTCAAAGCACAATGATAGCTGAATCTAAGTTCAATGATCAACATCCAATCGATAATCAACATCCAAATAGGATATAATGTTATTTGGGATGAACAATTCATATATAAATAAATAAATACGAAAAGTAGATAGCATACAATTTAATTGAGGAATTCGGTTGGATCCCTTCAACTTGTACTTCCCTGCATCAAAGATCATAATATTATTTTATAATAGCATATGGAATAATATTCAATCAATCATCCAGTATGACGTTAATATAAACGTCGACAATCATTTAAATAATCAACAATCATCCATAGCGTTCAATTTATTTTATTAAGGATAAATTTAAGTTAAATGAATTTAACCATATCATGATATTCCAGAAAGCGTGAGAGTTAACTCACTATTTTTTTTCGATAAACGACTTGCGCTGTTTCATATAATTTTAAACAGATGCTTAAAATTACATGAAATACCAATGGGATCCAAACTTCTCCAAATCATCTCTATCATGTTGCCTCCGTCTACGATTCCATCAACTTTTATTTAGTTCGATTACGTAATCGTGGGTAAAAGTTATACGCATTATAAAATAATGGTACATATATATTAATTAATTAACCAGCTTATGCTAATTACTATGATTAAGGTCGTAATCACTTAATTACCATCGGCTAAGCTTCTTCTTTGAACTCTAGAAATCCCCATTCCTTTGATAAAGCATGTCCCCTAACCACGATCGTTGCGCCTCCACCTGGATACCAGACTCCGACCGATGGCTATCACCAAAAGCCCTGACCTCTGCCGCCCCTTTTCCCACAAACCCTGTCGCCGACGTGCCTCTGACCACCCAGAATTTTCGTTTGAACATATCCTGTTTAACTCCAGTTTGCTACCTCCATCGTTTTCGATAGCCGACCGGTCCTTCGCCAATCGTCGCGCCATACTCCCTTTGACCAACTTCCTTCAGGCCACCTACCCTAATTCGCCACCACCACCGTTTATTCCCCCTAAACCTGTTTGTGACTCGCAGTATTTCAACCCTCCAATCATGCTCATTTTCTGATCACCACAGGCAACTTCAGGCCTTTTGACCAAAACCAATATTGTAGTCGTCGCTTCCTCTACAAGATCCCTTTAAGGTAATTCAACTGAAATCGATCCTAGCTCGTCCAGAATCCACAAAAATGAAATCATATCCTCACTGTTCTTCGCAATTTCCGGCCACCACAGGCCACGGTTGGCCACCAAATTTTGAACGTAGGTAGAACATACCAAGAAATTCAACTTTGTAGTTGATGACTTCGGCTAATTTCACATGGTTTTGAAGATATAAATTATTTCATGATTTTGTACTTAATTGTAAAATTACAGCCGTTTTAGGAAAATGGGTACCGATTTTTTTTTGGGGGGAAAGTGTATATATTAGAGAAATTATATTATTTTTTCTTGATTTGTCTGAAGATATTTTATTCGTACCTATCGCTAATTCCATACGATGTTTATTGATTCGTATGTCCACATACGAACTCCATTCTTGACGAAAATGGACGTCTAACTATAATTTGACGTCACAGACCCAATGAAACTTGTTTCGTCGAATTCCGCGTCCATTTGCAAAAACAGCGCTCGTTTGAGTCCAAATGGTTGATATATTTACATTTAATTTTCGTACGCTCACAAAATAAATCTGATTGACACGAAACTTGAAATCTAGCAATAATTAGCTATTAGGATTTAATAAAATTTATTTCCTTGAAATCGAAGGTCGTTCGAATAATGGTCCTTTTTAAGGGTCCAATTTAAATTAAAATAAATCAATTTTAAAATACCTTAATATAATAAAAATAAATTGTTATTATTATTATCGAACATATTCGAGCAGAATTTCATATTCTATTAAAATAAATTAATTCAGGTTGAATTCTAAGATTAATCGATATTCTATATTTTGAAAATCCTTTTATTTTATGTAATAAAGTTTATAAACAAATTACATAGCGACCTTTTAAAAATTTGATTTGGACATAAATAAAAATCTACAAGATGAAAACTCGATTTTTCTCTTCCATTAGAAAATTATTATCCAATAGATTCAGACGTTTCTTGTTTCCCAATCAGACCCCCTTACAATGGAAGAACAAATAGCTAGGAATTCCGACTTATATTGGATCATGTACATCCATATAAAGTTCAAAACGTAATTTTACGAACTACCGCGATGTTACGAGCTCATTTTAAATAAAACATAAATTATACTTTCAAACGTCGTTTAAGAAATGAATTCGTTACTATAATTCAAACCCAAACCCATTATATTCTATAACATTGTCAATTCATTAAATATTGCAAAGTCAACATATCTTGACAATTCTGAATTAAATTATTATTTTTAATATTATATAAATAAAAGTTCAAAACTATTGAATTCACTTGATTAAATTCTAAATCAACATTCAAAATAATTAAATATTCGACAACAAAAATTCGGGATGTTACAACTTGAGTTTCGCGACTTCGTCCAAATCGCTTCAAACCTTCGTGAGTTCGTATTAGAGTCCCGAGCATTCTGATAGCCAAAAATCGACGTGTGACTGCCTTGTAAAAAGTTGGGTCAACACTTGCCCCCCCCGAAACATGTCTTTCTGTTGGAATACGTGTTTTGAAGAATTTGGAAATATAAAATCTAAAAATTGCATATGAAGAGAAGTCCGCATAGAAAACCAATAGATGAAAATGAGAAAGCCAGGATCGCGCCTGATCGTACCAATAGAGAACCAGAAATCCAAAAAATATCAAAGAAACCCGATGATTGCAGCAGATCGTATTACGAGAGAAAGTCAGAACCATAATATAAAAAATGTAACACTGGAATAACCAATAGACGGGAAACCGAAGAAACCCAGAATCCAGAAAACCAATGTAACCAATAACCAGATGGTCGAAGAAATTTAAAAGCCAGAATAACCAGATGAGGTATAGTATATACCTGCAAAAACCAAATGAATCGTCTTGTCCAATCCCGATGAACAATTAATAACCAGAGCAAATGATCTTGCCTAATCCTTACAAGACCACCCGAGATTAGCCAAAAAATGATGAGTTGTCTGCCAAATCCTAACAGTACAACCCAAAAACAAATGGGTAAAGTCCTTACCTGCCACTAGACAAGGCGGCTTTGCCAAGTCCTGGCAAGATGACCCGCCCTTCCCAAGCAACGTTCTTACTTGGGGAACATATTTTTATACTTAGCGAGCAAAGTCCTTACCACACCAAGTCCTAACATTTGAAATTCTATATTTCATACTTCACAAGCAAAGTGCTTACAAGCGAAGTAATTTATTAAACTTTTCAAGGCTTTGGAATTTCTAAGGAAGCCAAAGGAGAACCTAACGGTTTATCGTTGGGTATATAGCACGTCAAAGGTTAAGGCCTAATCCTATATGTGGGTGGGTCAACTTAGCCATTTTCGATTTCAAGCTTATAGAGTTTGTTAATTTTGTAAGGGATGGTTCATCATCGGGTGCAGAATATAACTAGGGGGCTCACTGGTCCCAATACATGGGTATGCCGACTTAGCCATCCTAAGCCAGATAACCAGAGGTTGGAATGTTTCTTTTCCGCAAAGAGCGTGCCTAGGGGTCTCGCTGGTCCCATGCACGGGTAGGCAGACTTGGCCTTCCAAAACCCTAAGCCATATAACTAGAAAAGAAGGTAAGAGATTGAATGGTTTTTCGTTCGCAAAGAGCATGCCTAGGGATTAAGACCTAATCCCATACATGGGTAACCAGACTTAGCCCTCCGAAATCTTAAGCCCAATAACCAGAAGTATGTGCAGGAGATTGGACGGTTTCTCGTCCGCAAAGAGAATGCCTAAGGATTAAGACCTTATCTCGTGTATCGGTAGATAGATTTAGCCATATACAGTCCCACAATCATGAAAACTAAACAGATTAATTAATTATGAGGTAGATGGTTTACAGTCGGATACAGAGCACATCTAAGGATCGTGACCTAATCACATGAGTGGGTCGAGTTAAAATCATCTAAAACCAAAAAACCAAAGAAACAATGCCTAGAGGGCCAAAGGATGAAGGCCCAAAAGCCAAAGTTATAGGGACTAAATAACCAAAATACATAAGCTAGAGATCCATAAAAACTCAAAGCTATATCCAAAAGCAAGAAGACCAAAATGCCAGAATCCAAGAACTGGAAAGCCGAAGAACTAAAGTGAAAAAGATGAAGAATTAAAGAGCTAAGAAACCAGAAACCAAACAACTGAAATCCAATATCCAAAGGGCCACAAATCCAGAGAATCCAGAAAGCCGCATCAATCGATGATATATCCATACAAGCCACGTCCTGGGTTATTCCTATTTTGAGCCGGGGCAGGTAGCGAAGCCTATCTAGGTATTGCAGCCCGATTCCTAACATACTCTGCCAGCTCACCACATCTGATGCGCTCTTCAATGATATCCCAAAGATGCCCGCAGTCGTTTGTATCGTGACCATCCAGGTCATGAAACAAATAATGTTTATTAGAATCTCTCTCTCTCTCTCTCTCTCTGAGACAACTCCCTCGCCGGAGGCTTCCTTAAGGGAGCAACCGGGTGAACTTTAAATAGATCTCCTCCAACAAACGAGTAAGCTCCGCGTACGAAGGGAATTTTGGCTCCCTACACTGCATATTTTGGTCATTTCGAGAGAGTGGCTTTCCTTTACCAAAGTCGGACGATCCTCCGTCCTTAATCGAACTAACCTCGAGAACTTTCTTGTTGGTTCTCGCATCCTCTTCCTTAGAATTTTATCTTCTTCAAAGTAGAATTCACCAAGATCTCGTGGTCGATCCCGTTGAAGAAATATCTTGAAATTTGTCTTGTTTAGAACACCATAAACAACATCTATAAGAACCATTGATGGGTCTGGTCGACCGATCGACGCCACCGCTGCATTAAACCTTTCCAAGGATTTCCGCAAAGTCTTACCGGACCTTTTCTTGATTGCACAAGATTCATCACGTTCTTACATCGAGTTATGTGAACTCTGAACTATTCGATGAACTTTCCAAGGAAGACATTCCAGCTATTCACCAATTCATTTCTAACCGCAAAAACCACATGACAACAATATCTGTAATATAAAATGGGAAGCATTTTTCCATAACATTATCCAATGCTGAAAGCACTTCCATGTGGCATACATAACACATCAAGTGAACGGTCGGATCCTTCCATCCGTCAAAAGCCTCCAACGTCGATAGTTTGAAATCCGGTGGGTTCTAAGATTCCTTATATCCCAAGTAAAAGCGGACTACGAGTAACACAATCCAAGTACAAAAGAGATGCTTCGCCTCGAGTATATCGCAGAATCATATCAGCGATCTGACTACCACTTTTGTTTCCAAGCAATCGACTCCAGTCATTCACTCCCACACCAGTGTCCCCAGTGCCAAATCCAGAATTAGCAAACTGTTGATCCCCAACAAGAATATCCTCTTCAATCATCGCCTGAGTTGGCTCCACTGGCACAAATCTAACTCTCGGAACCGTGGGATTGCTGCATCCAAACCTGTGCGCATCAGCGCTTGAGTAACATTCGCAACATTCCCAATTCCAAAACCCAAAAGTTGACCAACCAAAGCATCCTGAACCAAAATTCCATCGAGATTGGGGGATATTTCCCCTAAGTCTAGCCGAACCAGTATCGATTAGAGGATTGGCGTTGACATGGGATTGACTTTCGGGAATTGCCCCCAAGTCCCGAGCTAAACCTTGAGGAAAACTAGCACTCATTCCCGTAATATTTCTAAGGCCCGACGGCCTTCCAAAACCTTCGATCCTACCCATAAGAGCATTTAGGGGTGGTCATTTATTATGGTTAACTGGCCGAACCAATTCAACTGATCTTAACTGAACCACATTAACTGACAAATTCGATTAAGCGAACATTCGATTAACCGATCGATGTTTACTGACCAAATTACGGTTAATCATGAACAAACATCGATTAACCGTTAACCGAAAATACACATATATATATACCTAGACACGCACAAACACTCTCTCACACACATGCATATGTGTGTGTGTGTGTGTGTGTGTGTGTGTGTATATATATATATTAAGACAGATAACATACACAAGCACACATATATATATATATGTGATGTAAGACTAATAGCATAAATATTTTCATTACCATTTCTTGCAAATAAATATATGTATATATATACATACATACATATATATATATGTGTGTGTGTGTATTAGTAAGATAGTAATAATGATAATCTAATATATATACTAATATATATATATTAGTAATAATATATATATATAAATATATAAATTAGTAATATATATTATAATGTGCATATAATAACATAATACACACAGACATATATATATATTATGGTTAACCAACTCAACCGATTTAACCCAACCACATTAACATATAAACTCGATTAACCAAATATTCGGTTAACCGATTGTTCGGTTAATCGAAAATATTAACCGATTGATGCTGTTAACTGACCGCGCCACCCCTAAGAGCATTCATAATCACTTTTTGTCTTCTAAAATTCTCTTTCTTCCTTTCCAACCACGAAGATAAATCCTTAACCACTCCTCGATATCCTTTCGAGTCGCATAAATCGACGGATGTCCAATAGAGGAAACTTCTTTACTTTCCTCCGTTCTTGCTCCTTCCGAATGAGTTAAAGTGATCTGTTTCCTTTTAACCATCTTTTCGACCAAGAGTAATATGTTTCCATAGCAATCCAAAGTTGCACGCATCCTCTTCCCGGTGCATCAAAATGTTGACATAGGGAGTTAGTCAACACATGCCAACACTCGATAAGTTATGGGTTACATAACAAAACTAACCACAATCCAGGCGTAAAGTACTAAAAAGTAAATAACATCAGATTTATATTGGACTGACAAGTTGTGTCTACGTCTACTTCGAGGTAATTTTATATATTATGCTTTACAAAGTTACCAGTACAATCCTTCCTTCCTTTTTTACGTTTACAAAGTTATGAATGGAGAATAACAAAGTCCTTGCTAATTCTCTATCAATTCCAGATGTCCAATAGGTTGAAGCTTCCTATGTCCCAAAAAGCTTATATGTCCGAGAAGATGAAGTTATGCCAAGATGTGTCCAAGAACCTAATCCAAATGCTAAGAAAGCAAGACAAGTGCCAGAGATTTGATAAAAAATTTCAAGAAGAAGTTCACAAGTCCAAGATAGTCTTTAAATTCCAAATAACCATCTAGGAAGCCATTAAAGTGCTCTAAGTCCAAGCTTTTCACGTGCAGAATGAAACAATCAAAATAATCCCGAAATAAGCCAAGTGACCAAGTGTGATGACCCATTCTCCGGGTGCCCAGAAGAACATGTGGACTTTAGGATATAACACATTAATATAACAGCAGAAGATAAAAACATGCATTAAACATCAGAATACAGATCAAATTACATTAGTGTTTCATCATAGTCTATACATCCCATCGGATCCGAATATCATACATAATAACTGAAATAAGTAAATAAATGCATAGCAGAAATAACGACAACTTGACATGACGGAGTCTTAGAGAGAGTCCAAAAGAATATCCTAATCCTGCTCTAAACCCAAAGCCAACTTTCCCCAATAACTTCCATATATTAATAGTCATAGCTTCCAAAGGTACTTAACTAAAAACCTATTTACTGGCATGCACATGTGGAAATAAGGGCACCCTAGTTTGCAAGGTAAAAACAAACTGCGAGTCATTCATGGGACTGGTATAACAAACTCTAAGCAGTTATTATTAATCTTTATAAGAGCAATGAAAATCTAGGGTCCACGCCGTGTAATACAGAATGGGTTTCCTCTACATGAATACTAGTGCACAAACTTTGCAATGCTTTTACGAAAAATGAAACATTATATGACTTAAGTCCAATCATAAAATGCAACGTATATTGGAGGATATAGTTTTACCTTATAATAGTCAATTATGCTTTATATGTAAAACATTTTGATAATGATATTATTATTAATGTCTAAGTGTGGAAATCACTTTCGAAAATAAATGTATGTATCTAAGCTCGGATAATGCCACATCCCACTATGTTGGCTACATAGTTTATAATTGAAAACGCAAAGGCACTTATTGAAAATTGGATTCCATTAATGAACCAAGGCAAATGATCTTCCTTAACCATTCAGAACATTCTAGCAAATGTCCCGGGACACACACGCATGTGATCCTTCAGATCGGCAGAGCCGGCCAACACTAAGGGCTGATTAGAATCTTTCCTGAACATAACGTTCCCTAGTCGTATTTGACCGTCGTCTGAGGCGCCTCATCTATCATCCACATAATTAAACCTGCCTAGGCTTCATACCATGGCATCACTTTTCAACAAGGTTAAAAATTTAGTCCATATCTCTGCGGTCCATTATCCTGTTTTCGACTTATTACGGGGTGTGAGGACCAAAACTCAACGTACATAAAGCTCTACTTTTCAATAACAACTTTGATCTACCTGCCAACAACACTCAACATGCCACATTGTCAATTCACAACATATAATCGATATCTATTTATATATAACCCTCTGAGTACATAAGTCTTAGAGGAGGGTGTTAAGCTAAGAGAATAAATTCTCTGCCAGCTGATATAACATCAATAAGAACCAATTGGATATGTTGTAATATACAATTTTAGAAACACATCCATTTACAAATCCTTGTGGGTCTGAACGAAACTGAAGGCACCTTATTCCTCGTCTAATTATGGAGAGAGGCCCTTGCACATCCGTACAACCAACAGTTATGTTTGGACTACTGTCACTCTAACACCTCAACGGGAGCTACCCATATCCAAGGCATCAACAAGCAGTCCATTTGATGTGAATATTTCCGTTCTTCCATCGTCTTCGATTTTTAATCCACCATATAATTATTCAAAATGAGTTGAATTCGGTCTTTTCGAAATAATTAACATCACAACAAAATTCTTTTCGAATTATTAATCCTCCAATTAAGTCTCTTTTAATTGGAAATCATTTCATAAGATCAAATTTTATTCTCAAATTTGGTTAAGCTATTTAAGCTTCCAAAATCAACTTTTCGATTATTTTACCTTATAAAAAGGTTTACCTAAGGTTTGTATTCAATTTGCGAATTACAAACCTTTACCACAAAAGTTTCTCAAAAACCGTTATAAAAAGGCATGGCAAAATAGGTGATTTCTACTTAACATGTTTTTATCATTCGAAACTATATATATTTGGTTCAAACCTCTTTCAAATCATTTATTATAATTTATAATAATTTTTCCTATTTTTATTCATTTAAAAATAGGCCATTTCTGTTGGATTCCGTTTCGGGTCATTCAACTACATTGGCGCAGTTTTTATTTGAATTTGATTTGAAAATACTTCAAAATCTAACCATTGGATTTCAAAACTCTATACATAATTTGGAAGCTCTTTTCATTTCAAACCAAACATTTTTCATTTTGGGAAAATCCGACGGTCGGATCTTCCGGTACATCACTTTAAAGTCAATGGTTGAAATTCACGAACTACCGTTGTGTGACGAGTTCTATTTGGGCCATACTTCGATTTATATTATAAATTTAATCGAATTAGTTCGTAAATAGTTTATTAATTATATAAAATATATCCTGCTCAAAAATTATATAATATATATATACTAATTTTCGAAAACTATATTTTCCATATTTTACTTCAAATCCAAATACTTCCCTTATATGGGTATTATAATATTATTTTATTATTAAAATAATATTATTTTTCAAACTTAATTATTTTCAAACCAAATTTTCCTCACGTCTATTATAAAAATAAATAAGATAGTTTCGAAAATGTAAACTTGTTAAAACATTTCCCAGATACCCTAACCAAACTTCACTTTTTCTCGTTACCATTTATTTTAAAATAAAAAATTCGACAGGCCATAACCTGCTTTTAATTTCCCTAAAACCATTTCTATTTTTTCAAAGTTACTCGAAATAATCTTTACTTCGCGTCCACGAAAATTCAGATATCAAATTTTGACTTTTATTTTTCGTCCATTATTATATTAATAAAATATTCATTAAAATCATTTTAATGAATGGAGACTTAACCAATGAGCCAATAAATATACTTTTTGGCCATAATAACTATGGTAATCACATACAACATTATCAATAACCATGAAAACATTTATCCACACAATCATGGCACAGTTCATACTATATAAGCCTTAAACCATTTACACATATGGTTTTGTTAATCCACAGATTAACCGCAACACGCAATCATCAACAATCATATGCATTCAATATCAAATGGTGTTCATACTCATATCCAATAACCAATATCAAGTTAATTTCCATTTTAATGACCATATAAGGTTCAAACTCGTTTCAATGTCAACATATTCAGTTCCATGTGTCACATACTTAAGTGAAATGTAAATACCACTTAAAAATCATATTTTTCTAACCCAAACATTTATGTATCATAACATGAACTAATATGAACCATTATAAGTATCCCAGAAAGATACAGAAAAATTCGTTTGTAAGAAAAATTCATGTTCCGCTCTTCATATCTTTAATTGTAAGACGTCCTAGTTATCCCGGAAAGATCCGGCAGCCTTCTGACGTCACCGCAATTTTATGAAAATCGAATTGGGAAGGAGTTCGACGCTCTTTGGATTTAATAAAATACGGGCGAATAAGTGGTGGTATATTTTGGTTTTAGGATCAAACAGAGAGGGGTTTGGAAGATAGGGGATCGGGTTTGGAAGGGTGGGACCCACGGGTGTTGGTGGGTACATGGGTGGGGCCAGGTGGGGTCCATGGTGGTGGGTGTGGGTCGAGGAGGGGCGGGTTTGGGTAAAAAAAGGGGAGAGTGATGGAGTTTTAGGGTTTTAAAGGGGTTTAGGGTGCTTTAGGAGAGGAGGAGCCCCACGACATGGGGTGTTTGGCTGGGGGGAGGATGGTGGTGGCGGCGATGGGTGACCGTGTAACAACAGTGGCTAAAGGGGGATGGCGGTGGAGCAAGAAAAGGAGTGGGAGAGCTAAGAAAGAATGGAAGTAAAGTGAAATAAAGGAGGGATGAGGCTTGTATTTATAGGAAAATGAAGAGGACATGAACCACTAAGGTGTCGGCGTAGGATGAAAGGGAAAAAGCACACTTTGATAGCTTCATTGCATGACAACTCTAAACAAACACAAATCAAGATAACTAGTTTGAGTGTGAACTCTTTGCTTAGGGTACATGTAATCTATCTACACATTTACTACTCGTATGACCACATACTAATTCCCCTTTCTACGAAATTTGAAACCTTGTTATGTTTTTCAAATATGGTTCCAATAGAACTAGTCTCATCGAATTCTAGGTCTGTTTGCTCAAAAAGTACCAGTTCGAGTTCAAATTATCAGTCGGTTTATATTTAAATTTCGCATGGCCGTATACTAACTCCGATTGGCGTAAAATTTGAAATCTTAATATAATTTGACATTCCAGATCCGAAAAAATTAGTTTCGTTAAATTCTGAGATCATTTACAAAATTTCTATTTTTAAGCTATTTAAAATAATATTAAATTACCGAATTTTAAATTGACTGAAATTCTTATATAAATTAGTTAAATTTGGAATTAATTTTTTTAAAATTGGAACCAAAATTTTGGGTCGTTACAATCTCCCCTACTAAAAATAATTTCGTCCTCAAAATAGATGAAAGTAATGCTGAAATAGAAATGATATCTAAGAAATGAGTTTACTCCTAAACGAGCTAATTGTAACGGCCCGGATTTCGCCCGACCCGTTCGATCATTAGATCGACCAAGACCGTTCAAAACCCGAGTACGTTAACTCTGGGAATACAACAACATCAGAACAATAACAGTAGACTTTTATAAACATTACAATAACGTTACATCAGAGTACATTTAATAAAATTACAGCGGAAGATAAATTACAATAAATTAAATACAATAAACAACGGAAGACTTCTATGCTCTGGACACAGCTTTAGGCTTCGATCCAAAATCATGCTCAAGAGATAAATATCTGCAAAAAGCTACTCGACTGCCCGTGTGGGAAAGAGGGCACTCGAGTTTGCAAAGTGAAACAAACTACGAGTCAGTCATGGGATTGGTATGAGAAATCTAACTTAACTAATCTAATAATAAGGCTAATCACAGGACCATGCCGCTAACACGGAACGGGTTTACTCCAGTGGATTGTCAGTGCATAAAATAAAGTAAATCGTTAAACAACACAATGCCTTTTAGAAAAATGAAACCATTATAAGACTCAAGTCCCATCACATAATGCAACGCAAACCGGAGGATAGAGTTTTACCTTATAATGGTCAAAAGATGCTTGATACGATAAAACAGATTTATTATTAGTGTATATATGTTTCAAAAACATTTCAATCATAGACGACATAGTACCCCATCCTACTATGTCGCCACACTAGTTCTACAATCAAAACCGCATGGTGTCGTATTGGAAATTGGGTTTCCATCATGAGTCAAGGCTAGGAACGATCTCCTTACCGATTCGTGACGCTCTAGCTAATGTCTCAGGATCAGAGCTCGAGTGACCCTTGGATAGCTGCGGGGCCAGTCCACACGTGCAGTTTGTGGATTAGTTATTCCTGAACACACGTTTCCTGGTCCTATAGGACCTAACATCCGAGGCGCCTCATTCCATCATCCACATAAGTAAAATGCCGGGACATGTAAAACCCAAACACCACTTCTATCTAGAAAGAAATGTGATGCTCTCCCTGTGTTCCCTTGCTCCGTTTTAGACTCAACCGGGTTGTGAGGCTCATGAAGCTACGTTATACACAAAGCTACGCCTAAACAGGTCGTGCTTTGATCATCAACCACAAGGCCTGCTTTTCAATAAAAGCCTTGATCGTTTGCATCTTAGCATGCCACATTGTCAATCCATACTGTACCATTGATTCCTACCAATATATAACATCTAAGCTCATACGTCTTAGAGAAGGGTGTTAAACACCAAACATATATATATTTAGCAGAGACCAACGAATATCGTATAAAGGAATACAACGTCATACATACAATCCATTTTCAAGTCCGTTATGGGTCTGAACGAAACCGGAGGCACCTTATACCACGCATATCCGAACAACCAACAAGTAGTCTGGACGACCACCATTGTAGCCCCTTCAAGGTAGCTACTCCAATCATTGGCGTCAATGGTAACTCATCCATTCAACATGAGGATCGTCGGTCTTCAATCACCGTCTTTAACTCTTTGGCTTGGATCGACGTATAATCATTTGAAATGAGATTGAACTCGGACTTTTCAAATGGTCCTCGTATATATATAATTTAAAATCATTTCTTATCGTTAATATTAATTTATAACGATTAATCTCTGTTTTTATTTATATAACAATAATTGAATTTTATTTAACAACACTTCATGTCAATAGGCGAACTTGGCATTGTTTTCACCCAAATTTGTTTTACAAGTTTCTCTAAATCTAACCGTTGGATTTTAACACAATTCATATCGTTGGAAAGATCTTCCCAAGGCGAACCTACCGGTTTCAGTCTTGAGAAAATCCGACGATCGGACATTTCCGCGTAACTATTTGAAGTTACGATTGTCGAATCGCGAACTACCACGCTCGATTCGTTTAATTTTGATTCCTATATATATTATATATAAATATAACTCCTTCATCCATTTTATTCGCGTAATTAGCACAACAAGTAATGAATGCTTTGTTTCACAACATATCGATATGTTTATAATGTGTAATGAAATGTATTTTATTACACTATATCTTGCTAACAACAAACATTCTTATATTTATCCAATATTGATATATATCATAACACACAACAATTTTTTTTCTTTCTTTATTTTCGATTTCCATACATATCCTATGCACAAAATGTATATTTTTCTTTCCGCTTTCAATTTACACAAAAATTGTCTATTTCGTGTATCATTCCAACTACAACAAAAATAAGTATTTTTGTGTTTCATTTCCATTACAAAAAAAATGAATATTTTTGTACGTCATTTATAATTTAACAAAAATGAGTATTTTTGTGTCATTTCAATTTCTAACAAAAATGCAATATATTTTGGTGTCAACTTCAATTCTACAAAAATAATAACTTTGTTAATTTTTTAATGAAATCTAATTCATTTAAAACTAAATTTCCATCGTTATAATTTTCACTGAAAATCTATTTATATAAAAATGTAAATTCCATAACTTTAACCTTTTTAATGAAAATCCAATTACATTAAAAAGTAATTTTCTTCTTAACTCTTTTAATGAAAATCTATTTACATAAAAATGTAAATTTCACTTCTAAATTCTCTTAATGAAAATCTATTTACATAAAAATGTAAATTTCACTTCTAAATTCTTTTAATGAAAATCTATTCACATAAAAATGTAAATTTCACTTCTATATTCTTTTAATGAAAATCTATTTACATAAAAATGTAAATTTCACTTCTAAATTCTTTTAATGAAAATCTATTTACATAAAAATGTAAACTTTTCTTTTTAATCTAATTACATTAAAAATGTAACTTTTCTTTTATTCAGTTACATGAAAAATGTAATTTCACTTTTAAATCTTATTCTCATTATGGTGTAAATAATGTCATTTTCTATGTATTCTAATATCAAATAAAAGAACATTTCATTTGTTAACATTTTTCTATGTTTTCTAATATCATATAAAAGCATATTTTATATGTACATATTTTTAACCATTCATATTAACATAAAAAGAATATTTTTATGTTAAATCAATTCTAACATTTCAACAAAAACAAATAAAAAGATAACTTTGTTTATCGTCAATTCTAATATAACAAAATATATAAAGGTGATATATTTGTCTACTTAACATTTTATAACTAAATTGTTATTTTAACCAATCTTAACATTTTATATCTAAAATGTTATTTTTCTTTTACTTTAACACTTTTATGTTTAACAAAATGAACATTTTGTTATGACATACCTTTCTATTTAACAAAATAAATATTTTGTTTTACATACCTTTCTATTTAACAAAATAAATACTTTTTATTCTGATTTCCATTTTCTAACAAAATATCCTTTTTATTCTAATTTACATTTTGAATGTAATTTTCCTTTTCATTGCTTATTTACATAAAAAGTAAATTTTCCTTTTTCATTGTTTATTTACTTTACTTAACATTTTATACTTAAAATGATATTTTTCTTTACTTTAACATTTTACACTTAAAATGATATTTTTCTTACTTTTTAATTTGCAATGTAAATTTTAATACTTTAATTACACATAAAAATGTAATTTTATTTACAATGTAAACCTTTAATCTTTAATTTCATATAACAATGCAATTTTATTTTCAATGACAAAATCTTATCTTTTTAATTACATAAAAATGAAATTTTTATTGCGGTGCCAATCATGTTCATTTCTAATTTAACACATAACGGTGTAAATATTCATTTTCAAACAAATGTAAAATCTTTTTTTATAAACAAACAAATTATCTTTTTACATTTAACAAAACAAAGACAAAATGATACCTTCGTACATTTGCAAAATAATGACAAAATGATGTCTTTGTACATTTTTCAACTAAAATCAATAAAAATGTAATTTTTATTATTTCAACTAAAATCAATGTTAATGTCATTATTTTCTTTTTAACAGAACATGACGGTGAAAATTATCTTTCCTTTTTAACAAAACAATATTCTTTAATATGAACAAAGCGATATTAAAAAGATAATCTTTTTAATATGAACAAAAAGAAAGACATTAAAAATCTTCCCAACAATTCAATAAACAAATATGATGAATTTGGTTTAACTATTCCCAACATACACAAATGCAAATTTTAAACACACAAATTCTAAGGAACCATTCGTTTATATATGTATGTAAATCTCAATAAAAATGAGATTTTGATCGCATTGACAAAACTGAAATAATAGAACTGAAACAAAGAAGTTAATAGTAGTGCAACATCAGATCTGAAATAATGGATCTGGAATTAATAATAAATTTCATCGCGAATTTAGAATATAAATTTGAATCTCAATAAATATGATATTTAAATCGTATCAACCCAAGAGAATATATCAAACACAACAGAAATACATAAACAAATAAATCCTAAATTACCATAGCGCAGAATAATATACATATAGCGATTTAGAGGCGAGAACAATAATTAAAATATAATTATTTATAAAAATAGATAAGATTTCTCACATCGTTTTGAATTTCTGAGCCGTTCAGATCCAAAAATTGGCCAAATTTCAACTTGCTCAGAATCAGGTCTGGTTATTTTCATCGCGAAGGTCTTGGTCTCACGATCGTGGCGCACCTGAAATCGTTCGAATCCGAGTTCGTACGAGTGAGATGTGGTTAAATTTAGATTGGAAAAAAGATTTGAATTAAATTAATTAAATAAATAAAAGCAAAATAGGACCTTCTTCCTCCAATATGTCACGGCCGTGACTTGAGTTCTTTGAACCCATTTTGTTCAAAACTAGGTCTTCCATTTTCGATTAAATCTTGAAGTTAGACAATGATCAAGTGGCACCACGTCGAAGAGGGAGGAGGGGGGAGCACGGCGCCCTAGGTGAGGGGATGTGAAAACCCGTAACTCCCCCGGTGAGGAAAGCGCGGATAGTTCGAGAACAAGCCACAAAATAACGCAGACGGAAGAACATTTCATTGTATATTACAACAATGCACCAGAATACAAGAATATACAGAGTATAAATGAATATTACACAGAAATATCAGAGATTTAAATTACATTTTTACACTGCTACTTTATAGATAAAAATTCTATTTTTATACCGCTACTATATAGATAAAAATTCTATTTTTATACCGCTACTATATAGATAAAAATTCTATTTTTATACCGCTACTATATAGATAAAAATTCTATTTTTATACCGCTACTATATAGATAAAAATTCTATTTTTATAACGGTGTTATATAATAAAGATTATATTTTTATCACACTATTCTCTATATAAAAATTATATTTTTATATTATTAAAAATCATAACTTTCATATATTTAAAACAAAAAAAAGAATATCTAAACTTTTTCATATATATAAAATCGCCTTTTTATCTTTCTAAAAATATTTCCATATATATACAATAAAAATTCTATTTCATATCTTCAAAAACAAAGTATATTTCATATTTCAAAAACAAAGTATATTTTTTTCCTTTATCAAAATCCTATCATTGTATTTATATTTTCAAATCCTCTCTTTATATTTTCTAAAAACATATATTTATATTTTAAAAACTAAAGTTATTTATATTATAAAATCATACTTCTATTTATATATTTTAAACAAAGCCTATATATTTTAAAAACAAATTTAAACTGATTTTCAAAACAATTTTAAACTGAATTTAAACTGTTAAAAACTGATTTTAAAAACTTCTTAAAACTGATTTTAAAAACTGTTTAAAACTGATTTTAAAAACTTAAGAAGAATAAATAAAAATAAAACCTTTTCTCTGTTTAAACCCCCTGCCATCATTCAAAGCATCGTTCGCAGCTAGGGTTGCAAATTCCGATCGCCTGGGTTGTCGTGATGATGATCGGTGGCTTCTCCGATGACGGCCCTCGAGAGAGCTTCCTATCGATGCCCCTCACGCTCAGCTCGGTGGAATCCCAGGCGCGTAATTCGAGGGGGAACGGCGGCCCTTCGTGGGTTGATTTCGATCAGTTCATGCCACCAGAGAAGACGATGCTTATATCGATTTGAAGACCCTGGGGAGTACTTTGATTTGGTTGTAGGGATTTGGATTAATTCGAATTGATTTGAGAGATTTTTGGGTTTTGAATTTGGGGAGGAAACCGATCGTCCATCGCAAAGAGAGGCGCAGAAATCGTTGACCACGGTTTTCTATTTAGGGTTTGACCAATAACTTTGACCATATATATATATATATATTAACTATTTTATTCAACTTTAATGTTAAAATCCCAAACAAACTTTAAATCAAACCCAACGAGTGTCGCCCCTAGCTAAATACCCCCATTCCGAACACAATGGGATATGTATCATAAGCCAATTCGACTGTTTGAATCAGTTTTTATCAAAATTAAAATATAATTCTATATATATTCAATTTGAACATACATTTTAATTTACCGCGGTCACATACGGACACTAAAAATTCCCGAAAAATTGTTTCTAGTTTCGTATTGACGATACGGTCCTAACAAAACTAGTTTCGTCGAATTCTGAGATCGTTTGAAAAATGGCCATTTTCCAGTCGATTAAAATCAACTGAAACTGGTCAAACGCGTTTTCCTTTGCCACGCTCACATATTGATTCGAAAAATTATGAAATTTGAAACCTAGCAATAACTTTACATCACGGATCCAACAAAAGTGGTTTCGTCGAAATCCGAGGTCGTTTGCAAAATGGCTATTTTTAAGGGCCGGAATTCCATAGCGACTATTCAGAATTTTCAACTGGACATATCTTTTGATTCCCGCTATGAAATTTCGATTTTTCGGATTCGTTGGAAAGATATTCACAATTAGATTCTAATGTTTTTGGTTTCACTAAAATCCGGATTGTTTTGCACCCGGTACATTCAATTGAAGTTTGAAATCGAATTATCGAACTACCGCGCCATTTTCAATTCCTTTATTATTAAAATAAAATATTTATATTCTAACGACGACGTATATAATATATACGCTCGAATTATATTCAAAATAAATTTCTCGTCGGTTTTATTTAAAATAATTTATTTTAAATCTTCAAAATTCGTCGAAGTTGCCAAAATAAAAATTTTAAACTGGCCCAGAATTTCCGGGTTATTACAATCTCCCCCACTTAAAACATTTCGTCCCCGAAAAGGAATAAAGTCGAAAGTGGTTTGATCAATCAACTCTACGTTCGATCTGGCTTCCATTCTCCAACTTTTCAGTTTCTGAGAATTTTCAAATTCTTCAAAAATTTGGCTAACACCCTAAATTTTGGAAAAATTTCGCCATAACCTCCCCTGCACCGGTAGCCACGGGAAAATCTCGAAATTGCCA
Organism: Allium sativum; assembly: GCA_030737875.1. Taxonomy (NCBI): domain Eukaryota; kingdom Viridiplantae; phylum Streptophyta; class Magnoliopsida; order Asparagales; family Amaryllidaceae; genus Allium; species Allium sativum. Next base: position 10,296,224 of record CM060913.1, read on the forward strand.
TATAGGCCTTCTGATCTCAAAAAGAAAAAGAAAAAGCCAAGCGGCTAGCCAATAGGCTCATAAAAACATCATCACCCAAACAAAACAGTAAATTATAATAAACATGTACCTATTTGTCGGGCAAACAAATTTTATTCTTCGGCTCTAGCCTCTTTGCTATGACCTGTTCAATGTAAGTACCTGTATATGCAAGCAAATGCGACCAAATTTTCAATACAACTCACTATTTGATCAAATTGGTTATATGGTTAAAATTTCAACTAATCAAAACAGTAATCAAACAACACAACCATCAATCAATTAGTTGACTAGCATTTCAAACACATAATTTTGCTATATATTCTAAAAATCAATTTTTGATGCAAAATCACAACAATAAGCCCTATCTAATTTTGGTTCTCACACCAGTCAATAGGAAATATATAGAAATCTCACTTTCGTCACTCGAATATAAACACTGATAATGTGATCACAATTATCAGTATCATCCCCTGGCGACTAGAGTGTGATTCTATATCTATCCAGTATATTAAAACTTCAAATACACGCGGATCAGACGTATACGCAAAGTCTATATATACTGGACTGTCCAAATTCAAACATAATAAATAACCAAATACGGATAATTGATTTAAATTTTCAAAACAAAAATTCGTTTTCATTTCAAAAATATACTCTTCACACTCGTTCTAGGATACCACTGATCCTATCTCTAACGAGTCATTCTCGTTGGATATTACTAATCCAATTTCTGATGAGTTCTTTCGTATGGTTTTAATGTGTCTTGTTCTCTGAGCTTTGTAAACCAAAGCTCTGATACCAACTGTGAAAATCCGTAACTCCCCCGGTGAGGAAAGCGCGGATAGTTCGAGAACAAGCCACAAAATAACGCAGACGGAAGAACATTTCATTGTATATTACAACAATGCACCAGAATACAAGAATATACAGAGTATAAATGAATATTACACAGAAATATCAGAGATTTAAATTACATTTTTACACTGCTACTTTATAGATAAAAATTCTATTTTTATACCACTACAATATAGATAAAAATTCTATTTTTATACCGCTTCTATATAGATAAAAATTCTATTTTTATACCGCTACTATATAGATAAAAATTCTATTTTTATACCGCTACTATATAGATAAAAATTCTATTTTTATAACGGTGTTATATAATAAAGATTATACTTTTATCACTCTATTCTCTATATAAAAATTATATTTTTATATTATTAAAAATCATAACTTTCATATATTTAAAACAAAAAAAAGAATATCTAAACTTTTTCATATATATAAAATCGCCTTTTTATCTTTCTAAAAATATTTCCATATATATACGATAAAAATTCTATTTCATATCTTCAAAAACAAAGTATATTTCATATTTCAAAAACAAAGTATATTTTTTTCCTTTATCAAAATCCTATCATTGTATTTATATTTTCAAATCCTCTCTTTATATTTTCTAAAAACATATATTTATATTTTAAAAACTAAAGTTATTTATATTATAAAATCATACTTCTATTTATATATTTTAAACAAAGCCTATATATTTTAAAAACAAATTTAAACTGATTTTCAAAACAATTTTAAACTGAATTTAAACTGAATTTTAAACTGAATTTAAACTGTTAAAAACTGATTTTAAAAACTGCTTAAAACTGATTTTAAAAACTGTTTAAAACTGATTTTAAAAACTTAAGAAGAATAAATAAAAATAAAACCTTTTCTCTGTTTAAACCCCCTGCCATCATTCAAAGCATCGTTCGCAGCTAGGGTTGCAAATTCTGATCGCCTGGGTTGTCGTGACGATGATCGGTGGCTTCTCCGATGACGGCCTTCGAGAGAGCTTCCTATCGATGCCCCTCACGCTCAGCTCGGTGGAATCCCAGACGCGCAATTCGAGGGGGAACGACGGCCCTTCGTGGGTTGATTTCGATCAGTTCATGCCACCAGAGAAGACGATGCTTATATCGATTTGAAGACCCTGGGGAGTACTTTGATTTGGTTGTAGGGATTTGGATTAATTCGAATTGATTTGAGAGATTTTTGGGTTTTGAATTTGGGGAGGAAACCGATCGTCCATCGCAAAGAGAGGCGCAAAAATCGTTGACCATGGTTTTCTATTTAGGGTTTGACCAATAACTTTGACCATATATATATATATATATATATATATATTTTAACTATTTTATTCAACTTTAATGTTAAAATCCCAAACGAACTTTAAATCAAACCCAACGAGTGTCGCCCCTAGCTAAATACCCCCATTCCGAACACAATGGGATATGTATCATAAGCCAATTCGACTGTTTGAATCAGTTTTTATCAAAATTAAAATATAATTCTATATATATTCAATTTGAACATACATTTTAATTTACCGAGGTCACATACGGACACTAAAAATTCCCGAAAAATTGTTTCTAGTTTCGTATTGACGATATGGTCCTAACAAAACTAGTTTCGTCGAATTCTGAGACCGTTTGAAAAATGGCCATTTTCCAGTCGATTAAAATCAACTGAAACTGGTCAAACGCGTTTTCCTTTGCCACGCTCACATATTGATTCGAAAAATTATGAAATTTGAAACCTAGCAATAACTTTACATCACGGATCCAACAAAAGTGGTTTCGTCGAAATCCGAGGTCGTTTGCAAAATGGCTATTTTTAAGGGCCGGAATTCCATAGCGACTATTCAGAATTTTCAACTGGACATATCTTTTGATTCCCGCTATGAAATTTCGATTTTTCGGATTCGTTGGAAAGATATTCACAATTAGATTCTAATGTTTTTGGTTTCACTAAAATCCGGATTGTTTTGCACCCGGTACATTCAATTGAAGTTTGAAATCGAATTATCGAACTACCGCGCCATTTTCAATTCCTTTATAATTAAAATAAAATATTTATATTCTAACGACGACGTATATAATATATACGCTCGAATTATATTCAAAATAAATTTCTCGTCGTTTTTATTTAAAATAATTTATTTTAAATCTTCAAAATTCGTCGAAGTTGCCAAAATAAAAATTTTAAACTGGCCCAGAATTTCCGGGTTATTACAGGGGAGGTGCGGTGGGGCCATGGGGGTGCGGCGGGGGTTGTTTATGGCGTGGGTTTGGGGTGGTTTACCTCAGGATTTGTGCAACTATATATGATCATAACCGCATGAAATTGAAGCTCTCATGAATCTCTACAAATAAGTCTAAAGAATCATTCGATTTCATTGAAAGGATTGAGAGAGATTAGGGGATCAATTTCAGAGCTTTTTGGCCATGAATAGAGGTAGGCGGCGGCTGGTCATTTGGATTAGGGTTTGGGAATTTTCTAATTAGCCTATTATTTATATTATTTAATTCACTAATTACCCATTAAGGCCCGTTTATCAACTTTTTCAGATTTCAGTCCAATGACTGTCGTTCCTACCCATTAACCCCTATTCCGGACTCATCTAACTATCTCCCGCAGGCCCAAACGACTGTATTGACCCAGTTTTCTTTATTTTAAAATATTTTCTTTTATTTTTAATTCAACCATACGAATAAATTCACCGGGGCCACAAATTAACTTCGAAAAATCCCAAAAAATATATTTAGCTATGTTTTGACACTGCGGACCTAGGAAAATTAATTTCGTTCAATTCTGAGCCCATTTGAAAAATGGCTATTTTCAAGGCGTATATATTAAATATTAAAAATACATTTTTAAACAAATAATTTTCGAAACTCGAAATGTATAAGTGTTTATACTTTTTAAATGCAGAGATATCATTCTGAACTCAACGGAAGTGGTTTCGAGTCCAAATTCCTTCGTATGCAACAAGTAGCATTTTTTACTTTTATATATTATATATAAATTTCATAACGACCTTTCTAAATTTTAAACTGGGCATAACTTTTGATTCCTGCTATGAAATTTCAATTTTTCAGATTTATTATAAAGATATTTTTAAATAGATTCTAAATTTTTTGGTTTCACTAAAATCTGTTAAATTTTGCATCCTGTATGGTCAGTCAAAGCTCAAGTTTGACTTTCCAAACTACCGCGCTATTTCTAACTTCTTTTATAATTAAAATTAAATTATTCATCCTAACTTCGATTTAAATAAATTTTTAATCATTATTATTTTAAATAAATAATTTTAAGTATCAAAACCCATTAAAATTTCTAAAATAAAAATTTTAAATTGGCCCCAAAATCCGGGGTTATTACACTAATCCAGGATATCCACCCCCATTTGGGATAAGACTTTCTTATACTGTCCTCTGTTTCCCATGTACAGTCTCTGGGATCTCCACTCCACTGTACTTTGGCTAGTTTCACCTTCTTATTTTTCAGTTCCTTTATTTATTTGCCAATTATTTTCAAGAGCTCCCTCGGAACTGCTAAACATGGTGTGATCTCCAAGTCTTTTTGTGCTCCTTCCTCAACAACCAAATCAGGATCACATACATATTTCCGAAGATGAGAAATGTGAAAAACATTATGCACTTCGGATAACCATTCTGGTAACTAAATCCTGTAAGCTAGGTATAACACCCTGTAATTTTAAAGGACATTATATCAAAAAACTAAGGTACTTAATTAAATATTGGGAATTAAGTAAAACCGACTGTACCATTACATTTGTCTCAGAATTCTGCTTAAGATGTACTCTGAGTTTGCATAAAACAGACATCGTATGAAGAAGATGTTAAGGTTTGAAGTTTGTATACGTATAAGATATATATATATATATATATATATATATATATATATATATATATATATATACACAAAACCATTCCAGAATTCAAAATAAATCAAAATCGGAGAGCAGCAAGACACGCGGGAATTCGACCCATTGGGGGTCGACCCTAGGGTCGACCCATACAAGGACGTGTCGACCCTGGGGATTCGACCAGTTTCACTTCCCGAACCTGGACTTGTTTCTTGACGTGATTCATTGGCTTGAGGCTATATATATGACCTCGTTTCTATTGTTTTATTCATAAAAAACAATGGAGACAACGTGATACTCCCCCAGTTTGGATTGAATTAGCCTATTTTCTCCAACAACAGCTTATACGCATACAAGAATTTCTTCTACAGCTTCAGCCTATTGTTCTTTGTTCTTTAGATCCAGTCTCTGTGCGTTTATGTTGATTTTAGATATAAACATTTAATAAGTAATCCTGACATGTTTATAAGTTTGGATCTAAACCTATGCCTGTTAATAACCTGAATCATAACTAAACAGATCTGCCATTACTTGTACACATAATCAACTGTTCAGTCCTTACCTGCCTATCTTTATTATGCCCATTTCTATTATCATATGCCTATTCTGTTATTATGCCTATTTCTGTTCTCTTCTCTCCCTCCTTCCCTTTTTTATTTTTATAGTCAGGCTACTTTCAAGCCTAGGCCTATCGCTGAAATATGTGAACGAACAAAATTAGGAATGGTTGGGAATGATATATTTGGGGCATAACTTGTATTATAAAACATGACTGGGATTTGAGGGCATAACCTATACTGTGATCTAAGAATTTAATTTGGGGCATTTCTTATATGATGTTTTATGACTTGAGGGTAGAGACATGAAAAACCTATGATGAATATGAATAATTGTTTAAGAATGAATATGCCTAAATTTACAGTAAATAGAAACTGTAACCGCACTTAGACACGAGGTTAGATTACACTTGTGGTAGGTCTGCCCATAAGCACCCGGCAAATCCAGCATCCACGAGTGGTTAATTTAATGTGAGGGATCTAATGCGTAAATGTACACGTAATAGTGCAAATACATGAGGTTAAGTCCAACTTATGGTAGAAGTCTTCCTGGAACTGCCCAGCATATCCAGCATCCACAAGTGGTCAACTTAATGTGAGAGGTCTGGTGCATTAACATACATGAATGGGGGATGATAATAACCTGTTAACGTGTAATGCTTAACCTATTTAATCCGTGGGGGTTATATAAACCGTTAAACTGTAACTTGGGAAAATATGAACATGTGAATTAGGGTGAGAGATTGTAGATATCACAACGTGTAATACTTAACCTGTTTAATCCGTGGGGGATATATAAACCATTAAAACATACATTTGATTATATTTTACGACAATTATCAGAGTTAACTATAATAAACATACCAATATTTGCGGCGGAATAATAATACGTCTGTTAAGCTCCATCTTCATCTTCATAAGATCGTCTTCAATAACTGAAAACTCAAGCTGACCCGAACACTAATGAAAATACAAAAATACTCGAATCAGAACTAAAATATTCTCATATCAGTTAAATCAAATTCATGTGATAATATGAGTGCAATAACTTAAGAGATGTTACAGGAATTTCCATCTCCTAAGGATCCGTTAAACTAGATACTATATATTAAAATACACTATTATAATAGTGTCTATGGTTAAATATAAAATATTAAAATAGCATAAGCGGGATTACCATAATACCCTTGCACCGTTGCCATACATTTTGTATATAAACACCAGTACATCGATGGATATGGATGCATTGTGATAAGACAACGTTAAATCAAAATCATAGTGGGCTCGATCAGGATATATATGACAAGGCACCGAAATAATAGTCATCGGTAGGATTCTACTGGATTGCAGACCCAGGTTGGTGGTAACGCATAGCCGCCAGCTACCCCCCACCCTAGACAATACTCCCAAAATCAAAAGGCACCCAATCAATCACAAAGTAAGAGAAATTATCGTAGAAGCATGTCTGCTAAGAGGAGCTAGCTCACGTTAACCTGGGTATGACTCCTGTTTTAGTCATTTTAATTATGACCCGAAGGTCAAGGCTATCCATCATCGTTCTCTTTCTTCAAATCCAGTAATCACCTCCAAATCATCCTACCTCATTCTAGAACTCCACTGCGTACACAGTTGTTAAAGTGGTTTTTGGTACTGGTAGAGAGTATGACAATATATGATCCCGATCTATTTAACAACCAAATGTTTACATTTTTCACACCGATCAGTTCTTTTACATTTCAAAGGGGTTTGTACTTCATATCAAAATATCATATTTTCTTAAAATCATTTCAATATTCAAGATAGAATATTATTCATAATAAAATCTCCATTTAAAATCTTGAAATGATTCTAATCTTAAAATTAATCGGATATTTAAAATAGTTTAAAATATATTAAAATAGTTTATACATATGTTTTTGAAAAGTTTGAAATAAATATCTTGTATATAAAATAAAATTTATCAAAATTTAGTAAAATCTATAGTAAAAAAATATGTTAAAGTAGTTTATGAAATAAAAAATTGATTTTTAAAATAGTTTATTAATGATAATTAATAAATATAAGAAAAATAATAGTTATAAAGTAAAACAGTTTGTAAAGTAAAATAGTTAACTGCAAAAACAGTTTCTAAAATGGTTTAAAATAATATAGTTGGAACTAGAATCGTTTCGAAAAAATATCAGTTAAACTTGAAGTCATATTCCGATTACAAATCAAACCAACTCAATTTGAATATTTCAATCGATTAAATTTCCATTTCACATTCATTTCAATTCAATAATTTTAATTCAGATAGTCAAATTCCAAATCAGATTCTGATTTTCAATGATTTCTACTTATAACAAATATTGAGTTCACAATTCAGATATCATTTTAAATCAATGTTGATTTAAAATAAATTTCAAAGGTGGACAAAACAATTCATTTTTAGCTTCAGTTACAACATTAAAATTATTTCTCCTATTGTTTTTATATTTGAAAATTCAAAGTTCGAGTTCAAAGGAAATCAATTTATAAAACATCGTTTATATTGTCTTTAAACATACTCCAAGGTTCAAAGTTAAAACAAACTGAATTTAACCAACCGTTGTCCGTATATAATTTTCTATCCTATGGCCAAGTGATACTTAAAATTTAATTTTAGCATTTGGGAAAGGATATATATCATTTCAATCCAAATCAGGATCATAGATATTTATCATTTCAACCTACGTTCTTAGTTCACTTCAATGATTAATCCCGAGTTTATTTGACGCCCGTAACATCTAGGGTAATGGTTGGGATTAATCAACAAAAATCAATAAGCATGTATAAACAATGTCGATAACAAGATGAATTACATATCGTTATATTAAATATATAAATCGCAAGCATTCATCAAAATCAACACATCTAAACAGTTCAATATAATATCAGTTTACTAGTGATCAAGTATGAGGTTTTTAAACAAGAAATTTATTTATAACTGTACAATTTATTTTTAACAGTTAAATTTAATTGTACAGTCTATGCAGATTTAACATAAATAATAAATTTAAATCGTCAAATAGCAAACAATACAATCATATCATAACATGAATTTAATTTAACTAACAATCAAATATTTTAATTAGGTGTGAGTGGGTTTAATCACACACCTTTGATTTCGAACGAGATTGAAATTCAAATCTTAGCCCAAAAATCTTCAGTCTCTGAATCTGTCCAAACCAGCGGCATCGCGAAGAGCTCGTCGATACGATTCCAACGCAATTTATTTCATCTAAAACCGACCTCTTAGCAGAAAGTTATAAACATTTAAACATATGGATTTTAAATTAATGAAGTAAATAACCAAACTTTTCTTACCATTCATATTCGGCCACGTCAGCGCTACTCCTCAATGCCCTTTCTCTCCTCCCTCACGAATATCGTTCTCAGGTAACATGCATAAATCTAATCGCTACAAATCCTTGAATCACGGAAGAAACCCAAGGCTGCCGGAGTCCGATCGAACAACGCCACCGTGTGCACCTCGCCCAACTCCACCCACTCCCCAAAAAGAGCCCAATTCGATCGCCTCCACCGTCCCCTGTAGCCAATAAACCGTGCCACCTTCCTGCACAGATTCTGGCAAATCCCCTAAGAATCAGATATCACCATCCGTATAGATCGAAAGAGCTCGAGAAGCACTACAAATTTGGTTTTGGAAGTTTTTGATTTCGTTTAACGGATTGGAAGAGATTAATGATTATAATTTTGAACTCTCATGGCCATCGAAAATAAAAGTGGCGGCTGGAGAAAACTAGGGTTTCGAATTAATAAAATAATATTAATTTTCTCGATTTGCATGTATTTAAGCCAAAAATGGGACTGTGTCCAAATCAGGCCTGCTTACAGCCTATCAATAGGTTTTAACACCTTCTGAATGCGATGGAATAGGTTTCAAAGCCCAATTCCAAAGTCTCTAGCAGTTTCTTCTAAAAGTCAATTATTTAATTAAATTGTACACACAAATTTCTACATGTTTTAAATTCTTACGATCAAATGATAACACCGATGGCTACGAAATATTAGATCATAAAACAATTTACAATTCCGGCTCCAATAAAATTAATTTCATCGAATTCCGAGATCATTTGCAAAATGAAAAATTTCACATATTTATTAATATAATAAACAGGAAAATATTTAGAAGGACAAAGGTGAAGGCCTTTTTATCCATAAGGACAACCCACTAAAATTTTACTCAGAAGGACAATACACTGAAAATTAATTTCGGCCGCTGCTTTCTTCTTCTCCCTCTCTCACGTCTTTGTCGATTTCGTCGTTTATCACGAAATCACCAAAATCACGAAATCATAAATCGCTTAAATCACAAATATGATAATACATTAGAATCGGCCGTCTCAATCGAAGACAAAAATCATGTAATCAAAATCACGACCATAAATCAGCGAAACAAAAACCCTAAAAAAAAAAATAGGTTGAACAACAAAAATCCATTCGAAATCCCAATTGAATGAAATAAAAATATTTTTCAAACGATGGAAAGCGTACATGAAGAACACGAAATGGTTGAAAGAATTTTTTAGGTTGGAAATGTTTTTTTTTTCATTTTACCACTACTACAGTTTGTAGGTATCATTTTTCTATTTTTTTAGTTATCATTTTTCCTATTTTAACTTTAAAGCATAGCAGCAGTTTTTAGGTATCATTTTGCTATTTTTGTAGGTATCAATTTTCTTGTTTTTAAATTTAAAACGTAGCAGCAGTTTTTAGGTATCAGTTTGCTATTTTTTAGTTATCATTTTTACCGTTTTAACTGTGTTATATGTTTTTTTCATGAGATTTTGTTGTTGTGTTAATTTTGAAGTTATATTGTTGTATCAGCTTTGAAACTAAGTCGAACTTTTTTCATTTTAATCAATAAATTTGTGATATAATTTTTTTTCCCATTATTTTATCTTTAAAACATTGCATCAGTATTTAGGTATCATTTTTCTAATTTTTTAGGTATCATTTTTTTTGTTTTAACAGTGTTATGTGTTGTTTTGTTGTGATTTTATTGTTGTGTTAATTTTGAAACTATATTTTTGCATCAACTTCGTCACTCAGTCCAACTTATTTCATTTTATGTTTCATTTCTATATTTTTTAGTTATCATTTTATGTTTTGGTTATATAATTTTTTTTCCATTAGTTTTTCTTCAAAACATTGCTGCAGTTTATAGGTATCATTTTGTAATTTTTTAGATATCAGTTTTACATTATTAATTGTGTTATGCTTTTTTTTCCATGTAATTTTATTGCTGTGTTAATTTTGAAATTATATTGTTGCATCAACTTTTTAACTCAGTCGAATTTATTTCAATATATTCAATCAAACAATGATGTAAACATTTTTTGCATTGGTTTTTGTTTAAAACATTGATGGAGTTTGTAAGTATTAGTTTTCTATTTTTTCAGTTATCATTTTTCATGTTTTAACTGTGTTATGTGTTTTTTCCATGTGATTTTGTTCTTGTGTTAATTTTGCAACAGTAAACCGTCACAAAAATTATCACATAAAAAAAAGACGTATATGAACATAACACATAAATTATAGTAAAAATGATAACTTAAAAAATATAAAAATGATACATTCAAACTGTTATGATGTTTAACATAACACATAAACTACAGTAAAAATGATACCATAAAAATATAAAAATGATACGTTAAAACTGTTGTGATGTTTAACATAACACATAAATTATAGTAAAAATGATAACTTAAAAAATATAAAAATTATACCTTCAAACTGCAGTAATGTATAACATAACAAAGAAATTACATTAAAAATGATACCTTAAAAAATATAAAAATGATACCTTAGAACTGCTGTGATGTTTAACACAACACATAAACTGCAGTAAAAATGATACCTAGAAAAATAGAAAAATGATAACTAAAAACTGCTGTTATGTTTTAAAGTTAAAATAGGAAAAATGATACCTAAAAAAATAGAAAAATGATACCTACGAACTGCTATACTAGTAACGAAAAAAAAAACATTTCCAATCATGAAAAATTATTTCAACAATTTCGACTTCTTCAACTGCGTTTTCCATCGTTAGAAAAATATTACTATTCCATTGTTCGACAATTTTTTTCTAGGGTTTCTATTTCTTGCGATTTTTGTTTCGAATGCTCTCATTATCGATTTTGATTTCGTGATGTTTGAATTCGATTTCGAATTTCGATTCTTTTATATTCTAAAATTCGTGATTTCGCAATTTATGATTTCGTTATTTTTTGATTTTGTGATTATTGATGAACTCGACTTACGCGCGAGAGGAGAGAAGAAGAAAGCAGCGGCCGATTTTTATTTTTAGTGTATTGTCCTCTAGGATAAAATATTAGGTGGCTGTCCTTATGGATAAATTTTATTGGGCTTTTGTCCTTGTCGTTAAATTTCCCTATAATAAAATATTCAGTTTTCACTTATTTACCTTATAATTAAATTCAACAGTTTATAACCTTTAATTAAATCAAAATAGAATACAAATTAATTTCAAAAATAAAATTTCTTTTTATTTGAATTCCAATATTGATCATTTTCCACTTCAATTTTTTGTATTTCAATTAAAATTTACACAAATCAAAATATTTCATTATTAAGTTTCAAATATCATTGTTTATCAATATAAACAAATTAACAATTTCATGAGCAATTAAAATATGTCACTATTGCCAGGCTACGCTAAACATGATTGCTTAAATAATTTAATCAAGTTCCTACCATATAATTTTCATATTTGAAACATTAAAGTTAAATAATAAATTTATTGACTCAATTTAATTCATAAAATTTAATATTAAAGTCGAAATCTCCATATTTAATAGTATGTGCCAAATCTTGGTTATATTTACAATCAATGCAAATTATTACATTTTTTAACTAGTAGAAATTCATTACATAATCAAGAGATTTATATTATTCATATCCATAAATTAGAATCATCAATATAAAATAAATCTCAACATTAGTTAATCCATTTTATATTGTTCATTCAATATAAATTTCAAATTCTATTATAAATAAATTATAAAGCACTATCATTATCATACATAGCCAATGAAAATCAATTCTTAATAAATCAAGTTAAGTCCATGTCTTAACAATTCACGACACAAATCATTAAATTTTAATATTTAAACCAACATTGTCCAAAATCTCATTAAATTTAATAATTCAAATTGTCGCAAAATCTCGGGATGTTACAAATTTATTACTAAAATAATATTATTTTTCAAACTTCATTATTTTAAATCCAAATTTTCCTGACGTCCATTATAAAAATAAGTAAGATAGTCTTTAAAAGGAAATATTGTTAAAACGTTTCCCAAGTATCCTAACAAAACTTTACTTTTTCCCATTACTATTCGTTTTAAAATAAAAGATTCGATAGGCCATAACCTACTTTTAATTTCCCCAAAACCATTTTTTCTATTGCAAAAGTTACTCGAAATAATCTTTACTTTGCGTCCATGAAAAATTGGATATCAAATTTTGACCTTTATTTTTTGTCCATTATTACATTAATAAAATATTCGACTTAACCAATGAGCCAATAATCATACTTTTTGGCCATATTAACCACAGTAATCACATACCACATTATCAACAACCATGATAACATTTATCCACACAATCATGGCACAGTTCATACCATATAAGCCTTAAACCATCAACGCTTACATGGTTTTGAATGTCATCAAATTAACCGCAATACACAATCATCAACAATCATATGAATTTAATATCAAATAGGGTTCATACCCATATCCAATAACCAATATAAAGTTAATTTCCATTTCAATGACCATTTAAGATTCAATCTCGTTTCAATGTCAACATATTCAGTTCTATGTGTCATATACTTATGTGACAATATGAATACCACTTAAAAATCATATCATTTCTGACCCAAACATTTCCATATCATAACATGAACTCATATACACCATCATAGGTCATTATACAACTCAACCGAGTTCAGAAACATTAGTTAATAATTAAAAATGCCTTTTTCATTCATAGTTTCTCACTCCTATCTTTGATTGTAAGACATCTTATCTATCCCGGAAAAATTTGACAGCCTTCCGGCATCACCGGAATTTTCTGAAAATCGAACGACCAGGGGTTCGACGTTATTTGGATTTTATAAAATACGGACGAGTAAGTGGTGGTATATTTTGGTTTTAGGAGCAAACAAAGAGGGGTTTGGAAGCAAGGAGATTCGTGTTTGGAAGAGTGGGACCTGCGGGTGCTGGTGGGTGCACGGATGGGGCCAGATGGTATCCAAGGTGGCGGGTGTAGGCTGAGGAAGGGTGGGTTTGGGTAAAAAGGGGAAGAGTGATGGAGTTTTAGGGGTTTAAAGGGGTTTAGGGTGCTTTAGGGGAGGAGGGGGACCATGGCATTGGGTGTTTTGGCCGGAGGGGAGGCTGGTGGTGGTGGTAGGTGCCTGAGAAGCGACGGTGGCTGAAAGGGGAGGGCAGTGGAGCAAAAAATAGAGGAAGAGAGCTAAGAAAGAAGGGAAGTAAAGTGAAATAAAGGAGGGATGAGGCTTGTATTTATAGGATAATGGAGAGGCCATGGGGTCACTGAGGTATCGACGTAGGATGGAAGGGAGAATGCACACTTTGATAGCTTCATTGCATGACAGTTCAAAACAAACACAAATCAAGATAACTAGTTTGAGTGTGAACACTTAGCTTAGGGTATGTGTAATTTATTAACATGTTTACTACTTGTATGACCACATACTAGCTCCCTTTTCTACGAAATTTGAAATTCCGTTATTTTTTCAGATACGGTTCCAATGGAACTGGCCCCGTCGAATTCCGTTTGCGCAAAAATTGTCGGTTCGAGTTCAAATTATCGATTGGTTTACATTTAAATTTCGCTCGGCCACATACTAACTCTGATTGGCGCGAAATTTGAAATCTTACCATAATTTGACGTTCTGAATCCGATAAAATTGATTTGGTCAAATTATGGGATTATTTGCAAAATTTCTATTTTTAAGCTATTTAAAACAATATTAAATTATCGAATTTTAAATTGATTGAAAATTCTTATATGAATTGATTAAACTTGGAATTAAAAAAATTTGGTTCCAAAATTTTGGGTCGTTACACCAGGTATTTATAGGAGTCGGAATACGTATTTCGCATTCCCTAATTTTCGTACCCTGGGGTCGGTACCGGCTCGGGGACTTAGCTAAAAACACTTCATCCTCTTCGCATTCGTATCTTAGGGATATGAATCATGCCAAGCCGATCCCAAGCCTTCGCTTTGCTTTTCAAGCCATTCTCCTTTGTATCGTATCCCTGGGGATACGAAAAACATCAAGTCAACCCGTGCTTAGCGCCTTTTCGTATCCCTAATGCTTTATGCAAATTTCTTCGTGAATGCGGAGATACGAAAAAGTGAGACCACAACTGGGATATAAAATTCCTTGAAAACCAGAACCACTAATCCTGGATGACCAATGGGATACAGAAATTCAAACTATCACTACACCATATATGTAGTTTCGCAACTGTCAAGTGCGGAAAATTCTCAACGGCTTAAAGTTGTTGCGAAATAGCAATGTCCTAAGACCGTTGCATACACATATAGCACAGTCAGTGTCCGTTCTAAATTTTACAACCGTTTTAAAATTAAATACACCCACCGATACACCTCAGTTCCCAGTTCCCACCGTATAACTCAAATTCATTCACGCAGAAGAAAAAAGGGAGCTTTCCCTAGATCTTATCTTGAAAACTTAATCTCTGCTGTTCATCTCCCCCTGAATTCCATAACGTAATCGGTTCAGCTGCTGGCATGGAACTCGTAGGACTAGAAGGATTTCGCAACCTCTGACCCTTGCGTGGAACAACCATTCGAAATCCATCTGAACCAACGGATGGATTAGATGCCGAGAGAGGAGGAAATTGGTCCGCAGGAGATGAAATCGCAGCAGCTAGCGATGGCGACTGAATCGTAGGAAGAAGATTGGGGTTTGAAAAGGCGGCGGCGGCTTAGGGTTCAATGCCCACAGGTAGTTTCTGATATTCGAGTAGATTTATCATATCTTGAGATCTTTAAATTTGTTTGGTTCATGTCAAGTCATAGATATAATGCCTATACAAACGTAGGCTTATTTCATTTGGATGATGTCTGTAGAAATATATCCAAATCATTAAAATGGTTTATTTTTATTTTTACAGCCGTGGATTTCTTCAATCAGGTGAATCTGCCATATGGCAGACTTGCTGAATTCTGCACTGATGAGAGTTGTCCTACAATGATTGCAGGGCCAAAGTATGCATGCTACATAGTATTTTATATTATTCTATTTTTCTTATAAAATCTGTCATTATATAATGGGATTCAAAAGCATCAAGCAGAAAAATAGGGGTTTGATAATTAATTTCCTTTGTGGTTAGCAGTCTGCCTCTACAGTCCTAAAGATTGAGCTTTTATTTCTTACTGTCCTGAATGCTGGCAAATTTAAATTACCCAAAGAATCATAAACTACCATATTGAATATGCAACTGCAAATTTGTTCATGCTTTAGTAATCCACAAAATTATTTTTGTTCAATCATGTTTCTGAGATATACTGTTATAAAATTGAATATCCCTATGCATGCTTCAAGACTTCAAACTTATATTTCATCAAGTAATATGTTTATGTTCCTGTGTTTGTTAACTCTTCATTATGTGTGTGCACTATTCCAAATGGTGAACAAGAAATTATATGATTCTGCGTTCCTAATTCCTACTAATTACGCCTCTTCTATTGTTATTATGAAGAACCAAGTTCATCATTTATATGTGCCTGCTGCTAAGTATTCTTCTGCTAAAATGAAATGATACCATTCTATGTTGCGGGTAGATAATATGGTTAATAGTTAGCTCAAGGTAGGTGATTACTATTGGGGGTAATACTGGGTTCAACGGATCATATGATATTGATGCAAATGTATTTTTTAATATGGCGTTTTAGTCATCATAGTTAAAAAAAATCCATAATCGAAAAGGACATCTGTAATTGACTTCTAACCTTTTGTAGTAACATTGCAGTTTTATTCAAATAACACAATTTATTAATTTGAAATTCAAAATCTTGAAGGTATGAGTACAGATGGGTAGATGGTGTACTAATAATGAAACCAGTGGAAGTTTTGGCTCCAAAATATGTTGAGTACTTAATGGACTGGATTGAAGTTCAGCTTGATGATGAATCCATATTCCCACAGAAACTTGGTACCCTTCACTTCCAAATTTCCAAGTTTAGAGTCTGAAAATTTTCAAACTGATTACCTAATCTGTATTTGCAGGAACATCTTAACACCTGCTTCAAGCATTTCATTCTGTTTAACTATGTAAGTTTTTTTTCTCCGTCTAGTAATTACATGCTCCATTTTAAATTGGGTTATATATTTAAGAAATTCCCAGGTGAGGGAGCTAGTTTATCAAACATATACAAATTAGTTATCTATAATAATTATCTGAAAACTGATGCCTTGGTCTTTATCCTTTGATTTACTTCTCGTTACCCATGGGAATAAGGCTAGCATAATTTTCTTGGTTGGGGTAACATGCAGGCTCGAGCTTGCTTTGGGTTTGTTAGAGGACGTTTAAGATTTTTAGGTTGCATTATCTGTTAGAGTGTTCATATGTCACTAGGGTAGGGTTTAGAGGGAAGAATGCCAGGGACAGATTGGATGAGGTCGAGTGAGTGGGATACACCGAATGAACAAGATCAATGTTATTCAAAACCATGTCTGTGCAAGTGCACCGAATTAGATTGCAAGTTGAATAACACACCAAGGAGAGTTTGAGACCGTTGGCAATAATCAGGATGGGAGTTGATGTTATGTGATCAAGGCTAGCGTGTTTGGTAAAAGTTAGCACATTCACATAAAAACATTTTGTGAACATGGTATTTACTTTATAAAAACATATCCCTGAAGTTTGATTTCTTTTCCAATCGTCTAACCAAAGGCACACTCAAAGTATAGCTGTGTGTACACCCACATCCACACCCACACACACATATACATATAATGTTGTTACTGCAATTTCATATGGATCACATTTTGTTTTTCAGTATGACACGATTATTTCATTTTCGCAATGTAATTTCAAAATGGTATGAATGCAGGTGAACAAGTTTGGAAATGTTGTAGTTATTGATATTTTTATTGGTTCTTCTGCAGATTCCAAATCATCTTGCTATTAAAATTACCCTTGAACCAAAGAAGTTACTCGTAGACAACAGTCTTCTTGATGTGTATGTTATCAATACTAGTACATTTTGATGTCCAAATTCAGTGCTTTTCCCACTATATCTGCCTTTTGTAGTATAATTCTAGTTCCCTGCATTCCTCAAAACACACACGCTCACACACACAAAAATTATCCTTAACTATATTCACCTTTATTCAACAAGTGAGGTTATTTTCCTAGTCAAACATTTGTGTTGATCGGAAGGTAGGATTATTGTTTATATATCATGTTTAGCATTTAAATTATTTATGTGCGGGTAGACTAGGGTGTTTCAATCATGACAGTAGAATATAAATTTAATTGTAGCTAAAATCTGTCGATTTTTTGGGTACATCTCTATCTGTATTCTGATATTAGAATTGGTTGGTGGGAAGCCACACCACTGATTTGATGTGTGCATGAGTAAGTATTACTGTGTTCTTCCAAAGATGTGTTGGTCACATTAATATGCATGGAAAAAATCATTTACTTTTAATGAAGTTGAAATGTCATTTGTTTTAAATTGGCTCGTTTGAGATAATTATCACATGCAGCATGCATGTAAATGGGACAAGCACAAACTAGTAATTATCTATGTTAATGGTGCTTGCTAGATTAATGGTATATTGAATTGGGTCGGTAAAGACAGTAGATGTTGACACAATGGTGCTAATACCATATGTATATTTGTGCTTGAAAATCCTTGAACAAACAATGAAATGTAACATGTGATGTTTTTTATTATATTTACTTGGGAGTATAATTTGGAAACAAAATATACCTTAAATCCTACCTAAATATAGGTCATCATGCATATCATACAAATCAGGCCTGTATGTTTTATTCTAACTGGAATCTCCGAAAAGTTAGTCATAATATGTAGCTCACACTCTATCTTGGAAGCAAATCTGATCAAGTTGTAATATCATATAGACATCACAATTAAGAGAATGCATATGCATGAAACAAATTCTTGATAATTGTAATTGATCATGTATGTCAAATTCATTAGATGAAGGCACACATGCACTCTTCCTTAACAAAATTGGTAAAAATCCGAATTTAGCAACTTTTTTGTTTTTTTAGTAAATAATAATTTCCATATAAATTATGACAATGTTGAGCATCTCTATAAATAAACATCATTACCGAATTTTGGATAAAAAGGGTAATATAACAAATATTATATGCATGAGCACAACATTTCAAGGCAATGACTTACCATGTAACATATTGTATGATCGCAGCTAGAAATCTGACTTGGAAGCTAATATGTTTAAGGTATGTATTTCAGGCTTAAGTTGCTTTTGTTGATTAAAAGTTCTTAAATTCAATTCTAGTACCATAATGATCTCTGAAGCTTTTTAGCGGTATAGTTATTTCGCAGGCCAGGAAGCATATTATAATAAGTTAAAAGGTGCGTCTATATATACAAATCAATGCACAGTAAATTACACAGTCCAGCTTCCGTTCGATTGGTTCAATCCAGACCCTCATTTTTTTCGTAAATACACAGTATACCAAACGCCATGTCATTTGTTCCCATAATCTTCTCGCACGCCCTTCTTCTTCGTCACTTGCTTCAAACCTAGAATTAAAAAAAAAATCTTCTCTGAAAATTATTCACGCCGCACTAAATCGCTCAAGCAGAAAAAAAATACTCCAGACAAATATATTCACGCACACCAAATCGGTCACACACGATTGAACGGAAGCTGGTGATAAAACAGAAGTGAAGCCAACAGGCATCTTATATAACTGGAAGCAATTGTTTAATAATTAACAGTAACAGCAGGTGAAGGAATTGTAAAAACAACTGGAAGTAAATGTATAAACAGACGTGAAACAGAACTGATCGGTAAAGGAGATGTATGCAAACAGTACTTTAAAGTTTGAGAATTAACAGCAAATAAAGGTGTTAGTTAACGCAAATCTGAGATCTCATATGACGAAACCATGTAATATACTGATGTGGTCCAGTTTTTTTGTACATTGACATAGTCATCTTCAATCCCTCAAAAATCTGACATTCTTTTCTCTAAACTCTCAAATCCTCCTACGTTCATCTTCTCACTTTAGTGTAGGCAATTTTCCATTGTTTGTGGAATATATCAATCAGGACTTCGTAGCTGGAACATAGGTATTTATACTTATTTCACACTTTAGTAGTACGGTCTTTATATATATCATATCAGAAATCAAGTAGTCTGATATGCTTTGAATGTAGGGGATCAATGAAATCTGAATTTCTTTTGAACAGAAGAATGCTCTTTTAGATATTTTTGTCATTGTATCTATAATAACACTTGTATTTAATTTCGAAATAAAATATTTTCATGGATCGTTCCTTGCGTAATTCCCATGTAGATATCAAAAACCTCTTAAATTTAACATTATCATGCCTTGAATCATGATTTTTTATTGAGGAAAAATATAATGTGAATAAAATCATATTTATGGCACATTTTAAGTTCTTGATTTAACCACCAGTACAATATTTTATGTTATACTACTTCTATTTGCCTTCAAGACCAGTTTTGCTTGAATGAAGTGGTTGCATGATTACATGGTGACAAATTTACTATTAAACATATGCTAATTGAGTAAGAGAAGAGATATGAAGAGGATCTGACATCTTATTTTATCAAACATATTACAAAACACTTTCGTTCAAACAAGGACAAAACATCTTATTCAATGTCAACACAAGATTCAAACAAAAACAAGACCAGTTAGCAGATGGTGGATTGATGATGAACAGGTGACGGGTTGACGATGTTCGGCGTTTGGTTTGCACATTATATTCAATGACTTGATTTATGGCCTGAAAACCCTCATTACAGGTTAATTCTCATTTCTTGTGACTCTCATGTATCTCACCAGGTACATCAGATTTTCACACATCATACAAAAAAAGCCAACCAATTATTTATTATTTAGCATATCATACAGCTACATCTTTATGAAAACATTCACAGTTGACGCTGTATTAAGCTTACATATGGGATGACTTCTGTTGATAATATACAATATAAATATGCACGCCTAGCCATAGACATCATCAAAATATTCATATGCTTATATTCATTATTATATGCAAAAATTGCATGCTCATGTACCACATTTCAGCTGTTAAGTCAACCAAAGAAGTCGTAGGATATTTGGCATCATACTGCACAGTGATTTCACATCAGTTTCACATTTCCAAATTTCTAATTACAAGAACTAAGCATAAATATAACGTGGGATGGCACAAAACCAGTTGTGACCCAACTATTCCTATCCAAACAATTTTGCTATAACATGTATATATTAATATAATTTCTCATTTACATTTTGCTGGTCATTTCATACCCAGTGCATTTGTCATAATTTTAATAATATTTATGCAACGGCTTCTTACTGCAGTGAAATAACATTTCTATGCAAATATTTGTTGACAAAAAACTCTTTGAACATGAGAAAACATAAGATTAGCACACATGCAGCCGTGCACAAATATGGGAAATAAAGTTAAGGTTGGAAAAAATTATGTAATACAAGTCATCATTTCATGCTTACATACATATATCAAATGTTTACATAAGCAAGTAGAAATTTAATCATACTCAGCATAAAGCTACATTTATCATGATTCACCTATCCATAATACGTTGGCATAACAAGATTGTTGCTTCAATTCAAAAATCATTCTTTCATCTTGTTCATTCATAGCACTTGAGCTTTGTTTTTACTCCACGCACTTGAGCTTTGTTTTTACTCCACGCACTTGAGCTTGAGATTCATACGAATAGCAATCTTCAAATGTTGAATCAATAGTGATTTCTGGTTGGTCCGAACATGAAGATGTCGCCATTTCCAGGATAAAAGAAGTAATTAAGGCATGTTCCAACCTTTGGGCAATTTACCAAATCCAACCAGAACTCCAAATACCAATTTATGGAAGGCGCTGTGTTGCAGTGAAGGGTGACCGTGACGACAGCAATGGACTAAGGCGGTCTATTTATCAACGTCTGGAAATCTGCAGTGAAGGCAGAACACATGAACAACGAGAGAACCTGACTGAGAGCGATTTCTTTTGTGCTTTCTATCAATCTCGAGGCTAAAGTTTCTATTGAGTTTATTTGCTTGAATCGGCATGTGTTACATTGTGAAATCGCAAGAAGTTGACTTCCGTTGTTTGCTGTGTGAAATTTGAGTGAACGACAGATTTATATGGAGAAGAAGATGACGTGTGAAATAAGGATAAGAAGTGGAAAAAATTGAGGTTCTGGATTGAACCAATCGAACGGATGCTGGGCTGTGTAATTTACCGTGTATTAATTTGTGTATATATAGATGCACCCTAAGTTAAAACCCACATTAATGTTTATGTTGCTTAAAATATTTTCACAAGTAAGTATTCTCCAAAGCCTACATAAAAGGTACTAAATTGGACTATTGTATGCTTTTACTTACTAATATTTCATTTCTACGGAATAGTTACAATATACTATGTCTTCATTTCTTTTAATGATTTTATTTTCCTATTATGTGTGTAGTTCTCACTTGTCCTTTTTTCCAGCTTATGGAGAGAAGAGGATATGGAGATGAATATATCAATCGCTATAAATGATGACCTAGTGATTTCCCAAACAAACGAAGTGTTTGTTTTATTTTGTGTATTTTGGAGTAGGGAAACACAAGCTTGAATCTCAATTTGCTCGCCCTTAAGATGGAACAAAAGGCTAATACTTTTTCATAGAACCACATTTTGGCTTTCATATTTAGGGAACTCCATGGAAGTACGCATAAGTCAACACATTCTAGATTTGATTTTAATAGAAACAATTTTGATAACAAAGATCCAATCATTAGAGAAACAGTGTTTGAAAAAGAAAAAAAATGTTTCTTTTTTTCTATATGCTTATATAAGTGGATGAAACATGCCTATCTTTCAAAATAGCTGCAAAAACCAAAAGCGGCACTACTACTAATATTAATGTTGTGGTGTTTTAACATATTACGCTTTCTGTTGCCGTCTTATCAGGTGCTACTGCTCCGTCATCCAAAGAAAGATATAAGGGACACTTCAACTTATCCTCCATTTCTTAGGTATGTAATTTTGTGCTATATCAATAATTTTTCTCAAGAATGATTTTCTGTAATGTTTACACTGGTTTTAGGAAGGATGGGAAGAAAAATGCTCTAAAGCATCTTGCGTATGAAATACTCGGTGCAAAATTTCAACTGCATCAATATTGCCCTGTAAGTAGTCTTTACTCATTTATTGTTTTTTGTTTTTGTTTAATAAATCTTTTTTATTAAATTTGATAGTTTGAAATAATAAGAATAAAAGTGCTATAATACATGACGATCTATGCAAATGTTCCTTATTAACCTCAAATCATAGTTTTAAGAGACCCTTTTGTTTGATAATATGAACAGACTGAAATCATAAAATTGCCATAATAATTTGTCATCTTGGTTTTGATTGAGTGGAGGAAATTTTACATATGGCTACTGTAGCACATGAAAATTTATTATCACTGTATATGGATGGATGGATGGAATAATTTATCTTTATATGTTGTTTGCATTCATTCAGGTCCAAGATGCATGAGCTGCAATGCTCATCTATATGCAATATCAAAAAGAACGGGAGAAGAATATCAAAAAGTAGGATGAGCTGCATGAGAAGCTAAAGAAGCCTAAGAAGAAATCAACAAATAAAGACTGGACAATAACAACATCGGACATTTTGCTAACTACTTTGGCCAGATAAAGAACATTTACAAGCGCTTCAATGAAGCAGCATGAACTAATGTGTCTTGTACTATGAATATAATTATCCAGGCGATAGTATTCTTCACTGGAATGTGAAAACTTCTCGTCTTTTTTTATGGGTTTCAAGCGTCCGACTTGTCTATGCTATTATTTCAATTGTTGAATCATAATAAATTTGTGTTAACTTGATGGGTTTACAATTACATACTGCCTATGGATAGTAAATATGTGTTAGCATTACAATGTTTATTATTATGTAAAAATCAGCATTTTTTATTTTGAATTTTTTTTCCAATTTACAATGGACATTAGCCGTTGCAAAACAAATATTTGCAACGGACTTTAGCTGTTGCAAAATAATATTTCGCAACGGCCAAATTCAAATTCGCAACGGCTCAAGTCCGTTGTGAAATTTTTGCAACCCTCTATTTCGCAACGGCTTAAGCCGTTGCTCACTTCATTTGCAACGGCTCAAAGCCGTTGCGAAATGCCATTTATGGTAGGGTCGGTTGGAGCAATACCGACTCTTGATACTTAACCAATTCCTGCCAAATCCTAAACTCCGTGAGATGCACCGATCCATATGTGTTTTCTGGAGTCGTACCGACCTCGAAACACTTAGCCAAATTCTTGAGTTTTTCTTGAGTTTCGCGACTTCATGCAAATCGCTTCAAACCTTCATGAGTTCATATTCAAGTCCTGAGCACTCCGATAGCCAAAAATCAACGTGTGATTGTCTTGCAAAAAGGCGGGTCAATAGTCTCTAACTCAATTTATCCTTAGCAATGTTATTATCAATTGGAATATATGTTATATCATAGTTGTATAAATCTGCAGCCACATGATTTAAGGTCACCCAGTCAGAGTTATCTATGATACATTGAACATTATTGTTTGCACCTCCTAGAAGGTAGAGATTATTCCAGCTAAGAAGATTAATTAATGATTTTCCTTTGATCCAAGGGTCAAACCATAGACTAGTTGTATCCCCATTTTTAATATTTCTTTCCAATAGGCTGGCCCCGATTTCCTTGCAACTAGTGAAAAAGTGGTAGCTTTCAATTTTTATATTCCAAGAATCTTTATTTTGAGATATCTAGATTTCATCCATTTAACCCAGAGGGATTTTCTTTCTAAGAATTTTCAAAAAAAGCTTATAATTAGATTCTTCATTAAAATCATTAATGTTCCTAAGTCCATGCCTACCTGCTTTCTTTGTTGTGCATGCATTTTCCTAAGAAATTTTACGATGTTTTCCTTGCTATATGAAGTTGGCACACATTCTTTCAATTTTATGCACTATATTAGATGGGATGTTGTGAAACTGGATCTAGTACATAATAATTACAGTGATGACAGTGTGTGCCCGTTCAATTCTACCAACTAGTGATAGAATTTTGCTAGACCACACTTCAAGCCTGTTTTGAATATCATCATATAACCTTGTGCAATATTTGTCAGTAATTCGACTAGAACTCAAAGGCATGCCTAAATATTTGACTGGTAGACTACCCTCCTTAAATTTTAAAATACTGAGAATCTCATTTTTGAAGCAACAGTTTTTGCTCAAATAAAAATTACTTTTCTCCTCATTTACTTTTCAGCTTTTCACCAGCAAAAAGATTCATCTTTTCAAGGAATTTAGCAATGATAACTGAACTTTAAATATCAGCTTTTAGAAAAAGTAACGTGTCATCTACATACAGAAGATGATTAATTGGTGGATTAACTCTATTCATAGTTTTAATATTGCCATGAATTTGCCCAATTTCCAATAGAATAGAGAAGTACTCCATAGAAATTGTAAACAAATAAGGTGATAAGGGGTCGCCCTGTCTAATGCCTCTATTACTATTAATGAAACCTTTAAAGGAGCCATAATAATACAGTAAGAGACATTGTTGATGCGTTCATAAACAAGTGAGCAAAATTTAGAATTTAAGCCTAATTGCTCCATCATGTGAATAATAAATTTTATGTTTAATTTATCAAATGCTTTATGCAAACCAATTTTAATGCACATAAGATTTCTATTTTTAACATTGAAGTTCCTGATAATCTCATGAGCCAGCAGTGTGTTTTCAACTATAAGACTACTTGGAATGAAAGCACTTTGATTTTCAAA
The DNA here is from genome assembly GCA_030737875.1 of Allium sativum. Taxonomy (NCBI): domain Eukaryota; kingdom Viridiplantae; phylum Streptophyta; class Magnoliopsida; order Asparagales; family Amaryllidaceae; genus Allium; species Allium sativum. The sequence continues at coordinate 10,321,700 of CM060913.1, forward strand.
AATAAGTAATTTCAAAAGATTTTTAATCTATTGCATAAAATAGTAGAGATAATTTTGTAGATAGAATGGCAACAAGAAATTGGTCTATAATCATTTAAACCATTAGGATTCTTAAGCTTAGGGACGAGAGTAATAAAAATGCGATTAATACTCATTAAAATTTTACCAATTCTGAAAAACTCAAAGACAACATTAAAAAATTCATTTTTGATGTCATCCCTATGAGTTTTATAGATCTTGGCACCAAACTCACCAGCCATGGGCTTTTATTAATATTAGCATTAAAAAAATGTTTTTAATCCCATCTATACTAAAGGGAGCAAGTAAGATCTCTTGCCTATTATCATTCAGAACAAATTTAATATTGGTAACAGGAAAATCATTATTATAATCAAAGTGTTAAACAGATCTGAAAAGTAATTAATGGCTTCCTATTCAATAGCTGAGCAATTATTCATAATGGAACCTTTAGAGTCCATCAATTTCCCAATATTATTTCTTCTTTTCCAGCTAGACATTTTAAAATAGAAAAATATACTAGCCTCATCCTTATTAATCAACTGGTCCATTTTAGCTTTCTGCCCAAGATTAAAAGATTGCACAAGCAAAGAATTAAAAAGTTCATTTTGAGCAGAGAAAAAATTATTGACAATATTATTGTTTGAGCAATCATTGTCAAGATCATTTTGCAATCTCACAAATTTCTCTCTAATAAGCATGATATTATTTTTACTTCTGTTTATAATCCAACGTTTCAGTTTTATTTTAGTGCTCTCAACAATTTTTGAAATTGAACTGAGCAATGTCATTACATTTAATTTCAAGTCGCCATTAACAATATCCATGTAATTATCTTCATAGACCCAACCATTGAAAAATCTAAAAGTAGATTTTAAAAAAAAATCAACATTATCAGTAAAGAACAATTGGATGAGAGTATGATCACTTTTAGCTTGAGCAAGTGAATAACACTTACAATTAGGAAAAACATTGATGAATTTCTGATTGATAAGAATTTTGTCTACTTTACAATGAATATTTTTAAATTTACCTGATTTCAAGTAAATTAGTTACCAGTTAAAACAGCTTCAACAACTAGTTCTAAAAAGAAAATTATTCATAATTTCTAACTTTCTAAAAGAAATAGGCACACCACCTCTTTTTTCATGGGCATGAATTGTTGTGTTAAAGTCTTCTAATACAATCCAAGTGACATTAATATTTTGGTGAATATCTTCAATCTGATACTATAAATTCAATCTTTCTTTTTCAAAGTTAGATGCATAAATAAAAGTGATTTCAATTTGAAAACCACCTTTATTAATGCAAGTGCAATGAGTAAATTGAAGATTTGATTATTAATCTGCTAGATACTAGGGTTCCAAAGTACCATGATTCTACCACTACCTCCTATATTATTATTATTATTGTTATTATTATTATTATTATTATTATTATTGATTAACTTCCAATTTGAGAGATATTTGGTTTGATAATCTTTCATATTTAAGTCATCTAGCTTATGTTCAATAATACCAATTATACTTGATTTTTCTGACTTTAGCAGATTAGCTAAATCCAGTTTTCTAGGGGAGTTTAAACCCCTAACATTCCAAGCAATAACCATCATTACAATATAAAATATGATGTAATAAAGGATACACAAAGTGAGACGACCCGAACTTCCCCGGTAAGGAAAGCACGGATTATCTTGAGAACACAACTGAATATACGGAGTATGAATAAATATTATACAACAAAGAATAACAGAGATTTAAATACAGTACTGCAGCGGAAAAATAATACAAAACATAACTGAAAGTAATACAGGGATACAGAGCTTTCCGAGCATTGTTCCAGGTGTAAATCAGGATCCTGTGAATATAAATCTGCAAAACCAAAACTACTAGCTGCCCCGTGTCGAAAATAGAGGCACCCAGAGTTTAGGTTAAAACAATAAACTCCGGGTCAGTCATGTGACTGGTGTGAGAACTAAAACATTTTCAAAGTTCGGTAAATCAAGGGACCACGCCGTATAACATGGAACGGGTTTCTTCCCAAGAATACCACTGCATAAAACAAACAGCGCGATGCTAAGTAAAGAAAAATGAAGCTGTTATAAGACTCAGGTCCCATCACAAAATGCAACGCAAGCCGGAGGATAGGGTTTTACCTTATAACAGCCAAAGAATGCTTGATACGTGAAATTTTTTCTTTTGATTCTTAATCAGACTCCAACCGTAAACTAGTAAGAGAACGATTCCCTAAGTATTAACCCCGAAGGCCGAAACCAACATCAGACCAATACCCAGGAAACCACCCATATTAGCTCGTTCCCAGTTAGTTTCTGATTTTATATACAATCATAAATATCAATCATAGGCGGCATGGGTACCATATATCATGTCGCCATACTAGGCTCTACAAATAAAACCGAAATATCACGTATTGAAAATTTGATTTCCGTCATGAGTCGAGGCAAGGGGCAAGCTCCTCCCCTCTTCGAGACACTCTAACAAATGCCTCAGGACTACACACTCTGGGTAATCCTTGGATGCTTCAGGGTCGGTCCACACTTACGTTAGTGGATTAGTATTCTTGAATACACGTCTCCCGGTCCTAACAGACCTAAAATCGAGGCGCCTCATTCCAAAAACCACATAGGTAAAAATATATATAAATGTCAGCCAGTTTAAGCACTGACACCACCCACAGCTAGAAAGAAACATCGTGCTCTCCCTGCCGTCCTTATCCCGTTTTTGACTCATACCGAGGTGTGAGGCTCACGAATTCACGCTATGCACAAAGCTGCGCCACACATGCCGTGCTCTGATCATCAACCACAAGACTTTTCTTTTCAACAGAAGCCTTGATCATCTGCCACTTAGGCATGCCACACAGGCAATTCACTCCATGCGACTGATGTCCATCGATATACAATCTCTGAGCTCGTATGTCTCAGAGAATGGCGTTAAGCAAGAGAACAAATTCTCCGCCGCCAAACAGATGTATATTTAATAGAGATCAATCAACACAGAATAAAATCCAATGTCAGACACACGGTCCATTTACAAGTTCGTTCTGGGTCTGAACGAAACCGGAGGCACTTTCCTCGCATATCCATCGATTTCCAAGTACGTCTGGACGATCACCAACTAATTCCCTCATCTTGGGTGTACAGCCCAATCAAGATCATCAGTATCACCCAAACGATGTGAAGACTTCCGGTCTTCAACCACCGTCTTCCTTTTCGACATCTCGTCGAATCGGTTATTCAGAATGGGTATCAACCCGGCCTTTCTGAATAACCCACGTATATAATAAACAAATGTTACACAAACACAACATGCGCCTCATTCCAATTCATCAGCCACTAACCGTAAATTAGTAAGAGAACAATTCCCCAAATATTAACCCCGAAGGCCGAAACCAACATCAGATCAATACCCAGGAAACCATTCTTCTTAGCTAAACTACAGTTAGTTTCTAAATTTCACATTCTTAGGGAAAGGTTCCCGTTAATTTTATCAAAGATAAATTCTTTTAAATTTATTCTTTAATCTTCCTTTGGATGTCATTTCAAACCATGTTAAGGTTTTCCAAACTAGTCGGGATTAGCGAACCGCACCGAAGTAATTATTTATTTTATTTCCCAATCCCAACCTATTCATCCCATGAAGCAAAACTGGTAATACTCCATATCTAACACCATGGTGTTATCGGTAAAATTAATAACCATTTCACATTCAAATCTAATTAAAGATTTAACTATCGCTTTGGAGCAAAACTGGTGATACTCCATTCTCGCTCACTTTCCAAATTTGATAATTTAAATTATCAATTCACAGTTCAATCTAATTAAAGATTCATTAAAACTCCTTTTACTGGGTTAAAGAACTGATGTCATTTAAAACACAGTTCACGATAAACCTAAATCACATTCTATTTAATATCGGGTTAAAGAACAAGTGTTATTTAAAACACCGTTCACGATAAACCCAAATCTCATTTGATATTAAATACAAGGCTCTTAATAGAAAATATATCCGCTTATATTCAATATCAAATTCTGAAACCCACTAATATCGCTTTGGAAATAATGATATAAAATATATCTTCCAAATTTCCTCCAAAATATCTGTATAATCGTGGAATCTAATATCGAAATATTCCAAAGACAATTTCGATTCAAATCCATTCCAATTCATATATTGGAAATTCTGGTTATTTAAAACCCATTTCAAATCCAATTTATTTATTTAAAAATAAATAAATTACTATTCTAGTTACTAACTAGTTCATTTCGATAAAAATCTATTTTTATCTTTTCAAATATAGGATTTTTCAGCCCAATTCTTCACAAATCATTTCTTATGATTTTACACAAATTATTGATATTTTTGATAATTTTATCAAGGCCCGTACAGTTGATTTCCAATAACGGCCATCGAACTGCACTTACAGCGACCTTTTCTGAAATTGGTTTGAAAGTATCTCCAAATCCAATCGTCAGATTTCAAATCTCTTGTATACGTTAGAAAGCTCTTTTCGATACGAACCCAACAGTTCCAGTTTTAGGAGAATCCGACGACTGGATCTCCCGTTATGTCCGTTCGAAGTCAATGGTCGAAATTCACGAACTACCGTGGCGCGACGCGTTCTATTCAGGCCATTATAATATATATATATATATATATATATATATATATATATATATATATATTATGTATATTTCGTCGATTTCCTTTTAAAATGAATTTTATAAATCGTTTCAAATTTGTTTCAAAAACAATTTCAACCTTCATTTGGAATTCAAATCAAAATTGAATTTTCCACTACAAATTCTTTTTACATTCATTTCTATTTGATTTCAATTCAAATCGATTTCACTTCGATTTCTGATTGCATTTCTATTTAATTCAATTTCAATTCGATTTGAATTCATTTCAATTCGAATTCATTTTATATTCAATTCAATTCGAATTCATTTTATATATGATAAAGATGCAAATTTTATTGTTAAAATATTTTACTCAACATATGAATCTATATTTCTTTCAACACATGACTAATCTCAACAAATGAGTACTGTCAACACATGAATCTATATTTTATAACATTCTTTATTTTCCAAATTGGAATGAGGCCCAATCAATTACCATATAAAGTTAACTATATGGATTCCATACAACACATGTATATACTAGCAACGATAAATAATCAACCATCATCCAAAGTGCACCATACAACTGCATAAGGATCAAATATGAATAATTAACGCTTACATAGTCCGTCGACCAATCGATCGACATACAATTAAATAATTGGGATTAGTGTACGTCAAATATCATCCCAACACCAGTGTGGGGTTTCAATCCACAAACACCGAATATTATTTGTGCAGTTGGAAGACGTGTAAAATTTATCGTCCCAATCAATATCCTTCAAATAGGTGTACATAAACAAACCACCGGTTTGTAAATGAATATTTATTTGTTCACATTCACGTTAAAAATTATATTTTTAATGATAAAATATTTTTAACTATATAAATAATTTATTTTATTTCACATCACACAATCAATTTTCATCACAACAAACAATCAAACATACAAGCCATCCATGGTCTGTGGACGACGGATGTCGGGTGCTACTAAACACCGTCTGCATCCTAGTATATATTTTTAACTAGAAAATTAAATTAAAGGTGAGAAGTTCTCACCGACTAGCTAAACCAAACGTCACGATTCTTCTTATGTAGAAATCTTTGTCGTGCCCGCCCTTTGTCAATTTCATTGTCCGTAGCCACTACATATATAAAAATCACATTTTTATATTGTTGCTATGTATATAAAAATTCTATTTTTACACCGCTACTATATAGATAAAAAATCAATTTTTACACCGCTACTATATAGATAAAAAATTATATTTTTATCTCGCAACTATATAGATAAAAATTCTATTTTTACACCGCTACTATATAGATAAAAAATTATATTTTTATCTCGCTACTATATAGATAAAAATTCTATTTTTACACCGCTACTATATAGATAAAAATTCTATTTTTATAACGGTGTTCATATAATAAAGATCATATTTTTTTTATTTCTACTTCATATATTTTTACAACACTTCTTTCTATATAAAAATTATATTTTTATATTTCTACTTCATATATAAAGATCGAATTTTTATTTTATTACATATATATGATAAAATTTATATTTTTATCTAACTAACAATAATATTTTCGTATCGTTATTCATATTATAAAAATCATATTTTTATCATCCCTATAATATAAAAATTATATTTTTATCATCTTTACAATATAAAAATCATATTTTTATTTCGCCTTTACATGTATAAAAATCATATCTTTTTACACTATAAAGATCATTACTTTTCTCATTAAAAATCCAATCTTTCTACTTTATAAAAATTCGATCTTTTTACTTTATAAAAATTCGATCTTACTAAATCAAAATCATATTTTTACTTTCTTTTCATACAATAGTAAAAATCATATGTTCACATACTTAAAGATCCTACCTTTACGTGTTTAAAAATCAAACCTTTCTCTAATAAAAATCATGGCTTTCATAAAATAAAAATCCTAGCTTTCTAAAATTAAAAATCCTAAACTTCCTATCTTTAAAAATCATAACTTTATAAACTAAAGGTCACAGCTTTGTATATAATAAAAATTATAGCTTTGAACAATGTTTTAATTATAAAAATAAAAAAATAAAAAATAAAATAAAAGGGCTCACTATTCATTCGACGTTGAAACGAGAGGAGGGCTGTTCCTGGCGCGTCGAAGGCGGACCCTGGCGTGGCGGCTCAGTTGATCCCGCGGTGGCTGGAGGTGAGTGCGCCCCTCAATCTCGCGCTTGCGGTCTTCGTCGGAGGCTTGGATGGCTCGGAGCTGTGGGGGGGAGGGGAGGAGGAGCCGGCGTCGTGGGGGAGGTGAAGTTCGCCGTCGGCGATGAGGTGGAGGGAGGGAATCACGCTCGATCGATTTGGGTTTCTCGGTTTTTTTTATTTGCTTTTGCTCATATCGAACGATGGAAAGAGAAGTGAGGGAGGGAGAGGGGGTTAAGGGCAAAAATATTATAATATATATTATATTAATATTTATTTTTAATTCTAGAAAGTAACTTTTATTTTCGACCTCTAAACGACACCCACCGACTGTCATCCCTAGCGTATTACCCTTATTCCGAACAAAATGGGATATGTATCATAAGCTGATTCGATCGTTTTGATCAGTTTTCGTCAAAATCAACTTATAACTCTATATATTGAATTTGAACGCGTATTTCAATTTACCGGGGCCACATACAGACTATACGGTCCTAACAAAACTAGTTTCGCCGAATTCTGAGGCCGTTTGAAAAATGACCATTTTCCAGTCGATTAAAATCAACTAAAACTGGTCAAACGCGTTTTCCTTTGCCACGCTCACATATTGATTCCGAAAATTATGAATTTTGGAATCTAGCAATAATTTGACATTCCGGATCCAGCAAAAGTGGTTTCGTCGAAAACCGAGGTCGTTTGCAAAATTCCCATTTTTAAGGGTTAGAATTCCATAGCGACTATTCTGAATTTTCAACTGGACATATCTTTTGATTCCCTCTATGAAATTTTGATTTTTCGGATTCGTTGGAAAGATATTCTCAATTAGATTCAAATATTTTTGGTTTCGCTAAAATCCGGTTTATTTTGCATCCGGTACATTCATTTGAAATTTGAAATCGAATTATCAAACTACCGCGCCATTTTCAATTCCTTTTATATATATAAATAAATATTTATATTCTAACAACGATCTATATAAATATACGTTCGAATTTTATTCAAAATAAATTTCTCATCGTTATTATTTAAAATAATTCATTTTAAATAATCAAAATTCACTAAAATTGCCAAAATAAAAATTTTAAATTGGCTCAGATTTTCCGGGTTATTACACAAAGGATACACCACTACAGTGAAGTCCTATGCTTTGCTGTAGACTTTCTTCCCACCAGCTTTTTGCTTGTCTTTTTGCATGCTATGCTATTTTTAGTTTTAAACTGATCATGCCATTTTCAGTTTCTGCTAATATATTTTTCTCTGAATGAAATTTCTTTTGCATCCTCATTATTCCCTTGGTTGCTTCAGAATTTAAATATTCATTAGGAGGATCAGAATTATTTTTCTTCAAAGTTTTAGTTTTATTCTTTTTTCTTTTATTCCCTGATTTAGAAACAGAAGATGGACAAGAAAAATTTTTAGCGCTTCATTCAGAATATGTTCCTCTGTTTGATTTGAAGCATGCGTTTTTGGAATATCTTGAGTAGATTCAGCTTTGCTTTCAGAGTTACTTTCTAAATCTATGTTGTCCTTATTGGAACTTGACTTGTCTTTTTCAAAAGAAACGGACTCCTCTATTGCTTGTTTTAATTCTTCTTCATCCACCTAAATTTGAGTTTCTGAATCATCAAAATTGATTTTTATTTTTTTTCTTGCATGTTGACTTCAAAGCTTTCCTTTTTTTTTTGTCTTTTTGAATTTTCTTGCTGCATATCTACTTTTCCCTTTGACTCCAAATTTTCTCTTGGCTGATTATCATTTGATTCTGGTTTCTGGTTTTTCTTTTCAGTCCATACTTTCTTGATAATACAGTTTTCTTGATTGTGGCCAAAACACCTGCAATCTTTACATTTTGGTGGCATCTATTCATATTCAATTTTCTGATGAATTGTTTCCTCATCATACATTGTTATCATAGCCTCATCAGGCAAATATGCCTTTGCACTGATTTCCACCAAAGTTCTAGCAAAATTGAGTCTAGTTTCATTGGCAGTGTGCTCATCAAACACATAGGCAATCAAAGACTGACTCCACCTACTCTTAGTCCTCTTCTTTACTGTCCCTTTCACCACTGCTAATTTTTTACCATTTAAGGCTAGTGGAGCCACAAAGTTCATATCAAAATCAGAAGAATTCCCCCCGTTATCCCAAGGCTTTTTTGTTGTTTGCTCCATTATTTTGGTGCCGTGGCAATCTAGAATTGAGTGCTTCATTTGGAATCTTGATGTTACCGAGTCTCTGTTCAAAAACTTGACGAATGTCATTTTGTTTTTTATTAGAGTTCCCATTACTGTTGAATTTCTGATTATGTACATTCTGCACATGTACATTGCTATTTGCAGTTTTCTTTTAGACGTTCTTGATAATATTGAATGCTCATTTGCTTTAAAAAAAAAAAAAAAAAAAAAAAAAAAAAAAAAAAAAAAAAAATCTTGCTGCTATTGTGTCCTTTGCAAATTGAAATGAGGCACTTCTCCTGGATTTCATCCACGTGAATCCTTGTTCATCTATATTAGCGGAATGCTCTTTGAAAAGTGGTGGATTAGGATCAATAGAAGAGAGTCAAGAGACTGGAGACGATGGAGAAGAGTGGCGAGACCGATCAAACGACGGAGAAGAATCTTCTATTTTCCTGTATCATTTTGTAATGATTTGGTCGCCATTGTTGTTTTTACTGCTTTGCCTCGAAGAAACAGAGATCAAGTTACTAAAACTAAGATTTCTAGTTAAAGTAGAAATAGTCTGTATTGTTATCAGTAATAAAAAAAAAGGGCTCAAGTTAGGCGCCGTTACATGCATCTACACTACACATGTAGGATAACTTTAATACATACACATACATATGTTAGAAAGAAACGATAGTCCAGTACATCTATTTTCTGCCCAGAAAAAAACATGATATGTATCATATGATAATTTCAGCATAGTTAAAACCAGGATAAATTGTTGGTTACCTTCACCAGATTTGATTCTGCTATAAATAAGCTGAATATTCACAAGTAAGGCCCAGATATAACGTATCTATCCATATCATGCTAAAAAAAACCATGCAATATAGCACAAGTATGATGTATACACATAAATTTGCAATTTGAGGCACTTCATATGAGCTCTTTTGGAAGAAATGACATAATTGGCCATTTACATATGCATACTACCCTCATTCCATAACGACCGTCTATATTTTTCGTATCTATCTGCAGATGACCGAGGCTTTGACTGACAGTAGTGATAATCGAATTCTTTTGGAGGAGGATCGCTTTTTATTCTTCTTCTATTTCTTCTTGTATCATGAAAAATGCTTTTGCTCTCTATTGTACCACTACTGTATGCATCTTCCTCGGAATCCTCTTCCGATGAATATTCTTCTGAATCCTCTTCTTGTTCTTGATCTTGATTATAGATCTTTAATAATTCGACTACTTCACTCATGGTAGGTCTAATTTTTGGATTTTCATTTAAGCACCGATGTGCTAGGTTGGCTACATCAGTGGCGTTTTTACTGGAGTACTGACCCTGCAACTTGGGATCTATAATCCTTAGTAATTGAGTTGTTCTGATTAGTAAAGGGCGTGCCCAATCGACGAGGTTTTGCTCCTGCCTCAGCCTCTTTTTATCCATTGCCCTTTTTCCAACTATGATTTCTAGAAGTACAACTCCAAAACCATAAACGTCGCTTTTGGTAGTCAGATGGCCTGCAAAAGTTAGATGTAAATGCATTGCTAATGATTACTCTTACTATTATGAAGTTTGGTTATATTTAGGGAACAGGATAACAAAACAACAGATACATATCTAGTATTATTGTGACACTGGGAATCAGCCAATAGTTTAATACCATAAAACAAGCATATTTCTTAAAATGTCTATTTAGATATTTTGAATGTTTCAGACATTCTTACTTGTATCATTTTCTTTTCTTTTCATAAAACTAGATTCTAACAGAACACCAACACCCCCCCCCCCCCCCCCCCAAACTCCCAGAAAAAAAAAAAAAAAAAAAGAACTTTCCCCTTTTTCGTAAATCCAAATATGAAAACTGGTTATTATTTTGTAGTAGTCATTAATATCTTTCAGAATTTTGAAATTTGCTGATTTTTCAAATTTGAAGTGAATTCTTTTGATTGATTTCTATAACGGTTTTGATTACTTATAAAAAAAATAAAAAAATAAAACCTCTTCCGTCCTCCCTCCCTTTCCCTTCTTTTTCTTTGGGGCTCCTCTTTTCCTCTCCCTCCGTCTAACAATATGTTACCTTTTGTTATTGAACCAGACTTGTTGAGGGAAAGAGATCTCAACTAGTTTGTATCCATACCTAGTTCATCTTAGTCATTTCATTTCAGATTACTAATCAGTTAGGGACACCATATCTCCTCCCCTTATTGCAGGATATGACTGGGATAATAAATTTGTGAGAAATTGAAATTAAGGGAGACGGATTTAGTGCTAAAACATTATCGCAAAAGGTTTGTTCATAGCAATTGGATTGATGATATTGACATCATATGAAGAGGATGCCTGATATCATAACAACATTTGCAGAGGTTTTAGTGAAAAGCATCATTTACTTGGAGTTTTCGAAAAGGGTGGTGTTAAATACATCCCAACTTGTATTCCACATTACCCAAAATTTACAAAATTAAATTAAATTAAACAAAACAATATTACCCAGTCGACCGGCAACAGCTTACCGATCAACAATATATTGCTGATCTGGAAAAAAAAAAAAAAAAAAAAAAGCGGCTATGCAGTGCCAAATGACAACGCAATAGATTGACAACGTACTGCCAAATGGTAAAACTTCGCTGATTCACTCGGATAACATAACGTTTTATACTCTGTAATACGGTGTAAGACTGGAACGCATGCATGTAAAATGAAGCATAGATGAAATACAAATTTGGCTGCATTTAATATAAAGGTGTATTTTGAAAGAGAGATAATTGATGTGAATGGTATGTGTCTTAACTGTAATATCTGGGTTACTTTGAGCTTAAAAAGTTGCACAAAAGTAAATGTATCTAGACAGTGTACTCGAGAATAATAATAACTATTTCTGAGCAAAATGTATCATTATTTAAAATTTGTTCTTTTCATAAAGTTTGAGACTGACAATACACCATCAATTTGTCATATTCAATTGATAGAGCAATAGTAGGTGGACTTAATTATTACTACCAAAACTGTTCTATTTAGCTAATTAACACAATTTATTCAATATTTTTTTCTTATTGTCAACTTATTTTTTGACCATGCATACAAAATAAAAAATTTGGTCCAAGAACTACCAGCTCAAGTGGCAAGTGATAAGTCCCTTTATAATGAGGTTCTGAAGCGTTTGGCTTTGAACTCCGATATATCAAAATAAGTGTTCTGCCTGAATAAAAATCACTCTTACTCTATACAAAAAATATGTGTATGTATACGTGTGCGCGAGCGCGCGTTTGACTTATTCACTTTTGGTAGTTTCATCCAAAAAATAATTTTGAAAACGATAGAAGAAATCAAATTTGTACAAACATAAGGAAGTTAGGATTACGAATTCAACACTAAAGAACTCACAAAAATGATATGAATATATGACATGCATTGCATGTATGAATTATGATAAACAAGAGAAAGCATTGATCGATAAATATGCATCGAACAATTCCATTTAATCCTACCAGTATAAATGCACACATCTGTATGCATCCAATAAATAGAGAAATTTTGCTTTTTATTTAAAAAATATTTAATGTGGAAAACAATTATATTATAATTTATAATAAGATTGTTTTTATTTTGTGTGTTATAAATGAAAAACCTTTGGTGATCATGGATGTCTTTATTTCAAGCAATCCTTTTGTGTTCAGATTGCAAAATTGATGTCGAAATTTCATTGATGGATGACCACACGGAATAGTAATGCATGCTACAAATCTGTAGTGATATTCCATCGATGAATGATCGAAAATGTGACGCTATCCAGGGTATTTTTAGAATTCCAGAAAGACGCGGTGAAATCTTATTGATTGAACTTCCATTATTGATAGTATGAAATCAAAAAAACACATTCAGTTTGATAATACAATAAATATTGACTACGATAATTGCACCAGTTAGATAATCTTTATTACTTGTTGGTTTGAAAACGCAATATTTTGGTCTGATCATGAACTTCCCAAAATGCCTTTTGTCATATATAATTTAAGCATTATCTGTTAATCCACGTACAACCATCTAAAAAAATTGGTAAAATGATACCCAAAAACATATATTATTTCTATTTTTAGGATAGACAAGAACATTTCAAACTAAGTTGAAAAATGAACATTTCAACAATTACATTTCTAGGTAATTCTACACATCTTTAATAATAATTAGAATATCTTTAGTATCACGCATTTTGATGTTAGCGTGAAATAACAAAAAATGTTATTCAAAAGATATTATCAAGTATAATATCACGTAAACTAGAATCTAACAAATTAACTTATTTCGCAATTCAAAATGCATATCTATTAATTTTGGTATCACTTAAAAATAATATCTAATAAATATATTTTTTACCAACTCAGGACATCCGTGTATAGATATTACCAAATTTTGATATTTTGTAAAAATAGGATCTAAGAAATATAGTTTATTTACAAATTTATTTATTATTAATTAATAATGGAGACTGAAATTGAAACCAGCAAAATATTAGTTACTACAACTTGAAAGTAAAATTTGAACTACATGATTTCAGTGTGCGCATGTATGTACACACACATAATATATATTTGTATATTGGTAAATAAATCATATTCGCTTGAATACGTTAAGCATATAAAATTTAGAAAAAGAACAACATACGCGTGAAGCGCGTATCATGACACTCTATTTATAGTAGGTTTTGGATGTCTATTATTAGGAAGCTACGGTTTAGATCTTTTTAACATTACACCATGACATACACGATACTTCCTCGATATATTTGACATCTAAGTAGGTTAGAAGTAATTTTAAAGAAAAGAATAATTCAGAAATCAATATAAATTGAATAGGCAACATAAGAAGCAATGGTACTGTGGCATACTTGATATGAGAGAATTAAGTATCTTGGAAAAAGAAATGTAAGCATCTGTCCACCAAGTACATCCAATAACTTCATATAAAGACACATTTTTTCAAAGTAAAAAATAAAATAAAATAAAAATTGAGTTACGAGATCATTTAGAAATACAAATTCAAAACATACAAAAATAGTAATATAAGATCAAAATTTCTCCATAAATTCGGATAGTAATCAGTTGAAGTTGATAGTATCAATTAGATTCTTACCAAATATGTGAAGCTGAATATCATCCCAATCAAAATTCACAGTCAGAATGATGTTTTTAAGGGTCTAAATGGATTTGTTTTTAATGACAGTAAAGAGGGAGAAGAAAGAGGAAACAAATTACTGCATGGTAATATTGTGAAATTCTAGCCTAAAACGCTTTTAAAAAATGTTGTACACGAAGGCCAATTGTATTCGTAAATGCAATTTCTCCTCTGACACGACTCAAAACCCACCTATCTATCAAACTCACTTTCCCCCTTTCACACCCCAAAACATACTAATATATCATTCTGTATAACTCATTCGATTCCTTTCATTCCTTGAAACACTCCATTTTTTTTTTCTTTCAATTCCATTCTAAACACCATCGAAATAATAAAAAAATCAAATGCATATTGATCAAATCAATACAAATTCATCTTCAAATCAACTAGAGAAAAACACACTTATTTTAAGCTTTCAATTCAGATTTATGCAATTTGTTGTGATAAGTTAAGAAATATAGGATTTGATCAAATTGTGGAAATCGGAAAAAAAAAAAAAAAAAAAAAAAAAAAAAAAAAAAAGCCTTCCATTGATGTAAAAGCATCATCTACATGCAATTAGGGAACTAAAAAAATGATATGTAAGATTTTGTATGGATTATCAAGGAGACATAACAAACGAGGATAATAAACAAGATGGGCAAAATAGAAATGTAAACATCAAGGATGGAATTGGAAAATTTAACGAGTGTGGAAGAAATTGTGACTGCAAACAAAATTGATCATACATAAAAACTCTAATAATTTTACGTACAAATGTTATATTTGGGGTATAACTAGAGTTAGCCCAACAATGTTCAAGGTGCAAGAGAATAAACAGAAAATGCTTTAATCGTCACTAAAATCATATAGAGGAGCGCTCCGTTGCACCTCAAATAGTGTAGCATCCACAAACGCCTCATGGTTTCAACCACAAGTTATGTTTCTCTCTCCACTCGCTAATTTTATCTCCCTCGATCCATTATTTATATATAAACTTGTGTTGCTTTTAGAATGCTACAAAACAAGGGTGTTGTGGAGCGTTGCATATATATATATATATATATATATATATATATATATATATATATATATATATATATATATATATATATGTATATGTATATGTATATATATATATATGTGTGTGTGTGTGCGCGCGCGCGCGTGTGTGAGAGTGAGAAAGAGAGAAGGACTAGCTATACCTCAAATCCTCTTGAAAATCAGTTACATATTCCGAATTGAATAATATACTTCCTCTCTCTTGTCACTTCAGTATATTATTTAGTTTGGAACTTGTGCTGGTATTTAGATACTTGAGGTGTAAGAAAAATGAGATGCGGCCAACTCTTATATATAGACACGCACACACATACACACAGCTCTTTGAAAAAACGCAATTTACGTATTTAGTTATAAACTTGAATGTTCTTTTATTTAACATAATCATTATTTGAGATATTTATTCATCTCGAGGCCAACCAAGCATCTAAGGTTAACCCTATTAGAACCTCATCAATGAAAGCTAGGTTTACAAGGACTATCCTTTTGGATTGGGTTCTTAACATAGTACAAAATTTAGTGGCGCGCAAGACAAAATGATTAATAAAAATGACAAAATAATTCGTACATAAACTGCTTGTGCTTTACGGATGAAAGACATTAATAGTAGAAAGAACTATGCTCCACACGTGAAAGGCAAAGGTTATAAAATGAAATTCAAGGGCTTAACTCGGACTCTGCAGTCGCTAGGCTGGGACATAGTAATGAAACTATCAAATACAAGCTGAAGAGTACGAGGTCTCTTGTCCAAGTCAATACTGATCATAAAAGATACCAAGAAGAAAGTGTTCGATTTCTTGAAGGCCCCACTTAATTCTATCATCAAAAGGTCATTCGAGAAGACCTAATTCATAGCCTGTTGAGACAATGTAGAAAAGTTTACAGACATGGACTTTCCGACTTACCGCTACGACGATCCCTTAAAGAGCAAATTCAAATCCATTATGGCACAGGCACCTGACCCAAGCAATGATGTTAATGTCGTTGAGTTGCTAACTATCGAGGTCCCCTTACTGATGAAGTCATTGAGTCGGATGATGAAAGAGGGGATATTTTTCAAGGTCCCGACGGCAAGAATGACGATCAAGTTGAAGATGATGATGGACATGACAAGCATGATGATGATGGTAGCCACAGTGGCGATGTTCCGAGTGGTTAGTCTGCAAGTGAGGGAGGAGACAAGCTGACAAGGGCCGTTAAGGAAATCAAGATGAAAAAGGCGGGAATGACCATGTTGAAATTTTAGATTCACCACCACGAGACACCTCTGAGAAAGAGGACAAAAAGAAGCAAAAGGCTCATGAGTCATCAATTCCATCCCTCGGTACTTTCAGACTTGTTTCATATTTGCTAATTAACTTTAAAAAGCTTTAAACTAAAGTTAAATCTAAATTTCAATTCGAATATGCACTTAAAAAGAAAGATGAAAAGATCAGACAACTACATATAGAAATTAGCAAGTCCACGAGAGTATACGATAAATTGTCAAAAAGTTATCACCAATTCAATCGTTGAGCTTCCATTTTGAGAACATATAAGGATCAACAAGTTGCCCCCCACCGCTTGTCAAAGAAACGACTTTTTCATAGAGATCGACTTCTGAAAGAAAACGCCAAACTAGTTATGCTTTTCTGGATGCTGATAGAAGAGAATGATTGTGGAAACCTTATCAAGAGTAATGCAAAAGCACAATGGTGGAATTCTGATTTGGGGACCCAAGAGTACGGAGCTACTAAGGCTTACCCATATGAGATGCTTGGATGAATGGGACGTGATCCCCACGTAGGAGCTACTAAGGCCGCACTCTCTCTCCATGGAAGCATAAATATAATAATAAGAATTCATTCCAGAGTTTTATAGAGATCGGTTTTGTATGAACCGAATGAAGAATAACTCTTGTACATTGAAATTTTAGTAGATAATGTTTTCTTGTTTTTCTTAGTTTATTTCACTATGACATGCAAACCGCACTACCCCCCCAGTAGTCCTATTTCAGTGGATCTTTTGAACAAGTATGTGAATCAGAATTCGAAAAGAAATTTCAAAGAGAATAACTCGATTTCTGATGATACTCTTCCTTCGACTAGAAGCAACTTTCTAAAATACTGTTGAAGCTTTCAAAACAGCGATAAATATCCAATTTATTCTACGGACGACGCATAATATATAATGAAAAAAGAGAAAAAAACTGAAACTGGTCCTCACTACGGTCATTCTTCATATTACAGATTCTTCTCCAAGCGCGGAGAACTTAAACAAGTCTTCTCAAGAACTTATCTCTTAATATTTTGCAAAAAATGGTCATTTTGTAAATATGTAATATGTAAAGTTATACCTGAGTGTGTGTAATTTAACATTGTTACCTCCTTTTGATATGTAATATGTAAAGTTATACCTGAGTGTGTGTAATTTAACATTGTTACCTCCTTTTGATATATGTAATAAGATGACTTCTAAATTTTTCTTGTTATTTCTGCTGTTGTCGTCTGTTTAAGCCGTAAAAGTTGAAGTAGTCATGATCCATTTCTAGTTAGGTTAATTAATGGACCAAAAATCTTTAGCTGGTCTTCTCCTACCATCTAGGAGGTGCTCAGTGAGGCGCATAGCAGACAATGAAGGCTTGACACCTTAAAACATGTCAACTGTTTTCTCCCTCTAGAAGGTACTCTAGTGAGGCCATGACAGACGTCATCGAGGCCTAATGCTTGGGATGTGCCAAAGTTTGCTCCCTTTTTGGAGTGGTCTGGATGCGCCGAGACCTTTAAATTTCAGAGTGTGTCAAGAACTTTTTCTTTTGAATTGCCCAAAAGTGCCGAGGACTTTTGAGTTTTAGATGTACCGAGAACTTTTCCTTTTAAGAATTGTCCTGGAAGTGTCAACGATTTTTAAGTTTCAAATGTGTAGAGAACTTTTAATAACTGCGTCTGCCGATGACTCAAGATTGCCTCAGATGTACTGGAGACTTTCAACAATCATCTTGGATGTGTTGATACCTTTCAATAACTGCCTCAGATGTGCCGAGGACTTTCAATAACTGCCTCACATGTGCTGAAGACTTTTAATAACCATCTCTTATTTGTTGATGACTTTAAAGAATTGCCTAGGATGTACCAAGGTCATTGATTAGCCAAGTAATTAATGGATTCTAGCAAATTACTTGCCTTTTTCCTCTATAATGCATAACGTTTTCATCCTGAGCATTTGGTCATTATATTCTCGAGTGTCTTTCATAACTTGATCTTGAGCAGATAGGGTTTCCATTGTTGATCTATCTAGTCTTTGCTCCTTATAATCTTAAATTTCTCTCAAACTTTGACAAGATGAAGTGAGTACCTTTAGTTTAGATGATCCTTGCTCAGATCTAACCATGAATCTTGGGGAGTAAGGTTGGTATTTGAGATAAGGGGTATACATGGTAGGATAGTTCTCTTGGACCTAATTATGCAAGTAAAGGTAATCCAACAAGATCGGAGGATTAAGTCCTCCTCCTAGCAAACACCCTAAAAAATTAGTGTGAAGCCTGCTGTTGAGGTCTTATGTTTCGCTTCGAAGTCAAAAGTTTGCTTCGAAGTAAAGAATCGGTATAAAATCCAATAAAAAATTTCCTAAGGTGTTTCGAATTGAAGCCAACAGAGGAGAATGTAGCTACACTCGAAACATATCAAATTAGAGTAAATCCCACTGGATCGAATCAGTTTCTAATCAGGTCAAACAAATATTCAGGGCAGATCAATTCAATTGTCATATATGTCCAAGTACAAAATAAGCAAGGAAGGACCGTGCTATAATTCAATAATGTCTAATTTCATTTCATATGTAACGTCAGTACAAGAGTTATAAATGCCCTTATCAAGCTATGTTCAAATCCCAAATCAATTGCCATAGTTTGTCCCTAATTCAATTTATGATTTTGAGAGCTTAAGAGCTTACGAATGAGGAGAATGAATTGTTTAGCTAAGATTTTGGTGCCACCCTATCCATATTTATAGGCGAATGTTTGGTCTTGCTCTTGCTTCGCACAATTGGGTCTTGCTTCGCACAGACAGATCTTGCTTCGCACAGACATATCTTGCTTCACATAGGCGGCTTCGATGTGCCTTGAAGCTCTTTGAGCAACTTCAATTTCCCTGCTTCGAGTGGCTTTGTTTCGTCTTTGGTTTTGTAACATCGTCCTTAGAGCGGCTTTGTTTCGTCTTCTACCTTTGTAACATCGTCCATTGAGCGGCTTTGACTCTGCTTCGGGATGAAATGACTCGCTTTGAATTTAAGACGAGCGAAGCAAAGTGCTTCTATTGTCTAAGTGATTTGTAACAGCTTCGGCATAGTTAATGTTCTTGACTTCGACACTATAGAAATAAGTAGATGATGTGGTGCAAAGCCGTTCCTTTAAGCAACGTAAAACCTTTTCCATATGCGGTATGTCTTTGTGGTTCGAAGCACCTTACTTCGAGTGGTATTTCCTTGGCGATATTCTTTCCTGTTCTCCAGCCCTGATTAAAGTATTGGCCTGATGAAGACGACTCCTTGCTTCGAGCTGGTCGATGTGAAACGAGTTTGTAGGTTTCAAAACCCCACTTCAGTTTGAAACGAAGTGATTTTGCTTGAGCCTTGATTTCCCTGCTTCGAAGATGCGAAACGCTTTGCTTGATTTGAATGCTTTTTAGAAGCGAAACGGATCTGGTGTAACACTTTCTTTATTATTTTTGTCGCTTTTGCAATTTTCAAAATGGCAACCAATGCTACCATAATTCATGATACAGATAATCCATTGCTAGCTCCTCATGGCTATTGCAGTTAGTTGAGAAAGCCTTCCATCGACAAGATCAAGAGTTTGCTCCACACCGGCTGTATATCCATTTGATTTATGTGGAGTATGGGAAAGGGGTATGATGCATACTTCCCCATGCTTTACAAGATTACTTGATTCTTCATGTTAAAAAAGAGTAAGGAAAAGAAATCAATGCTCAAACTCATCCCCAACGGTTGTGTTATGAAGCTTCAATTCCATGCATTGTTCACTGGTTATGACCTACTTGGTTTCATCGATGGACCCAAATCATGTTCATTGGCCACTATCACTAATAGGGTCACAACACCAAATCCAACCCATATCATATGGGTTTGACAAGATTAACTAATTGCCCATGTATTCATCTACTCTCCTGCAGTTACTCCATTCATAGCTCCAGCTAAGACCTCAAGAAGAACGGATCATTCTCGCCAATATTTACGTCAAACCCACTCGAAGTAGTATTTAACAAGTGAAAAGTCATCTTAAAAAGATTACTAATGCTAGCATCTTTGACTGTGTACAAGAAGTCAAAGCACATGCCAATGAACTTGCCATTCTTGAGATACTGATGGACAAATATGATCTCATCGATAAAAAAATTGGAAATCCCAAAGATTATATATAATAAGGAATAAGTGTGTTGTTCTCGTCAAACCCACTCGAGGTTGTATTAAGCAAGTGAAAAAAAAAACATCTTAAAAATATTACTAATGCCTCCTAAAGCATCGCTGAGTTTGCACAAAAAGTCAAAGCACATGCCAATGAACTTGATACTTGGAATACCAATGGATGAAAATGATATCACCAATGAAATTCTTGAAAATCTCCATGCTGATGATAAGGAATAAGGGTGTGCTGTTTAGGCTCGTGATACCTCTACCTCATTTGAGAGGTTGCATGAAAGGTTACTGAATTTTAAAACAGCTTGACAAGATGGAAAAGTTGAGCAAAATTAATTTCCTTCTTCAGCTAATCCTAAATGTCGATACAACGGGAATAGAAATTCAAATTCAATGACCAGAAGATATCCATTCCCAGCCATCCCCCTTTCGAGCTAATTCGTCATTTTCATATGCTGGACACAATATTGCACGTGAAATCGACGTCCATGACCATACTTTGGTTATTGTTTGATATGTCACATTCAAGGTCAGACAGCAAAATGATGTCCATCGTTAAGAGGGATCTTGAACTAAGAAATAGGCCTAGAAGCTAAAAGAGGGTATCCTGAGCAATTGCAAGAATTGGGTTCATTGATATTCCTGGTATAGTAGATGCTATCACACATACAGTCATACTCCATTCGATGGAATTGTTTGATCTTAAGGGAGATCTTCTATAATTTCGCACGTGAGGGGTTATTTCTTGGTTTCGTCCAGTCATTAATAACTTGATTATTTTTAGATAATAGTAGATGGAAACAACGCTCGTAAGGAGTCCTATTGAAACCAAGAAATATAGGCCAGTCTCGGTTGAAATAAACGTTCTAATGGTATGACAGATACGGTGCAACTCTAACAATATTCATCTACAAGCTCATTTTGCTGCAAATAGAGCTTCCACATAGCTCTTAGATAGTGGTGCTTCTCATCTTGTCACCTCAAATTTGAGAAATCTAACTTCATTCGTCATACAATGGAATCACTGGTATTATGATAGAAGATGGTTCAAGACCTTTCAATTACTCGTACTGGTTTTATCTCTCTTAAAACTCCTTAATCGACTTTTACTTTAAACAGCGTTCTTTATGTTCCTATCATGAAAAATAATAATCTAATTTCAGTCTCTTAAATCTGTACTTCTAATAATATCTTTATAGAATTCTCATCATATTGCCTTCTTATGAAGTAACTTCACACCCAGAAATAATTGAGGGGACCAATTAAAGATGAAGCATATGAGTGACCAGCTTCTTCTGTGTTTACTTGTTTTCTCTAGTATTAAAACTTCAGAATCCACGTGGCGTCATAGGATAGGACATCCAGCTTTTTTTATTTTTACAACATACTGTTTCTTGCAATAAATTAGATGCATCTTCTCCATTATCATTTGATTTCTAATGTAATTCTTGTCTTTGTGATGAAAGCACGCTATATTTTTCCATTTCAACACCCATCTCTTCTCAGTAACTCAAATGTATTTTTTTTGGATATTGGACTTCACCGATAATTTCTCATGATTCTTTCAAGTATCATGCAAATTTTGTTGACACAAAATACATTTGGTTTTATCCCCTCTGACAAAAATCAAAGTTCAAGATGTTTTCATTGGATTTAAAGTCACTGCTGAAAAATTCTTCGATAAAAACATCAACACTAACTCAAGTGGCATATGGTAGGACGTTCTAGACTGAGCTTCTAGATATCTTGGGTTCGAACTCTCAAGATGCTAAAATAAGTGTTCTGCTTTTGTGTGTGTAATATGAACATAAAAACTCTTTACTTCAATAATGGTGGTAAAATTTCCTGTCACAAATGCCGTTTCTAATAAAATTACCCAACCACATGCACCTAAACACAATGGACTTTATGAACGATGCCATCTTCACAAAGATGAAACTGGTCTTGCCTTGTGACATCCCTTCCTCTTGTTTATTAGTCTAACGTTTTTGTTACTAGTCTATTTAATAAATTGTATGCCTACCACTAAATCTCTTCATTCCACTAAAAAAAAATCATACTACACCCAATTACTCAGTCTATGGATGTCTATGCCACCCCTTGTCTTAGATCTTGTACCTCCCACGGGCACAAACAAGAATCATGCTCCAAACCTTGTCTTCTCATGGATGTTCTTTAACTCAAAACACCTATTATTGCCTTGATCCTTCTACATCAAAGAATTTATGTTTCTAGACATATCAAGTTGATCGATGTTTCCTTTTACGACTGTTTCTAGTGAGTCCTAACGGCTACAACCTAATACTACTACAACTTGGATTCCACCACCACTCAAGGTCTCTATTTATTCTTTAGCACCATCACTCAATACCCCAACTGCAGTTGAATCCTCCAACAAGTCCAGGTTAAATTTCAATAGAACAAATAGACTTTGCACGGTTGCATAATACATTTTCAAGTGAAAATTAATTTGATTTACATCATACACAATCACCATGAAATTTCAATCAAAATTTAACCACAACAGCAATAGTAGGAACTTCATCGGCGCAACGTCACATCCTGGTTCTCACGAAACCTTACCATCATTTGACATTGAAGATTGAACACACACACACACACCCCTTACTTATCATTTGATCAAAAAACAAGGTTTAAAATTCCGCTTTCTGTTTCCGTTCCATTCATCTGAAAATTTTAATAATTCCGTTCCGTTCCGGCAATTCCGTTTAAATTCCGGTTTGCAGATTCTGTTCCTTACTCTCTTAAGTAATATAACTAAAGATGTCCATAATATTCACATTTCTGTATGAATCACAAAGACACACATAATATTACAGGTTTAGTAATACAATTCTTTTAAGCTTCATGAAGAGTTAATCGTTATTGTTTTTATCTGTGGGCACCAAAAATTGCATAATAAGGTGCTAAAGTATTAAAAATAATTAATCTGCACCAAGTCAAAAAAAAAAAAAAAAAAAAAAAAAAAAAAAAAAATCAGAACGAAACAGTAAACATAAACTAGCTAATTTGCTAATATAGGCTCTAAGTTACGCATGGAAGCCCAATTAACAAGGCCCAACGACAAAGATGCTAATCCAAATAACCTGTAACCCAATGAAAACGTAATTAGTGAAAAAAGGATGTCGCTTTCTTCCTCGCCAGCTGCTTCTTGCTCTTCCACCCTCAGATTCACATCCAATTCCGGCTTCCTATGCCTTCATACAGTTCGATTTTGCCTCTTATCCTCCCCATCACTCTCTATCATCTCAATAACGGCTCTCTCTTCCTATGATATCTTGGCCCCTCAACTTTGCGACGGAACCGGATTATCATTCAAATTCCGGTCCGGTCACTGCCAGAACCGGACCGAAACGGCCGGAATTCCAGCATGCCGGCCGGAATTTCGAACCTTGCAAAAAACAACATAAATCAATTCAAAAATAAACCTCAATACCCAACTCACAAAATACAACAACCTTGAACCAACTACATTAACCCAAGCATCTACGGACATGTTGCTACACTCACGTTACACAATGTCAGCTAGTAAAGAGAT
The DNA here is from genome assembly GCA_030737875.1 of Allium sativum. NCBI lineage: Eukaryota > Viridiplantae > Streptophyta > Magnoliopsida > Asparagales > Amaryllidaceae > Allium > Allium sativum. The sequence continues at coordinate 10,345,932 of CM060913.1, forward strand.
CCTACTCTATAGGCATGAGTGCACAATGTCAGCAAAGTCTTATTCATAAAAAGTGGCTGTTGCTTCACTCACGTTACACAGCCTACTTGTTAGAATAAAAAATAACAAAGCAATGTGTTTTCTCACCTGTCCTTATATACTCTGGAGCAGCATAACCATATGTACCCATAACCCTTGTGGAAACATGTGTTTGATCACCCGTAGGTCCCTCCTTTGCTAAACCAAAATCTGAAAGTTTTGCATTAAAGTTCTGCAGACAAGGAATTAATAAAATAATAAATGTCGAACGTCTTTATAGTGATTATGTGTTGCTATTTTTATGACCAATATAGTATGATCCCAGAATCTACACACATACCGCATCTAACAAGATATTTGAAGTCTTAAAATCACGGTAAATGATAGGCCTTTCTGCTCCATGAAGACAAGCAAGTCCTTTTGCAGCATCCAGTGCAATTTTTATGCGCAGACTCCATGTCAGCGTGTTTTTCCCTGACAAATATGAAATTGAAATGCTGCCTGAGCGACCCAAATTGACTTTAACATTAGTGCATTGAGACGCACATTTCCCCTAGTTCTAATCCCACTTATATTGCCCACCTTCTTCATTGTGTGTATTGAAATTTAATTCTATTTCTCAAAGTGACTAAACCACTAATTTAATGTAAGTAGCAAAATACAATTATTACAAAGGAGTATATTTAAGTGGTACATACGTCGAAATAGGTGTGTATCTAGGCTTCCGCAGGCCATATATTCGTAAACCAATAGCCGGTGCTTATCCTCACAGCAGTAACCAATAAGTCTAACAAGATTGGGGTGACAAAATTGCCCTAGATAGTTGACTTCTGCCTGTAAGGAACATTAAAAGTTATGACAAATAAATTGATAGCTTAGTGCAACTATCAATTGTCAATAGGTGTTACTACAAATGATACAGTTGAACTCTTAAACATTATCAGCATATCTTAATATTTGATTACAAAGAAGATTTTTACTCATGTAAGATCAAAGTTTAATCTATTAATGGGTTCAACAATGCATAAACAGCCTAAATACTGTTTCTCATAATCTTAAACCAATGTGTACGATGATCATAGCCTTCAAACAAATCGACTGCAGAGTAGGGATGGTTTAGGAATTGGTTCTCCCAGGTGTTGCCATCCACATGTTCAGACCCAAAAAGTCAAAAATCTTTTATAAGTGAATGGATGAACAGAACATATCAACTACAATAATTATGATTTCAGCTACAATATCCAACATAGTGTACCCAATGCATTTGTGTTCACGTTTCTGTAACTTACACTCCCAATTATAAACATCTCAAACATAAATATCTTTCCAAAACAACATTAATTGATTCAGCCTCTTTAATTAGGTCTATGTTGAAGAGTGTGTGTGTGTGTGTGTTTTTTTAAAGTAACTGCTCTTGGTGGACGATATTATATTGTTAATAAAGCATTCCAGTTGTCCTAACTGCATTAAAAAAAATTAAGTACCCTAATCAAAGTTAAATAACAAAAATAAAACGCTTAAAGAGAAGGCATACAAGCCATTCTCTATCTCCTTGGTTTCCATCTGGATTGAGCTCTTTAACGGCGACTTTAGTAGAAGTAAAGCCTGGTCTCACATTTTCATCTATCACTCCTTTATACACAAGACCAAATCCACCTTCACCTAGAATTAAATCTGGGCGGAAATAATCCGTTGCCACAATCAACTCTTTGTAAGTAAATATGGTAACATTTTTAAGGTTATTTATTGCCTGCAACTCTTCTGTATCTCCGGAAGCCTCAGCGACGGCAGTATGGTCTTTCTTGATGGATTTTTTTGCTGAAGCATCTCCTGTGTTGTCGATCATGCGATCATCGCCTTTGTAAGTAACTTTTTGTGACTTGCCCGATGAAGTTGATTGTGCATTAGGTTTCTCACATGTAGCAGCTGACAGTAAAAAAATGCAATAACTACATATGAGTGTAAAATATGAGAAGAAAAAAATATGAGTGCTTTAAGGTTATCATGTTTAAGTAATAATATACCACATGAGAAAATAATAAGTAGGGCCAGCACACCTACTATTTTGCTGTTGTTTAGGCCATATCATTGCAAAAACTAAGGGTATAATTCAGCAATGAGGGAGTTTAATACCTAGAAATATGGTTAAACAAAATTCTAGGTGCTTTTAGCACCATTCACCCTTGTGTTGTATGAAAAGCCAAATCAATTATTTTTCACTTAAAATAATTAATTCAGGTGTGAATCGAATGAAGTATTCTGAACATGTTGTTTGAAAAACATATATCTTTCGTTCTTCAAGTAGCCAACTGTGAAAAAATTATACAGTCAAAACAGATAAGATGAGACTTCTATGCTTTAATAACAAGAGAAAACTACAAAGCGGGATTATATCGTGCGGAATTTATACACATATTGGACACTTACACACCCACCACTTTTATTAAGACCAGTACTAGCTTTTGAAAGCATCCACGATTCCCTTCACGTACGTACAGATCTCTCCTCCACCTCCCCCCCCCCCCCACTCCCCCCACAGACCCAAACTCCCTTCCCCCCTTTTTTTTACTTTTTCTTTTTTCTTTTTTCTTTTTTTCTTTTTTTTTTGAGTAACTAAAACGTGCTACGAATTCCCCTATACATGGGCCAAATGCAAGAGGCTAGTAATGGTATTTTCAATAAATATACTGTACGTGTATTTCTTATTTACCAGTAACTTTGGACATGTTAAAACTTTTAATTTGGAAGACACAAGAATATATGGACTTAATGTTGGATCTAAAGCGAGCTACTTTTATATTATAATCTTCCCCTACAGCCCAAACATTGGCATTCAATCATTTTGAAGTCCGTCTGGATCTAAGAAAAAGCTTGTTATACCCAAAAGCAATCCATTGACTTTACTTTTCATTGAATACACATATTCCAAATCAATTACGCATTATCCAAGCTTTCTTGATTCACAACGATCAGTGTTGCACATAAGTACACCAAGTCAACAATCACTAACTGATCCCTAAATTAGACTCAATATCTACACTAGTAGACATTTCTTGGTAGTTATTTAAAAATTATCGTCTTTGCTGTAAGCATAAGTCAGACTGTCCTCAAATGCTCGATATTCTGTGAAGATTGCTTCCTGAGAACTGAAGACGACCAAATTTTCCTAATCAAACGGACCAAGTCACAGCATTACACCCCACCTCACCTCCACCCCCCCCCCCCCCCAAAACCCCACACATGGAAAAAAAAATAGGAACCCCCTTCCCTCTTTTCCTTCCCCCCAACCACCAACACAACGCATCTTCCAACATGAAAACCACCATTACACATTTTGATATATGTCATTTCTTTACTGATAACATCATACTTACTGTCATTACCGACATTTAATTTTATGGCTTTAGGTATCAATATCAAATAATCGGTTTAAAACATAATTCATGAGAATAACCTATTGATACTTAACTGTCTTGAGAAATTGATGTCCAAAATCATTAAAGATTGTAAAACTCTCCAAATCTTCCTCTACACCAACCAAAGAGCAATTATCATCTTTCTCTTTCATCAATAGAATGGTTTTATATGCCCTTACTCTTTGTTCTTGTACCATTGCTTACCCTTTTCCATATACTCTTGCATTTAGAATTATATCACTACATCCATGACAATAGACCTTCCACTATGATTCTGACCATGAGAAACAAAGATGGAACTTTACGAACATCCAACTTCTCTTTTTTATACTATGGTAATAAAGTTGTTTTCAGATCTTCCATTTTTAACATTTCTGTAATATATACATGTTGCAATATTCTCAAATGAACTAGGAAGTGTGATAACACACAATGAGAAGTCTTGATCTACTTTTCCTATCTTAACACCTACAGTTGCAGTAACCTGACATCCCTTTGAAAACAATCAGATGCTCCACATGGTTTCTACCTTCTATCTTCTTTAGCTTGTAAAGATCCCGTTTTATATTTAGCTTCATATTCAGGTCTTCACCACATCTAAGTTTTTGAAGCTTTTTGAAAGTTTGGGTGCAAAATCTACATTACTTATGTTTGATGGTAAGAGTGGTACTTTATTCAAGCAAAACACTCATTTTGACGTCTTAGGGGTTTGACCCATAGCTCCCAAAATCTAAATCTAGATGTCATGCCACTAATCAGTTGAGCTGTTAGCACTTGGTTGAGCTAATAGCTCTTCATAAACATTACTTATGTTGATAATATTATCACAACAAAATGTATCATAAATTTGACATGCTTGGATATCATATACTCCAACTGCTGTTCAGTTTTTCTCCAGGTTTTTTTTTCAACAGAATTGTTGTGCGACTTTCAACTAAGGTGTGATTACGCTTAAGGATAGAGTTTCATCTTCCATCGTATTGCCTTCCCCAAAATCGTTAAGTTCTCAAATTCTCCATGATAATGAAGTTGTCCAAGATTAACTGACCCCAAAACTTTGATACAACAATTGTAAGAAGGCATGTCTTTCGTCCCATGAGTGGTTAAAATTGATAAAGAACATACAAAACAAATGGAGAAGATAACAATACTTCTGTACTAAGAATAAGAGAGAAGTACAAGTATGTAACGATAGCACTTTAGGTTTGTGCACAACTCGAACTATTCACCATCGTCTGTCAATCCAAAAATCCACTCTATTCAATGTTATGCTCACTCTCGAGAACACTCAACTCGTTTTTCTTTTATACGCTCTGTAATTGCCAAATCTGTTAAAAAGTTAATTTTTTCATAATGGTTCTTTATTTTATTTGATGGTCAAAATGTGCTAAAATATCTTCTTTGTACAAGCTAGTAGAAAGAGCATAGATACTATTATTCATGATGAATATTAGAAAGCTCTAAGCTCTTAGTTTAAGCACCTTATTTATTAAATATCAAATGTATTATATATTTACTTCTTTATTTATCTGTATCCCTTAAGGCAGTGTTCGTGACCTTCGTAGTAGCAATTATGAGGGGTGTTGGTGGTACCGACGATCGCAAAATGATAACGTTGGTTTTGATGGTTTTGATACATTGTATAGTGGATAACGTACTTTAGAGTTAATTATGCACCAATTTGAAAAGTTCAATTACCCAAAAAAAGAAAAATCTGAAAAAACATTACATATATACCCTAGATCTAACATAAGACCAAAATCATTGAAAAAACATTAATCGAAACGTTAGGCACAAGCATCTACAAAATCAGGGCAAAATGAATTACAAAATATGAAACAAACATTACAAATTAGAAAAAAATAGTGAAAAAAATATGATGTAGGCTTGAACTATTAGAGAGATTTTTCTTCAACTGAGCAAAATGTGTATACATAGGAGAATAGAAGGCAGCTATTTGGACACAACATAAAACACAAAACGAGACCAAATAAATTTTGATTGTTATCCCGTTGTATTTACATATGATATTGAAATAAAATGTGATTAGATTGCCAAGATTTATTGTGTCATCTGTATGCATGTATATACATGTGTACGCGCGCACGTGCATACGACCCGTGCGCTGCTGAGATATATTAGAAGAAATAAAATACAAAAATCATCTTAGATATATTAGGAATAACAATGTGACTTGTGCTAGCGTGTATGTGTGTACGCTTGAGAAATAGAGGGATTTATCTGAAAATATACCTTTTCAGCGTAAATAAAACGTGAATTGGAAAAATGAAATATAACTATAATGGTATAACTATAATAAAGTCTGACATACTTCCCATGAGAAACTTTCCCAAACCATTGATTTAAAGGGTTAAGACATACGATCAAATATAATAAACTAGTTTTAGCAAGGTTTTATAACCAGTCGGAACTAATAGTTAGAAAAACTCAAGTGGTCTTTCTTAACTCCTCAAAAATCAAGCCAGGCAAATATAATCAAAAGAGAGGGAAAAAAAATTGGGAGCAGAGCCAAAAAAAGCATTCACGAGTTCGAACTCCTAAAAGATACTTTACAAAATAGGGTAGGATATAAAGATAAACAAACATGCAAATTCAAGTAGTGGATAGCTTATAAAGAATCATAGGAGGACAATCTTTCAGTATCCAATCACATGAATAATCTGTAATATTAGATACTTAATACTGTGCAACATGTTTAAATTTAGATTTGATTTTTTTTTTTTTTTTTTTCATGTACTTAGCTTGGAATATTGCTACTGCTTTGTCAGTATGAATGGCATACTATTTATTTCCATAGATGAAGCATGTCTACGCTGTCAGGATTTCTTTTAGGAACATTTGGGCTCCACTGAACTTTATTTTTAACATAACGCCATGCATCTTGTCATAATTCTCCATCTCTTCTTCAATACTATCACCAATCAGGACTATGCATTTTTCAGGAACTTTGACTTCATCCTATGATTATGCCAACAGCAACATAGAAGATGTTTGATAAACTTAAGCAATGAAATACCCTAAACAAACTAATCATTTATCCCCAAAGGGGTCTTGGGGGAGAGTTAAATTTCCAGCAGCCATCCTCCAAACATGATATCTTACATTGGAGACGGCGCACCCAACCAAAAATCATACCCCCTCATATACTCTATTGAACTCTCTTAATCAAACCCCGAATTTATGATAACTGGAGCTTAATTTTGAATGTGTAAAAATAATTGTATATCAAATGCCCCTAATTGTTCTATCCAAACGAAAAAGAAAATGAAAGGAAAAAATCTTAATGGCAAAATGGTAATTAGAAAAACGCTTACATTCATTACGCTTATCGAAACAATTCCCCATGATTAAAAAAACACAAAGATAAACCGATCTCCAATCTCCGCCTACTCCACATAATGAATCTATCACTTTTCAACATACATCAAAGTGATCGATTGCTTGATTGGTACGAAGCGAGGCGAATCGCCTGAGGAAATTGGCGGGAAACGATGATTATTTGTTACGATAGTTTAGGCGGCAGATCCGGGTTCTTTTCGAGGACCATTGGTCTTAATGGTTATTCTGGTTACAAAATACCATTGTTGCTCCTATTTACCGAGGATAGAATTGTAATTTGTCATGTTCTCCATGTTTTTAACCGATTATTTGTTACGCCTAAATATCACCTGGTGATGCTTATAGAATGTCAAAATCTTGCTTCCCTTTTGGTAGGTGCTAAATCACTCAAACTAGTTAAGAGCATCTCCAATCTCATATAATATCATAAAATACATATGTGTCAACGTCTATTCCGCAGTGTCAAATATATAAAACAAAATCCTACAATAAAATTTAACATTGTTATCCAATGTAAATGTCTAGAAATATACAATTTTGTGCACGTGTCATCTTAAGAATACTTTAAAAATAAATATAATTAAATAATAGTTGTTATATGCATTTAAACATTGTGGACTACAATGTCTACTGCTAGATATTTTGTTTCACAATATCCAATAAATTTATTGACATGTCATCTTCAAAATCCATTCAACATTTGCATTGGATGAAATAAGTTCAGCAAAAATGTTAATCGATAATGTGTCTTTGACTTCACGTTCAAAATTATGAAGCATTAGAGATGCTTTAACAATGGAGACTTCAAAAATATCCAAGAAATCATCTCAAGTCGACGTGTCACACTCATGAAAAAATGCAACATCGAATTGCAAATCAAATACACCTCCAATATTGTTATTCCAGTTTTATCTTTCCACATAAAGTTCGCAATTGATTTTTGAGAATTACTAAACTGTGATGAAGGTTAAGAAATGACTGAGTAATTTCAAGATTGTCATATTCCAATTAGTTAAAAATCAAATTAAGTGATTCTAAGCGATTTTTATAAATAATAGCAACGCTACATAAGTAAAGAGAATTTAAAATTTGTTAAAAATGCTATTTTAGGGTGTTTTCTTGATGAGCGAAAAAAGGATAATTTGAATGGGGCATTTGAACGGAACATTTAAGCGAGAAAATTGAATGAGGAATACATGCAAATTAATTAAAATACCTTAAAAAAATACAACATTATAAAATATATAGAAAATCTCATTTGTTGACACAATGTAAGAACCCTGGTTTTATGATTACCTATGTAAGCAAATTACAACGACGTTTATAACCTTTTTTTTGCATAGCCGACCAGTTTTTATAGTGATCAGTAACACTTATTATTATAACAAATAATAACTACACTAGTTACAGGAGTTTGGCAAATTGTCAGACTACTGGTCGGTTTTTAAAGTGGCCCATTGACTGCATACGGCAGTTATAGTGGGTCGTCCACAATACCTGTGACGGCCCGCCCCGCACCAACCGACATTTACTCCAAAAGTGCGTTGTACACATGTCCAGTTAGCACGGAACGGGTCGTCAGAACGAAAAAGAGGAAGGAAATGAACATACAAGGAACCTGTAGAATGTCTCACAGCGCATAGAACAAAATATAATAATAACATACTTGACATAAAACAGGAGAGACAGTGCATAAGCTAAAATCAGAACTAAGCATCATAGCAGCGGAAATCCAAAATATAGCTTATTACAACTTTCAAACTGTCTCAAAGAAAAGCAAGATAAAAGAGGTACACTACTAATGCCCAAGTAGCGACCACCAACGACACAGGGAGAATGTGTATATATATTATACGTGGAAGCCTCATGCCCGCCTCCGAATCAGCTACTCGCGCACCACCAGCTAACTTGTCTTTAGTCTGCTCGTGTGAGCACCCAGAGTAATAAGAGGAGACATAAAACTCTGGGTCAGACATAAAGCCTGGTATGAGCGATAAGCATCTAAAGTGAACAATAACAGGTAGGCTAAAAACATACCTGAACCTGGACCTGCAACCAAAGAGTTAGCACTACATACTGTACAACACTCTGAGGTGCCATATCAAACGGTGTAAAGATACGGAGGTGGGGGAGGTGTGCATGTCATAATGATGACAAACAATCAAACATAGCATCCATCCTCACATCTCTCACTCAGTGCGTAAAGCATACGATATTCACCACTTCGATCACCCAACATACCTTGCTACGATCACTTTGCCCCATGAAGTCATAAATGGCTTCATTGCACTGATAACGTAGTCACTAATTCCTCGCTATGTCCACTTGCCCCATGGAGTTATTCACCCCATATGCGCTGGCTCATAGCCTTACCAATCCTTACTATATCCACTTGCCCCATGGAGTTATTCACCCCATCTGCGCTGGCTCATAGTCTTACTACGCATCACCTTGCCCCTCAGGTTACAATGACCCTACTGCACTGATAACGTAGTCTTGCTACCATCACCTTGCCCCTCAGGTCATAATGACCCTACTGCACTGATAAGTAGCCCATCATTCATTTTTAGTGGTGAATCGAAGTTATGAACGTCGACAACTCCTTAGCACACGTCCCGCAGCAAAGTCCAACCATGAAGTGAACTCATTGGTTCCCAACTAGATCCTGATCTCTAACTTCCCATATTGGACTACCTTTGCATCTCGGGTTATTGGTCAATACTGGGTCGATTCGGGTCCTCTTCAAGCCATCGGTTCGGGTCGGGTATCCTTCATTGGTTCGGGTCGGGTCTTCTCCTGGTGTGGTTCGGGTCGGTTGTCCTCCATCGGTTCGGGTCGGGTGCTTCACCTCGGGTCGGGTCGGGTGTCATCTCCCCTCCAGCTCGTGCCTCCGTTCCAATCCGTCTCCTCGTCCTTCACATGCTCCTATCTGATCCATCCTCATGCCTCCGCTCCGATCCGTCCCCCTTAATCCGATCCGATCCCAGTTCAGTTAGCGTGACCTTCCTTTTTGCCACTTTTCCCAAGTGTTGGGTTCCGATTCGATCGGATTCTTTACTCAGTTCAACATATCCGATCCGATCCGAACCCTGCATTGTTTTCTGAAACTGTTCCAGCAAGTGTTTACGCCATTCGACGACGTTTCTGACCATTCTAACTATTGGAATCAATCACAAAGCATTTCATACAGTCATAGCAACATATATGATCAACCACAAACATCAAAACATCAATATGATAAGTTAAAATGGATCAAACATACCCCAAAGTCCCATATTTCCCCTTAAGCATGTTTAGGTGAAACTAATGATAGGATTAGCAAAACTTAACCAAATTAACCCAAATTCATATCAGAGGTCTAAAACATCATTTAGGAATTCATGAACATTTTTCCCGAATTTTATCATGCTTAAATTCGCTAATTAACACTAATTACCCTTAACTAGCCATAATTAGTGTAAAACTATGCAAATCACTCACCTTAGCCACAAATAAACTAAGATCTGAAATAATTCCCTGATTTGATGTGAATCTCAATGCCAAACAACATCTCCTATGTTGCTTTGGTGAAGATCTTCCTTGATTAGAGGTTGCTAAGCTAAATCCTTGACCAAAAGGTGATTTGGAGGTGATTTAGATGTTGGAGGCCATTTTTTAGGGTTCCTTGGTGATAAGTGGAGGCTAGAAAATTGAAATGGAATGATCCTCTATCTCATTTCAGCCTCCCCATAACCCTAATCCCGAAATGGGTTATGGGCCTACTCACTAATCACCCGGTTTGGCCCGGTTAAGCAGTTTTTCACCTTCCAAACCTTATTTCAGCCATATCTCCCAAACGGTAAGTCTGTTTCGCTATTATGACCACTCTACGGAAAGGTAAACCATCAAACGAATCTAATGGAAGTGGTTTTAGGTCAAAATTCCTTTCCAATCAAAAGATATGGCCAAAACAGTACCAACTAGGGGCAAAACGGTCATTTAAAAATCGACAAAAATCATAAGCATGGGAAATGACTCTAATAGATGTTTCCCAAAGTTACATGACCATACGACTTCACATGGGAAAGAAATAAATATTCTACGATCCTCCGATGCATAGAATGCAGGTCATTACACTCTCCCCCCTTAAGAAATTTCGCCCCCGAAATTCCCTAATCAAAACACACACAAAGATTCCCGCATGCCTATCAACCATAAAACAACCATCAAACATGCAAAACAAGTAAAATAAGTCTATCCTAGCATGCGGAATAACTAAATCACAAAGTTAATCTTACCAGGCAAAGAGTTCTGGATATGCCTTCCTAATGCTCTCCTCTGTTTCCCAAGTACAATCATTCTCGTCCTCGCCCCACTGAACCTTGACTAGCTTCACCGCCTTCCTTCGAAGTTGTTTTGTATCGTGCTCCACAATATGAATCGGCTTGCGGTTCCCAACCGCCTCGGGTTCTACTTCGAAGTCCTCTAACTGATCAGGTGAAATAGTCACATTTGAGTCGTGAACGAACTTCCTTAGTTGGGAAACATGAAATACATTGTGAACTCCCACCATCTTCTCTGGTAAGCCAACTCTATACGCCAAATTCCCGACTAGTTCAAGAACAGGGAATGGGCCAACAAATCTTGGTGCCAACTTGCCTCTCCTGCCAAATCGTATCACACTCTTCAATGGAGAAATCTTGACGAACACCAAGTCACCAACGGAGAATTTCAAGTCTCTTCTCCTTTTATCAGCATAACTCTTCTGCCTGTCTTGGGCAGCTTTCATTCGTTGTTGAATGATCTTGATCTTATCGGAAGTTTCTCTCACCACATCTGGTCCAAGCACAAACTTCTCGCTAGTCTCTATCCAACATGATGGTGAGTTGCACGGTCTTCCGTACAAAGCTTCATATGGAGTCATACCGATACTGGATTGGTAGCTATTATTATATGCAAACTCTATAGATGCAAATGGTCATCCCATGATCCACCAAAATCCAATATACAAGCTCTCAAAAGATCTTCCAATATACGATTCACCCTCTCCGTCTGACCGTCGGTCTGAGGATGATATGCGGTACTGAGATGTAATCCTGACCCTAGAGCCTCTTGTAAGCTCTTCCAAAACCCACTAGTGAACAACGGGTCTCGGTCACTCACAATGCTTTTGGGTACTCCATGAAATCTCACTACCCACTTCATATACAATTCAGCCAACTTGGCTGCCGTTCTGGTCGATTTGACTGGTATAAATCTTACACTTTTAGTCAATCGATCCACAATTACCCAAATGCTGTCATATCCCGATCTGGTCCTTGGTAACCCATCGATGAAATCCATCGAGACTTGCTCCCATTTCCATTCGGGAATTTCTAATGGGTGCAACAACCCACTAGGCTTCTTTTGCTCGGCTTTAACTAGCTGGCAATTCATGCATTTGGATATAAACTTCCCAACGTCTCTTTTCATCCCTTCCCAGTAGTAAGTCTGCTTCATATCTCGATACATCTTATTACCACCGGGGTGTATAGTCAGTTTTGAGTGATGACATTCTCTAAGCACTTCATCTCTCAAACCATTCACGTTGGGCACAACTAGTCTTCCAATCTTTCGAAGCCATCCATCTCGATCAAGCCCATACACATTCATCTCCTCATCGATACCCATCTCTAACTTGGAGATGACTTTCAATAGGTTAGGATCGTCCCTCTGGCTGGAACCAATCCGCTCTATCAAAGTGGGTCTAATCGTCAAACTAGCTAGCATAACTGGATCCAATTCGCACTTTGGTCTGAAATCAAACCCCGCGATATACTCCAGTTGCTTCCATTCAAGAAGCATTGCCCCTAAGCTGGCATGTCTCCTACTCAAGGCATCGGCTACCGCACTACCTTTCCCAAGTGTGTATGCGATATCAAAATCATACGAAGCCAAGAACTCTAACCATCTTTGCTGACGGAGATTCAGATCTTTCTGAGAGAAGAGATACTTTAACGATTTATGATCGGTAAACAACTCAAATCTTTCTCCCAAGAGATAGTGTCTCCACATCTTCAGCGCAAACACGATCGCTGCTAATTCCAAATCATGGGTAGGATACTTCTTCTCATGCGGCTTTAGCTGTCGACTAGCATAAGCTACAACCCTACCTCCTTGCATCAATACAGCGCCTAGTCCGGTACCACAAGCATCCGTGTATACCGTCATCTCTTCATTCCCTTTAGGAATGACTAACACTGGCGCACGCGTCAACTTCTCATTTAGACTCTTGAAGGCATCCTCACACACTTCGTCCCAGACGAAGGACTGATTCTTCTTAGTCAATTGAGTCAACGGTGCTGCTATCTTGGAGAAGTCCTGGATAAACTTTCGATAATATCCAGCTAATCCCAAGAAACTTCTTACATCCGTTGCATTCTTGGGTGTAGGCCAATCCTGTACCGTAGCCACCTTCGCAGGGTCCACGGCAATACCACTCTCGGAAACAACATGACCCAAGAATCTCACTTCCCTTCTCCAAAAATGACACTTAGAGAATTTCGCTTTCAATTGGTGTTTCCTCAACACCTCCATTACTATCCTCAAGTGTCCCTTGTGTTCCTCCTCTGTCCTTGAGTAAACAAGGATATCATCCACGAACACAAGAACAAACTTATTCAACTGATCTCTGAATACTCGATTCATGAGATCCACAAAATAAGCTGGTACATTGGTCAACCCAAATGGCATGACCAACCACTCATAAAATCTAGACAGCGTCCTAAATGCCGTTTTCGGAACACTCTCATCCGCTACTCGTAGCTGATGAAATCCTGTCGCGAGGTCCAACTGGGAGAACACTCTAGCTCCTTCCAGTTGATCAAACAAATCATCTATCCGCAGTAGAGGATACTTATTCTTCCTCGTTACCTTATTCAACTCGCGATAGTCCACACACAAACGAAGGGAACCATCTGCCTTAGTGGCAAACACAACCGGTGCTCCCCACTCGGAGGCACTCCTTCTAATAAATCCCTTCTTCAAAAGATTGCTGACTTGCACCCCGAGCTCTCGCTGCTCCCTTGGTGCCATATGACAAAGTGGCATCACTATAGGTCTGGCATCTTTCACTAAATCAATACGGAACTCAATCTCTCGGTGTGGTGGAAGCCCGGTCACCTCCTCGAAGACGTCCGGATACTGGCCAACCACGGGCACATCTGACAACTCATCCTGCGGGATGTCGAGGGAATTTACAAAACTAGCCATAACCCCATCACTGGGTAGACTACCAAACACTACCCTCCGCCCATCATCCGCCCTCACTGTCACCAAAAAGCCCTCACAGTCTACCACCACCCCGTATCTTTGGAGCCAATCGACTCCCAATATAATTCCATACCCAGTAAAGCCCAAAACAAAGCAATCACATACAAACATACATCCATGACTCGATAAGACCAAATTCCTGCAAATCACACTAAGGCTAGTTGAACCACCAATCGGATTCGTCACAATCAATGGTCTATCGACTATCTCGGGTTCCAGTCCCAACCTATCTACCAGGTCACTAGATATGAAGGAACGGGAAGCCCCAGTATCAAACAAAACTAGAACTGGTATATCATAAATAGAAAGCATACCTTGAATAACAACACTCTTTCCTTTCTCCGCCGCAGTTGGGGCATTCGACGAAGAAGGAACAACATCAATAGCATATGCTTTTACAATCTGCTTCTCCTTAAGAGGTTGCGGACACTTATCCTTATGATGTCCCACTTGACCACAGTTGTAGAACTTCCTTTCCGCTGGCTTGGCCCGACATTCTTTAGCATAATGGCCCTTCTTACCACAGCTGAAGCACTCAACATCCTTCTTGCTCTTTTTCTGGCCACCCTTAGATTGGTCCTGCTTCCTCTTATTCTGAGAGTTATTCTTGCCTCCACCACCTACTTGCGGCTTTGGCCCTTCTGCAGATGTAGCCTCAGTCTTTGACTTAGGGTAAAGACTCTCCGATCTCAAAGCTTTTCCCACAATCGATTCAAAAGTCTCATCGATGTGGTTGATAAGCCTTTCCCCCAAGTACCCATCCAAACCCGTAATGAACTTCTCATTCTTCTTTTCAGGAGTATCAATGAGAGACAGTCCATACTTCGACAAAGTGTCGAGCTCAGCAATATAATCAGAAACTGCCCTTCCGTTCTGCTTGAGTTTCAAGAACCTCTTAAACAATACTGACTTCTGGGCAGCTGGAATAAACTTCTCGCTAAAGCGAGCCTTGAACTGATCCCAAGTAACTTGATCTTCTGGAGTAGCTGTTCTAATGGCATTCCACTAATTCATCGCTCGCCCTTGCAGCTGACAAGACGCTAGCCTTCTCTTCATCGCATCCTCAAGACCTAATTCATCGAAGATACAGTCACAACTATCCATCCAATCTTGAACATCTGTGGCCGACTCCGTCCCGTGGAACGACTTCCCGCCAAGGTTAGTGTAATCCTTGCACAACTTGGTGAAATCGACCCTAGGCGCCTGCACTACTGGGCCAACACCAACTCCGGGATTGGGAACTGCCCCTTGCACTTCTCTAAGCATATCTCTCATGAGGTTAGTAAACATCGCCCTCATGTCAGCGGCATTCCCTTGGTTGGTTCCTCTACCAGCACCCCTCGTGTCTCGGCTCATCGTCAATCTGAAAAAGGGAAACGATTAACGACCCCATAGTGGTGCTAGTGCAGTGCGACTTCATTCTTATACTACTAATAGTATATATATAGCTTTTGAAAACCAAAGTAATCACAAATACGCGCTCTCATATACGTACTATCTCTCCCTAGTGTCTTTCCCCAGGTTAACTACGCAACCTAGAGCTTTGATACCAAGTGTGACGGCCCGCCCCGCACTAACCGACATTTACTCCAAAAGTGCGTTGTACACATGTCCAGTTAGCACGGAACGGGTCGTCAGAAGGAAAAAGAGGAAGTAAATGAACATACAAGGAACCTGTAGAATGTCTCACAGCGCATAGAACAAAATATAATAATAATATACTTGACATAAAACAGGAGAGACAGTGCATAAGCTAAAATCAGAACTAAGCATCATAGCAGCGGAAATCCAAAATATAGCTTATTACAACTTTCAAACTGTCTCAAAGCAAAAGCAAGATAAAAGAGGTACACTACTAATGCCCAAGTAGCGACCACCAACGACACAGGGAGAATGTGTATATATATATCATATGCGGAAGCCTCCTACCCGCCTCCGAATCAGCTACTCGTGCACCACCAGCTAACCTGTCTCTAGTCTGCTCGTGTGAGCACCCAGAGTAATAAGAGGAGACATAAAACTCTGGGTCAGACATAAAGCCTGGTATGAGTGATAAGCATCTAAAGTGAACAATAACAGGTAGACTAAAAACATACCTGAACCTGGACCTGCAACCAAAGAGTTAGCACTACATACTGTACAACACTCTAAGGTGCCATATCAAACGGTGTAAAGATACGGAGGTGGGGGAGGTGTGCATGTCATAATGATGGCAAACAATCAAACATAGCATCCATCCTCACATCTCTCACTCAGTGCGTAAAGCATACGATATTCACCACTTCAATCACCCAACATACCTTGCTACGATCACTTTGCCCCATGAAGTCATAAATGGCTTCATTGCACTGATAACGTAGCCACTAATTTCTCGCTATGTCCACTTGCCCCATGGAGTTATTCACCCCATCTGCGCTGGCTCATAGCCTTACCAATCCTTACTATGTCCACTTGCCCCATGGAGTTATTCACCCCATCTGCGCTGGCTCATAGTCTTACTACGCATCACCTTGCCCCTCAGGTCACAATGACCCTACTGCACTGATAACGTAGTCTTGCTACCATCACATTGCCCCTTAGGTCATAATGACCCTACTGCACTGATAAGTAGCCCATCATTCATTTTTAGTGGTGAATCGAAGTTATGAACGTCGACAACTCCTTAGCACACGTCCCGCAGCAAAGTCTAATCATGAAGTGAATTCAATGGTTCCCAACTGGATCCAGATCTCTAACTTCCCATATTGGACAACCTTTGCATCTTGGGTTATTGGTCAATACTGGGTCGGTTCGGGTCCTCTTCAAGCCATCGGTTCGGGTCGGGTATCCTTCATTGGTTCGGGTCGGGTCTTCTCCTGGTGCGGTTTGGGTCGGTTGTCCTCCATCGGTTCAGGTCGGGTGCTTCACCTCGGGTCGGGTCGGGTGTCATCTCCCCTCCAGCTCGTGCATCCGTTCCGATCTGTCTCCTCGTCCTTCACATGCTCCTATCCGATCCATCCTCATGCCTCCGCTCCGATCCGTCCTCCTTAATCCGATCCGATCCAAGTTCAATTAGCGTGGCCTTCCTTTTTGCCACTTTTCCCAAGTGTTGGGTTCTAATCCGATCGGATTCTTTACTCAGTTCAACATATCCGATCCGAACCCTGCACTGTTTTCTGAAACTGTTCCAGCAAGTGTTTACGCCATCCGACGACGTTTCCGACCATTCTAACTATTGGAATCAATCACAAAGCATTTCATATAGTCATAGCAACATACATGATCAACCACAAACATCAAAACATCAATATGATAGGTTAAAATGAATCAAACATACCCCAAAGTCCCATATTTCCCCTTAAGCATGTTTAGGTGAAACTAATGATAGGATTAGCAAAACTTAACCAAATTAACCCAAATTCATATCAGAGGTCTAAAACATCATTTAGGAATTTATGAACATTTTTCCCGAATTTTATCATGCTTAAATTCGCTAATTAACACTAATTACCCTTAACTAGCCATAATTAGTGTAAAACTATGCAAATCACTCACATTAGCCACAAATAAACTAAGATCTGAAATAATTCTCTAATTTGATGTGAATCTCAATGCCAAACAGCAGCTCCTATGTTGCTTTGGTGAAGATCTTCCTTGATTAGAGGTTGCTAAGCCAAATCCTTGACCAAAAGGTGATTTGGAGGTGATTTAGAGGTTGGAGGCCATTTTTTAGGGTTCCTTGGTGATAAGTGGAGGCTAAAAAACTGAAATGGAATGATCCTCTATCTCATTTCAGCCTCGCCATAACCCTAATCCCGAAATGGGTTATGGGCCTACTCACTAATCACCCGGTTTGGCCCGGTTAAGCAGTTTTTCACCCTCCAAACTTTATTTCAGTCATATCTCCCAAACTGTAAGTCCGTTTCGCTATTATGACCACTCTATGGAAAGATAAACCATCAAACGAATCTAATGGAAGTGGTTTCAGGTCAAAATTCCTTTCCAATCAAAAGTTATGGCCAAAACAGTACCAACTAGGGGCAAAACGGTCATTTAAAAATCGACAAAAATCATAAGCATGGGAAATGACTCTGATAGATGTTTCCCAAAGTTACATGACCATACGACTTCACATGGGAAAGAAATAAATATTCTACGATCCTCCGATGCGTAGAATGTGGGTCATTACAATACCTATTCTAGATTACAGTGCAATGAGCTAGTACACATACTAGACTGCTAACTAACTCGACTCCACGCAGGGAGACTTGCCATAGGCATAGCAATTATATTTCAACTTTAAGCTAGAAGTGACAAGACTTACATAGATACAACATATTTCATAGCACTTAGCATATAACCAAGCAAAACAACACAATACTATAGCAGATCTAAGACTATTAACACGGTAGATTTGAAAAAATACGGCTACCTAGCATCAATAAGGTACATCAGTACGTTGTCGAAGACATAGGCGTCGGACATTAATAACTTCACATGATAGCAAACTGTCGTGGAAATTGACATGCTTAATGTTGGAAAGCATCAAAATTGAAAGAACAACAAACATAAACAGAACCAGCAAATGTCATGGAGCATAAGATGGCATAGTCCAAAAGACCATCGTCCAAGAAATTGATGTAATATAGCAAATGAATTCAACCAGGTAGAAATTATCATAAAGCATTTCACGATGGGGAGAAGGAAACAAGTACAATCGCAACTCCAACCAGTCACGTAGATTGACTAACACCGATAAGCTAGATTGTCAGAATAACGACTGATATTGAAACATGGTCTTCTCCTTTAACACTCCACACAGGCATAAGAAAACCAGTAATACCAAAAAGCGTCACAGCAATTAACCAAGCTCATGGAGACGAATACCTCAAGAGCAACGGGATTCACAGAATAGCTAAAACTCACCAATATAATCAAAAACATAAATTTGGAGAGAATAATTTATTAAAGCTCATAGGTTTAATAATTAATGAAACTTATGTAATTTGAGTAATAAGAAGAAGTATGTTGATGGCAAAAATGGTCGTCTCACCCAAAGATTCTCTAAACTCGAGAATTAGCGTCTCGCGTACTGAAAATTAAAGTGCTGAAAGCATAAATAACATAGAGATTTATAGTGGTTCGGTCCGTGAGGAACCTACGTCCACTTTCAAGGTGTTTGAGGATTTTATTGATTAATGGGGATTACAAGCATTGAACATCATCATGACATTTGTTTACAAATTGTTCTAGGTATTCGAAAGTCATATTTTTCATACGCCAAGTCTTGAGAAAAAAGTATGTAGTCTTCCTCCTCCTCAAGAGCTATGCTGCCATTAATGGAGTTCTAAAAGCCTATAGAGCTGTCAAATCAACCAAAATCCAACCATTGTGAAGAATGAGTAAGGTGGTATTTATAGGTAGTCGATTAGGTGAGAGTAGGTGAGATTTGGGGACAACACAACAGAAATTCACATTACAGGAGAACATCAGCAAGAAAATCGCATCCCTCCTACCATAATAGAATTTCGCATCCCTCGAATGAGATGCGGTCTATGGTCTTTGGGGAGAAAGCGACCGCATCGCATCTGATGGATGCAATACATCACATCTGTAACACCCCGTAAAAATACACTTAAACAAATTAATATATATATACACACACACACCTATTATGTGTGTAAATAGGTTGGCTTACTAAGCCTTGGGAAAGTCTTAAGTGGCTGACTTTCTTCTTATTATATAGTCCTTGGATTTGGACCAAAGTCATAGGACCTTCCTTATTAGATTTGAAGTTGGTCTATGGGTCATCCTTCTCCAAAAGTGGTTTAGTCATGGCAATAACGGAGTAGGGCATTTTACTGGAATGTCCATTTCCTTTAGGAGCTTTGTGAGGGCCAACCGAGGGATAGATTTGGTATATGTGGGACGTAGCATGCTATTTATTTCACCAATTGTCTAAGAGAAGTGTTAAGCGACATAAGTGTTCTACAGTAATATTAGTTAAGTAGTACCATGAGTCGTCCGCCGAAGGGGTCTTAAATAGCTATATGTGGGCCTTCCCTAAACCAGTACTAAACGACGAGATACTACTTCTCGTATTACTTATGAGAATGTATATTTTAGAACGTTGACGTACTAGGACGGGGTCTTAAATAGCTAGGGTCTGCCTTAGGGTCATAAGAGATCATGAGAATCCACCTTCAATAAATATGTTAGAATGGGCTTCAAGTGACCGAAAATATCCACATCGTTGGGTCTTCACCCTAAATGCATCAATAAAGGTCCTAAGTGATTGATTCATATATCCACCTCATTGATTAAAATATTTCTTTATATGTGTGTACTTATATGTTTTGTAGACATACCTTGATATATATAATCTTCCAAATCTAGAGTATAGTCTTTAAGAAAATATTGTTTTCAGTCACACAGGACTTTATGTTCTAACACCTTTCCTTAACATATCTAACAGGTCAATAGGTGGGGTAACAACTCGATGGACGAAACAATAACGATGTCTGGAGAAGGCGATGAGACTATTATGTTATTATTAGCTATTATTACTTTTTTGCTTATGGAAACTCTAGATTATGAACAATGATGATGTACCGTTATGAATAAATGTACTTGACAATTGTGTCTGAATAAGTGGTTCTTAATAAATGGTACATCTTATTTTGGTATTATACTTTTTTTCGCTGTGTGAGATTCCATAACGTTATACTATTTGCTTTTCTATGCAAATGTAATTTCTTATAGGAACCAACGATCCGTTTAGAGTGGTTCTATGTTTCAATTGGCCTTTTCTAGGTCGAAACTTAGGCCCACTTTGGGCAGGTTGTTACATTTAATATCGAAGCATAGGTTACCCGATTATAAGGAAATTATACGTATGAGAGGGATATCTGTATTTTGAAAAAGGTTTTCAAACTATATATCATATATATACCCCAATATGCATACGCAACTATACTAGGCAACTTTATCGTTTCTTCCCTTTTCAGCTTAAATACTATCTCAGGAGTATTCGTGGAAGGATTCTTCCTTTTCTTTTTTAGATAGTAGAATGGCTGATAATCCTTCTGAACAGGGAAACAAGGGAAGACCTCAGTATTTTCCAAAATGGTTCCAATAGTGTTTTCATACTGTGGAGCAAGTCCCTGTTGCTAATCCCGCCCCAGCGGAACCTATAGCTCCTATCCCTGAGGTATCCTTTGACTTTCCTCGATTCTGTAAGAGTTTCGCAAGCCTTGGTAAAAAAAACATTCTTAGGAACAGAAGGTTTTGTTAGTGCTCAAGCTTGGATGATGGATTACGAAAGGATTTTTGAGGCCACGGGATGGTCAGACGAAGTTAAAAGAAGAGTTGCGGCCTGGCATTTAAAAAGAGAAGCTCTTAAATGGTGGAATCTATTATCTGAAGAGAATGTAGGCCGAGTATTTACGTAGGATGAATTCAAGACCCGCTTTGAAACAAAGTTTCTACTAAAGGCTGATATGACGATCCAATTAGAGAAATTTATCCATCTCAAGTAAGGATGTTTGAGTCTATAATAGTATGCGGCTAAACTCACCGAGTTATGTAAGTTCGGCTGGGGTTTGGTGGATAACCCAATGAGCAAAGGTTTAAGGTTTGTTAAGGGGTTGAAATCACCATTGAAAGACACTTTGTTGGCCCAAGTGACGTTCGAAGCAACTTTTGAAACATTAGTGGAGACATCCATTTTGTGCACAACTGAAGGATGTAAGGAGAATAAGAACGGGGAGAAGGAAATTCTGGTTCTAATATGAAATATGAAGAAAAAGTAGTGGACGAATAAGAAGAAAGTGGGTAAGTTTAAGAAAGAAGTCAAGACTTGTACAAGGTGCAATCGTAGAGGCCATGAGGCTAAAGACTGTAGGACCGCCTTATCAAAGAAGTAGTTCAAAGGAAAGTGGTACAATTGCCACGCGGAAGGACACTTGTCTATAGATTTCCTAAAGCCTAGGATTATTCAGAGCAATCAGAATTATGCATTGGAGGCAGCACCGATACAAAGCCGACCTCAAGAGATCAAAGCTAACCTGCGCTTAGGTATAACTTCTATTTTAGGAATTTTCGTATACACCTTGTTAGACTCGGAAGCAACCCATTCTTTTATTTCTAAGAGACCAGTTGATTTGTTGAACCATTCCTTATCTGTCACTAGTAAACCGATAGAGGTGGCCAACCTTATCAGAGGGGCTAAGTATCTTGAGTTGATATGTAAAAACCTAGTATTGGATATCGACGATGTTGAATTCCTCTGCGAACGCATGTGTTGGATTTTGTGGGGTATGACCTTATTCTAGATATGGATTGGTTATCATTTTATGGGGATGTCCTAGATTGCGACAAGAGAATTGTTCATCTTAGGAGCCGAGGAGGACGTAGTCTAAAAATTCCTTGTGATATTAGAAACAAGGATAAAGTCTTATTATATACC
Organism: Allium sativum; assembly: GCA_030737875.1. Classification (NCBI taxonomy): domain Eukaryota; kingdom Viridiplantae; phylum Streptophyta; class Magnoliopsida; order Asparagales; family Amaryllidaceae; genus Allium; species Allium sativum. Next base: position 10,368,462 of record CM060913.1, read on the forward strand.
TTATCTCCTAGTTCGGAAAGGCCATCTTCGGTCCCTGTAGTATGTGAGTTCTTGGACGACTTTGAGGAAGTCATGGGACTTCCATCCCATAGGGAAATCTCTTTTCATATTGACCTATAGAAGGATGCTAGACCAGTAGCTTTACCTTTAAGGCATATGGCGCCAAAAGAAAGGAGAGAGTTAGATAAAAAGATTTCAGAATTTCTACAGAAAGGGTTCATTCGAAGAAGTACGTCTAAATGGGGTGCACCTGTTGTGTTTGCCATCAAGGCGGATGGATCTCTAGGACTTTGTGTGGATTATAGGGAGCTTAATAAGCTAACCAAGAAGAATAGGTACCCCTTACCCAGAATTGATGATATATTTGACCACTTGGGAGGAACCCGAGTATTTTCCCAATTAGACCTTGCAACTGGATTTCACCAATTGAGAACATCGGAGGACAGTAAGGATAAAATGGTGTTTAGGATGCTGGATAGATTGTTCCAATGAGTGTTATACCTGGACTAATGAATGCATTTGCCTTCTTTGTTGACCTCATGAGTAGAGTGTTTAGGGCATTCTGAATAAGTTCGTGGTCGTTTTCATAGACGATATCCTTATATTTTTTTAAGGAGTATAAAGAGCATGAAAGTCACTTAAGACAGGTCTTAGGGATATTAACAGAGAACCAGTTGAAAGCCAATTTTTGAAATGTCATTTCTGGAGAGAAGAAGTTAGATTTTTGGGACATATCATATCAAGCAAAGGCTTGGCAGTAGACCCCACAAAGATCGAGGCAATTAAGGAATGGTGAGTTCCTCAAAACGCAACGGCGGTGAGAAGCTTCCTCAGATTGGCTGGATATTACCAAAAGTTTATTAAAGACTTCGCAAATATTGCTACTCCTTTAACTCAAATAACAAAGAAAAACTTGGTATTTTCTTGGAGTAATAAGTGTGATGTGGCATTTAAGAGATTAAAGGAAGTATTGACTAGTGCGTCAGTTCTTATTATACCAGATGACTCGAGAATGTTCACAGTTTACACCGACGCATGCAGATTCAGTTTAGGAGTAGGTCTTATGCAAGAAGGAAGGCTTGTTGCTTATTCCATTAGACAATTCAAGGACCCCGAGAAGAGATATCCAGTTCATGACCTAGAGTTAGCCACAATAGTTTCGCCTTAAAGATGTGGAGGCATTACCTCTTAGGGGAGAAGTTCGAGATTTTCACTGACCATAAATCCCTAAAGTATTTATTCTCTCAATGTGACTGAATTTAAGACAACAACGATGGATGGAATACATTACCTCTTTTGATTTTATGTTCTAGTATACCTAAGGAAAAGGGAACGTCGTGGCATATGCGTTGAGTAGAAAGCATGCATCTTTGAATGCAATTTTGGAATGGAAGCAATTGGAGTTTCTCTCTAACTTTAACTTGCAACCCTCGCCAGTAGCTTCTAGAAGTTTTCATGGATTTATTCTTGTTACACCCACTCCAAGAGGAAGGATTCAAAGTATGCAAGACCTTGACGAAGAGATAAGAAACTTGAAGGAGAAAGTGGGGAAGGACGAGACCTTTCCCATTCAATCAGATATTCACTGGGAGATGACAGAAGTTTTCTTAGGGATGGAATACTTTGCCTCCCTAAAGATGAGGAATTAAGAAATGAAATTTTAAAGGAGTGCCATAGGTCGTGGATGACCATACACCCCAATGGAGATAAAATTTATAAATATATGAAGAGGAATCTCCATTAGGAAGGGATGAAAAGGGAGATAGTTGAGTTTGTAACCAAGTGTTTAACATGCCAAAAAGTAAAAGCGAAGCAAGGAAGACCCAAAGGATTACTATTACCTTTAGAAGTTCCCATGTGGAAGTGGGAACATATTTCCATGGATTTTGTGGATGGGCTTCCAAGAAGCCAAAGGGGAAATGAGCCTATTTGGGTTATAATAGATCGCTTGACTAAGGGTGCCCGCTTTATACCAGTCAAAAAGAATAGGACTGCAGCTTCATTGGCTAGTTATATGTCAGAGAGATAGCCAGATTGCGTGGTATCTCATCTAGTATAATGAGCAATCGAGACTTCTTGTTCACGAGTGAATTTTGGAGAAGTTTACAAGCATCATTGGGAACAACCCTCAACTTAAGTACATCTTATCACCCGCAAATCATTTGCTAGATGGAAATAATAAATCGGATCCTAGAAGACTTGCTCAGTGCTTGCATTATAGACTATGGAGGAGTTTGGGACCAACACCTACCGCTTGTGGAGTTTACGTATAAAAATAGTTTTCAAGCGGAGATTGGTATGGCTCCTTTTGAAGCACTTTACGTGAGGCCAAGCAAATCGCCAACTTTTTGGTGGAAAACTACCGACAAGGTTCTACTCGGACCAGACTTTTTACGTGATTCCACGGAGAAGATTTCTTTGATTAGGCAGGGATGAAGGCAGCCCAAAACCGCCAGAAATCATATGCGGATAAGAGGAGAAGGGAACTTGAGTTCGGTGTTGGAGACTGGGTATTTGTAAAGGTTTCTCCTCTTAAGAAGACTTTCCGGTTTAGGAAGACTGAGAAGTTGGCTTCTAGATTTATTAGGCCTTTTCGCATCATTGAAAGGATAGGATCTTTGGCCTATCGAGTGGATCTCTCAGAATGCCTATCGGGGATCCATAATGTTTTTCATGTATCACATCTGAGGAAATGGCTTCATGATTCTGCTATCAGACTCAAGCTTGATGAAATTAGGGACATAGGAAAACTCAAGTTGGAGTCCATGATACACCGTGCCATTGCAAAGACTGTAGAGCACGGAATCAAGAAACTCCACAATAAGACAGTTCGCCTCGTTCGATACAATGGGGAATGATCCTGCGGAAAGCACATGGGAGACTGAGGATAAGATGAGACAGACCCACCTAGAGATTTTCTCAGGTAATTTTCCTCTAAATTATGTTTATGGATGCATTGTGGTTGCTAAATTGGATGCTAGGGAAATGGATGCAACACAATGGCACAACACACTTATATAGAAATATATGCATAATAGGATGTTTTGCATACATACTACATCACTTATCTTGCAGTGTCGTTAGGATTGAGCTCATTTTAGTGAGTCTGCAGCTCATAATCATTGCGAGTCATGAAAGTTTATGGATGAATTAAAAAAAACATGGGTTTACAACATGGATGTTTAGAGCGAGTTGTGTTTTTAGCCCCTTAAAATAGATTTCGGGACAAAATCTATTTTAAGGGAGGGAAGAATGTTGTTGACGTCAAAAGTTGGTCTAGTGACGATCAACCCCCAACGTGTGCTAAACACACACAAGAAATAATCACAAAAGTACGAGAAATTGTAAATAAACAAGGGAGACACAATATTTTATGGTGGTTTGGCTCATATCGGTGCCTATGTCCACTTATGATCTTTATTTATACCGTCGATTGCAGGTTACAGTGATTTATCAATGGAAGAAAGTAGAGTAAAGAGATGAATTAAACACAAAATCCTTGTGTTGAATCTAGATATTACGGCATGCTATTTCTGGTAAGCCCAGCAAGAGGTTTTTTGGAGATTTCGGAAGGCCTTTCCACTTTGGGAGATAGTTATATTTATAGGTGAGCCAGTGGGCCAGATTTGCATGTGGCGTGGCATACATTTTTCTGGGGATTTAACACGTGGAGCTCGATCCGTTTGAATAGTTGTAGGAGGTGGGACTCGGTATTGCTCATGAATAGTTCTTCCTCGAAATATGTGGCATACATGGCATTGAATATCTGGTTGTAAAAAGAAGTGTTGATCAAACTTATCCGCTGCTTCGACCTTGGGAATAAGACCTCTTTTGATAGCGTTTAACTTGCTTCAATAATTATGCTGATTCGATATTGTAAGAGATAATTTTACTTAAATACTCTTACTCTGATATTTCATCCCAATCTGATCTTTCAGGAATAGGTCGGTCGATCTGTTGATGACTCGGCCGATTGGTTTGATCTCTATAGGAGGATGCTGTCGTGGCTTTGGGTCGGCTTATAGTTGGTCGACCTAAGATAATAGTCATCCCTAAAGGTCTGGAATGGGCCGATATCTTGTGGCAGGCTTCGACTTTGGGTTGGAAGGGCTTTTTGCCAAAAAGTTGGTCAACAAATGTAACACCCGTAAAAATATACCTAAACAAATTAATAATAATAAGTAATGTAAGTCGGCAATAAAATAAATTTATATGAATGGGCTGAAAAAATATAATTTTGCAGCATCAGGAATTTGGCCATAAAAAAAATCGTGCTCGTACGAAAAAATTACTTTTAAAAGAAGATGTATGTTAAATATATATGCAACAGTGTTTGAAATTCAAATTATAATATAAATATTTGGTATAAAGTATGACCAATAAATGAGTGATTGGAATATTCCATTCAATTTGAAATTGTGTATATATATAAGTACACAACAGGGGAAGAATAAAGTTTAAAAAGCAAGATATAAAGGAAAAATAAATAACGTAATATAAATTATCTTCCCAACCATAAACGCAGTCCGTTGGCCAAATTTACGACCAGGAGGTCGACCGTCATTTGGCCTCCCTCCTAAGGAAGAGGTCGACCGCCAGGTGTGGCCAGAGCCTAATGAGGCTGGTTTAAGAGGTGCTTTAGGTTAGTTTTTATAAAATGGATAGCCTAGTTTAAACCTATGTCAATCTAACAGTTTATATTCATCTATACACCTATAAATACCACCTAACTCATCTCACAAATCTCTAAACCCTCATTCTCTCTATGGCTCCATTCTTCTGCTATGATACCAAAAATTTAGGTTTTCTTCTATCCCAAACCTATTTTCATTCCTAACCAAATCCTATTTAGATTATATTCTGGAATTCTATGTAATTTATATATGAGATTCAAATCTATATGATTCTTTTATATAGATCTACAGTAGAATTGAAGAACGTCGAATTCAGCATCTTAAATCAGTGTTATCTCTTCTCTAAAATCTCTGTGAGTGGAGATAATATTTATTTAGGCATATTCTACATTTTGTACATTTTTTTATTTATAAGTATGCCTAGGGAGATTTTGATTCACGATAATATTGAAAGAAAGTCAAGTGACTTAGAGTAGGATCGACTTATATGGAATATGCAGAAGTGTATATGATCGATAATCTAACTTATCTTATACAATACTTATGCAAGTAAATTTTAAATAATATATGATAACAGATAAGTAAAGCAGTAAATGAAAATGACATCAGGAATTTTTATACTAGTTCGGAGCACCATCCTACGTCCAATCCCAAACTCCTTCTAGAATTCAACTATCAACAACCTCTCTTCACCCGGGGGAACAGGTTCACAATGTACCCGAGCAACCGAATGAGATTTTCTCTACCTGAGCAACCAAATAGGACTTTTCAATAATACAAATTTTACTTTGATTGTGTTCTTGAGTAACAGTGAGTAGCCAACAATTTGAGTACACCCTTCCTATAATCTTATCCTCAAGTATATAATGTGTTTGTGAAGATTTGAAGGAAGTATATTGCTTATTGAATTGAGAGATTTGAAATCAATTCAATGATTCAAAAGCAATTTGAATATTTGAGTGATCTTTCAGAATGCAAGAGAATTCAGAGTTTAAGATTAGAAAATAGAATTAGAAATGATAAGAATCGATGATTTGTAAATCTAGTTTTTGATGTATATATAATGATTGAAGAGTAGTGTAACACCCCGTAATTCTATTAATATTAATATTCACAAATTGAAGAATAACTAATCTCAGACGTGATAATTGTGGGAAACGGGTTGCGCCATTGTGTTCGTCTCGGAATTCTGGTTGAAATAGAGTCCGAGTTTGCGTGATTTGAACTTCGTATGAAGAAGTTATAGCCATCGGAAGTTTCAGAAAATTCAAAACAGCTCGCAGGAAATTTAAAATTCAAACTGAAAGTGCAGAAGCGGGCTGGGCGGGAAAATTCCCGCCCAGGCAGGTCGACTGGGGAGTCGACACTAGTGTCGACCTCCCCCCCCCCAGGTCGACTATAGTGTCGACTTGGTCAGTCGGCTAGGGTTTTGACTGAGCCCAATTCTGAGCTGCTGATGTGTCTTTAGGGCTGAGTTGGCAAATTAAACGGTTCAGGTTAGTTCTGAGTTGATCTGACGGTCTAAATAAACCCTAAACTCTATAAATACCTAGGTAGTCTCTCACCCTAATTCATAAGAAAAATAGAATAGCTACCGTCATACCGCCGCCATGGAACTCAGTGGAGCCGCCGCCAACTAAGAAGGAAGAAAAGCTAATCAAAACCTAATTCTACTCAATTCTAAAGCAAATCAAGACTCTCTTTTCTTCCCTAATTGTGAGTATGATGATCTTAACAAGATTATTATTAAATTAATTAGGTTAAGTCATGAATGGATTATAAGTAGATGATGTGAATTGTCATATATGTTGTTGTAAACCTTATACTATCATGTATGTTATGAATCCTATGCTATGTGGTGATGATATCCTATATGTTGTAAATCATGCTATGATGATGTTATGTATGTTGAGAGTTTCTATGCTAAGTTGCCACTACTATAAAAGTGGGCATATTCGACACTAATTTTTGTGCGTTGCATGAAAAGTGTGGCGAAAGCTATGCTTTCTTTGATCTTCTGCCACAATATTCATATGTTGTTACATTAGACGTGAATGCACTGTTGCGGTTGAAATTCTAGAACTGTGACAAGCAACACCACTTCAAAGCGTTGCTTTATAAAAATACAATCCAGATCAGCGATCCATGTTGTCAGAATTAACAAATAAATAACCGTAGATGATGATTTAATCCAACGGTTGAAACCAATTCCTCTTTGTTATCTAAAACTTTACTCCATCATCCAATCAGTGACAACCACCTCACTCTATCCTTCCGCCAAATTTTAGCGCGATATTTTCCAATTCACAAAATTCTAATCGTTCTTTTCTTTTTCTGACATTTTCTATTCACTTTCCCCTTTATTGAACAAAATTTAAACCTAATTTCACCGAAATTTAAACCTAAATTCTGCTCCTCTTTCACTTTCCCAATTCGATTTCCTCTTCTGTTCGATGCCTCCACAATCATCTCATATTCTATGTTAAAACTAGGGCAAGTTTGATTCGTGCTTGAAATCGAATGGGGAAACTATAATCAGATGAGAGCGATCATAGAAAAGCATTCTGGGTTCAATCTCATCCTCGGTGTTGATATCTGCTTTCAGCTGTCGAGCAAGCTTATTGCTAAGATCATAAACATGCACGGTAACTTTATAATCCTCTTCTGCCATTTCACCTAAATTCTAAAAATACTCAAACTCGAAAATTACAAGTAGATAGTGGAAACGAATAGATGGAGAGATTTAAATATAGGGAAGAGTTTGTCGTGTTCCTGGATAGGTCTCAAATCATACTGTTAATTAGTTATTTTGCCATAATACATAACTGTTAATTTTGCCGTGTTCCTGGGTAGGCCTCAAATCATACTGTTAATTTGTTAGTTTGTCGTGTTCCTGTATGGTAGAAAAGTCTAGTGTTGCATGAAAAGGTGGTTTAGACCATGCTGTTTATAGATATATCCTTGTCAAATTAAGACTTATGTATGTTGTAAATAATTAAACAGAGCAATGCTTGTATGTGTGAACCTGTTTTAAGAATTTCGATCATTATATTGAATTGGTCAAGTTTTCTATGGAAAACTTGGGTTGCTAGGAGGTGAAAGAGATGACACTTAAATGATAAGTGCATATATCTTTTATAATCCTCAGCAAGGTTGTTTATATTTATTTACCTGCATAAACGATAATAAGTTGGTCTGTTAGCAGCAGAAGAGGTGGCATGTAAGTGATGCATGTTTATGCCCTTTTGCCATGTACAGCAAAAATAGGATTTAAATGTATTTTAAATAATATTCGTATCCAGTTTTATGTATGGCAAGATTATCGGTTTGTTTGAGTGGATGCTCTAAATTTTAAAGTGTAAATGGGAGATATATTAAACGATAAACGAGTATGGTTGTTCTTTAGAAATTTATCAGGTCTGGACTTGTACTATTTAAAAATATAAATGTTATTATTTGAGTAAGTAGAACATATATGTTAATATTTTCACCCTAACCATTTTCTTGAAAATTAACATGAAATACATTTTTAGACTAATTCTTTTCTTCTTCTTGTAATTGCAGATTTCCCACCATTCAAAGAAAGGTGTATATTTTATTATGTTTGTCGATGAAATTACAACAGAAGTATTAGTTAAAAGAAGGCCAAAAAATGGTTCATTGAGGTTGAATCGTTTTACTCCTCGAGATCAGCTAAGTTTTGCCTACACTTATATGAAACTTAGAATGAATCCTGACAAACCTTTTCACCTTCATATGTTCAAGGTACAGGGTCTAACATGTTGTTTTCTTTGGTGAATCATTTGATTACATTTTGCAATTCAGTTATATTATCCTTCTTCTTTTTTGGTTAATTGCAGGATTCTTTTATAATAAATGTTGCATGTGTCCAAAATGATGTTTTATACATGTTTATAGGACTATCGGAAAATGGTTTTTCTGAGAAATTGGAGCATTCTGGAGCTGCGAGGAAGGAAGGGGAGAAGCTTTGGTATTGTGATTACATGCTTTTAGTGTGGCAGGTATTGTTGTTATTATGTCCTTGAATTACTGCTCATAAGAAATTGGAGCATTCCAGTCCCAAAATTGTTATTTTTTTGCAATCACCAGTGACGCACAAAATACAACTGGGAGTTTCAGGTTATATAATTAACCATGTTTGTCGACTATGATCATTTTTTTTAGAAGTTTTATTGGAAATGTATAACAACTTGTGCCCTCGTAAGCAAGATGTTTATAGATGACATGCTGAGTTATTATTTTACTTGACTTGGTAAGATATATGTACATGTTAAGTAAATCTTAATTGCAAGTAAGATTTGGTCTGTGCAGTTGAATAGATAAATGGTTACACAAATGTTACTTCACTCCTTTTATCGGTTTGTGGATTTTTCTGTTGTTGTTTTCTCCTTAATTAAGGAAAAGTGTTGTTAACATTAGTTCTATTTCTATTAAATGTTTAAGGCTACTTGAGACAATTAGAAATGAGGTGTCAGTGCTGATTTTATAGCACTATTTTTCCAGCATTATAAGGGTGGACATACACCATCATTTGTTTATTTTCATTTGCCTTTAATCATATAATGATTTATCATGTTGATCTGGCATTATTCAGAGATGCACTTGGTGCTTCAGGCCTTGTCCGATACTGCTGCAAGCATATGCCGACGACAATTGTTGCAAGCAGTGAGATTTTCCACTTGGTTCATTCCTTTTGCTCAATGCCCTTATGTACATCTCTGTTTATTTGGATGTCTTACTACTGATGGGTTGCTAAGTGAATTAATTAACACAGTCATGGTTTGCTAAGTGTCTGTAAGTAGCATTTGCTCTTCCTAACAAGCCTTTCCATGCTTGTGTTCCATGCTTTAAATTACATCACTTAAGATGTTGTTCTTTCCAGGTCCATGACCAAGCCAGTAAAGATGCTGAATCTAAAGGTCCTAACAAGTCTGCGGTATGCGAAAATGCTGGTGGCAGTCCTAACAAGGTTGATGAACTTGAGGTGTCAGCTAACGCTACCAGTCTTCCTCATCCAGAGAGTAGCATGAATGAAGAACACAGGTTCATACTATAACTCTTTCTTTAATTTAATGGAAACTCACTGTAAGATGTTTACTCTTATTGTAGCTTTTAATTAATTTGATGGAAGAGGAAGATACATTAGCGTGTAAACCCAAGTAGAATGGACCATAACAATCTTCCCATTCTGTCAACACGTCTACTTTAAGCAAACTTTCTTATATCTGGGGATCCGAAGTTCACAGCTCATTCTGTTATTAGAAATACCGTTTAATCTGTGGTTTTTCGTGCAGACAAAAACTCAGACGCTTAGAGGCCGCGGTAATGGAATACCGTGAGATGCTTGAACAAGGTAATAGAAATCCGGAAGATATAGAGAAGAAAGTTGCAAGTCACCGAAGACGACTCCAATCAGAATTTGGTTTATTGGATTTAGGGGAGGGTTCAAACAAGCAATCATCACGTAAGATAAAAACATGAATTCATCTAATCTTAATGTTTCTTTACTTTTTTCCATTTGCATATATCCATTATCCAGTTAAACAAATGTCTCTTTTACTTCGGGATGATATAACCGCATTTCCATCAGAAATAACTCTATTCAACAGTTGCTCATTTAGTCCGTTTGTTCAATGATTGGCAGTATCACTAAATCAAGCAGTAGAGATAAAAACCCCAAAGTGCATTTCCAGTCACTTAAGATGCTTGCAACTCTAAAGACGCAGAATGCCAAAAATAATCACTTACGAGTAATGATCGTAGCACATAGGCTGTATTTGCTGTAATGATGGTAGCGCAGAATGCCAAATGCAGCCAAGTGAGGAAAGGGACATGCTGTATTTGATGTGTCGGTACTCTTGCTACTGAAGAATGAGCGAATACTTTGGATCTGATATTTCATCATTCATGACACTGGTACTCCTACAACCGAAGAATGAATATTTTTGACGGTATGTATTGGATGCAACCGAAGAATGATATGTAGAATATTTTAGATGGTTTGAATGTGATGATGAATGTTTCAGATGAGTTTATTTTATGTTGTATTACAGAATATTTAATTAAACCGTTGTATTTTCTTTTTTCTAATGTAGCATTTGTCGTCTTCTGCTGTTGCATTTACTTTTTTTCTAATGTTGCATTTAAAGATAATGGTGTTGCATTACATAATACAGTGGTGTTGCATTAAATAAAATATTATTAATTCCACATGGCATGTGGACCCCACTGTTGACGTGGCGTGTGACACATTGGCAGCTGACGTGGTTAGCTAACATGGCATGTGACACATGTGCAACTGACGTGGAGAGCTGACGTGGCATGTGACACGTTGGCTGCTGACGTGGAAAGTTCATGTGGGCCCCGCTACCATGACCTGGAAGTCAGGCTCTGCCTTCTGCTTAAGGCAACGCTGTATGTTGTTGCATTACATGCATATGCTGTTGCAATAGGGTTATATAGGGTTATAATGCAACACTTTCTTTCCGTGGCCATAGATGGGCAAAAGCGTTGCCTTAGAGGCCTAATGCAACGGCCGCGGATACCACGCCCCCTTGGTGTTGCCTATTTGAAAAAATGGCCTACGGCAACGCTTTTCTGATCTAAGGCCACAGTAAAATAGTGTCGAATATGCCCACTTTTGTAGTAGTGTGTGATGAATCATACATGTTAAAAAGCCATGATGTTACTATCTATGCTAATTAGTTCATGTTAATCAAATCATAATATTGATACTATTTGGGCTAAGTTGATCTATATGACAAGTCACATATGCAAGTTTAGGTTGATTAGTAAAAGTTATGACATATGCCATGACATCTATTATGACATCTAGGATTATGCTATGACATATGTGAAATTCTATGCTAGTTCACACCATCATTATGTTGCCTAAAACCCCATATGCAAGTTTATACATAAATTTGGGTTATGATCATACCATGTAAATTGTGACATTTAATAAGTCGACACCTTTAGATCCTTAACATGTGTAGTTTATGCAAGTTTCACCCCTATACGATTAGATTTACTTTATTTGCCTATATGTGGTGATAATTTATCTTTGTGCTATGAGTTAGACTATTCGAGTCTAACATATACTTTGCGTTGAATAAACGAATGTATAACGTGGGGTAGGGGTATTATTAAGGATTTAATAATAAAAAGTTGGGGTGCAATGATATGATTTTGCATGCCATGAATGGATGGCCATAATTGATTCAATTATGGACATCATTAAAAGTGGACTTAATTAATAATTTGAATAGGGAATTATTAAAACTGGGGTAAAAGATTATAAGTGATAATCAATGCTTAGGACACGAGGTTGGACTCGTTTGTGACGTAAACCTGCCCGGCAAATCCAGTGGTCACAAATGTCAGCCCAATGTGAGAGGTCCTAGGCCTAAACTAAAGCATAATAGTTGTAAAAACACGAGGTTAGACTCTTTTATGGTGTAAGACTGTCCGGACCCGCCCGGCAAATCCAGCTGCCATAAATGCCAATCTAATGTGAGAGGTCTTTATGAGGTTATGGCCTGAATGAATTAAGAAATACTTAACCAGATAAACATGTAAGGTAGGACATGGGGGTTAAGTAGGTGCCTTGGGTGGCATGAGGAATCTAGTGGGTGCCCTTAGTGGCATGTGAAATACGATTAGTAAGACTTAAACAAACACACATGCAAATGAACATGACTAAGAGGGTTAAGTGGGATATACTAGTGGACAAGCTTAGGTGGGTAGCTTGTGGGGGGCCATTTCAACCAGTATCCCAAACGTATCTTTGTGGGCTCGACCCAAGTCGAGGATGGGACACGCATACTTTGTTTGACTATAAGAGGCCAAAACGGGGAGCGGTGGCAACGCAAGTCCAATGGGTTTCATATGCGTGTGTGGACCCGGGCTGGTAGGTAAGACGTTGTTGCATCGTGTAGGTATAAGCCGTGCATTCTCAAGTTGTATCGGGTTGCCACTTTAGGGGAGTGATACACCCCACTGTGGGGCCAGCACGGGTATCTACGAGTAGGGAGCCGATCGAAAGTGGGTAGTGGGGTACACCTAGTGGAGATAGGGGCAGACGACACCTATATAGTCAGCTAGGGGTATGCAAGGCTATTTATATAGTTTCTGTGTGAAGCAAGCGGGATCAACCTTTAGGGTGACTGGTGCGGTGCGGTGTAGTAATGTGCGGTGTAGTGTAGTAATTATTCGTTAGTAATTAGGTGGGCCTTCAATGTTACTTCTAACGTTATCTTTATCTGCTTTTACATACCCAATAGTTCATAGACATTTACTTGTCTTCCAGCTTATGCCTTGGTCTAGTTATTTTGATAATAGTATTGTTAGAATTATCATACTCGCCAGACTTTATGTCTGACCCCCTCCATTTCTACCCTTTTTCCGCTCCAGGTCCTCAGGTTGGACCCAGCTCTAGTGGAGTTTGATTGGATTGCTTCATCTCTTTGGAAAGCTTGGACCGTTGAAGTAAAGTCCAGCTTGTTATCTCTTTTTAATGGCTATTTATGTAATGGGATTATGTATTTTATTTGATCAAGATGGATATTGTACTTGGCTCTGATTTATGGTTTTTATGATGTAATAAACATGTTTAAATTCCGCTGCAATAAAATGAAGTTTTAGTTTTCCAAGTACTACTTATTATCTGTCTTGTTGTAATTTTTCTGTTCTATATTCACTTATAACCTCCATGGAAGTTAATTAATTCCCTTTGTGAGTGACATTAATGGATGTGGGGTGTTACATGTGGTATCAGAGCTTAAGGTTACCAGAACAGATAATTTTTTTAGAAAAACTATTTTTCTAAAGTATTTTTGGAAGAAGTGTTTTCAAAAACATGTCTGAATGAGTAATTTAAAGAGGAAAGTTTTTATGAAAAACATAATCCCCAATAGCCATATCTTTATCTTTCGAATTCTCCATTTTGAATCTTTCCTTTTTCGTTTCAGCATGGCTGATGATCTTAACCTTCCGGATGGTGTAACGATACCAGGATGGTATAGGAGGCTATTAGAGGCTAGGGTCGCCGCAGGTCCGGCCAATGTTCCTCCACCACCAGTTGCACCCATTCCTCCTCCTCCTCGCGTAGATACTTTTGCAAAGACGTGAAAGGAATTTAAGGCTATGGGTGGAAAACCTTTTCAAGGGTCCGAAACGTTTGTGGAAGCTAGAGATTGGCTTAGGGAGGTGGAAGAATTGCTAGAAATCTTTGAAGTAGAAGAAGGGAGGAGAGTCAAATTAGCAGCTTGGTTGATGAAGGAAGAGGCCTCGTTTTGGTGGGAGGTCACTAATGGGGTGCGTCCTGTTGATTCTTGGGCGGATTTCAGACGTAGATTTGAGGCAAAGTTTCTCTCAAGGGCAGAAGAAAATCTATATATGGAAAGGTTCTTGACATTGAAGCAAGGAAGCTCATCAGTGAAAGAATATGTCAACAAATTTAATCTGTTAGCAAGGTTTGGCTTGGACTTAGTGAACACGCCGGAGAAGAAGGCTCTGAGGTTCGTTAATGGATTGAATGAACCGTTGCAAGGGTTGGCTATGACCCACATCCCTATGGGGGCCACCTTTGAGAAGCTGGTAGACATGGCACTCATGCACGAGGAGAAAGGCGCTAAAGCTGATAAGGCACCCGAGAAGAAAGGGGATCAGAAGAAACCACCACAGCAAAACAAGAAGGGTGGAAAAGACAATAATGGCAAGGGAAAGAAGAAATGCTTTAACTGTGGGACACCAGGCCATCTCAGCAAGGATTGCCGGAAGAAAAAGAAGTCTGGCTGTTTTCACTGTGGCGATGCGGGACATCTAGTGAAGGACTATCCAAAGAAGGGGCAGAGGGTAGGGACTACCTCGGGAGGACAGGTGCAGGCTCTTATGGCACCAGGGCAGGCAAGGGGACAAGTTCAGGCTCTCGCGGTCCCACCACTGCAAGAACGAGGTAGAACCATTTCTGTTGAAAGCTTAGTTTTTCTGTTTGATCATCCTGTCCGTACCTTATTCGATTCGGGCGCATCGCATTCGTTTATCTCTACATCATTAGTTGAATCACTGCACTTAAACACCAGTTTAGTAGAGGATCCCTTAGTAGTTTAGAATCCAATTGGGGGCTCAGCTTATTTGTCCATGATGTGTTTGGATTTGAAAATTTCTATATTTAGCGTTGAGTTTAGATGTGATGCTTATGTGTTGGGCTTCACGTCCTATGGGCTAATTTTAGGAATGGATTGGTTATCTAGAAATGGGGCCGTTCTTGATTGTGAAAGGAGAGTAGTTAGGCTCGTGACTCTCCTTGGCAACACTCTCGAAATCTTTTGTAATCCCATAAATTCTGTTATGCTAAGTTATTTAGAATCTGTTGACGCGTCTGAGGAAAATCTACAATCTTTTAGAGTGGTCCGAGAATATTCGGATGTGTTTGAGGAGGTGAAGGGTTTGCCTACGAAGCGGGAGATAGATTTTCGAATATATCTTGTGGATAATGCAAAACCAGTATCTTTGTCAGTGCGCCACATGGCTCCACGTGAAAGGAGGGAATTCGATAAGCAAGTGAAGGAGTTGCTTGAGAAGGGGTTCATAAGACGTAGTATATCGGAGTGGGGTGCTCCAGTAGTGTTTGCCACGAAGGCGGATGGGTCCCTTAGACTTTGTGTGGACTATAGAGAACTTAATAAGCTTACTAAGAAGAACAGACACCCACCGCTGAGGATTGACGATCTCTTCGATCAGTTAGTTGGCGCATCAGTGTTTTCGAAGTTGGACTTAGCCACTGGTTTCCATCAGTTGAGAGTGGCTGAGGATAGCATAGACAAGACTGCCTTTAGGGCTCCGGACGGTTTCTATGAATGGCTAGTGATGCCCTTCGGTTTGACAAACGCCCCTGCATACTTTGTTGATTTGATGAGTATGGTGTTTAGTGAGTACCTTAACAAATTCGTGGTAGTCTATGTAGATGACATCTTTATCTTTTCTAAGGATGAAGAGGAGCATGCCCTACATCTTAGGGAAGTGTTGGAGACCCTACGAGCACATAGCCTTAAAGCTAAATTTTCCAAATGTCACTTTTGGAGGAAAGAAGTAAGATTCTTAGGGCACGTGGTTTCCAAAGAAGGGATAGCCATGGATCCCACGAAGGTGGTGGCCATCCAAGATTGGAAGGTCCCTAAAAATGCTACCGAAGTGAGAAGTTTCTTGGGGTTGGCTGGCTACTATAGGAAGTTTATCAAAAACTTCGCAAAGATATCAGCTCCATTGACACGCTTGACAAAGAAGAACCTAGTTTTCACGTGGGACGTAGATTGTGATGATGCGTTCCAACGTTTGAAGAGAGCTTTGACCTCAGCCCCAGTCTTAGTGCTGCCAGACGGGAGTAAGCCGTTTACTGTTTATACCGATGCTTGTGGGACAGGACTAGGCGCAGTCTTAATGCAAGAGGGAAGGGTAATAGCCTATGGTGGAAGGCAGTTGAGAGCGCATGAGAAAAATTACCCTACACATGACCTAGAGTTGGCCGCTATTGTTTTCGCGCTTAAGTCTTGGCGTCATTATCTTCTTGGCGAGAGATTCGAATTATTCATTGACCACAAATCACTAAAATACTTATTCTCTCAAAAGGACTTGAACTTAAGGCAGCAAAGGTGGATGGAGTTCCTAGCGTCCTACGATTTTGAGATAGCATATACCCCTGGCAAGGGTCACGTGGTAGCAGATGCCTTAAGTAGAAAAAGATTATCCTTAAGTCCTTTGTTTGTTGAGCGGCGAAGCTTAGAATTCATTTCGATGTTTGACTTTAGACCTTCCGTTGACTTCGTACCCGGTTTGCTAGCATCCTTGGAGGTCAGACCTACGCTTTTGGGACGGATTGGCGAGGCACAGCGAGACAACCCGCAGTTGGTTGAGTTAGTAGAAAAGCTCAAAGGAGGGGAGTCATCAAGCCATCTCCGCAGGTATACCCTAGATGATAAGGGTTGGTTACGTAGGGACGGTAGACTTTGTGTACCAAAAGACGATGACCTAAGGAAGACATTCTTGATGATGCACATCGTTCGAAGATGACCATTAATCCCGGCAGGGACAAGATGTACAAAGACATAAAGTGAGTTTACTTTTGGGTCGGTATGAAGAGGGACGTAGCCGAGTATGTTGCTAGATGCTCGGTGTGCCAACAAGTAAAAGTGGAGCAAAAGAAACCCGGTGGGTTGCTTCACCCATTGGAGGTTCCACTATGGAAATGGGAAAGCGTCTCGATGGATTTTGTGGATGGATTACCAAGATCAAGGAAGGGTAATACGGGGATTTGGGTTATAGTAGATAGACTTACTAAGAGCGCCCATTTCATTCCCGTGAAGAGTAAGAGGATTGCTCCATGGTTAGCTTCTGTATACGTCCGAGAGATAGTTCGTTTGCACGGTGTTCCTTCTAGCATAGTGAGCGATCGCGATCCTATTTTCACTAGCGAATTTTGGAGAAGTTTGCAAGAGGCGGTAGGGACTCAGTTATGTTTGAGCACCGCATATCGTCCTCAGACAGACGGCCAGACCGAGAGGGTGAATCGCATTCTAGAGGATCTTTTGAGGCTATGTATCCTAGACTTTAGGGGTACATGGGAAGAGCATCTTCCATTGGTAGAGTTCGCATATAATAACAGCTTTCAGTCCAACATTGGCATGGCACCTTTCGAAGCTCTTTATGGACGACCTTGTCGTTCACCTACATGTTGGTGGGAATCTACAGATAAGATCTTACTTGGGCCCGATATGATTAGAGAGACTTCGGAGAAAATCGATTTGATTCGAAGGAGGATGAAGACGGCGCAAGATAGGCAGAAATCTTATGCAGACAAGAGGAAGACAAATCTTGAGTTTGAAGTTGGGGACATGGTCTTTGTCAAAGTGTCTCCATTACGAAACATCGTTCGCTTTGGGTCCGTTGGGAAATTAGCACTAAGGTTTGTAGGGCCGTTTCCTATTAAGGAGAAGATTGGACGGATGGCGTATAGAGTGGAGTTGCCTGAGAGACTTAGTGGTGTACACGACGTATTCCATGTGTCACATTTGAGGAAGTGCTTGCACGAGACCGCGGAAGTGGTAGAGTCGAGCTTGCTTAGAGAGGTGGAGATAGAGCGTGATGCGACGATTCGACGAGCTCCTACGCGCATTCTTGGGTCAGAGATCAAGAAGCTGAGGAATCGAGAGGTCAGACTAGTCAAAGTACAATGGGGAGATGACTAGAACAACACTACTTGGGAGACAAAAGAGAAGATGCGTTCACGGTACCCTTTCCTTTTTGAGGGTATGTCCTTTAATTTCTCCTTTATCTCTTATCTTGTACTTATCTTATCTTTAGAGTATCCTCTCGCTAGTATTCTTAACCTTTAGTTAGGATAATCCTATGGTTGAAACATGTGTTTGAGACATGTTATGTATGATGGATGCAAAGTGGATGCAAGTGTTTGCTAGTGGTTGCTCGTGGACACATATACACACACTATTAGGCACTAATCGACTCAGTCACTTCATATTGCATATTGCATATATATGGCTGTATTTAGTAAAATGGATGTATAATGGTTGTGCTATCATATGGATACCGCATTTTGGTGAATGGTTGTGCACGCATGTAGAAATAATATGTAGCATTAGGGAACTTTTGCATACATAATGGACGCATGGAACTATCATGATTTGCATTAAGGAGGTCAACTGAATCAGTGGACCGCCTGATTTTGCATTAGATAGGGAACATATACACACACTTCTTGCATATGTTCATAAAGCATTAGAAGTCTATAAGGACAATGGATGCCTGTGTTTGATGGTTGAGTAGATGGACGATTGGATGTTAGGATATACATTCTTCTTAACTTGAAGATTTCGGGGTCGAAATCCTTTAAGGAGGGGAGAATGTAACACCCCGTAATTCTGTTAATATTAATATTCACAAATTGAAGAATAACTAATCTCAGACGTGAGAATTGTGGAAAACGGGTTGCGCCATTGTGTTCGTCTCGGAATTCTGGTTGAAATAGAGTCCGTGTTTGCGTGATTTGGACTTCGTATGAAGAAGTTATGGCCATCGGAAGTTTCAGAAAATTCAAAATAGCTCGCAGGAAATTTAAAATTCAAACTGAAAGTGCAGAAGCGGGCTGGGCGGGAAAATTCCCGCCCAGGCAAGTCGACACTAGTGTCGACCTCCCTCCCCCCAGGTCGACTATAGTGTCGACCTGGGTGTCGACCTGAGTGTCGACCTGGTCAGTCGGCTAGGGTTTTGACTGAGCCCAATTCTGAGCTGCTGATGTGTCTTTAGGGCTGAGTTGGCAAATTAAACGGTTTAGGTTAGTTCTGAGTTGATCTGACGGTCTAAATAAACCCTAAACTCTATAAATACCTAGGTAGTCTCTCACCCTAATTCATAAGAAAAATAGAATAGCTACCGTCATACCGCCGCCATGGAACTCAGTGGAGCTGCCGCCAACTAAGAAGGAAGAAAAGCTAATCAAAGCCTAATTCTACTCAATTCTAAAGCAAATCAAGACTCTCTTTTCTTCCTTAATTGTGAGTATGATGATCTTAACAAGATTATTATTAAATTAATTAGGTTAAGTCATGAATGAATTATAAGTAAATGATGTGAATTGTCATATATGTTGTTGTAAACCTTATACTATCATGTATGTTATGAATCCTATGCTATGTGGTGATGATATCCTATATGTTGTAAATCATGCTATGATGATGTTATGTATGTTGAGAGTTTCTATGCTAAGTTGTGATGAATCATACATGTTAAAAAGCCATGATGTTACTATCTATGCTAATTAGTTCATGTTAATCAAATCATAATATTGATACTATTTGGGCTATGTTGATCTATATGACAAGTCACATATGCAAGTTTAGGTTGATTAGTAAAAGTTATGAACATATGCCACGACATCTATTATGACATCTAGGATTATGCTATGACATTTGTGAAATTCTATGCTAGTTCACACCATCATTATGTTTCCTAAAACCCCATATGCAAGTTTATACATAAATTTGGGTTATGATCATACCATGTAAATTGTGACATTTAACAAGTCGTCACCTTTAGATCCTTAACATGTGTAGTTTATGAAAGTTTCACCTCTATATGATTAGATTTACTTTATTTGCCTATATGTAGTGATAATTTATCTTTGTGCTATGAGTTAGACTATTCGAGTCTAACATATACTTTGCGTTGAATAAGCAAACGTATAACGTGGGGTAGGGGTATTATTAAGGATTTAATAATAAGAAGTTGGGGTGCAATTGATATGATTTTGCATGCCATGAATGGATGGCCTTAATTGAGTCAATTATGGACATCATTAAAAGTGGACTTAATTAATAATTTGAATAGGGAATTATTAAAACTGGGGTAAAAGATTATAAGTGATAATCAATGCTTAGGACACGAGGTTGGACTCGTTTGTGACGTAAACCTGCCCGGACCCGCCTGACAAATCCAGTGGTCACAAATGTCAGCCCAATGTGAGAGGTCCTAGGCCTAAACTAAAGCATAATAGTTGTAAAGACACGAGGTTAGACTCTTTTATGGTGTAAGACTGCCCGGACCCGCCCGGCAAATCCAGCTGCCATAAATGCCAGTCTAATGTGAGAGGTCTTTATGAGGTTATGGCATGAATGAATTAAGAAATACTTAACCAGATAAACATGTAAGGTGGGACATGGGGGTTAAGTAGGTGCCTTGGGTGGCATGAGGAATCTAGTGGGTGACCTTAGTGGCATGTGAAATACGATTAGTAAGACTTAACCAAACACACATGTAAATGAACATGACTAAGAGGGTTAAGTGGGATATACTAGTGGACAAGCTTAGGTGGGTAGCTTATGGGGGCCCATTTCAACCAGTATCCCAAACGTATTTTTGTGGGCTCGATCCAAGTCGAGGACGGGACACGCATACTGGGTTTGTCTATAAGAGGCCAAAACAGGGAGCGGAGGCAACGCAAGTCCAACGGGTTTCATATGCGTGTGTGGACCCGGGGAGGTTGGTAAGACGTTGTTGCATCGTGTAAGTATAAGCCGTGCATTCTCAAGTTGTATCGGGTTGCCACCTTAGGGGAGTGATACACCCCACTGTGGGGCCAGCATGGGTATCTACGAGTAGGGAGCCGATCGAAAGTGGGTAGTGGGGGTACACCTAGTGGAGATAGGGGCAGACAGCACCTATGTAGTCAGCTAGGGGTACGCAAGGCTATTTATATAGTTTCTGTGTGAAGCTAGCGGGATCAACCTTTAGGGTGACTGGTGCGGTGCAGTGTAGTAATGTGCGGTGTAGTGTAGTAATTATTTGTTAGTAATTAGGTGGGCCTTCAACGTTACTTCTAACGTTATCTTTATCTGCTTTTCCATACCCAATAGTTCATAGACATTTACTTGTCTTCCAGCTTATGCCTTGGTCTAGTTATTTTGATAATAGTATTGTTAGAATTATCATACTCGCCAGACTTTATGTCTGACCCCTTCCATTTCTATCCTTTTTCCCCTCCAGGTCCTCAGGTTGGACCCAGCTCTAGTGGAGTTTGATTGGATTGCTTCATCTCTTTGGAAAGCTTGGACCGTTGAAGTAAAGTCCAGCTTGTTATCTCTTTTTAATGGCTATTTATGTAATGGGATTTTGTATTTTATTTGATCAAGATGGATATTGTACTTGGCTCTGATTTATGGTTTTTATGATGTAATAAACATGTTTAAATTCCACTACAATAAAATGAAGTTTTAGTTTTCCAAGTACTACTTATTATCTGTCTTGTTGTAATTTTTTTGTTCTATATTCACTTATAACCTCCATGGAAGTTAATGCATTCCCTTTTTGAGTGACATTAATGGACGTGGGGTGTTACAAGTAGCCATCTTTCATGGAGTTATAGTGGAAAGAAGTGACCATTTCTATTAGAAATGAAAAGGAATATCTTCATGAAAGGAGACGACCTTTCAGTGCTGTTATTGTCGGGTCAGTCAACTGGTAGAAAAATCACCAGTCAACTGGTAGAAAATATAAAACGAATATATATTTGAAAATTTCAGAAAATAGCCGTTACTGGGCTTTTTGTGCCTTATCAGTCGACTGGTATCTTCTGAATCAAATGACTGGTTAAGGGGCAGAATCCCCAGTAATGGCTGTTTTGAGCCTATATATATATACACACACACACACACACATATGTTTTGTGCATTTATGTTAAATTAAACGAGGATAGATTTTAACAAAGTTCTAACACACTAAAACACACACATAAAAATATTAACTAACTCTTCAGTCGATCTTCATTTCTTTGTTGTCGTGAATCAAAAATCTAATGAATCAACAAATAGCAAATTGTAAAACCCCCAAATCTTCTATTTTCATTTATGTTCTGCAAAGTTGTCAATAATTGTTTGGGTTTGTTAATTTGTTTAGGTTATGGATAAAGAACATTTTTGGTGATTTACTTTTGTTTAATTTGATTTACCTCTTTTTAATTAAAAGTTTTGTGATATGAAAAGGTTTAGATTTGATCTAGTTTTATTATTTGAATAGGTCTGAATTTCCATTCTAAATGGATAATCTGAACGTATTCAAATTTGAAACAAAGCAAATGTCAATGTTACTATGTACAACATAGAAAAGGGTAAACTGGATTAAATAAAGGTCTATGTATGTATGTATGTTTAATTATATATATATATGTTTAATTATATATATATATATATATATATGTACATATGTATATATGTTGTATGAAATTAACACCTTGTTCTTAATTCATTACCTAAATTGTTCTAACAAACCTAGGATGCAAGTTTTGATAGTTATGTTGTTATTTTTCCCATTACTAATATCATTAGTTATCCCATTATGCCATGTATTTAACGGTTTGATGTGGGAATTAGCTTGTATGCCTTTAATGTAGGCCGAATTGATAATTTACACTATTTGAACGTTTCTTCATTCGAACGAAAATTAGCATTTATCATACATATTAAATATTACATTTATATAGTGTAATCAACGTAATAATGATGCAATAAATACGTTAGAATAAGGTTAGAAATTGGAAATGTCCCCATATAAATTGTTGTGTGTGCGTATAAAATGGCTTATTTATATATTAAATAATGACACATAAACATGAAGTTAGTCGTCATTTATGGTAGAAGTCTGCCCGTAACTAATCGGCAAATCCAACAACCATAAGTGGGTTTCGGCTAATGTGAGCGGTCTGGGTGGCATAGGCCATTTAGTTTAGTACACGATGACATGCGGTCAAGCCCACTTGTAGTAGAAGTCTGCCCGGAACCGCCAGATATATCCAACATCTAAAGGTAGACGGTTTAATATGAGAAGTCTAGTATGTATATATATATATACACCTATTATGTGTGTAAATAGGTAGGCTTACTATGCCTTAGAAAGGTCTTAAGTGGCTGACTTTCTTGTTATCTAGTTTGGGTCTTAAGTGGTTAGGACTAGGACCATTCTGAAGGATTATTCCTTGGATTTGGACCAAAGTTACGGTACCCTCCTTTATTTGATTTGAAGTTGGTTTATAGGTTCTCCTTATCTAAAAGTTAGCCACGACAATAATGGAGTAGGGTAGTTTATCGGAATGTCCACTTCCTCTAAGAGCTTTGTGAAAGCCAACCTAGGAACAGATTTAGTATACGTGAGACGTAGCATGCTATTTATTTCACCAACTGTCTAAGAGAAGTCTTAAGCGGCGTAGGTGTTCTACCGTAATATTAGTTAAGCAGTACTATGAGGCATCCGCTCGAGGGGTCTTAAACTGCTATATGTGGCCTACCCTAAACCGCTACTAAGCGACGAGATACTCTTCTCATATTACTTGTGAGAATATATATTTAAGAATGTTGATGTACTAGGACGGAGTTTTAAGTGGCTAAGGTCCACCTTAGGGTTATAAGAGATCATGAGAATCCACTCTTAATAAATATGTTAGAATTGGCTTTAAGTTACCGAGAATGTCCACCTTGTTGGGTATTCACCCTAAATGCATTAATATAGGTCCTAAGTGATTGATTCAGATATCCACCTCATTGATTAAAATATTTCTTTGTATGTGTGTACTTATGTGTTTTGTAGGCATAACTTGACATATATAACCTACCCAATCTAGGGTATAGTCATTAATCAAATATTGTTTGCATTCACACAAGACTTTATATTCTGACCCCTCTCCTTAACATATTTAACAGGCCGGTAGGTGGGGTAATGACTCAATAGATGAAATGATGATCGAGCTTGAAGAAGGCGATGAGACTATAATGATATTATTAGTTATTATTACTCTTTGCTTATGGAAACTCTGGATTATGAACAATGATGATGTACCATTACAAATAAATGTATTTGACAATTTGTATCTAAATTAGTGGTTCTTAATAAATGGTACATCTTGTTTTGATATTATACTTTTTCGTTCCGCTATGTGAGATTCAATAACACTATACTATCTATTATTCTGTGCAAATGTAATTCCTTATAGGAACCTACAATCCATTTTGAGTGGCTCTAAGTTTCAATAGGCCTTTTTTGGGTCTAAATTTAAGCCCACTACTGGTGAGTTGTTACAGCATCAGAAATTTAAGACCACTACAGACGGTTTGTTACAACATTAGAAGGAATGCGATGTATCGCATCCTAGGGGATGCGATTATATCGCATCCTAAGGGACGCGGTCACTTCGCATCTAGAGGAATGCGATATTTCCTTTCTGAGGGATGCAAAGACGTGGTGCTAAGTAATGCGAGGTTGGGGAGTCGAAGTGCGTGAAGTGAGGCCAAAAGGATCGAAAATCATGTTTTGGTGTGTTGTGAGGCCTACGCTCGTGCGACTCCATCCGGACTTGGACCCTTCGTACTCTAGCTATACTTCGAGATTTGGTTTCACGCGACGGGCCGAGTAGAGTGGGCTTGGTATGCTTTTGGGAACCAGACCAAAAGGCCGGTTAACTTTTGCCCCCTCAAAGTACGTCTTGTCTCGGCATGATGTGCTTTGAGTTTAAATAATCGTCTTTGGAAGCAAGAAAAGATCTCCAAGCTGTTTAACACTTGGTCTTGATCATTCTGTTGAGCGTATCGAGAATCTCACTCTGTTGGTAGCTTCTTTGAACATCCAGTTCCTATCACTACAACAAAAACACCATTTCACAACTGCCAAAAACAGTTGTAATAACTCTACTACAATGGGCATCCGCCAGTCTTAATATCCACAGTTGTAATAGCATCAGACATTTTTACAACTGTTTTTGACAGTTGTAAAAATCCGTTTTACAGCTGCTTTTAACAGTTATAAAAAAAATTACAACTACTTTGTCTGC
This sequence comes from Allium sativum, assembly GCA_030737875.1. Lineage (NCBI taxonomy): Eukaryota > Viridiplantae > Streptophyta > Magnoliopsida > Asparagales > Amaryllidaceae > Allium > Allium sativum. The sequence continues at coordinate 10,393,500 of CM060913.1, forward strand.
TGTGCTAAATTCTACTATAACTGTTTCTGCCTGTTGTTAAATAAATGCAAAATTAATAAAAAAAAAAAGAGAGACTAAACACATTTTTCATAACAGATAAGCATGAACAATATAATAAAATGAACAATACACTATCATCAAATCATTGCACCATGTAAATTTCTCCTTCGAGCTACAAGAACGAAAATTCAATTTGAACAACATTCTTTGCTACATAACTACAACTCAAAGACACAAACTACCAAAGATAAACTCTAATCTAAGCAAATTTCAATCAAGATAACATGCCACATCTTAAGTACTCTTTTTTTTCCAACACAAATAATTAAGTAGGAAGTGCATCATTGCCTACATGGAACTCATGCCAATCCAATCAACTGCATACCATAATGAATGAAAGATTCAGTTGAAACTCAAAAAAAATTGATTCAAATTTAAAAATAAAGAGAAAAAGTTAATGTATACTACCATAGTATCAAGATGCAAATTTTTCTTAACCAATCCTCACCAAATTGAACATATGACCATCACATATTCAATGAATCTTTTCATGCAACGGTTAAATAAACATATTAAAATTCCATTATGCATATATATAAAAGAAATATCATAGTATATGTTTCAAAGAAAATGTGATAGGTGTTGTTCAGGAGAACCTTGATTAAAACCCGTAAATCCACGCTGAAATCTCTGTATCATAGATTTTTACGAACTGAAGTATATCAACAAATCGGTAAATAAATTTATTACGGAAGATTACTATCGCAGATGGTTGAACTACTCATTTTTGTCATTTCTATAAAGAAGCATATTTGACAACTGTTTTTAGGCATCATGCAACATAAAAATGTTTTAAGATCAAACTTAGTTGAATATATATTTGTATGCTACGATGAGGGAAATACATCATTATGCAATGTCCCATACTTCTAACTGAGTATGAATCATAAATTAAGTATACCTCCATGAACCACCTTATTTAGTCCCCTCCCCGTTTTCTGTAAAATAATTTAAAAAAAGATATGTAATATTGGCGAACAAAGTCCTGGATCGATTTACAGTAAAGACACATATCATTTGTTACAATATATCAAAGTCACAATCTTGGTCATCTACAACCTGGATATATAAATAGGTTGAAATAAGTTAAAAAAATGTAAATTATATACCTTCAAATAAGCCGTGAAGTTACTAATAATTGACAGAGAGATAGGTTGCCAACAACTTTAACTTGCCGATCAAAGTTTTTATTTCCCAGTTGAAACTGAAATTATTCATAAACAGAAGCGAATGGTCGAGGGGAGGGATAGGAGTTGAGGGGCGTTGTCAAAATCAATGATCACCCAATCCAAGACCACAATTAACTTCCGTCACCTGTAAAACCACGCAACATAAATCACCGCTCAGACCTGTAACTTCAAATGTATAATAACTTGAATCTAAATCTGCAATCATCTCAAAATCATAGGAAACGATTAATGTAATTAATTTCAAGGAGCTAGAGGAGGAGAAGTTCGGATATTCCCATAAACGACCCAGTCATACTAAGGAGCTAGAAGGAGCAACCACGGAAAGAAATTCCCAAAGAAAACTAATCCATTTGAATGGAAAATAAACTAAATCAGATCAAGTTGAAACTAAAAGTGTTTTATCGTGAAATTCAAACTCAAGAAGAACCTGAGCACATAAACCAAATACCACTAAGCAACTTTGACCTAGGCTCCCACCAAAACCAGACCAAAAAACTCAAGGTTTCCTGCAAATTCCGGGATAAGTACTATGAGCAGGCGTGGATTACTTTAGAGGAGTACCTGGGATTATTGAACTAGAAAGGAGGAGGGTACAGAAAAGGGGAACTTATATGAGTTTTCAGCAAGCGACAAGGAAGATAAATGGAGAAAAATCAAGGGTGCTGCAGAAGAGGAAGGATAGCGGAGTGGGGACTCACACGAGAGGGTGAAGCATTCGCGAGAGAGAAGAGGACACAACAGGAGAAAAGGAAATAAGGTTTAAAAATAGATGGCGGCAGAAGAAACGAGAAGGGAATTAGGTTTTGTATAGAGTAGATTAAGAGGAGTTGAAAATTAAAAAGAAATGAGGCTGGCGGGAAATGAAATTTTAGTGGAAAGAGAAGCGGGAAGCTAAGAAACCTGATACCATCAGCGAAACAAAGTTATTTCTATATTTAAGGGATGCTTATAAATTGAGTTTCTATTTTTTTATTTAACAACAGTTAGTGATGATTATTTGTCAATTATCAATCATTAATTAAATATTTAGTATTTATTTATTATTAATTATTGTTTTCTAATTATTAATTAGTAATAGAAATTATTTCATATTTCAAATTAATTATCAATTTTTATTTTATAATAGTAATTATTATAACTAATATTTAAATATTATTGATTAAGCGTTGTTTATTTCATATTAGTTTTGTTACTTGATTGTTAATTATTTTTATTATAACTAATTAAGTATTGTTATTATTTAATACTTTGCAATTGACAAAAATAGTTTTAATAGGCATCTATTACAACAATAAAATAAGAAAAGTTTGTAAAAACAAACATCTTTTACAACTGACAAAAATAATTGTATTAGACATCTATACAATAGCCAAAAAAATGAGTTGTCACAAATAAGTGTCTATTACAACTGGCACAAAAGAACAGTTGTAATAGACATCTAATACAACAAGCAGAATAAAGTTCTTGTGACAAACTAATTTACTACAACTATCTGATTGAAACAGTTGTAAAAAACCTTTATTACAATTGGCATTTTCTGACAGTTATAAAATTACAACTGTAGCAAAGTGTTTTTATTGTAGTGTATCTACTCATGAAGTTAAACGTTAGTCGTCGACTCTCATTTACGTAGGGACGTAAATGAGTCGTGGTCGGCACAGTGTTGCGTGTACGCTCACACATTTTCACGTGGTTTTGCACGGTGCGATCGAAGCTTGAAAATAAAACATGAACAACGGATGTGGTGTCGATATACGTCTACGCGAGTTTGATTTCGAAGACGATATCGAGCCATGGACTCGATCGCTTGTCATACGTTCTCGAGGCGTTTAGACTTGCGAGTGTTCGGTTTGTTAGTGAATCGAATCAGTGTCGATTATCATAATATCGAAAGCGCGTGTGCGCGATCGTAATTTGAATCGTAAGTCAGAGATTTCTCAAAGTTTGTAAATATCATCCTCGTTCATCCACCACTTTTATATACGTATATATATATATATATACACAAATATATAAATTATAGGATATATATATAGGGATGCTATACGAACGATATTTCGTATCCTGTGAGGGGATGTGAAATCTTGCATCCCCGAAGGGATGCGAGTTCCCAACCGGGATAGGCCCACCTTCCCCTTGCCCTCATATAAAAGCCTAAAATAGCCTCTCTCTCTCTCCTCTCTCACTTTGCTCAATCTTTCGCATCTGAACAACCTCCTATTACCCTTGACTAAACTCAAACCCGAATTAGACACTTTAGGTGGGTTTTTCGAATCGAATCTGAGTCTGAAATCTCCCCACCACCTAGCTGCCCCAATCGAACTCGAATCCATGATTTCTGGTCGGGTTTGATCTTGTGCTAAGGAGGAGAATGAGTGCGAAGGAGAGGGATAAGGAGAGAAGGAGGAGAGGATAAGAGGGGGAAGAAGGGGAGAGCAATTCATGCCGCATCCTTGGGGATGCGTACCTCTACGTCAGTTGGATGCGGCTTCTCGCATCCGAGGATGCGAGGGTTCGCATCCACAAGATGCGATTTCCCGCATTCGAAGGATACGAGGACTGCTTCCCTATAGGGGATGCGGTGCGAATTGAAAATTGAGCAGGAGTTAAATGTTGAGAGGGGATTCGAACTCTCGTTGAGAAGGGATGCGAGACTTCGAGCCAGAAGGGGATACGATTTTTGCACCCCTTGGACTTAGAAAATTTTGGACCTTCCTAGTTGTGATGCATTCTACTTTTCCTTACAAGTAGTTTTAATCCCATATAGCCTAGCCGTAAGACTTGCACCGTTTTCGCAACGTTTCGTGATTGAACTGGACTTAGGCTTGCACATAAGATTTAGATTAAATAATTATAATTCTTATATATATAGAATTGCATATTCAAATTTATACTAAATCCTAAAAGAAAAGAGATTAGAAAAGAATATAGATGTGAAGGTTTGTAGAAGAAAACCTAATATAATTCTTTGGAACTCAATGGCAGAATGGTGGCTATGGGATGGAGATGATTAGGTTTAGGGGAGGTGGAATATAATGCTATTTATAGGAGTGTGTGCAAATAATAGCCGTAGGATTAATCATATTTAATCTTGGCAATTAATTATGTAATAAACACTCCAAAACCTAGCCCAAACCAACTTCATCATGCCATGGCTGAGCCAAGCGGTCGACCCCCAAGGGTCTGAAATTGCCAATAAATTTGTTTAATTAATTGAAAATTTTATTAGATTAAAGGTTTATATATATTTATTTCATTGATTTCTTTGATTGATTTCTTTTCTTTATTTTCAAATCCTTGTCCCCTTTTGCAAGAGATTATATACATATATACAAATTCAAACTTCATGAGATATTCTTTCTAATTAATATATCAATATTCCATATATTTATTTCATTGAATTTCAAACTTTGTGCGCAAACTATTTTGCGTACAACTTAATTAAGGGTTTATTTATTTATTTCTGAATTAATTTTGTCCCCCACTACTTATCCATACGTTTGAATTTCAAATTACCTAGTGGAATTCTTTTATTCCAATTTATTCATTATTATCCCCTATAAATTTATTTATTTTATCAATTCAAACGTTTAAATGTATATATTTATAGTACAATCTAATTTAATCATAATTTCTTTATACGGACTCCGTTTACAATATATTATATATGAAACATATCAAAATTTCGTCACGAACACAAGTGTAATATTTTCGTAGATAAATTCTTCATTTCCAAAATTCCATTTTTTCTGTTGTTTTGTTTATTTAACTTATTGTTATTACTTAATTATCTAGTCTACTTAATATATATATATATTTACGGGGTGTTACAAGAGTTATTGTCTGACTCACTCCTCTTTCTTCCTTTTTCTTCCCTACCAGGCTTGTAGCGTGGAGGTGATTAGTTCATATTTTTTAGAGTGTTATTCTTGGAGATTCATTCTTGTTGTAGATGTACTCATCTTTTGTTTTATCTTATTTTATGGAGTTGGTTGTATTGTTAGTTATTCTAAGGGATACTCATATTATTATACTCTGATTTGTGACTAAGATATTCTTTTCATGGGACATGTGATTGGAGACTAAAATGTTATATGGTTTTTGAAATAAATGTTATGTTTTCGGTTTTATAAACGTTTCCGCTATAATTATTATTTTATGTCTTGTGAATCTTTGTCTCTATGATATCTTCCATCACAGGGTTCCAAAATCAAGTTGCATCTCAGTTTATTTGTGCTTCTATCAGGCTGATACATCAATTTTGAGCACTTGGCCTATCGATCTTCATTGATATTTGAGGAAGCCATCTCCAGACCACCTCTGCCCTCCCCTATGGAATGAACCTCCATTGAAGAAGGATTGATCAATCAATGCCGATCCATATCCCATGGATTAATATTGTTCATTGACTTTGCTTCAATGGACTTCAAACTACTTGGCATGATTCTGACGTCTTGTAGAGCCTGCCCTCCAAGTTTCTTGTGATTATAATGAATTTATTTGGTTTAGCTCCCATCTCCAACCTAAATCCCAATAGTTGTCAACACTAATAGGAAAATCAAGCATGTAACACCCCACCTCCGTTAAGGTCACTCACAAAGGGAATGCCTTAACTTTGGTGGAGCATTTTAGTAAACAGAACAGAAACTTACAAGACAGATAAAAACAGTACTTGAAAATTTTTAACTTTATTACAGTAGAAACAGAAATCAATATGGTTACATCCTTTCAAATCTCAGAATTCAAGTACAAATATCAGTCTTGTACAAAAGCCTTCAAAAATGCATGTTTAAAATCATAATCCCCATGGAACGGGAGCTATACAGAGCCAAGCCATACTTTAAGCACTTCAAGCAAAGAGAAATCCGGATCAAGCTAAAGTATTTCCCTCCTTGGATAACCTGGGGGGGAAACGGAAGAAAGGAGGCGAAACAACAAGGGTCAGACAAAAAGTCTGGCAAGTCCAGTGACTTTCAGCATATGAACAGATAATAATAATATGATATGAACATAAAACTGGATGTGAGATAACTGTAACAGGTGTAGCAGATATAACAGAAAAACAGAATGATATAAACTATTGTTTTACACTTCTCTGCACTAATACTAGTATAGCAGAATTAGGTGTCACCCTAATGTCTAAATTGAAGCAGGAACGGGTGCAAAATACTTTAACAGAAACAGAATGCTAATAATGGGCCTTTACTACCCGATCAGAAACAGACAGAAGCAGAAACAGATTTATCCCTACGGAAACAGAAATTATAATTAGGTGTACACTAGTAATGGGCCTTTACCACCCGAACAGACGGTACCACGTAGAAACAGACAGGTGTTACCACCCAACAGAAACAGACGGTACCAACAGAAACAGACAGAACTAAGTGTACCCTAAAACCTTACCCCAAGCGATCGGCTCCCTAATACATAAATATCCTGTGTCGGCCCCACAATAGGGTGTATCACTCCCTAAAGTGACAACCAATTGGCATAGACCTATTTACAGATGTCACGGCGTCTTACATCCTCAGAGGCAGACCGGGATCCATGCACGCACATGACCCGGTTGGAACGCACCATCAACACCCCTCGCCATTATCAGAATGAACCACTTATAATTAGTTCAGTAAGCGTGCCCGGACCCTACCTACTGTTGGGTCAAAGTTTTGATACCAGAAAGGGTTACTGACTAATATGGGTCCCAAACAACAGATGACACAAGTAATTCCCCTCCTAACCTTGTGTCCCCAGACTAACAGATCTCAGATTAACTTGTTTACAAGTTCAGACATGCAGAATTCAGATTTACTAGTTCACAGATTAAGTTAACAAGTTTTCAGACTAACAGATCAGATGTACAGATTTTTCAGATTTGTCTAACTTTGTATTGGGCCTACAGATTCATGGACGGGTTCACTACACCTATTAATCCAGTTGGTTTGACCCTATTTTCCCCCAATACGTTTTAGACGTCATTCTTATCTTAGATTTGCATTAATTAATTATTAATGCCCAGACCTCTCACATTAGGTTGCTAGCTTGTGGCCGCTGGATGGGCCGGGCGGTTCCGGGCAGACTTCTGCCACAAGCCAGACCTAACCTCGTGTCTTAAGCAGGTTATGACTAACTTCTCACATTAGAACCTATTGTTTGCGGCTACTGGATGTGCCGGGCGGTTCCGGGCAGAATTACGCCGCAAACTCATTCTAACCTCGAGTTAGCCATGTTTATCTTTGCGGCCAATTAATTAATAATTTACCGTTTATGCGTACGCCCAATATATATATATGCCAATTCAGATTATATCAATAACAGGATGATTATATCAACACAGCAGATAACAGATTTTAGCAGATAGCAGATTTTTCCAGATTATATGACTTAACGGATTTAATAGCTTTAGCAACTTAGCAGATTTTGGCATATAACAGGTTAGGCATCTCAACAGACAAATTTAACAGATTTGGCATTTCAATCTAATTAGCAGTCTAGGCAATATAACAGAACTAGCAGTTTTAGGCATTTTCAACGGATTCAGTAGATGACAGATTTAGCAGGTTTAATATTTCTAAATGTTCTATTTACATGCCTTGCCTAAACATAAATTAGGCCTAAATTCATATGCCTAAATAATTGTCATGATTCACAATATGATCATATACTTCCATGTTTGCATACCTTTACATAGCGCAGAATATGGACATAATTTACCCTATACATATGTTCCAATTTTTGTTAAACTAGCATTTTACAGTAGATTCACATATAAATTATACCAAATATAACCATTAATTCCAATGCATGCCATATATCCAAAAATCCCTATTTAGGTGTAATCACAATAATAGATATCCTAATTAATGTAAATCTTTTACACCTAAGTTTCCATATCTTCTTCTTTTTTTTAAAGTCATGAATCATTATGCAAACTATACCCAACAATCTAAATCTTTACATCATATCTTCTAAAAATCAAATCTTAACTTTTATATGCATTTTGTCCAAAGTCTCAAATCATATGTAATCTTACAGTGGTTCCTCTTCTTCTTTTATCACAGAATACGCATAGGTCTAAAACTAGTTTATAACATATGCTTATTTTTCTAATTAATTACAGATCTAAATAACATATGTTCATTTCTCTAATTAGTTACAAATCTAAATTACAACATACTCTATGCATGCAATATATAAATTACATGTTCATAGTCAAATTTATGCATCCAATCCCAAGTCACATGTCCAATATATTTTATGCTTCAGATCTAAAGTCATACGTTCAATTCAGTCTTGTCAAATTTCGCATCATTCATTAATTGTCCCAAATTTTGCGTTCTTACGTTAATCTCTTTATGAGATTGGGCACAGGCTCGTGGTAGCCTGGCTATAGAAACAGAAAAGAAGAAAGGAATACAGAACGGTCACAGAAAACAGATCCAACAGAAGAGAATATATATACAACCTCAAACTCAGTTTTAAATGCATATCAAAATTATAATTAACGTTTATAGCGGAGAATAACTGTACTTGCCTTGGTTGGATTAAAGAAAGAACTTTAGTTATTGCAGAATTGTTGCAGAAGCTCTAATCTCTAATTTGAATTTAGGATGATGTTGATTGACTTCTAGCTTTGATTCTAGCAGAGTAGCGACGCCATTTTTATTTTTAATTAGAAGAAGAGAGCAATGGAGGCTAGAGAATTGTGTTAGAGACTTAGGTTAGGCAGAGTCTAGGGTCATTTTTATAGAGTTTATGAACTGATTAGGACCATCGATGTTGCTTGGATTGATCGTAGCCATTCATTCGAAAGAGAGACCAATTAGAGCCTGCCACCTAGCCCTAATGACAAAGCAAGCTTCTGAAAATCGACCAAACCCAGACCTGGCCAGCCAGGGCTAGACCAGACCTGGCCAGCAGGTCATTTTTGACTTGGGCGCACTTGGCAGGTGCGCCAGGTCAAAAATGTACTGGCGCACTTCCCAAGTGCGCCAGTGCATTTTTGTTCTGGCGCACTTCCCAAGTGCGCCAGTGCATTCTGACCCGTTTTCCGGTTTTTCGCCCAACTTCGTTCGTCCATAACTTCTTCATACGATATCCGTTTTACGCAAACTCAGACTCTATCTCAAGCAGAATTCCGAGACGAACGCAATGGCGTATCCCGTTTCCCTTAATTCTTTGATTTGAAATTAATTATACTTTAATTTATGACTTTCACGGTTATAGAATACACGGGGTGTTACATTCTCCCCCACTTAAAAGGATTTCGTCCCCGAAATCTTCAAGTTAAGAAGAATGTGTCCTACTATCCAATCACCCATCTACTCAACCATCATCCACAAGCATCCATTGTCCTTAGAAAACTTCTAATGTTGTATGAACATATGCAAAAGTGTGTGTATATGTTCCTTATCTAATGCAAAGATCAGGCGGTCTACTGATTCAGTTGACCTCCTTAATGCGAATTATGTCAGTGCCATGAGTCCAACATGTATGCAATAGAATTCTGATGATATATATTATTTATATATGAGTGCACAATCATTCACTCAAATGCAACATCCATGTGCTGAATCAACCATTTTGCATCCACAAGAATTGAAAAATGCTCACACATCCATATGCAGTATGAGAGTGTTTTCGAGCCGATCTAGTGCCTAGTGTGTGTATATGCATCCACGGGCAACCACTAGCAACCACTTGCATCCACTTGCAACCATCAAACATAACATGTCTCAAACACATGTTTACACCCATTAGTTTCTACCTAAAGTTCGAAGATTCGATCGATAGGATACAGTCGAATGATGGAAGTGAGTACAGATAGAACGAAAATTTGGTTCCTATTAGACATGGGTCCTAAGTATCGGCCCCAAAGACCGAAACCAACATCAAATTGACACCCAGAGGATTACCTTCTTTAGACAATGTCAAAACTGGAAATCCTATAAAAAGTATTTAGATATTTACAGACTACTGGTACAGATCAGGTTCCCTAATGATTCTTAGGAAGTTAAGCATGATAAAATCATACCCCACGAAAACTCAGAATGTTTGCGTCATACTTGACGCCTAAGACAGATATCCCTCAAACCCCAATCCCAAACAGATGATCCATAACCCTTATGGGTCTGAGTCTACAGCGGAATTCAGAAATAATACTAGTATTAAAGTGCAGAGTATCGATTACAAAATCAAAATACCAGGATCAGAAAAAGTCTTAACTCCATAATCAGATAAAGAAATTAAACCTACTATAGAAATTTATCCTAATCCTATCCTATCCACTAGCCTCGAAAGTGTTCGCCTTCCCTCCAGCAGTTGGTCCTGCCCTCTTCCCTTGTCCTCGTTTCTTCGGGCAGTCCCTAGTGAAGTGTCCTATCTCACCACAGTTGAAGCAAGCGCCCTTCTTTGGATCCACTTTCTTATCGTGTGTCCTATCCATGTCTCCCATGTACTTTCTCCATTCGTGACCTTCCACCAAAATGAAGCTTCATCCTTCATTAACCAAGCAGCTGGTCGAACCTTCCTCCCATCATCTATCTCAAAGGTACCAATAAGTCCTCTACTTCGTTCAGCCAACTTTTAGCCTCGACAACGTCTCAGTCCCATAAAGCGGTTTTCCTCCCATCGCACGGAAGTCCTTACATATCTTAGAAAAAGCATCTATACGCGGAGGAAGAGATTCAAAAAGGGAAAGAGGAAGGAACTCGAAACAAAGAATCGAAAGAAAGATATATGGCTTTTAGGGATTATTTATTTTATTTTTCAAAAATAAGCTTTACCTTTGAAAATACTTCCTTTTTAAATCCTTTTTGAAAATAGTTTTCAAAACTTTTTATCAAATCTGGTAACCTTTAGCTCTGATACCAAGTGTAACACCCCACCTCCGTTAAGGTCACTCACAAAGGGAATGCCTTAACTTTGGTGGAGCATTTTAGTAAACAGAACAGAAACTTACAAGACAGATAAAAACAGTACTTGAAAAATTTTAACTTTATTACAGTAGAAACAGAAATCAATATGGTTACATCCTTTCAAATCTCAGAATTCAAGTACAAATATCAGTCTTGTACAAAAGCCTTCAAAAATGCATGTTTAAAATCATAATCCCCATGGAACGGGAGCTATACAGAGCCAAGCCATACTTTGAGCACTTCAAGCAAAGAGAAATCCGGATCAAGCTAAAGTATTTCCCTCCTTGGATAACCTGGGGGGGGGGGAACGGAAGAAAGGAGGCGAAACAACAAGGGTCAGACAAAAAGTCTGGTAAGTCCAGTGACTTTCAGCATATGAACAAATAATAATAATATGATATGAACATAAAACTGGATGTGAGATAACTGTAACAGGTGTAGCAGATATAACAGAAAAACAGAATGATATAAACTATTGTTTTACACTTCTCTGCACTAATACTAGTATAGCAGAATTAGGTGTCACCCTAATGTCTAAATTGAAGCAGGAACGGGTGCAGAATACTTTAACAGAAACAGAATGCTAATAATGGGCCTTTACTACCCGATCAGAAACAGACAGAAGCAGAAACAGATTTATCCCTACGGAAACAGAATGTAGAATTAGGTGTACACTAGTAATGGGCCTTTACCACCCGAACAGACGGTACCACGCAGAAACAGACAGGTGTTACCACCCAACAGAAACAGACGGTACCAACAGAAACAGACAGAACTAAGTGTACCCTAAAACCCTACCCCAAGCGATCGGCTCCCTAATACATAAATATCCTGTGTCGGCCCCACAATAGGGTGTATCACTCCCTAAAGTGACAACCAATTGGCACAGACCTATTTACAGATGTCACGGCGTCTTACATCCTCAGAGGCAGACCGGGATCCATGCACGCACATGACCCGGTTGGAACGCACCATCAACACCCCTCGCCATTATCAGAATGAACCACTTATAATTAGTTCAGTAAGCGTGCCCGGACCCTACCTACTGTTGGGTCAAAGTTTTGATACCAGAAAGGGTTACTGACTAATATGGGTCCCAAACAACAGATGACACAAGTAATTCCCCTCCTAACCTTGTGTCCCCAGACTAACAGATCTCAGATTAACTTGTTTACAAGTTCAGACATGCAGAATTCAGATTTACTAGTTCACAGATTAAGTTAACAAGTTTTCAGACTAACAGATCAGATGTACAGATTTTTCAGATTTGTCTAACTTTGTATTGGGCCTACAGATTTATGGACGGGTTCACTACACCTATTAATCCAGTTAGTTTGACCCTATTTTCCCCCAATACGTTTTAGACGTCATTCTTATCTTAGATTTGCATTAATTAATTATTAATGCCCAGACCTCTCACATTAGGTTGCTAGCTTGTGGCCGCTGGATGGGCCGGGCGGTTCCGGGCAGACTTCTGCCACAAGCCAGACCTAACCTCGTGTCTTAAGCAGGTTATGACTAACTTCTCACATTAGAACCTATTGTTTGCGGCCACTGGATGTGCCGGGCGGTTCCGGGCAGAATTACGCCGCAAACTCATTCTAACCTCGAGTTAGCCATGTTTATCTTTGCGGCCAATTAATTAACAATTTACCGTTTATGCGTACTCCCAATATATATATATGCCAATTCAGATTATATCAATAACAGGATGATTATATCAACACAGCAGATAACAGATTTTAGCAGATAGCAGATTTTTCCAGATTATATGACTTAACGGATTTAATAGCTTTAGCAACTTAGCAGATTTTGGCATATAACAGGTTAGGCATCTCAACAGACAAATTTAACAGATTTGGCATTTCAATCTAATTAGCAGTCTAGGCAATATAACAGAACTAGCAGTTTTAGGCATTTTCAACGGATTCAGTAGATGACAGATTTAGCAGGTTTAATATTTCTAAATGTTCTATTTACATGCCTTGCCTAAACATAAATTAGGCCTAAATTCATATGCCTAAATAATTGTCATGATTCACAATATGATCATATACTTCCATGTTTGCATACCTTTACATAGCGCAGAATATGGACATAATTTACCCTATACATATGTTCCAATTTTTGTTAAACTAGCATTTTACAGTAGATTCACATATAAATTATACCAAATATAACCATTAATTCCAATGCATGCCATATATCCAAAAATCCCTATTTAGGTGTAATCACAATAATAGATATCCTAATTAATGTAAATCTTTTACACCTAAGTTTCCATATCTTCTTCTTTTTTTTAAAGTCATGAATCATTATGCAAACTATACCCAACAATCTAAATCTTTACATCATATCTTCTAAAAATCAAATCTTAACTTTTATATGCATTTTGTCCAAAGTCTCAAATCATATGTAATCTTACAGTGGTTCCTCTTCTTCTTTTATCACAGAATACGCATAGGTCTAAAACTAGTTTATAACATATGCTTATTTTTCTAATTAATTACAGATCTAAATAACATATGTTCATTTCTCTAATTAGTTACAAATCTAAATTACAACATACTCTATGCATGCAATATATAAATTACATGTTCATAGTCAAATTTATGCATCCAATCCCAAGTCACATGTCCAATATATTTTATGCTTCAGATCTAAAGTCATACGTTCAATTCAGTCTTGTCAAATTTCGCATCATTCATTAATTGTCCCAAATTTTGCGTTCTTACGTTAATCTCTTTATGAGATTGGGCACAGGCTCGTGGTAGCCTGGCTATAGAAACAGAAAAGAAGAAAGGAATACAGAACGGTCACAGAAAACAGATCCAACAGAAGAGAATATATATACAACCTCAAACTCAGTTTTAAATGCATATCAAAATTATAATTAACGTTTATAGCGGAGAATAACTGTACTTGCCTTGGTTGGATTAAAGAAAGAACTTTAGTTATTGCAGAATTGTTGCAGAAGCTTTAATCTCTAATTTGAATTTAGGATGATGTTGATTGACTTCTAGTTTTGATTCTAGCAGAGTAGCGACGCCATTTTTATTTTTAATTAGAAGAAGAGAGCAATGGAGGCTAGAGAATTGTGTTAGAGACTTAGGTTAGGCAGAGTCTAGGGTCATTTTTATAGAGTTTATGAACTGATTAGGACCATCGATGTTGCTTGGATTGATCGTAGCCATTCATTCGAAAGAGAGACCAATTAGAGCCTGCCACCTAGCCCTAATGACAAAGCAAGCTTCTGAAAATCGACCAAACCCAGACCTGGCCAGCCAGGGCTAGACCAGACCTGGCCAGCAGGTCATTTTTGACCTGGGCGCACTTGGCAGGTGCGCCAGGTCAAAAATGTACTGGCGCACTTCCCAAGTGCGCCAGTGCATTTTTGTTCTGGCGCACTTCCCAAGTGCGCCAGTGCATTCTGACCCGTTTTCCGGTTTTTCGCCCAACTTCGTTCGTCCATAACTTCTTCATACGATATCCGTTTTACGCAAACTCAGACTCTATCTCAAGCAGAATTCCGTGACGAACGCAATGGCGTATCCCGTTTCCCTTAATTCTTTGATTTGAAATTAATTATACTTTAATTTATGACTTTCACGGTTATAGAATACACGGGGTGTTACAAAGCATAACATCCAATTCAATCAATTAAATGAATCAAATAGCAAAGCATATGAACCCTAAACACAAACAATCATTCGAAGCATAAAATCGTGATTCTATCGCACATATTTATAGTATCAAATAAGGTTAACCTAATTGCTATTATTTTGAACTTATCATATTAGCCCATTATATATCTAGTTAGGTTAGCCTAGGGCTGTCAGATCTGAAATGATTAAATTTAAATCGTCTAGGTTTATTTAGACATAAAAGTGTTAAAATACCATATTTTATACATATAGTGCAATATAAACCTATGAGAGATCAAAACAACTCATCAACTAGTATAGATCAATGAGAGTTCTATTGGGATTGTAAGGAAATCTAATCGAGATACCCTTTACATAATGAGATCTAGTCGACCTATGTGAATCTAGCCTCTATTTGATGACTAAAGATGATATATATGGATTAAGATGTAATTTGCGAATTTGGGAAGAGATTTAGGGTCAGGTTTAGGATGTGGCCGATAGGAAACGAGTGGAATATATTATATTAATCTCCTCTCTACTTCTATTTATTATTGCAGGTCATAAGACTAATGGGCATGTTAATATTAACCTATTAGCATCCCCTATTATGGCCAGTAGGAAGTTTTAAAAACTTAAATTGTTATATCTTCCAAACCGCTAGCCCAATTTTTTTTGTATGATCACTCCAAGGAAAAGGAAACCACCACTCGAATACAGTGACATCGGTTAGAGAATCTAATTCGATTAATGGTCATCAAAAAAACTGCTGCTTTACCTACAAGCCTATGTCCTTTTTCCTGTGTTTCCATAAGAAATTCCTTTTCATGTCCCGATAATTTTTGGTTCTTCTAAGACGAATGGTAAATTTTGATTGCTGATATTCCCTGTGAACTTCTTTTGTAAGATCTCCACTATCTAGGATACATCATCTTCCTTACTTCCTTAACTATCCATTGGTCTAAACTAAAATTATTTAACCCGTCTTTCATAATTCCACCCAATCTTTTGATCCATTCACCTAATAATGGATCATCCTTCTTCCTAGAAGTAATTTTGTTCGTTATTACTAGTGAACTTCTAAATAGAAAAATATAGTGGTTTCTTCACTAGAACTGGCCTTAGATCTTATTTGTACACCATAAGGAGTTGATGCTTCCAAGTCTTTCCATCCAACCATCATTACAAATGTCGCATTATGATGTTTTCACGTAAATGCATTTGCAAAATTATTCTGTTTTCCTGACATGTACTCGATTCTAAAGTTATATGATGCCAATAATTCTAACTATCTTTGTCGTCTCATGTTCAAGTCCTTTCGAGGGAACAAGTATCTTGTTGATTATTCATTTGCAAACAATTTGTATCTTTCTCTTAAAAGTAATATCTCCATATCTTCCTAGCTACTTTTAGCACCCTACTCTTTTAATTTCCCATTTTGAGGTAGACATTCACCTTTTTACTCTATCCACTCCAGGTCTCTAAGGATTTATTATCACTAAAGAAAGAAAACATCTCTTTGTTTCACAATGCCATACCTACAACGACGTCGCATGGATACTTAATATGTTGGAAGGTGATCTAGAAAGCTCTGGTTTTAATCCATGATTAGGTTTTGTTTCTCTTTATCACTATATCTGTATTCGCATACCTATATCTTGATAACTTCTCAGGCCTTGTTGAATACTCAAGCACTATCATGTATCCCTACACCAACTTTGCAGACTTTCTATAAAACATTGACTTAGCAATCTCCAACATGAACCTTTATTCAATTTTCAATGGAACACTGCCCAAGTCATGGTATCCTCAGCTATTCTTACTATTAAAATGTTCCACAATTACAATATAGATCCTTGTAGTCATTTGGATGACAGTCTCCAATTCTTCTCATCATTCAACCCTGCATAAGCAAAGATTCGTCCATAGTGAAGCAACTGATTCTCTAGTTTAACAACACCTTTAGTTCCAACAAAACGACTTTCCTATATTTCACGCATAATCCAACCTTAAAGTAACCATAATTATTGAATGGAATTTCGAAATTTGCTCCTCAGGCTATCCCAACAATAGTTATGGCTTGCATTAAGTTAACAAAGAACTATTATATTGCTGATATATTCACTGGGGATACTCCAGCAACCACATTAGCATTAGTTTGTCAAACATGGTTTTTCCTATTATTGGGTATGATATTTCCTTTAGTCATTATACTTGCTTCGCCTGGATTAACTCTCCCATTTTATGCCTCCATGTCTTACTACGTTATATTTGCATTCAAACTTCAGTAAGGTATGGGAAAACCATCTGAGCGTAAAAGAAAGATAAAAATAGAGAAAGATGCACTTATATGAAATAAATGCAAGCATGTAACTATAGTGTTATCCTATACCCTAAATAGAGATAGGTTCTATATACTTATATATAACAATTGCAAACATGTTACTGTAACATTATCCTATAATCATGTTTATTCCTTAATTCATTAGGATAATGTTCGAAAAAACTTCAAAGTTCAAAATTATGTTAGCTTTACGTAACCTTAGGATATGGTACCAAACTATAATATCTGCTATTTTAAGGCTCAAAACTAACTATTGTAGATGTTGTAGTTATTTATAATATTAATTCCCAAAGATAGAATCAAGGTAAGTTAACAGATTTAATATTAAAATCACATGAATATGAAATAAACTTAAGAAAATTTCCATATTGTTTTTTGTCATTTCATTTAGATGATATTTTATGTATATTACATAACCTCAAACTTAGCCCAGGTTTTGAAAAAATGTAGAAATAAAATGTAACGACCCGTGTTTTTCGACCATTTGAATATGAATATTTAAATTAGTTTTAAAATATTATATTAAAAATATTAATGGAATTTAATATTAAATTCGTTATTGAAACGAAGTTGAACGTTATAATTTATATATATTATAAATCGAGCCTGAAATGGCGCTGCAGTTCGCAATATAGAGTTTTGAACTTCAACTGAGAATACAGGATTCAATATAAGTCGGATTTCTGTGAAACAAGAAACGCTGGGAGCGTGTTAATGATAATTTTCATATGAAAGAGAAAAATCAGATTTCGTGCTATAGTTTGATAGTTATGGCCAAATCAAATTTTGAAATAGTCGCTATGGAAAATCGTTATTAAATTATAGGCCCTTAAAATAGCCATTTTGCAAACAGACTCTGTTTTCGACGAAACCAGTTTCATTAGAACCGTATCGTTAAATTATTGCACGGTGTTAAATGGCGTGGCAAACCGACATCGTATGTGACCACAGCAACCATAAACGCCCGTTCAAATTCTATAGCGCGCATTCAAATAAATAAAGAGACATTTGAGTGTAACTTGAGCAGACGATCGAATTAGGCCACGAAACCAGTTCCGTTGAGTTCGTATCGTCGATTAGAGTCAGAATAAGTATATAATTTGTTATTTTTAGAGATCGAGAAATTTAGCGTTAAAAAGGGTAAGGCGGTTCGGGGTAAAAATAGCCTTCCGGGGCAACAGTCTCAGAATGCGACGAAATTAGTGTCGTTGGGTTCGTATCGAAAAGTTATTGTCAATGTTCGCAGTTTCAAGTGAATTTGATTTATCTGGTGATCATAGAAAAATTAAACGTGTGTTCATTTCTGGTTTCATAAAGGAAAATTTTCCAAACGACCTCGGATTTCGATGAAACTTGTCCCATTGGTTTCAGAATACCTTTTTACATCAAGACTAGCCTTTTTATCAGTAGACAGAAGTCGATAGTAGTTAGTTTTACGTGTTACTTTACCATGAAGTTTCATTGATAATTAAATAATAAATCATATACCCTATGTCCACCCAATACACATAGACTATACAGTAGCAGACCTAAAATTTGTAAAATCCACCTCAAAATGTGCTATGCGCCTACCCTCTCATTTCCTTCAAATCACAATGAGGTGTCATGTACTACACGAAAAGAAAACACATGCTAATTTCTGCAATCCTACATCCTACCCGTATACAGCTTACTGTTAATTCCTTGGGTGCCAAGGGTTTGCCCATTATATATACACACCCTGAATTCCCATTTTCCCATTCCTCTCAGTTTCTTTTCAACTCCATCAAATGACAAAACCGTACCCTCCCTCTAGTATCACGAACAGCAAACAAAGCTCCACCGTAATATATATATATATGAACGAGGGGTGCCGGGGTGAAGGGTTCTCTGGAAAGTAGAGGTGGGCCGAAGTTCATGAGGGAAGTTAGTGCGTGGGTATGGAAATGAAATACTATTCGAACAGTGAAGTGGTTTACGTACTGGGAAAAGCAGCGGTAGGGGTTTATGTCTGTTCGAACATGATGGAGCGCGGTGAGTTCCAAGGGACTGCTGTGTTGGCAACAAGCTTGACGAAGCTGTTGTTGGGAACGAACGAAGGAGTCCACTTCAAGAATTTGCTGTTCCTTCTAAGCAGTAATTAAGTAATTAAAACCATGGTTAGTTTTAAGTTAATATGGGATTAATAAGTAAATTATTTACTTAAAGTTTGTCAACACAGAAGTTCGTGGGGAGCAGGGGACCAAAACGGACGGAGCGAAGGGTCTGGGGTAGGTAGAAACGTAGAAAGAAGAGTGGGAAGAGGACTGCAGCATGGTCCTTGGTCTGTGCAAACAAGAGAACCGCAGCCGAGATGGTCTTTGCGGTATGGAGGTGAATACAGGGGCTGGTGTCAAGTACGTGGGAAGCTTCATGCATGGGGTTGGCCCTTTTGTTTGAAAGAGAATCCGCCTGCGGCCTGTTGGGGTTAAAGTGGAAATGGTATAGGCTCTTAAACCTTAGAGAAAGTATTTAGCACCATAACTAATTAGTTTAAAAACTAATTGCTGTTTAATTATAACGTTAATTAAATGTTAATGGATGCAGGTGAGGGAAAAGGGGCACGGCTGAGTCGGTGTCTTTTGACCGGAAGAGAACGATGAACACAAGGCGGTCGGCCTAATTTTCTTTTAAAATGTAATTAATTTAAAGTAAACCGTCAATTAGATTTAATTAGTTTTAATTTAGAACATGTTAACCTTAAAATATTAATAACTCGTTATTATATTATCAGAATACAACCAAGGAGGTTGAAATGGGACCGTCCTGACAGGGTCTACGCCATGGAATTAGAACCCAAGGTGAGTTAAACTCACTCAGTTACCCTTTTTATATTTTATATAAAAATGGGTGTTTTTATTTTGAGTGCCCTGCTTGCCAATGATTGACTGTTTTGCTAATTATCTATTCATCTGTTAGATTAACAGATGAAATTAAACTGTGTTTAATTTCAGTGAAATACCAAATCGTTATTTTTAACGATTGGTTCCAATAAAAGGTGACTCACCTTGGTTGGTCACGTTTATAAAATAAACGTGTTTTCGTTTGAACTGGAGGAACTGATGAAAATGTTTTGTTGGTTAGTTGATGTAAAATGGTTGCTAATTGCTATGATATATCAGTTAAATGGAATTGTTTGACCTGGTTGGTGATAACCATTTGAATACAGGGAAGAACAGGTTGGAGGGATCCAACCGGATTCCTCAAATGTATTATTTATTTTCATATTATCATATATGAACTGATCTGTTTGTGTGATTGATTTGATGGTTGATTATTAAATGGATATTCAACATCTGTTTGGTTTAAGCCAATGGGCGATATTGGTTAAGTGTTTGGCAGAGTATGGCCTTTAAAACCAATCGAGTTATAGATATTGATTCACCGTCAAGTGAATCGATAGAGTTGAGGTTATAAAATTTATTTTATAACCAGAGTTAGATTTGAATTATATTATTTGAATAAAAGTTATTTAAGAGAAATAAATAAATATTTTATTTGTTTAAGACTTTGATTTGTTATGAAGTTATGTTGCAAAGATGTTAATCAGATTTACCAGTTGAAGGATAAGAAATGAACTTAAATGGTTAAACCTTGAAAATTTGTTTTGTAAAGAAACAAATGATTAGAATCTATCTAAATTAATTATATTTATAATTAATTTAAAGCAAGGATTGTTGAAATCGGTTAATGAGATAATCAAGTTTTTGAGTAATTAAATCGACCGTTTGGAATTAGAATTGTTTATCAAGTTAACGTGGTTTGACTAAAATAGTTAAATGAATATTGTTTGAATTTAAATAAGGATTTAAAAGGGATTTAATATTTAATTTAGTTAATAAAGGGATTTACTACTAAAGTAGTTATTGTTGAAATAAGTTATTATTTTAAATCATGATGAATTTAGGAATATATCTTTAAATGGGAATTCATTTAAAAGGTTACCGAATGTGAGATGCAAGCCAATTGAATGGTGAAAGGAAATAAACGTAAGGAGATTACGATAAAAGGGTTATTATAAACCAGAGGTTATAAATAAGTTGCAAAGTGTTAAGACGTTAATTTTACATTAACGTTATTTGAAAACGAGATCTAGTAAAAAGGAGAATTTTAAATGAGATTTCAAAATGGGAAATTGAATATAGTTATTCGAGATAGAATTAGCCAAACATTATTCGGCTAAGTTGCCATTTCGTACGACTGCTAGCGTAATTCGCAGGGCTGCAGATAGCCTACGGCGGTCGGATGTTTCCTGAGGGAATCAAGCGTAACCATTGTGATCGCTGTGATCTAGAGTCAAGCGAATGGAGTTAAGACGAATGTTAATTAATCAATTAGAGTTATTCAAATATCGTATTTTTGAATATTAAAAGAGTTAGAAGTTTTAATTTAACAAAAGTAAAACAGTTTGTTAAAGGCCAAGTGATGCTGAATACTGAACCAGTGAACTCATTGGAGTGTCATGATTGAAACACTGTATATTTTGATAGTTAAAACACCGACTATCAAACCCTCCCAATACGATTGTTGGTATGGAAAGACCGGGATCGAATTTATATTCGGAAACCATTCCGACCAACAAATACGTGAAGATATTTGAAGACGGTCGAGATGGAGCATTGAAGACCGTGGATCTTCATAAGCGGAGGAACTGCTAAGAATCTCTGGTTTAGCGGCCAGAGATAAACTGTGGTTCGGTCGTGGTTGGAATCCACGAGTGCAAGGACTTCTCGCTACTGATCCATGGGGTGATTCCTATATGGATGCGGTAGGAGAGTGCCTTCGGTTCATCCTGTTCCTGGATGACGTGTGTGGTGGCCAGATGTCCAAAAGTCGATTATAACCTCAAGCCTCATCAGCCGGGAAATGACAAAAATCGGGCAGGCAGCATGGCTATGTGGGTCGCTCCCATTAGGGTGTAGAATCACCTATCTAGAGGAAGTCTTATTTGTTTCTTAATCTATGTTTCGATGTTGTCCCTTGTCGGGAGACGGTTGCTGATCCCAACCGTCGGTGATATACATTCGATACACTCAAGCGAAATGAGTGGTCGGTCATGTGAGGGCCGGGTTGCAAGAAGTTCTTGTTGAACCCAGTGTATTCGTCTCTAGAGATACACGATCGGAAGGTGGACCCATACCTTGTCAAGTCGGAATCCAATTCCCAATAAGCGCCTGCGGGTTTTGATTGTATACTATATATGTGAAGCGTGAGATGCAAGCGTTCCACTAGATTGCTATTTACTTGTATTTAGACATTATTATAATATCAGACAAGATATTGGTTTCAAAAATGTTTTTGGGTTATCGTAAGGTAAAACCCGTCCGTGTTTATGTGTGGATTTGGTCTTACGATTATCCTTTTCCTTTTGAAAAGATTTTGAACTTTAAAATCATGATTGGATGATTTGCCTTATTACTGTGCGAGTTTATCTCACTCTGGTTCACCAGACTGACCCGGTGTTTTGTAAATGCTCGGGTTAGACCGGGTTGTACAGGTTCAGGTTATCGACTGCTGTGAAGAGACGAGCTGGAAGAGTCCAGACGTATGATATTACTAGTATTCCGCTGTGTGTTGTATGAGGACAGATTATCACTGTCCAGATGTTGATGTACTCTGATATTGTAAGTATTTTCCGAAATTTTCAATAAAGGTTATTTCTGTATTATATTCTGTTCCGCTGCGATGTGAGACTCTGTGTGGTGTTCTTCTTCTTCTTCTTCTATTCTAATATTTATATCTTATCCATTCTCACCCTCTAACTTCTTTCTATAAATGATCTGGAATGTTCGATGTCTGAATAGTCAACATGGTAGTTTGATGTTGATTTTCGGAGTCGAAAATCCCGGTTCGTTACAGTGGTATCAGAGCTGGTTGCTTAATTGGTACGGATGATAGGGGGTTCTCGCTTCGCGTTAGGTGGCGAACGGGAGACTCTTACCCCTACATCTCCCGACAATGTGGGTTGGTCGAGTCGAGAGGCTGGCCGTAAAAGCAGTTCTGAGGTATCTCTGTAAGCCACGCTGGGAGGTTAGCCCAGTGCCGAGGGAGGAGAAGATGGTTGAAAAGCCTACTCGAATCCCGTGGTCATTACAGTGGTATCAGAGCTGAAGGTTAAGTGATTACCTTGGCTCTGTGGCGTGACTCAGTAGAGATGGGGTTAGTAATACCCTAGATTGAGTTTGAGTGTATATATATGAGCGCGTATTTGTAAATTGATATAAAAACTGTTTATATTGTGTTGATTGGTTTGTCAAGTAGTTTATGAATTCTGGTCGATACAGTAATGCAAACTGTGTCGATAAGTGTTTCTAAACTCTTAAACAGAATAATTCGACACAGTATGTTTTTGAAAGAGGGTAAATGAAATAATTTTACCCAAATTATATTTTGATATAAAAGAATGATATATATTTGAAGTATTATAGTATATTGGATGTGTTGGTTGATTATAATAGAAATGATTATATAAATAACCAATTAGAATTCGTATAATATGGAATCAAAGGAATTAAATCTGAAATCTAAATCAGAATTGGAAATTAAAATTCCTTAAAGTGGGATAAATGATTGCAAATGAACTTGAATAGAATATATGAGAATTTTAAAATCCTGGGAGGTTTTAAAATTGTTTTACAAGCCTTGCAAAGGATATTTTGAACTGATTTCAAAATGGAAGTGTTTAGAAATGGTTTTGAAAGTGATATAGTATTGAACTCACTTCGACAACTGGAAAATAGATTCCGATGATGTGCGCGCCATTGTCGGTGTTCATTTTCGAGTGGTAAGTGACGGATTACTACCAAAGATTTTGTTTTGAATTGCTTTGAGAAAGACAAATTGTTTGAATCCTGAAAAAGGAATATTTGATTTTTGAAAGAGCTGAGCTGTTTGAAAACTCCCAGGGAAATTGTTTGAACCAAAGCAAAATTAAATAGAAATTTGTGAAAGCAAATATGAATTGAATTGAAACCAATTAACTAGAAATTGAATCGGGAAATAATATATCAAGTAGAATTGGACTGGATTAGAGATAATCTGCAATAGAAATGAATTGATGGGTAAGAATTTTGAATTGAGATGGGAATTGCAGTTGATTGGAATTTGGCTTGGATAAGCGAAAGGATGTGTTGAAGATAAAAGTGATTTGAGTTTGACTGGGATGACAGTTGTATATGTTGGATTAGCAGCAGATGGAAAAGATATAATGATATGACCGACAAAAAGGTACACGTTTATTTCTATATGGGTTTGGTGATTTATGAGCCTATTTGGCAAGCCACTTGGCTGTTTCATTTTCCCTTTGGATTGGAGAAGGCCTAGAATGGCGAGTTGGAGTTGTACCAATTAAGCCGTACAGAGGAGGTGCTGGCGAAATTTTTCGGAAATTTAAGATGTTAGAAAATTTTCAATATTTTGAAAATATTTATATACGGTATTGAATTGGTTTCTAATTTAATATAAAATTAGATTTGAAATTAATGAATTTATAACGTTCTTTCTTACCTTAGCAATTTCGAGGACGAAATTATTTTAAGGGGGGAAGAATGTAACGACCCGTGTTTTTCGACCATTTGAATATGAATATTTAAATTAGTTTTAAAATATTATATTAAAAATATTAATGGAATTTAATATTAAATTCGTTATTGAAACGAAGTTGAACGTTATAATTTATATATATTATAAATCGAGCCTGAAATGGCGCTGCAGTTCGCAATATAGAGTTTTGAACTTCAACTGAGAATACAGGATTCAATATAAGTCGGATTTCTGTGAAACAAGAAACGCTGGGAGCGTGTTAATGATAATTTTCATATGAAAGAGAAAAATCAGATTTCGTGCTATAGTTTGATAGTTATGGCCAAATCAAATTTTGAAATAGTCGCTATGGAAAATCGTTATTAAATTATAGGCCCTTAAAATAGCCATTTTGCAAACGGGCTCTGTTTTCGACGAAACCAGTTTCATTAGAACCGTATCGTTAAATTATTGCACGGTGTTAAATGGCGTGGCAAACCGACATCGTATGTGACCACAGCAACCATAAACGCCCGTTCAAATTCTATAGCGCGCATTCAAATAAATAAAGAGACATTTGAGTGTAACTTGAGCAGACGATCGAATTAGGCCACGAAACCAGTTCCGTTGAGTTCGTATCGTCGATTAGAGTCAGAATAAGTATATAATTTGTTATTTTTAGAGATCGAGAAATTTAGCGTTAAAAAGGGTAAGGCGGTTCGGGGTAAAAATAGCCTTCCGGGGCAACAGTCTCAGAATGCGACGAAATTAGTGTCGTTGGGTTCGTATCGAAAAGTTATTGTCAATGTTCGCAGTTTCAAGTGAATTTGATTTATCTGGTGATCATAGAAAAATTAAACGTGTGTTCATTTCTGGTTTCATAAAGGAAAATTTTCCAAACGACCTCGGATTTCGATGAAACTTGTCCCATTGGTTTCAGAATACCTTTTTACATCAAGACTAGCCTTTTTATCAGTAGACAGAAGTCGATAGTAGTTAGTTTTACGTGTTACTTTACCATGAAGTTTCATTGATAATTAAATAATAAATCATATACCCTATGTTCACCCAATACACATAGACTATACAGTAGCAGACCTAAAATTTGTAAAATCCACCTCAAAATGTGCTATGCGCCTACCCTCTCATTTCCTTCAAATCACAATGAGGTGTCATGTACTACACGAAAAGAAAACACATGCTAATTTCTGCAATCCTACATCCTACCCGTATACAGCTTACTGTTAATTCCTTGGGTGCCAAGGGTTTGCCCATTATATATACACACCCTGAATTCCCATTTTCCCATTCCTCTCAGTTTCTTTTCAACTCCATCAAATGACAAAACCGTACCCTCCCTCTAGTATCACGAACAGCAAACAAAGCTCCACCGTAATATATATATATATGAACGAGGGGTGCCGGGGTGAAGGGTTCTCTGGAAAGTAGAGGTGGGCCGAAGTTCATGAGGGAAGTTAGTGCGTGGGTATGGAAATGAAATACTATTCGAACAGTGAAGTGGTTTACGTACTGGGAAAAGCAGCGGTAGGGGTTTATGTCTGTTCGAACATGATGGAGCGCGGTGAGTTCCAAGGGACTGCTGTGTTGGCAACAAGCTTGACGAAGCTGTTGTTGGGAACGAACGAAGGAGTCCACTTCAAGAATTTGCTGTTCCTTCTAAGCAGTAATTAAGTAATTAAAACCATGGTTAGTTTTAAGTTAATATGGGATTAATAAGTAAATTATTTACTTAAAGTTTGTCAACACAGAAGTTCGTGGGGAGCAGGGGACCAAAACGGACGGAGCGAAGGGTCTGGGGTAGGTAGAAACGTAGAAAGAAGAGTGGGAAGAGGACCGCAGCATGGTCCTTGGTCTGTGCAAACAAGAGAACCGCAGCCGAGATGGTCTTTGCGGTATGGAGGTGAATACAGGGGCTGGTGTCAAGTACGTGGGAAGCTTCATGCATGGGGTTGGCCCTTTTGTTTGAAAGAGAATCCGCCTGCGGCCTGTTGGGGTTAAAGTGGAAATGGTATAGGCTCTTAAACCTTAGAGAAAGTATTTAGCACCATAACTAATTAGTTTAAAAACTAATTGCTGTTTAATTATAACGTTAATTAAATGTTAATGGATGCAGGTGAGGGAAAAGGGGCACGGCTGAGTCGGTGTCTTTTGACCGGAAGAGAACGATGAACACAAGGCGGTCGGCCTAATTTTCTTTTAAAATGTAATTAATTTAAAGTAAACCGTCAATTAGATTTAATTAGTTTTAATTTAGAACATGTTAACCTTAAAATATTAATAACTCGTTATTATATTATCAGAATACAACCAAGGAGGTTGAAATGGGACCGTCCTGACAGGGTCTACGCCATGGAATTAGAACCCAAGGTGAGTTAAACTCACTCAGTTACCCTTTTTATATTTTATATAAAAATGGGTGTTTTTATTTTGAGTGCCCTGCTTGCCAATGATTGACTGTTTTGCTAATTATCTATTCATCTGTTAGATTAACAGATGAAATTAAACTGTGTTTAATTTCAGTGAAATACCAAATCGTTATTTTTAACGATTGGTTCCAATAAAAGGTGACTCACCTTGGTTGGTCACGTTTATAAAATAAACGTGTTTTCGTTTGAACTGGAGGAACTGATGAAAATGTTTTGTTGGTTAGTTGATGTAAAATGGTTGCTAATTGCTATGATATATCAGTTAAATGGAATTGTTTGACCTGGTTGGTGATAACCATTTGAATACAGGGAAGAACAGGTTGGAGGGATCCAACCGGATTCCTCAAATGTATTATTTATTTTCATATTATCATATATGAACTGATCTGTTTGTGTGATTGATTTGATGGTTGATTATTAAATGGATATTCAACATCTGTTTGGTTTAAGCCAATGGGCGATATTGGTTAAGTGTTTGGCAGAGTATGGCCTTTAAAACCAATCGAGTTATAGATATTGATTCACCGTCAAGTGAATCGATAGAGTTGAGGTTATAAAATTTATTTTATAACCAGAGTTAGATTTGAATTATATTATTTGAATAAAAGTTATTTAAGAGAAATAAATAAATATTTTATTTGTTTAAGACTTTGATTTGTTATGAAGTTATGTTGCAAAGATGTTAATCAGATTTACCAGTTGAAGGATAAGAAATGAACTTAAATGGTTAAACCTTGAAAATTTGTTTTGTAAAGAAACAAATGATTAGAATCTATCTAAATTAATTATATTTATAATTAATTTAAAGCAAGGATTGTTGAAATCGGTTAATGAGATAATCAAGTTTTTGAGTAATTAAATCGACCGTTTGGAATTAGAATTGTTTATCAAGTTAACGTGGTTTGACTAAAATAGTTAAATGAATATTGTTTGAATTTAAATAAGGATTTAAAAGGGATTTAATATTTAATTTAGTTAATAAAGGGATTTACTACTAAAGTAGTTATTGTTGAAATAAGTTATTATTTTAAATCATGATGAATTTAGGAATATATCTTTAAATAGGAATTCATTTAAAAGGTTACCGAATGTGAGATGCAAGCCAATTGAATGGTGAAAGGAAATAAACGTAAGGAGATTACGATAAAAGGGTTATTATAAACCAGAGGTTATAAATAAGTTGCAAAGTGTTAAGACGTTAATTTTACATTAACGTTATTTGAAAACGAGATCTAGTAAAAAGGAGAATTTTAAATGAGATTTCAAAATGGGAAATTGAATATAGTTATTCGAGATAGAATTAGCCAAACATTATTCGGCTAAGTTGCCATTTCGTACGACTGCTAGCGTAATTCGCAGGGCTGCAGATAGCCTACGGCGGTCGGATGTTTCCTGAGGGAATCAAGCGTAACCATTGTGATCGCTGTGATCTAGAGTCAAGCGAATGGAGTTAAGACGAATGTTAATTAATCAATTAGAGTTATTCAAATATCGTATTTTTGAATATTAAAAGAGTTAGAAGTTTTAATTTAACAAAAGTAAAACAGTTTGTTAAAGGCTAAGTGATGCTGAATACTGAACCAGTGAACTCATTGGAGTGTCATGATTGAAACACTGTATATTTTGATAGTTAAAACACCGACTATCAAACCCTCCCAATACGATTGTTGGTATGGAAAGACCGGGATCGAATTTATATTCGGAAACCATTCCGACCAACAAATACGTGAAGATATTTGAAGACGGTCGAGATGGAGCATTGAAGACCGTGGATCTTCATAAGCGGAGGAACTGCTAAGAATCTCTGGTTTAGCGGCCAGAGATAAACTGTGGTTCGGTCGTGGTTGGAATCCACGAGTGCAAGGACTTCTCGCTACTGATCCATGGGGTGATTCCTATATGGATGCGGTAGGAGAGTGCCTTCGGTTCATCCTGTTCCTGGATGACGTGTGTGGTGGCCAGATGTCCAAAAGTCGATTATAACCTCAAGCCTCATCAGCCGGGAAATGACAAAAATCGGGCAGGCAGCATGGCTATGTGGGTCGCTCCCATTAGGGTGTAGAATCACCTATCTAGAGGAAGTCTTATTTGTTTCTTAATCTATGTTTCGATGTTGTCCCTTGTCGGGAGACGGTTGCTGATCCCAACCGTCGGTGATATACATTCGATACACTCAAGCGAAATGAGTGGTCGGTCATGTGAGGGCCGGGTTGCAAGAAGTTCTTGTTGAACCCAGTGTATTCGTCTCTAGAGATACACGATCGGAAGGTGGACCCATACCTTGTCAAGTCGGAATCCAATTCCCAATAAGCGCCTGCGGGTTTTGATTGTATACTATATATGTGAAGCGTGAGATGCAAGTGTTCCACTAGATTGCTATTTACTTGTATTTAGACATTATTATAATATCAGACAAGATATTGGTTTCAAAAATGTTTTTGGGTTATCGTAAGGTAAAACCCGTCCGTGTTTATGTGTGGATTTGGTCTTACGATTATCCTTTTCCTTTTGAAAAGATTTTGAACTTTAAAATCATGATTGGATGATTTGCCTTATTACTGTGCGAGTTTATCTCACTCTGGTTCACCAGACTGACCCGGTGTTTTGTAAATGCTCGGGTTAGACCGGGTTGTACAGGTTCAGGTTATCGACTGCTGTGAAGAGACGAGCTGGAAGAGTCCAGACGTATGATATTACTAGTATTCCGCTGTGTGTTGTATGAGGACAGATTATCACTGTCCAGATGTTGATGTACTCTGATATTGTAAGTATTTTCCGAAATTTTCAATAAAGGTTATTTCTGTATTATATTCTGTTCCGCTGCGATGTGAGACTCTGTGTGGTGTTCTTCTTCTTCTTCTTCTTCTATTCTAATATTTATATCTTATCCATTCTCACCCTCTAACTTCTTTCTATAAATGATCTGGAATGTTCGATGTCTGAATAGTCAACATGGTAGTTTGATGTTGATTTTCGGAGTCGAAAATCCCGGTTCGTTACATAAAAGAATAATCTAGGAGCGATATATGAGGATGCCCCTTTGGTTGATTAAATTACTAACAATCGACATATATAAAATGGCAGACCACTATCGTTACCCTCATAGTACCTATAAATAAGTCAAACTGAGTTGCTCTGATTAGTAAAGGGCATGCCCAATCGACTAGGTTTTGCTCTTGCTTCAACTTCTTTTTATCCATTGCCCTTTCTCCCGCTATGATTTCTAGAAGTACAACTCCAAAAGGATCTTACAGTACAAGTCTACTACACATAATCTGAATATTCACAACTAAGGCCTATATATAACGTATCTATCCATATCATGCTTAAAATAACCTATGCAACATAACACATGTATGATGTTGGAACCATGTAAATTTACAATTTGAGGCACTTCATATGAGCTCTTTTCGAAGAAATGACATAATTAGCCATTTACATACGCAAACTACTCTCATCCATAACAACCATCTATATTTATCGTAGGGGATTTTCACTTAAAGGGCTTTCTTTATGCTAAAAATTTATTTCTAGGACATAGGCGGTGAATAATTATTTTCCAGGACAAATTAAAAAAAACACATGCACATCGCGTCTCATTTTTCTCAAAACAGGCGATTCCATTAAACCCTAGATCCTGAATTCGATCTTCTCAAACGATCTGATCTTCTCATACGAGTCGGCATTCTAAAACAAAATAAAATCGTAAAATCGCTAATACCCTACAGGCCAGAATCTACTTTTTCATCTTTTACCATTCAACATTAACCGAAGCAACTAAGCATTATAAATCACTACTTTTCAACTAGTATTCTCTTTTTTTTTGTGCTTGTAAGTCCTGTTTTTGGTCGTTTGATTATTACTGACAGTTTTTTCAACTATTATTCTCTTTTAAGTAATTATGAGTAATTTTTAAGTTTAACTAAGCTGAACTACTACTTGAGTGTATGCTTGACATACTTTTTACCAAAATAGAGAACTTAGATTATGAAAATTATCGTCAAACTGCCAGTTTTAACAACACTTGTTCAGTATGTTCAAACTGCATTGTTACATAACTGCTTCATTATTTACAAACTGCACAAATATATTTAACTAAATAACTGATAGAGATATCATTTTATCTTTTGGTATAAAAAATATAAAAGAAATTATCTTTAAGTTTTTACAGATAATACAATAATTATTATTACTTTATAGCAAGATAGTAATCGTCATTATAAACTAATCATATTTTTCTTTATATCGATATAAACTATCTTTATGAATATTTTTGAAGCTATAAATATATTTGTTTTAAAAAGATATACAACATTATATTTTTATACAGATATTGAATTTTAAATGATTATTGTCTTTAAACAATCAAATATACAAGTTATTATAGAAGTTTTGTTAAATTACTAACGAAAAAATTAAAAAATATATCTTTATGAATATTTTTGAAGATATAAATATATTTGTTTTAAAAAGATATACAACATTATCTTTCTATATAGATATTGAATTTTAAATGATTATTGTCTTTAAACAATCAAATATATAAGTTATAATAGAAGTTTTGTTAAATTACTAATTAAAAAAAAATCTTTATGAATATTTTTGAAGCTATAAATAAATTTGTTTTAAAAAGATATACAACGTTATCTTTCTATACAGATATTGAATTTTAAATGATTATTGTCTTCAAACAATCAAATATACAAGTTATTAAAGAAGTTTTGTTAAATTACTAACGAAAAAATTTATAAAAGATATCTTTATGAATATTTTTGAAGTTATAAATATATTTGTTTTAAAAAGATATACAACATTATCTATCTATACAGATATTGAATTTTAAATGATTATTGTCTTTAAACAATCAAATATACAAGTTATTAAAGAAGTTTTGTTAAATTAATAACGAAAAAAATATTAAAAATATTTTTATGAATATTTTTGGAGCTTAAAATGTATTTGTTTTAAAAAGATAAACAAGATTATCTTTTTATACACATATTGAATATTAATTTATTATTGTCTGTAAACAATAAGATGTACAAGTTATTTAAAAAGTTTTGTTAAATTAATAAATAAAAAATATTTTATAAAAACTATCTTTATGAATAATTTTGAAGATATAAATGTATTTTATTTAAAAAAAAATAAGTTTATCTTTCTATACAAATATTGAATTTATATGATTATTGTCTGTAAACAATCAGATATACAATTTATTAAAGATTTTTTTTTAAATTACTAAATAAAAAAAAATTAATATAAACTATCTTTATGAATAATTTTGAAGATGTAAATGTATTTGTTTTAAAAAGATAAACAAGTTTATCTTTCTATAAAATATTGAATTTTAAATGATTATTTTCTTTAAACAATCAAATATACAAGTTATTATAGAAATTTTGTTAAATTACTAACAAAATTGATATTTCAATGCAGGAAAGATGCATACAAAAAATTCTAGTTATGCTAATCAAAACACAACATTTGAAGATACACAACAATGTATCTTTATCGACATTAAAGGAGAGAAGTGTTCACATATGACGAATCAATCAGATTCTTTTTGTCATATACACAACCAGACAATGCAAAATACAACAACACCTCCACGGACTCCTATTGTAAGTAAATAAAATTTTACACTACTAACTACAATATTTAGACAACATTATCGTTATATTCTTAGATAATAATTTTATTAACAGACAACAGATGATTACGTAACCATATAAAGACAAAATATGTATATCATATTGTGAGTTAACATATAAATTGTGTTAAAAGATAAATTTGTTTTGTTATAAAATGAACACAAAACAGAAGAAATAAGGGAGAGGACAGTTCTATTCATTCAGATGTATATTCTTTCTATTACATTGGCTCCTTTGTATGTAGGCTTTTGGAGCTGATCTTTAGCTTATTCCCATGATGTGGGACTAAACATAGAACTAATAAAAGCATATTCACAACACACACACACACACACACACACACACACATATATATATATATATATATATATATATATATATATATATATATATTACAACACTCCCCCTTGAATATACGTCTTCAAAAACTTGAATGCTCTGCTAACTTGAAGTTTTCCCTTTTAAAACATATATGATGATTGCTCCCCTTTGTTATTATCTTGCTTGCATATATTCGTTCAGTCGATACAACTATTTTCCGTTGCCTTCAAAACTCTATCAGGAAAATCCAATGGAAAAAGCCTTAAACGAGAAAAAAGTACAACGTCTGACATTATGAAAATCATATTAAAATGATATTCCTCAAAAGAGTTTGATGCTTCAGGATCAAAACAATGCCTCATTAAAAACCTTTATACGAAAAATCCTATGGGAAAAATCATAAACAAGGAAAAGAGTGCATATTTATTTTCTTTTTAGGTAACATGTTTTACAATATTACGTAAGGGTTGATACTTCAGGATCAAGGTAATGCCTCATTAAAAACCTTACTAACAAAAACCAGTGGGAAAAATATTAGTGAAGGAAAAGAGTACATTATAACATAATTTTATATGCTTCCCCTTATTTATGACTCATTATTCAATTAGTCTATTGATGTAGTCGACACATGTCAATTTTGTATATCATCTTCTGCAATGTTCATTTGGAAATTTCCTTTGAGAACAGATCTAACCTCTTTTCTTAAAACTAAATTTGTTTCTCCTCTTTCTTGTTATCCTTTCATGCATGTGTGAAGAGAAATTTAGAAGAAATATGCTCCATCCTATCATACTTGATATAATTCACTTGAATCTGAGCCATCCAAACTGCCTTGTCTTCTTTATAAATAATAGTTTACTGCAACAAAATATGTTTGATACTTCTTGATCAAAATGTTGCCTCGTTAAAACATTACTAAGAAAAACCCAATGGGAAAAATCTTAGTGAAGGAAAAAGAGTACAATATACAATGTCATATTTACTATGTCAAAAGTAGTATGATTCTTCTGGATCAATGTTATGCCTCGTAAAAACTTTAATAAGAAAAACCCAGTGGAAAAAAATCTTAAATAAGGAAAAAGAGTACATTATAACTTATTTTTGTATGTTACCTTTGGGTTGATACTTCAGGATCATGACCCATGCCTCATTAAAACCTTACTAAGAAAACCCAGCGGAGAAAAACTTAGTTAAGGAAAAAGAGTGCATTATATCATACTTATGGATGCTCCCCCTGATTTAATATTTTTCTCTGAATTCGTATTCTTCTTTCAATAACTCAAATTGCTTACAAATACTTCTTAATGAAGTTTCTCTTTTAAAACTTCATGTGCATTTCCATGCTTCAGGCATGCTTTCTTATTTAAATTGTCTTCCTTTTGTGATTCGTATGTTACTAATATTCATTTATGAATACACTTCAGGTGCTTATAATTTTCTGTTTCAATCGGGCTTGAATATTGCAATACACATTTGATGAATGAGACAACTTTCATTACAACAACACTAAGTAGGAAGTAATCTACTCATCTTGAAGTATATCAAGATTTCATTACAACAATACTTAGAAGAATGTTGTAATCTATCAGACATGTTCTTTGTATTCTTTATGTTCTTCAGGAACTTATATATTATAATAATTTTTGCATATCGCAACTACCACTTCAATGGATATTAAGAGTTTCACTACAACAATTCTTGAAAGCAAGAAGTGATCTACTCATCATGAATCATTTCAAGATTTTCATCATAACAATACTTAAAAGAATGTTGTAATCTACATTTCTTGCTCTTTATCACTACCAAAGTTATTCAAATTCTTCTGGAATTTGTATACTTTCATCATTTATACCTTCGGGGTATTATAAGCATTTTAAACACTTTCACCACTTCAATCATATATTTGAAAATACAATGCTCATGGCACTTAACATGTTGTTGACACTCTATGGTGCTTCAGTAACTTCCGTGTGATTTTTTCATTATATATATTTCTATTTTTATCTTATGAACAACAGGTTCATATCTTATGGACTACCGGTCCATATATCTTATTTAGGAGAATTTCATGATGGCCAATTATGTTTCTCTCTAATATAGGATTTTTAATCCATTTATAAATATAAGAGCTTTATTATTTATCAATTTATCATCTATGATTATTTTTTGTCAGTTCTATACATAATTTATTGAGATCTCAAAAAAATTATCATACCTTAGGTACCTAAACCACTTCTGGGGTTATTTTGACAATTATGTCATGGGTTTCTTTTAAAGCACCTTTAAGTGTTTCTTCAGGAACAGTTACTGTAACAACCCGTACTTCGATAACATGATTAAGATGAGAATCAAGGCAGAATTTAATTTTAAATTCTGAATCAAGTGAAACAGGCTATGCCATTGCGTTCGTCTCGGAAAAATACGCGAAATAGAGTCCGAGTTTTCGAGAATCGGAGTCTGTATGACCAAGTTATGGTCCGACGAAGTTTTCCGAAAATTCAAGTGTAAAAACAAGTTCTAATTTCGAAAATTAGGGGTTTAAGGCTAGGCGGGAAAAATTCCCGCCAGGCACCCCAAGTCGACAGGCCTGTCGACTTGGGAGTCGGCCTGCTTGACCCAAGTCGACAGCCCTGTCGACTTGGGGGTCGACACATGGTGGCCGGGCAGTTTTGCCTGGTGCACCATTTTGAGTCCTTGGTCATGTTTTTGGGCCTGGTTCGAAGTCTGATGGCTCAGGTTGATCCTAGGGTTAATCTAAGGGTCCTAACTAATCCTAATCTCTATAAATAAGCCCCTAACCTACCCCTAAACCCTCATTATTCACTCATGCAACTAAACTATGGCAAAAATTGCTACTCTCATGGCCTCCACTCAACTATCCTAGCCTCCACTTCATTTCTATGAGAAGTTTCATGATCATGAGAGTATTAGAGAGTCCCTATGTTAGTATGAGAGCTTCTCAAGTTGATTTCAAGGCTAAAGCTTTGATCTTTGTTCATAAAGATGGGTTTTTTTTTATTGATTTGGAGTGTTCATCTTTGGGTTTTTGGGTGATGGCATGCATAGGCTTCATCACAAGCTTTAATTTAATCGATTTAGGCTTTCATAGCAATGTAAGCCCTTTCCCTACTCTTAGATATTAACTATGAAGTTAAATGTTCATGTTGCAAGTTTGGGTTTGATCATTGAGAATGATACATGCTATCATGTCATGCAAGTTTATGAAGTCATCATCTTGATCTTGTGAGCTAAAAGCTACAACCTTTGGGTTGAAATGTTGCATTATGCAACATGAGAACCTTCATAATCTTCATGTCAACTTGCATATGAAGTCATAACCCTTATATGATGATATATGCGAGTTACTAGTCATCATTCCATGTCTTTTGTCACCATGATTTGCTTATGTGCCAAGTTTGGGTTTATGCATGTTTTTGAGGCTTGAGAAGGTAACATGCAAGTTAATGAACACATTATGTCTCATTTGCCACCATGTTCAACTAGTGGCTTTATACCCCCTTTTTGTCATGCCTTTGACAAGTTCCTTCTTTGAATCCACTATGCGAGTTTAAAAGCGTTGGGGTCACATTATGGGAAAACATAATGACATGAACATGATTTGAGTAAATGGGTATAAACAAGACAACATGTAACGTTAAATATGACATGTGTTTATACTTGAAAACATGACTTGAAATATAACATGGTAGTTGACATGTAAGTAGGCTTGAAAACATAAGCTTGGGAATTTACCTATTAAGTTAGGTCTACCCATTGGGAATTTACCTATTAAGTTAGGTCTACCCAATTGCTTGAAAACTTGTAATATGTTTTGGAAACATAATGGACATGACACTTAGAAAATATAAATGTGGCCAACTCGAGGTTGGGTTGAGTTTGCAACGTAAAACTACCCGGAACCGACCGGCCTAACTAGTGGTTGCAAACAATAGGACCCAATGTGAGAAGTTGGTCATGTTGTGATTGAACCCGAGGTTAGACCAAGTTGTGGTGTAAAGCTACCCGGAACCAACCAGCTTAACTAGTAACCACAACAAAGTCTAATGTGAGAGGTGAAGGTGCATTAAGTAATTAATGCCATATGATAGGGTTAAGTTAATTTGATTAATGATTCTTAACCAAATAGGACATGGACAAATGGGTTAAGTAATTTGGTTTAGGCTAATGATACTTAACAAAACATGACAAGGTTGGGTAGGTTAAGTAATTTGATTTGCCTAATGACACTTAACCATTTTTATACGACTAGTGGACGGGGTTAAGTTAACCAACACTTAATCAATCCAACACGATAATTTGGGAAGGTTAAGTAAGTTCTCTTAATGACACTTAACCAAAAAATACAGTTAATGGATGGGGTTAAGATTGGACTCAACTAGTCTAAGCATGGAAATCGGATGGGGTTAAGTTAGCCTAGACTTAATTAATCCCACTTGGTAGTTTAATGGAGTTAAGTTAAACACTTAACTAATCTAACATGATGATTTGAGGTGGTTAAGTGACCTATACTTAACCAATCTAACTCATAAATTTATTTAAGTTAACCTATACTTAATCAATCTAACGTGAAAACATGATAAGGCTAAGTTACGAATCGCTTAAATCCGCTTGACCGATTTGACTCAGTAATTTGATAAGGTCAAGTTAATATGTACTTAACCAACTTGAGCATGGTTTGTAGGGTTAAGTCTTGAACTTGGATACTTAGCCAATTTTGACATGACTTGTAGACGGGTTAAGTCATGAACTTAAGTGACACTTAATCCATTACATAAACCCTAGTTCGGAGAATTAGGTGGATAAACCGTAATTAACAGGGATAATGGGAATGAGGCTAAGTGGTAAACCTTAGTTGAAGGATAACTAAGTGATAATTCTTAGTCAAGAGAATTTAGACCAGTTCATAGATAGATGAGTAACCTAATACGGTAGGTCATCGTTTAAGTACACGAGTAGGAGCAAGTATCTGATTTAGATAAAGGCTCCAGCGAACTGGGTGACGAAGCAGCGGCTTCGGGGAACGTGAGGATATTCTTGGGATCCCTCTGTGAGCTGCTAGGTGATTATACTAGGCTCATGAGAGGTTAAGGTCTGCGTTAGAAGAACCAAGAGTATGCCTTGGTTGCTATACGAGCGACCTAAAGACGGGGATGGATAGGGGATAGTCGACGATACACGGTCGTACCCTAGATAGCATTTTCGTCAGGCTACCTACCATCTTTGGTCAAGCGTGTACGTACGGAAAGGCAGAGAACACCCAATAGACCATAATTGCTATATAATTATGGTTGCGGTAAGGCTTGGATGTGGGTTGGCCAGTGTTGTGTTCTCATACAGGATTTATCCTGTCTTGTCTTTCACTAGTTGAGGGAGGGGTCACGTGGGACCATAGCCACGTATAGAAAAACAGACCTTAGCATCTGCATCGGCAGATAAATCGAAAGCTCCCGACCGAGTCCTGTATTTCCTGACCTGCCCTGTGACAGGACTCGGATCGCACGATGTGATACATGTGCATACAGTCATGGAAAACGATCCGCGATGAATGCGTGGGAAAAAGGGCGCGGTTGACGGTTAGCGTAAATCCTAGTGGCCCTGGGTGGTTGAACCAAGACCAAGATACGAGAACGTGCAATAGGTAAGCATAATCCCTAGTAGCCCTAGGTAGCATAAGTCCTAGTTGTACAAACGATAATTCATGTTGGAAGACCCTAGCTAGGTTTAGGGTAACAGTCCAAACCGATCTTAAGGATCATGGAACTATGTTAAAGTAATATAGAATCTCATGGGAAAAGCCCGTATGGTCTACGGCAAGGGACTGAATATTTACATGGAATGAAACATACGAGTTGAGTAACCTATATATGCGATATATTAGGTTGGCATGGACCATTACACGACTTTTGAGTAAGGGTCATTCATGGTTAACACATGATACGGTGGGGATACTAGTACGGTAGGTGCAGAGCTAAAAGACAGGATAGAAACCATGGGATGTTATACGTGATAGATATCTTGGGGGATATTATACTTGACAGGATCTTGACGATGGGATACCTTGTTTTATCTTGACATCGTAATTTATCATGACACCTTAGTTTATCTGAGTTCAGTAGTTCATTCTGTTATTTTGATTTAGCTTATCTATCATGTCATCATGCTTATGTTCATCTCAGTTTCTCATGTCAGTTAACTTTACTAGTTTTTATGCTGATAGTAGATAGGGCTTACTCAGTCTTTTTGACTGACCTGTTTTGTTTAGCCTCTTTTCTTCCGTTTCTCCCCCCAGGTTACAGGGAGGAAACACTGTTGTTTAGTTCGGACTTCTTCTGCTTGAAGGTCATCATGGATGGCTTGGACTTTTCTTGGCTATGGCTACTTTACTGTTTTTACTTGGGGAATAATTTATGGAAAAGTCTTTATGCTTCTTTACTATTGCAAGACAGGTTTTGATGTACTCTGATGTAAAAGGCGTTAGACCTTAATTATTATTGAATTTATGAAAGTTCGATTTTACTTCCGCTATTTTATATGTTCTGTCTTGTGATATTTCTGTGCATGTTTACCAATAATTCCCCTCTAAAGTTAGTGCATTCCTTTGCGAGTGACCCTAGCGGAGGCGGAGTGTTACATTTGGTATCAGAGCAGAAGGTTACCAGACTGGGCAAAAGTTTTTAAAAACCGTCTGAAAACTATTTGAAAATCGTTTACAAAGAAGCATTTTTTTTAGAAAATTTTCTTTTAAAAGAAAAAGGCTATTCCCCAAAGGCCATTAGCACTATCCTTGTTTCCTTAATTGAATCTCTTTTCCTTTCCTTCCTCCATCTGTAGTCACAGTGGTTTTAACTGCGACTAGTCTTTTCTATCTACGAAAGTGTTTTCCATACGATGGAGGTGGTTCTCGAGAGACCAATGGCCGCGTTCTAAGAAAGGATCGTGAGAAAGAGGATAAAGGATGCGAGCTTAAGGATGAGCAATTTGTTGGTATGGCTCAACCCATAACGAGAGAGTACCTTTGGCATGGTAAAACATGGCGGATAGTTAAGTATTATGGGACAAGGACAAGATCATCGAGAGGGCAATAGTATGCTCTCATTTCTAGGGTACCTCGGAAGGAGGGTAACGATCTTGTTAAAGGTTTAGCTCTTCTTCTCTATCATCCCGTTAGGACTTTGTTTTGATCATCGTATCATTTAAGTCTGCTTCGATAGTTGAGTCTCTGCACCTTAAGTACTAGCGTAATAGAGAATCCCATTTTTGTCTCAAAGTCCTATTGGAGAATCAGTCCATTTATACATGACTTGTTTGGATTTGAGAATGTCTATGACAAGTGTTGAGTTTGGAAATAATGCTTATGTTTATAAGCTATGGATGGATTCTAGGGATGAAGTGGTTATCCAGTAAGGGGTGCCACTCTCGGTTTTGATACGAGGGTAGTTAGACTCTTGACTAGCCTTGGTAATACCCTCGGAGTCTCGTGTAACCTTTTGAGTTCGGTCATGATTAGTTACTTAGAATCCCGTGATGCCTTTATTGGAAAATTTGAAGCCCGATCGAGTGGTGCTCGCCAATAAGATGGATGGTTTACTTCATTTATGCATGGGTTATAGAGATCACCCTAGTAAGTGCGCTTGATAATCTGGTTGACATCTGTTTACTTTCAAGAGAAGGTTCTTCCACATGGAATACCTTATAGTATATAAACGAGATCCAAGATTCACTAGTGAATTTTGGAAAGCTTGCATGAGATCATGAGTACGCAGTCATGTTTGCGTCAAGTATTCTAGAAAAAGGATAAGTGCAAGTGGAACGAGAGGCGACGAAGAAATGAGTTCCAGCTCATGTTATGGAAACAGGAAATAAGAAGCTACGAAATCGCGAAGTTAAAGGACGGTCAAGGCACAATGGAATTAAGCTCAAGGAGATACGACATTGAAGGTCAAAGACTAGATACGCGCATGATATCTCTTTTTGAGAGTATATCCTTGATCCTTGTTTTCCTGTAGAGCTTGCTTGTAGGCTATCCTTTGTGGACATCCTCTCGGTCCTATTTTCTGTTACAAACCCCGTAAGGAGTTTGTCTTGTTTATCTTCTCGACCCTGTTTCAGGGAATCCTAGGTAGAACCCTATGGATGTAAACATGTATTTGAAACATGTTATGATTGATATGGTTGCAAGTGGTTGCAAGTGGTTGCTCGTGGATGCGCGAATACACATTAGATACTAGCTCGACTCGGTCACATTTCATATTGCATATGCACCAGTATTTATACTTGTTTATGGATGAAATCGAATGTATTATCATGCGGTTGTCGCATATGAATGAATGATTGTGCACGCATATAGTATCTATATGACTAGGATTATTTGCATACATGTTGGATTCATGACACTATACATATTTTGCATTAGAAAGATTATTCAGGCCTGATCATTAGCATTAGCTAAGGAACATGTACACACACGTTTTGCATATATTCATACAGCATTAGAAATCATCTAAGGACAATGGTTGCTTGAGGATGATGTTTTGAGTAGATGAATGATGGATGGTAGGAAATGTTCTTCCTAACTTGGAGATTTCGGGGACGAAATCCTAAAAGGTGGGGAGAATGTAACAACCCGTACTTCGATAACATGATTAAGACGAGAATCAAGGCAGAATTTAATTTTAAATTCTGAATCAAGTGAAATGGGCTATGCCATTGCGTTCGTCTCGGAAAAATACGCGAAATAGAGTCCGAGTTTTCGAGAATCGGAGTCCGTATGACCAAGTTATGGTCCGACGAAGTTTTCCGAAAATTCAAGTGCAAAAACGAGTTCTAATTTCGAAAATTAGGGGTTTAAGGCTAGGCGGGAAAAATTCCCGCCAGGCACCCCAAGTCGACAGGCCTGTCGACTTGGGAGTCGACCTGCTTGACCCAAGTCGACACCCCTGTCGACTTGGGGGTCGACACATGGTGGCCGGGCAGTTTTGCCTGGTGCACCATTTTGAGTCCTTGGTCATGTTTTTGGGCCTGGTTCGAAGTCTGATGGCTCAGGTTGATCCTAGGGTTAATCTAAGGGTCCTAACTAATCCTAATCTCTATAAATAAGCCCCTAACCTACCCCTAAACCCTCATTATTCACTCATGCAACTAAACTATGGCAAAATTGCTACTCTCATGGCCTCCACTCAACTATCCTAGCCTCCACTTCATTTCTATGAGAAGTTTCATGATCATGAGAGTATTAGAGAGTCCCTATGTTAGTATGAGAGCTTCTCAAGTTGATTTCAAGGCTAAAGCTTTGATCTTTGTTCATAAAGATGGGGTTTTTATTGATTTGGAGTGTTCATCTTTGGGTTTTTGGGTGATGGCATGCATAGGCTTCATCACAAGCTTTAATTTAATCGATTTAGGCCTTCATAGCAATGTAAGCCCTTTCCCTACTCTTAGATATTAACTATGAAGTTAAATGTTCATGTTGCAAGTTTGGGTTTGATCATTGAGAATGATACATGCTATCATGTCATGCAAGTTTATGAAGTCATCATCTTGATCTTGTGAGCTAAAAGCTACAACCTTTGGGTTGAAATGTTGCATTATGCAACATGAGAACCTTCATAACCTTCATGTCAACTTGCATATGAAGTCATAACCCTTATATGATGATATATGCGAGTTACTAGTCATCATTCCATGTCTTTTGTCACCATGATTTGCTTATGTGCCAAGTTTGGGTTTATGCATGTTTTTGAGGCTTGAGAAGGTAACATGCAAGTTAATGAACACATTATGTCTCATTTGCCACCATGTTCAACTAGTGGCTTTATACCCCCTTTTTGTCATGCCTTTGACAAGTTCCTTCTTTGAATCCACTATGCGAGTTTAAAAGCGTTGGGGTCACATTATGGGAAAACATAATGACATGAACATGATTTGAGTAAATGGGTATAAACAAGACAACATGTAACGTTAAATATGACATGTGTTTATACTTGAAAACATGACTTGAAATATAACATGGAAGTTGACATGTAAGTAGGCTTGAAAACATAAGCTTGGGAATTTACCTATTAAGTTAGGTCTACCCATTGGGAATTTACCTATTAAGTTAGGTCTACCCAATTGCTTGAAAACTTGTAATATGTTTTGGAAACATAATGGACATGACACTTAGAAAATATAAATGTGGCCAACTCGAGGTTGGGTTGAGTTTGCAACGTAAAACTACCCGGAACCGACCGGCCTAACTAGTGGTTGCAAACAATAGGACCCAATGTGAGAAGTTGGTCATGTTGTGCTTGAACCCGA
This sequence comes from Allium sativum, assembly GCA_030737875.1. Classification (NCBI taxonomy): domain Eukaryota; kingdom Viridiplantae; phylum Streptophyta; class Magnoliopsida; order Asparagales; family Amaryllidaceae; genus Allium; species Allium sativum. The sequence goes on from CM060913.1 coordinate 10,436,930, forward strand.
GGTTAGACCAAGTTGTGGTGTAAAGCTACCCGGAACCAACCGGCTTAACTAGTAACCACAACAAAGTCTAATGTGAGAGGTGAAGGTGCATTAAGTAATTAATGCCACATGATAGGGTTAAGTTAATTTGATTAATGATTCTTAACCAAATAGGACATGGAAAAATGGGTTAAGTAATTTGGTTTAGGCTAATGATACTTAACAAAACATGACAAGGTTGGGTAGGTTAAGTAATTTGATTTGCCTAATGACACTTAACCATTTTTATACGACTAGTGGACGGGGTTAAGTTAACCAACACTTAATCAATCCAACACGATAATTTGGGAAGGTTAAGTAAGTTCTCTTAATGACACTTAACCGAAAAATACAGTTAATGGATGGGGTTAAGATTGGACTCAACTAGTCTAAGCATGGAAATCGGATGGGGTTAAGTTAGCCTAGACTTAATTAATCCCACTTGGTAGTTTAATGGAGTTAAGTTAAACACTTAACTAATCTAACATGATGATTTGAGGTGGTTAAGTGACCTATACTTAACCAATCTAACTCGTAAATGTATTTAAGTTAACCTATACTTAACCAATCTAACGTGAAAACATGATAAGGCTAAGTTACGAATCGCTTAAATCCGCTTGACCGATTTGACTCAGTAATTTGATAAGGTCAAGTTAATATGTACTTAACCAACTTGAGCATGGTTTGTAGGGTTAAGTCTTGAACTTGGATACTTAGCCAATTTTGACATGACTTGTAGACGGGTTAAGTCATGAACTTAAGTGACACTTAATTCATTACATAAACCCTAGTTCGGAGAATTAGGTGGATAATACCGTAATTAACAGGGATAATGGGAATGAGGCTAAGTGGTAAACCTTAGTAGAAGGATAACTAAGTGATAATTCTTAGTCAAGAGAATTTAGACCAGTTCATAGATAGATGAGTAACCTAATACGGTAGGTCATCGTTTAAGTACACGAGTAGGAGCAAGTATCTGATTTAGATAAAGGCTCCAGCGAACTGGGTGACGAAGCAGTGGCTTCGGGGAACGTGAGGATATTCTTGGGATCCCTCTGTGAGCTGCCAGGTGATTATACTAGGCTCATGAGAGGTTAAGGTCTGCGTTAGAAGAACCAAGAGTATGCCTTGGTTGCTATACGAGCGACCTAAAGACGGGGATGGATAGGGGATAGTCGACGATACACGGTCATACCCTAGATAGCATTTTCGTCAGGCTACCTACCATCTTTGGTCAAGCGTGTACGTACGGAAAGGAAGAGAACACCCAATAGACCATAATTGCTATATAATTATGGTTGCGGTAAGGCTTGGATGTGGGTTGGCCAGTGTTGTGTTCTCATACAGGATTTATCCTGTCTTGTCTTTCACTAGTTGAGGGAGGGGTCACGTGGACCATAGCCACGTATAGAAAAACAGACCTTAGCATCTGCATCAGCAGATAAATCGAAAGCTCCCGACCGAGTCCTGTATTTCCTGACCTGCCCTGTGACAGGACTCGGATCGCACGATGTGATACATGTGCATACAGTCATGGAAAACGATCCGCGATGAATGCGTGGGAAAAAGGGCGCGGTTGACGGTTAGCGTAAATCCTAGTGGCCCTGGGTGGTTGAACCAAGACCGAGATACGAGAACGTGCAATAGGTAAGCATAATCCCTAGTAGCCCTAGGTAGCATAAGTCCTAGTTGTACAAACGATAATTCATGTTGGAAGACCCTAGCTAGGTTTAGGGTAACAGTCCAAACCGATCTTAAGGATCATGGAACTATGTTAAAGTAATATAGAATCTCATGGGAAAAGCCCGTATGGTCTACGGCAAGGGACTGAACATTTACATGGAATGAAACATACGAGTTGAGTAACCTATATATGCGATATATTAGGTTGGCATGGACCATTACACGACTTTTGAGTAAGGGTCATTCATGGTTAACACATGATACGGTGGGGATACTAGTACGGTAGGTGCAGAGCTAAAAGACAGGATAGAAACCATGGGATGTTATACGTGATAGATATCTTTGAGATATTATACTTGACAGGAACTTGACGATGGGATACCTTGTTTTATCTTGACATCGTAATTTATCATGACACCTTAGTTTATCTGAGTTCAGTAGTTCATTCTGTTATTTTGATTTAGCTTATCTATCATGTCATCATGCTTATGTTCATCTCAGTTTCTCATGTCAGTTAACTTTACTAGTTTTTATGCTGATAGTAGATAGGGCTTACTCAGTCTTTTTGACTGACCTGTTTTGTTTCGCTTCTTTTCTTCCGTTTCCCCCCCAAGGTTACAGGGAGGAAACACTGTTGTTTAGTTCGGACTTCTTCTGCTTGAAGGTCATCATGGATGGCTTGGACTTTTCTTGGCTATGGCTACTTTACTGTTTTTACTTGGGGAATAATTTATGGAAAAGTCTTTATGCTTCTTTACTATTGCAAGGCAGGTTTTGATGTACTCTGATGTAAAAGGCGTTAGACCTTAATTATTATTGAACTTATGAAAGTTCGATTTTACTTCCGCTATTTTATATGTTCTGTCTTGTGATATTTCTGTGCATGTTTACCAATAATGCCCCTCTAAAGCTAGTGCATTCCTTTGCGAGTGACCCTAGCGGAGGCGGGGTGTTACACTTACCTCCTTTATTTTGCATCTTTATGACATGCTCCAAAGATATTTTGAACTAACTTTTATACCACATTTTCAGCTGTGATTTACACCTTTTGATCCTTCGGGGATTCAAATGTATATTGGAGAAAGTCTATTAGGGACATAATTGATATTTATGCAAGTTACTTAATACTTTGCATAATTCTAATGTTAGCAAATATTTAACATCGGTGATTCCTTTATCCTCCCCCTCAATGTCGACAAACATTGTCCCTTTAAATAATAAACCTACTTTGGATTCATTTTTGATCCATTATAGCATCATAGTTAGCAAATACATTAGATATATTTCAATTGTAGGAGGATAATGCTCTTATTAATTGATAAGATGCATTCGTATTTGCATTACTTATTCTCTTTCATTGATCCGATGACTTGGAGGAATTTTCTATCATTTGTATATGCATATGACTTCAGGTCATTCAATATTGATGTCAATCGACTTTCTGAAATATAATATATGCATGATTTATAATATGAGCTCATGACAACTTCAAGTTGTTAATAAATTTTTCGCATATATGTGTATATACATGCGTCCACGTATCACATATGTAATTGATTTGCATATTCTTTGAAATGACCTGAAATCCCCCTTCTGGGAAATCACGGATTGAGTTGAGGACAAGCTATATCGGAACGCAAACAGAAGAACATTTCATTGTATGTTTCAACAATTCCATCAGAATACAAGAATATACAGAGTATGAATAAATATTACACAGAAAATATCAGAGATTTAAATTACATTTAAATACACCGCAGCGGAAAATAATACAAAACACAACTAGAAGTAATACACGGATACAGAGCTTTCCGAGTATCGTTCCAGCTATAGATCAGGATCCTATGAATATAAATCTGCAAAACCAAAACTACTAGCTGCCCGTGTCAAAATAAGGGCACCCAGAGTTTAGGTTAAAACAATAAACTCCAGGTCAGTCATGTGACAGATGTGAGAACTAAAACAGTTATTAATCTTTATTTTAAAGTTAGGTAAATCCAGGGACCACGCCGTATGACACGGAATGGGATTCCTCCCAAGAATACCAGTGCATAAGACAACAACGCAATGCTAAATAAAGAACAATGAAGCTATTATAAGACCCAGGTCCCATCACACAAAGCAACGCAAGCCGGGGGATAGGGTTTTTACCTTATAATAGCCAAAGAATGCTTTATACGCTAAATTTCATGTTTTAATATTAATATAAGTGCATAGTGTCAAAACAATTTCAATCATAGACGGTATAAGCGCCCCATCCCACTATGTCGCCATATATAGGATTACAACTAAAATCGAAACGTCACGTATTGGAAGTTGGATTTTCATCTGTGAACCGAGGCAAAAGATAGTCCTCTACCGATTCGAGACGCTCTAGCCCGCCCCTCAGGAATAGAACGCATCGTCCCTTGGATCGTCAGGTTCGGTTCACCGATGTGGATTAAAATGCCTGAACACTGCGTTTCCCCACCCTTTGGGGTGTCAATGAGTCCAATTACTCGATCGGCTCCACACAATCATCGATATATCCGAGGCGCCTCGCAACAGCAACAACCACATAAGTCAAACTCGTCAGGGCGTGTAAAACCACTGACTCCACTTCTAGCTAGAAGGAAATGCATGCCCTCCCTGACGTCCTCTCCCGTTTCTGGTTCACAATCGAGGTGTGAGGCTCGCGAACCAACGCTACACAAAGCTATGCCACATAGGCGGTGCTTTGATCATCAACCACAAGACTCTTCTTTTCAACAGAATCCTTGATCATTTTCATTTTAGCATGCCACACAGGCAAACCACTCCATGCAACCGATATCCATCAATCACACGGAATGATATCCAATGTCAGACACACAGTCCATTTACAAGTCCGTTCTGGGTCTTTATGAAACCGGAGGCACCTTGTGCCTCGCATATCTATTGATCTCCAAGTACGTCTGGACGATCACCAACTGATTCCCTCCTCTTGGGTGTACAGCCCAATCAAGATCATCAATAATCACCCAAACGACGTGAAGACCTCCGGTCTTCAACCACCGTCTTCCTCTTCGACATCATGTCGAATCAGTTATTCAGAATGGGATAAACGCGGTCTTTCTGAATAACTCGTGTATATACTAAACAAATGTTACACAAACACAACATACGCCTCATTCCAATTCATCAGTCACTAATCGTAAATTAGCAAGAGAATAATTCTCCAAACATTAACCCCGAAGGCCGAAACCAACATCAGATCAATACCCAGGAAACCATTCTTCTTAGCTAACCTACAGTTAGTTTCTAAATTTCACATTCTTAGGGAAATGTTCCCATTAATTTTATCAAAGATAAATTCTTTAATCTTCTTTGTATATCAATTCAAACTAGTCGAACCACACCGAAGTAATTATTTATTTTATTTCCCAATCCCAACCTATTCATCCTGTGAAGTAAAACTGGTCATACTTCATATCTAACACCACGGTGTTATCGGTAAATTCAATTACCATTTCACGTTCAAATCTAATTAAAGATTTAACTATCGCCTGGAGCAAAACTGGTGATACCCCATTCTCGATCATTTCAATCTAATTAAAGATTCATTAAAACTCCACTTGGTTTTAATCTTCTTGTCTTTAACTGGGTTAAAGAATCAATGTCATTTAAAACACGATTCATGATAAACCCAAAATCACATTCCATTGATTGTCGGGTTAAAGAACAAGTGTTATTTAAAACACTATTCACGATAAACCCAGAAATCAATTCCAATTAAATACCATTTAATTGGTACACTTCATTAAATCTAAATAAAAGGATTTAATCTCTTTCTCAACTGGGTTTAAGAACAGTGTTACTGAAGACACCATTCATGACAAACCCAAATCACATTTGATATTAAATACAAGGCTCTGAATAGAAAATATATCGGCTTATATTCAATATCAAATTCTACGACCAACAAATATCGTATTGGAAATAACGATATAAATATATTTTTCAAATTCTCATAACAATATCTGTATCATCACGAAATCCAACATTGAAATATTCCAAAGACAATTTCGATTCAAATCCATTCCAATTCAATTATTGGAAATTCGGGTTACTTTTAAAACCATTTCAAATCCACTTTATTTATTTTGAAAATAAATAGAATTATAATTCTAGTTCAAAACTAGTTCATTTCGATAAAAATCTATTTTTATCCTTTCAAATATGGAAATTTTCATCCCAATTCTTCACAAATCATTTCTCATGATTTTACACAATTTATTGATATTTCTAATAATTTTATCAAGGCCCGTACAATCGATTTCCATCAACGACCATCGAATTGCACTTACAACGACCTTTTCCAAATTTGATTTGGACATAATTCCAAATCCAACCGTTAGATTTCAAATCTCTAATATTCTTTAGAAAGCTCTTTTCGATACGAACCCAACGGTTCTGGTTTTAGGAGAATTCGACGGTCGGATCTCCCGTAATATCCATTCGAAGTCAATGGTCAAAATTCGCGAACTGTCACAGCGCGTTCTATTCAGGCCATTATATATATAATATATATATTTTTTATATTTCATCGATTTCCTTTTAAAACGTATTGTATAAATCATTTTAAAATCGTTTTCAAAACGATTTCAACTTCATATTCCATTTCTAATCAAAACTGAATATTCCACATCATCGATATACAAATGATAATATTTTCAAAATGTTATATTTCGAAATCACTTTCTTTTCTATATTCATTATAAAAAATGAATAAAATCGATATAAATATCGTTCACGTCAAAATGGCGTCAATGTAATTAACACGGCTTTGTATATCTCAATAACTTCATTATTCTATTCAACAAATGAATATTTTCTATTCAACACATGAATCTATATTTCTATTCAACAAATGAATTTACATTTCTATTCAACACATGAATATTTATTTCTGTTCAACACATGAATATATATTTTTATTCAACACACGAATATATATTTTCAATTCAACACATGAATTTATTTTCAATTCAACACATGAATTTATTTTCTAAGTTGGAATGAGGCCCAATCAATTACCATATAAGGTTAATTATATGGATTTTCTACAACACATGTATATAATAGCAACGGTAAACAATCAACCATCATCCAGAGTGCACCACACAACTGCACAAGCATTAAATATAACTAATTAACGCTTACACAGTCTATCAGTCCATCGATTGACATACAACTAAACAATCGGGATTATCGTATGTCAAATCTCATCCCGATACCCGTGTGGGGTTTCAAATCAACAAACACAGATTTTATTTGTGCAGTTGGGCGATGTGTAAAATTTATCGTCCCAATCAATATCAGTCAAATCAGTGTATATAAACAAATCGACCGATTTGTTTATAAATATTTATTTTATATACACGTTAAAAATTATATTTTTAACTACAAAATATTTTCCACTATTTTGTTTCAAAAAATATTTTCCACTATAAAATATTTTATCTCATTCCACATCACACAATCAAATTTCACAACACATCAACCAAACAAACAAGTCATCCACGGTCTGTGGACGACGGGTGTCGGGTGCTACTAAGCACCGTCTTCATCCTAGTATATATTTCAAACTAGAAATTAATTTAAAAGTGAGGAGTTCTCACCGATTAGCTAAACCAAACACCACGACTCTTCATATGTAGAAATCTTCGCCATGCTCGCCTTTTGTCACTTTCGTTGCCCCTATTTACTACATATATAAAAATTATATTTTTATCACTTCATTTCAATAAATAAAAATCATATTTTTATTTCTACTTCATATATATTTCTAACGCTTCTTTATATATAAAAATTATATTTTTACATTTCTACTTCATATATAAAGATCGAATTTTTATTTCTCTACAACATATATAAAAATCCCGTCTTTCTATATATAAAAATATCGACTTTCCTATATAAAAATATCGAACTTTATTACGATAAAAATATAATCTTTACTATGATAAAATATAATCTTTACTAAGATAAAAATATATTCTTTATTATGATCTAAAAATCATATTTTTTACTATGATCTAAAAATCATATTTTTACTTCGCTATTATATATTTTCAAAACGAAGTATTGTATATTTTCAAAAACATTGTCAATTTCAGTTTTAAAAACATATAAAATCAGATTTAAAACACATATAATATCAGAATTAAAACACATATGAAATCAAATTAAAAGCTTACTATTTTTAGTCGGAGAAGGGAGGAGGAAGGCTGGTGGTTCGTTGGTGGTGGCGTAGGGATGTGGGGCCCCTTTGGTGGCGTGTTGGTGGAAGGGCGAGCGGGTTGGCTGCGTCGCTGGTAGCACCGTAGGTTGTGGGGGGGGGGGGGTGTGCTCGAACGCGCGAGGAGGAAGGAGGAGGAAAGCAGCGAGAGGGGGGGTGCGGAGGTGGCCCCCATTTGAGGCGGTGGCGGAACAACCGGGGGGGGGGGGGGGGGGGTGGGGTGGGGGGGGGCAGCGGCGAATCGCAATTCCCCCTTTCTTTCTTTTTCTTTTTTTTATTCTCTGAAGAATAACGACGGGGGGGGGGGGGGCAGCGGCGAATCGCGATTCCCCCTTTCTTTCTTTTTCTTTTTTTTATTCTCTGAAGAATAACGACGGGTGGGGGGGGGGGGCTGTTTGACTAACCAAGGAGAGAGAGATTTTTTATATTTAATTATTTAATTTCAAAAAGCAACTTTTTATTTCGACCTCGAAATCGAACCCACCGACTGTCGTCCATAGCTAATTACCCCCATTCCGAATACAATGGGATATGTTTCGTAGGCTGGTTCGACTGTTTCGATCAATTTTCGTCAAAATCAAAATATAACTCTATATATTGAATTTGAACGCACATTTCAATTTGCTGGGGTCACATACTAACTCGAAAAATCCCAGAAAAATATGTTCTAGCTTTGTATTGACGATACAGTCTTAACGAAACTAATTTCGTCAAATTCCGAGACCGTTTGAAAAATGGCCAATTTCTAGTTAATTAAAATCAACTTAAACTGGTCAAACACGTTTTCCTTTGCCACGCTCACATATTGATTCGAAAAATTACGATTTAGAATCTAGAAATAACTTGACATCATGGATCCAACAAAAGTGATTTCGTCGAAAACCGAGGTCGTTTGCAAAATTTCCATTTTTAAGGGCCAGAATTCCATAGCGACTATTCTGAATTTTCAACTGGGCATAACTTTTTATCCCCGCTATGAAATTTCAATTTTTCGAATTCGTTGGAAAGGTATTCTCAATTAAATTCAAATATTTTTGGTTTCACTAAAATCCGGTTTACTTTGAATTCTGTACATTCATTTGAAATTTGAAATTGAAATATCGAACTAACGCACCATTTTCAATTCCTTTTATAATTATAAATAATTATTTATATTCTAACGACGATCTATATAAATATATACATTCTAATTCTATTCAAAATAAATTTCTCGTCGTTATTATTTAAAATAATTCATTTTAAATATTCAAAGTTCACTAAAATCGCCAAAATAAAATTTTTAAATTGGCTTGGATTTCCAGTTATTACAATCTCCCCCACTTAAAACTTTTCATCCCCGAAAAGGAACGAAGCCGAAAGTTGTTTCACAAACCAACTCAAATTTCATTATTTTCATTACGGCTTAAGTTCTTCAACTTTTCAGTTTCTAAGAACTTTTCAAATTTTTCAAAAATTTGGCTAGCATCCTAAATTTTCGAAAAATTTCGCCACAACCTCCCCTGCACAGGGGACTTGGGATATTTCATATAGCCTCCCATGGCCTTCTTCAATCCAAAAGAAAAACAAAACGCCAAGCGGCTCATAAAATCATCCAAACCCAAAGAAATACAATAAACATGTACCTATTTATCGGGCAAACAATTTTATTCTTCTGTTCTAGCCTTCTCGCTATGACCTGTTCAACGTAAGTACATGTATATGCATGCAAATGCGATAAATTTTCAATACAACTCAATATTTGGTTCAATTTGGCTGAAGGTTCAACATTTCAATTAATCAAACTATAATCAAACAACATGACCAACAATCAGTTAGTTGATTATCATTACAAATTCATAATTTTGATACATAGTCTAAAAATCAGATTTTGATGTTAAATTACAACAATAGGCCCTATCTAATTTTGGTTCTCACACCAGTCAAATGGAAATATATAGACATCACTCTTTCGAAACTCGAATATAAACACTGATGATGCACGTGCTATCATCAGTACCATCTCCGAGCGACTAGAGTGTGATTCTATATCTATCCAATATATTAAAACTTCGAATACACGCGAATCAGACGTATACGCAAAATCTTTATATACTGCATTGTCCAAATTCAATATAAAATAAATAATCAAATACGAATAGTTGATTTAAATTTTCAAAACAATTTTTTTTTCACTTTTATTACAAAAATACTACCCTTCACACTCGTTCTAGGATACTACTGATCCTATCTCTAACGAGTCATTCTCGTTGGATATTACTAATCCAATCTCTGATGAATTCTTTTGTTTGGTTCTAACGTGTCTTGTTCTCTGAGCTTTGTAAACCAAAGCTCTGATACCACGATGAAACGACCCGAAATCCCCCTTCCGGGAAATCACGGATTGAGTTGAGGACAAGCCACATCGGAACTCAAACAGAAGAACATTTCATTGTATATTTCAACAATTCCATCAGAATACAAGAATATACATAGTATGAATAAATATTACACAGAAAATATCAGAGATTTAAATTACATTTAAATACATCGCAGTGGAAAATAATACAAAACACAACTAGAAGTAATACACGGATACAGAGCTTTCCGGGTATCGTTCCAACTGTAGATCAGGATCCTGTGAATATAAATCTGCAAAACCAAAACTACTAGCTGCCCGTGTCAAAATAAGGGCACCCATAGTTTAGGTTAAAACAATAAACTCCAGGTCAGTCATGTGACTGGTGTGAGAACTAAAATAGTTATTAATCTTTATTTTAAAGTTAGGTAAATCCAGGGACCACGCCGTATAACACGGAACGGGTTTCCTTCCAAGAATACCAGTGCATAAGACAACAGCGCAATGCTAAATAAAGAACAATGAAGCTATTATAAGACCCAGGTCCCATCACACAATGCAACGCAAGCCGGAGGATAAGGTTTTTACCTTATAATAGCCAAAGAATGCTTGATATGCTAAATTTCATGTTTTATTATTACTATAGGTGTATAGTGTCAAAACAATTTCAATCATAGATGGCAGAAGCGCCCCATCCCACTATGTCGCCATATATAGGATTACAATTAAAATCGAAACGTCATGTATTGGAAGTTGGATTTCCATCTGTGAACCGAGGCAAAAGATAGTCCTCTACCGATTCGAGACGCTCTAGCCCGCCCCTCAGGAACAGAACGCATCGTCCCTTGGATCGTTTGCCACATAGGCGGTGCTTTGATCATCAACCACAAGACTCTGCTTTTCAACAGAAGCCTTGATCGTTTGCATCTTAGCATGCCACACAGGCAAATCACTCCATGCAACCAATATCCATCAATCACACAGAATGATATCCAATGTCAGACACTCAGTCCATTTACAAGTCCGTTCTGGGTCTGAACGAAACCGGAGGCACCTTATACCTTGCATATCCATCGATCTCCAAATACGTCAGGACGATCACCAACTGATTCCCTCCTCTTGGGTGTACAGCCTAATCAAGATCATCAGTAATCACCCAAACGACGTGAAGACCTCCGGTCTTTAACCACCGTCTTCCTCTTCGACACCACGTCGAATCAGTTATTCAGAATGGGATAAACCCAGTCTTTCTGAATAACTCGCATATATAATAAACAAGTGTTACATAAACACAACATACGCCTCATTCCAATTCATCAGTCACTAACTGGAAATTAGCAAGAGAATAATTCCCCAAACATTAACCCTGAAGGCTGAAACCAACATCAGATCAATACCCAAAAAACCATTCTTCTTAGCTAACCTACAGTTAGTTTCTAAATTTCACATTCTTAGGGAAAGGTTCCCATTAATTTTATAAAAGATAAATTCTTTAATCTCCTTTGAATATCAATTCAAACTACTGGGGATTAGTGAACCACACCGAAGTAATTATTTATTTTATTTCCCAATCCCAACCTTTTTCATCATATGAAGTAAAACTGGTCATACTTCATATCTAACACCACGATGTTATCGGTAATTTCAATTACCATTTCACGTTCAAATCTAATTAAAGATTTAACTATCGCCTGGAGCAAAACTGGTGATACTCCATTCTCGATCATTTCAATTTAATTAAAGATCCATTAAAACTCCACTTGGTTTTATTCTTCCTGTCTTTAACTGGGTTAAAGAATCAATGTCATTTAAAACACGACTCACGATAAACTCAAAATCACATTCCATTAATTGTCGGGTTAAAGAACAAGTGTTATTTAAAACACCGTTCACGATATACCCAAAAATCAATTCCAATTTAATTCCAACTAAATACCATTTAATTGATACACTTCATTAAATCTAAATAAAAAGATTTAATCTCTTTCTCAACTAGGTTTAAGAACAGTGTTACTGAAGACACCATTCACGACAAATGCAAATCACATTTGATATTAAATACAAGGCTCTGAATAGAAAACATATCGGCTTATATTCAATATCAAATTCTATGACCAACAAATATCGTATTGGAAATAACGATATAAATATATCTTTCAAATTCCCATAACAATATCTGTATCACCACGAAATCCAACATCGAAATATTCCAAAGACAATTTTAATTCAAATCCATTCCAATTCAATTATTGGAAATTCTGGTTACTTTTAAAACCATTTCAAATCCACTTTATTTATTTTAAAAATAAATAGAATTATAATTCTAGTTCAAAACTAGTTCATTTCGATAAAAATATATTTTTATCTTTTCAAATACGGAAATTTTCATCCTAATTCTTCACAAATCATTTCTTATGATTTTACACAATTTATTGATATTTTTAATAATTTTATCAAGGCTCGTACAGTCGATTTCCATCAACGGCCATCGAACTGCATTTACAACTAACTTTTCCAAATTTGATTTGGACATAATTCCAAATCCAACTGTTATATTTCAAATCTCTAATATTCTTGTAATAACCGGCATTGGCAGGGGTATTACAATTAGTTTATTTGATTATATTAATGGTGGTTTAGTGAATTAAATGGTCGTGGAATTGAATTGTAACAACCCGTAATTTTCAAAAAGATAAAATTTAGTGAATAATGGTAAGAATTTTATTTTTTTTAAAGATATATAAATTGTATGATAAAATTTTCAACATAAAATTATCAAAATAAAATATCTGTTTAATTTATTTGAAGGGCATTTGATAAAATAGCTTATATAAAATTATCATAGTTGGGATAACCATAAATAATTTATTCCAACTATTATACGCGCATTATTGTTGCTTAGATCTTAAACATTCCATAATTGTTTTATCACAGGCATTTATGTATCTGTTTTCAAATAATACCTTTAATTTATTTTACAGAAAAATGATACTTTAAATATATGTGTGATGGTTTTATTTCGTTTAATAACAAATGAGATTATTTAAAGCAGATAATACTTATGTAGTATTTGAATTGTAAATCTATTGAAATTATGAAATAAATTTATATAAAAAAAACGAATATGCACTTTCAAATAATTCTGTGGTATAATTTTAATAAATTTATTCGAATTATCAACTTTATTTGTATCTATTAGAGGATGATTAGATGTTTAATAATGGAATTTGTTACCATATTTTAACAATTTACGTTCCTTCTTATCAAATAAAGGAAGGCATTTAATGGCATCCACAACTTTTTTTTTCTCCATTCATGGTCTATGAAAAACATGGTCAACTTTTTTTTTTTTTTTTGGAAGGGAATATGTGTAATCTAAAATTTATGGCAGATACTTTCTGAATAATTGGTAAATTTACAAATTGTAACTTCAAATTTTTATTCATACTACGTTGTTGGATGTTAAATTATCTTCTAATAACATTCCATATTTTGAGGTTCCTTTTTGTCAATCGAATGAATTAAAGCTAGTTATGTGATGTACTAATAAAACAACTTGAAGGCTACAAATGACTCAACATGCCCCTTTCTATTTATACACACACATACATACTTATATGTAGACTTTGCACAACTGATAGATAATTAAGATCTTCAATGGTTATTAGTTTGTTGATTTACAAATATTTTACATCATTTGGCAATCTCAAATTAAGCAAACAAACTTATATAACTGAATTGAATGTTGTAGCTGAAAAATATCACTTGATGTTCATAAATGTTCTTTATTAATGTTATTTTATATTTGTGTTAAATGTCTTTATGTTTTTTTTAAGAAATATTATGTCATTCTTAATAATATAGAAAAATTGTGCTTGCACATCAAGGCAAACATGTCTCATTTAGTGAAATCATGTTTCATATTTGTGCTGATTTTGAAATATGTCACATGGCAAAATTTATTTCAATCAGCCTAAAATTGGATTGGCAATTATTCAAATTTTTGGAAACATTTTATTTGGCTGATTTGGCTATGAAATTTTTATGCGTATATATATTTGTGATGGCTATGAAATTATAATCCACGTATCATTAAAGTTGATATTATTATGGCATATTATTTTCACCTTAATTTCAATACGGCATATATTCAAATGATGGATGTTAAATTGTACTGTTTGATTACACTTAATTATATGTTAATATATAAGAAACAATTAATTCTTTCGTTAAAGATATTAATTATATGTTATTACCACGCATGTATATTTTTTGGAAATACTATGCCATTAATATTATATAAATTAAATTATTCTTGTTGTTTTTATCGTGTGTATGTTAATTATAAGAATATGGTAGTTTGTCACCTATTGACATTAATTTGGAGAGAATACATTTATTAGGGAAAACGTATTAATTGGCATTTATGAGGATTCATGTTAATTTAGAAGAAAAACATATAATTAAATGTTTACGTTTATTACAAGGTTAATTCCGAAAATATCATTAATAAAGGAGCAATTAGTGGTTGGAAACATAAGTGGCTGCATAAAAGTCACAAAACGTATGAAATTTAAAAGGGCGATTTGGACTTAAATGTAATTAAAAATAGCGACATCAGGTTTAAATAAAAAGGGGTCTAATAACCTAGGGACTTAATTAGAATTTGCTAACTCATATATAATATCCTATTCACCTAACCCTAACCTAATTCTAAAACGAAAATCTAAGTTCCTTCTTCCTCCTCTTTGCAATGACGGCTCCTCTCTTCACAAAATACAAGATAAAAATCAAATCTCTCCAAATCATAGCAAATTATATATCAAAACGAAGGTCTCGACGATATGAAGCTACGGATACCATTAGTTTTGTCACACATCGCTCGGATTCGCCAAAATTTTGGATTAAACTTTCTGAAATTCGATTGAAGCTGTTCGATGTCGCCTCAGTTTCTAAACGACGGGAGGTCAGAATTTGATGAAATGCGTTGGAATCCTCTTGACGAGAAGCTTCGCATAGAGACCAATTTTGCCTAATTCTGAGGATGTTGAATTTTGCCGAAAACCAATCTTTTGGATCCAATAAAGTCAAACCTCTGTGAGAACTCTTATCTCACTCAATCTATATTTACAGTTATTATTTGTTTTCATTAATAAATGTAGTTTAATGTCTATGATGAAATTTTGTAGATTATTTCTGTGGCATACATTATTTGTTATGTATTGATGTTTGGGGATGCGATGTTTGAATTGGTGAATATGTAACATATCAATTGATGTCACCTTATTTATGATTCTTAAAATATGTTACACGGCCATATATGAGTTACCTGACTCATATATGTTGATTGGGTTGATATTTTAACACATCGCCCAAGTGCACAAATAACACATTATTATTTGAATGTTGTTTGAACGTTATTTTAACGTTGTTTGAATGTTATGTGGTTGAGATGTATAATGAATGTTATTATTGAATATATGGATTGTTTGAAATCCATTAATTTACGGTATTTGATTTGGGTCTCATTCCAATTCAGAAAAGAAATTTGTCAAATAAATATTTATAGTAAAAATTATCCTTTTTATTGAACGTTAAAAAAAATAGGAATTTGTCCAAATAAGATTTATAATAAAATTATTCCTTTTATTATAAATATGAACATGTCTATTGTCATATCTTGAATAACTATGAAAATAATCTTTTTATTTTATTTAGAAAATATGTTTAGTGTCATATTTTCATTAACGCTAAAAATCATTCTTTTATTTTCATTTATAAACATGAAAATGAACATAAAGTAGTTGACGCTAAAAGCGAACCTTTATTTTCATTTAGAAATATGCAAATGAACATATTTTGTTGACGCTAAAAGTTATGCGAATGAATATATTTTGTTGACGTTGAAGATTATTCCTTTTATCGTAACATAAAAAGATTTGCATCAAAAGATTATTCTTTTATCGTAGTTACAGTGCATAAAAATGATATAAAAAAAAATCGTCATTCTTTCATTGTCACCAAAGAACATGAAAAATGATTTGCATAAAAAAAATCATTCTTTATTGTCATGTAAGTACATAAAAGTGATTCGCATTAAAAAGTTAATCTTTTTATATCATGTAAGAATATGAAATATGTTGTAAAATAAAAAGTTAATCTTTTTATTTAAAGTAAGAACATAAAATATGTTTTTAATATAAAAAGTTCTATCTTTTTAATGTCATGAAGAAACATAAAATGTTTTGCATTAAAAAATTCAACTTTTTAATGTCATAAAGGAACATGAATTTGTTTACATTAAGAATTTATCTTTTTATTGTCGGAACGTGAATTTGTTTACCTTAAGAATTTATCTTTTTAATGTCATGTAGGAATATTTTAATTTAATATTCAGTTAATGGAATTAATTGAAGTGGATTTAGAAAGATTACCTCTTTACTGTCAATAGGTTAAGATAAGAAGATTTGATTTCAAAATTTTAACATTTTGAAAGATTACATTTTACTTGTCACTAAGTGGCAATAGTTAGATTTGATTTAAAAATTTGAACATTTTGAAAGATTACATTTTACTTGTCATTAATTGGTAATAAATAGATTTGATTTCAAAATTTGAACGTTTTGAAATATTACATTTTACTTGTCATTAAGTGGCAATAAATAGGTTTGATTTCAAAATTGAGCGTTGGAAAGATCATTATTGTTGTTTTAATAAATGGAAGGTTCAAATCTTTATAAAGATTTGAAAAGATAAGTTAAGACATTTGAAAGCACGACATATTAGAATTAAAGAGTAACCTAAAATTAAGATTCTTTAATGGAAAGGATATTTTCAAATAATATGTTTGGACAAATTAATTATAATTATAAAATTATAATTGTACTTGGACACGAGGTTAGGTCACATTTGTGGTGGAAGTCTGCCCGGAACCAACCGGCATATCCAGCAACCACAAATGTTGGGCCTAATGTGAGAGGTCCAAGTGCGCAAATACGAATTGGGCCCAGACACGAGGTTAAGCCCAACTTGTGGGATAAGTCTGCCCGGAACCAACCGGCATATCCAGCATTCACAAGTGGCAGGCTTAATGTGAGGGGTCTAGCCCAATATAAAATATAAATGAATAAGATAATGAACTAGGCTATTTAATTTGTTTAAAATAGCAACGCCATTTTAACCCGAACGTATTTATCGATCTATTTTGTCCATTTTATAATGCATATTAAAAGGGCTAATTTCAAAATTAATATTTTGGAAATAATATTATTTTAATATGATAATAGATAGAATATCCAATTGAAAATAAAGACTGAATTGAAGGTAAAGATTTGATATTACATTTTTCAATATAATAATGACGGATTGAAAATATTACATTTTTCAATGTAATAAAGAATGAATTGAAAATATGACAATTTTTAATGAAATAAAGGTTGAATTAAAAAGATTACATCAAAAGATTCCATTTTTTTATTTAAGATTGATTACATTAGAAAGAGTACATTTTTATAGTTCATTTGTTTCATTAAAAAGATTAGCTAATAAGAATGACATTTTCACTATAATACGGTTTTCAAGTACGATTTGCATTAAAAAGAATTTGATGTTAAAATATGATTTGTGATTTAGAAATCCTTCAATTAAAATTTAATAGAAATTTCTAAAGAGAAGTTTCTAATTCAACATATATTAAATTAGAATTGAAGGAAGAATTGGATTTTGCGTTGTCGTGAACGGTGTCTTTAATAACACTGTTCTTAAACCTCGATTAGAAAAGAATAAATCTTTTAAATAAGAGTTAATGAATTTTCCAATCACTATTTAAATTAGAATTAAATAGTAAATATAAGTTTGGGAAAGATAAATCTTTTAATTAATATTATTAGAGTTTCCAATCATACTTAGTAATTGGAATAAATTGAAATGTAAATTTGGTTTATCGTGAACTATGTTTTTTTTAACGACATTCGTTCTTTAACCCGATTTACAGTGAAAGTATAATTTGGAATTTTTAAATCTTTTATTTGGATTTAATGGAAATTTTCCAAAGTAAAGAATTCCAATTAAATAAAATAAATCAGAATTGAATGGAATTCGATTGGTTAATAATTGAGATGAACTTCTGTGGATGAAGACTGTTACTATATATGGAATTTAAAAGGCTTTGCCATTATTCCATTTATATTATTAGTCTGATAGAGAAATTTGTATCGATTATATATTGATCTAATTTCAGTAAAGATTTCATATTTTATGGAAGATGATCTTGGGTTCATCGTGAACTGTGTTTTAAATGACGCAAATTCTTTAACCCAATTAAAGATAAGAATTATTTCTTAAAATTGATTGTCATTAAATAATGATTGTTGATATGAAAACTAAATTGGAGTCTTAATAAATTCTTAATTGGAATGAATAGAATAAATTCAAAGGATTTTATCTTTGATAAATTTAGTGGGAATCTTTCCCTAAAAATAAGAGTATTTTATTAAAAAGTATATTCTGGATTGGAATGAGGCGTTGGTTGTGTTTTTATATAGCACTTGATTATAAAATACGCGAATTATTCAGAAAAACCGGGTTTAACCCATTCCGATTAATTACTACGACGATGAAGAGTCGAAGATGAAGACGGTGATTGAAGACCGGAGATCTTCACATCGTTTGGGTGATTACTGATATATTGATTGGACTGTACACCCAAGACGATGGAAAAGTGGTGATCATCCAAACGTATTTGGAGATCGACCGGATATGCGGGGTATAAGGTGCCTCCGGTTTCATTCCGACCCAGAACGGACTTGTAAATGGATTGTATGTCTGGCGTTGTATTCCTTTATACTGTATTCGTTGATCTCTGCTAAATATATATCTGTTTGGTGTTCAGCACCCTTCTCTAAGACATACGAGCTTAGAGGTTATATATTGGTAGAAATCAATGGTATGGTATGGATTGACAATGTGGCATGTCAAGATGCAATGATCAAGGCTTTTGTTGAAAAGCAGGGCCTTGTGGGAGGATCAAAGCATAGCCCATTACGGCATAGCTTTGTGTATAGCGTGACTTCGCGGACCTCACACCCCGGTGTGAACCAGAAACGGGATGGACCTCCGGGAAATGGACATATGCTGGTTTCTAGCTAGGAGTGGTGTCAGCGACCTACCAGCCCTGGCACTTTACTCATGTGGATGTTGCTTATTATTACTTGATGGATAGAGAGGCGCCTCAGATATATGTATATCGGTGGTTGTAGAGGCTTACGTGCCCAAGATCACTATGAGGTTCAATAGAACCGGCTAGCATATCGTTTACAGCATAACTAATCATCGACGGATGACCGGCCCCGAGGATCTGGGTGCAGTTGCGGCTGAGACCTGAGGCACGAGCTAGAGTGTCTCGAATTAGCACAGGATAATCCAGTTGCCTTGGTTCACAGATGGAATCCAACTTCCAATACGACATTTTGCGGTTTTGATTGTAGAACTAGTATGGCGACATGATATATGGTACCCATGCCGTCTATGATTGATACATTTATATTTGAAGTTGATTTCTTCACTTATATAGTAATAATAAAAGATCAAATTTCACGTATCAAGCGTTATTTGGCTATTATAAGAGAAAACTCTATCCTCCGGCTTGCGCTTGCATTGTGTGATGGGACCTGAGTCTTATAATAGCTTCATTTTTCAAAAAGCATTGCGTTGTTTTATGCACTGGTTTTCTCGGGAGTAAACCCGTTCTTCTTTAGCGGCGTGGTCCCTTGATTTACCCAACTTTAAAATAAAAGATTAATAACTGTTTTTAGTTCTCACACCAGTCCCATGACTGACCTGGAGTTTATTGTTTTAACCTAAACTCTGGGTGCCCATATTTTCTACACGGGCAGGTAGTAGTTTTGGTTTTGCAGATATTATATTCACAGGATCCTGATCTACAGCTGAAGCGATATTCGGGAAGCTCTGTATCCGTGTATTTCTTTCAGTTGTATTTTGTATTATTTTCCGCTGCTATTTAAATGTAATTTAAACTCTGATATTATATTTCCAATGTATATCATTTATTCATATTCTGAATATTCTTGTACTCTGATGTAATTGTTGTAACAGCAATAAAATGTTCTTCTGTTTTGTGTTCTGATGTGTGTTGTTCTCAAAGCAATCCGGGCTTTCCTTTATGGGGAAGTTTGGGTCGTTTCATTTGGTATCAGAGCTTTAGTTTACAGAGCTTGAGAACAAGACACATTAGAACCGAACAAAAGAATTCATTAGAAATTGGATTAGTAATATCCAATAAGAATAACTCGTTAGAGATGGGATCAGTAGTATCCTAGAACGAGTGTGAAGAGTATTAATTTTAAATAAATAAGAAAACAAATTTAGTTTTGAAAATTTTATCTTAATATGCGTATTTGATGTATTATTATATTTTAATTTGGACAATCGAGTATATAAAGATTTTGGATATACGAGTAATTAACGGATATTCGAAGTTTTAATATACTGGATAGATATAGAATCACACTCTAGTCGCCCGAAGATGATTCTGATGATTGATGCATCATCATCAGAATTTATGTTCGAGTTTCAAAAGTGGTATCTCTATATATTTCCATTGACTGGTGTGAGAACCAAAACTAGATAGGGTATATTGTTGTGATTTGCACTGAAATATGATTTTTGACTATATGTATAAAAATTATATATATTTGAAAAGTTAATCACCCAATTGATTGCTGGTTGTGTTTGATAATTAGTTTAACTAATAAAATTATTAGAATGATAATTAATAAAACCATTATATAAAGATAAATTTAACTAGACTGAATTTAATATTGAACTGAATTGAAAATTTAAAATAATGAAAGTTGAGTTGATTTATAGAACAACTTTTAACTCTATTTCTTTTCGAGGACGAAAAGATTTTAAGTGGGGGAGACTGTAACAACCTGTAATTTTCAAAAAGATAAAATTTAGTGAATAATGGAAAGAATTTAATTTTTTTTAAAGATATATAAATTGTATGATAAAATTTTCAACATAAAATTATCAAAATAAAATATCTGTTTAATTTATTTGAAGGGCATTTGATAAAATAGCTTATATAAAATTATCATAGTTGGGATAACCATAAATAATTTATTCCAACTATTATACGCGCATTATTGTTGCTTAGATCTCAAACATTCCATAATTGTTTTATCACAGGCATTTATGTATCTGTTTTCAAATAATACCTTTAATTTATTTTACAGAAAAATGATACTTTAAATATATGTGTGATGGATTTATTTCGTTTAATAGAAAATGAGATTATTTAAAGCAGATAATACTTATGTAGTATTTGAATTGTAAATCTATTGAAATTATGAAATAAATTTATATAAAAAAAACGAATATGCACTTTCAAATAATTCTGTGGTATAATTTTAATAAATTTATTCGAATTATCAACTTTATTTGTACCTATTAGAGGATGATTAGATGTTTAATAATGGAATTTGTTACCATATTTTAACAATTTACGTTCCTTCTTATCAAATAAAGGAAGGCATTTAATGGCATCCACAACTTTTTTTTTTCTCCATTCATGGTCTATGAAAAACATGGTCAACTAAAATTTTTTTTTTTTGGAAGGGAATATGTGTAATCTAAAATTTATGGCAGATACTTTCTGAATAGTTGGTAAATTTACAAATTGTAACTTCAATTTTTTATTCATACTACGTTCTTGGATGTTAAATTATCTTCTAATAACATTCCATATTTTGAGGTCCCTTTTTGTCAATCGAATGAATTAAAGCTAGTTATGTGATTACTAATAAAACAACTTGAAGGCTACAAATGACTCAACATGCCCCTTTCTATTTATACACACACATACATACTTATATGTAGACTTTGCACAACTGATAGATAATTAAGATCTTCAATGGTTATTAGTTTGTTGATTTACAAATATTTTACATCATTTGGCAATCTCAAATTAAGCAAACAAACTTATATAGCTGAATTGAATGTTGTAGCTGAAAAATATCACTTGATGTTCATAAATGTTCTTTATTAATGTTATTTTATATTTGTGTTAAATGTCTTTATGTTTTTTTAAGAAATATTATGTCATTCTTAATAATATAGAAAAATTGTGCTTGCACATCAAGGCAAACATGTCTCATTTAGTGAAATCATGTTTCATATTTGTGCTGATTTTGAAATATGTCACATGGCAAAATTTATTCCAATCAGCCTAAAATTGGATTGGCAATTATTCAAAATTTTGGAAATATTTTATTTGGTTGATTTGGCTATGAAATTTTTATGCGTATATATTTGTGATGGCTATGAAATTATATTCCACGTATCATTAAAGTTGATATTATTATGGCATATTATTTTCACCTTAATTTCAATACGGCATATATTCAAATGATGGATGTTAAATTGTACTGTTTGATTACACTTAATTATATGTTAATATATAGGAAACAATTAATTCTTTCGTTAAAGATATTAATTATATGTTATTACCACGCATGTATTTTTTTTGGAAATACTATGCCATTAATGTTATATAAATTAAATTATTCTTGTTGTTTTTATCGTGTGTGTGTTAATTGTAAGAATATGGTAGTTTGTCACCTATTGACATTAATTTGGAGAGAATACATTTATTAGGGAAAACGTATTAATTGGCATTTATGAGGATTCATGTTAATTTAGAAGAAAAACATGTAATTAAATGTTTACGTTTATTACAAGGTTAATTCCGAAAATATCATTAATAAAGCAGCAATTAGTGGTTGGAAACATAAGTGGCTGCATAAAAGTCACAAAACGTATGAAATTTAAAAGGGCGATTTGGACTTAAATGTAATTAAAAATAGCGACATCAGGTTTAAATAAAAAGGGGTCTAATAACCTAGGGACTTAATTAGAATTTGCTAACTCATATATAATATCCTATTCACCTAACCCTAACCTAATTCTAAAACCAAAATCTAAGTTCCTTCTTCCTCCTCTTTGCAAGGACGGCTCCTCTCTTCACAAAATACAAGATAAAAATCAAATCTCTCCAAATCATTGCAAATTATATATCAAAACGAAGGTCTCGACGATATGAAGCTATGGATACCATTAGTTTTGTCACACAGCGCTCGGATTCGCCAAAATTTTGGATCAAACTTTCTGAAATTCGATTGAAGCTGTTCAATGTCGCCTCAGTTTCTAAACGACGGGAGGTCAGAATTTGATGAAATGCGTTGGAATCCTCTTGACGAGAAGCTTCGCATAGAGACCAATTTTGCCTAATTCTGAGGATGTTGAATTTTGCCGAAAACCGATCTTTTGGATCCAATAAAGTCAAACCTCTGTGAGAACTCTTATCTCACTCAATCTATATTTACAGTTATTATTTGTTTTCATTAATAAATGTAGTTTAATGTCTATGATGAAATTTTGTAGATTATTTCTGTGGCATACATTATTTGTTATGTATTGATGTTTGGGGATGCGATGTTTGAATTGGTGAATATGTAACATATCAATTGATGTCACCTTATTTATGATTCTTAAAATATGTTACACGGCCATATATGAGTTACCTGACTCATATATGTTGATTGGGTTGATATTTTCACACATCGCCCAAGTGCACAAATAACACATTATTATTTGAATGTTGTTTGAACGTTATTTTAACGTTGTTTGAATGTTATGTGGTTGAGATGTATAATGAATGTTATTATTGAATACATGGATTGTTTGAAATCCATTAATTAACGGTATTTGATTTGGGTTTCATTCCAATTCAGAAAAGAAATTTGTCAAATAAATATTTATAGTAAAAATTATCCTTTTTATCGAACGTTAAAAAAAATAGGAATTTGTCCAAATAAGATTTATAATAAAATTATTCCTTTTATTATAAATAAGAACATGTCTATTGTCATATCTTGAATAACTATGAAAATAATCTTTTTATTTTATTTAGAAAATATGTTTAGTGTCATATTTTCATTAACGCTAAAAATCATTCTTTTATTTTCATTTATAAACATGAAAATGAACATAAAGTAGTTGACGCTAAAAGCGAACCTTTATTTTCATTTAGAAATATGCAAATGAACATATTCTGTTGACGCTAAAAGTTATGCGAATGAATATATTTTGTTGACGTTGAAGATTATTCCTTTTATCGTAACATAAAAAGATTTGCATCAAAAGATTATTCTTTTATCGTAGTTACAGTGCATAAAAATGATATAAAAAAAATCGTCATTCTTTCATTGTCACCAAAGAACATGAAAAATGATTTGCATAAAAAAAATCATTCTTTATTGTCATGTAAGTACATAAAAGTGATTCGCATTAAAAAGTTAATCTTTTTATATCATGTAAGAATATGAAATATGTTGTAAAATAAAAAGTTAATCTTTTTATTTAAAGTAAGAACATAAAATATGTTTTTAATATAAAAAGTTCTATCTTTTTAATGTCATGAAGAAACATAAAATGTTTTGCATTAAAAAATTCAACTTTTTAATGTCATAAAGGAACATGAATTTGTTTACATTAAGAATTTATCTTTTTAATGTCGGAACGTGAATTTGTTTACCTTAAGAATTTATCTTTTTAATGTCATGTAGGAATATTTTAATTTAATATTCAGTTAATGGAATTAATTGAAGTGGATTTAGAAAGATTACCTCTTTACTGTCAATAGGTTAAGATAAGAAGATTTGATTTCAAAATTTGAACATTTTGAAAGATTACATTTTACTTGTCATTAAGTGGCAATAGTTAGATTTGATTTAAAAATTTGAACGTTTTGAAAGATTACATTTTACTTGTCATTAATTGGTAATAAATAGATTTGATTTCAAAATTTGAACATTTTGAAAGATTACATTTTACTTGTCATTAAGTGGCAATAAATAGATTTGATTTCAAAATTGAGCGTTGGAAAGATCATTATTGTTGTTTTAATAAATGGAAGGTTCCAATCTTTATAAAGATTTGAAAAGATAAGTTAAGACATTTGAAAGCACGACATATTAGAATTAAAGAATAACCTAAAATTAAGATTCTTTAATGGAAAGGATATTTTCAAATAATATGTTTGGACAAATTAATTATAATTATAAAATTATAATTGTACTTGGACACGAGGTTAGGTCACATTTGTGGTGGAAGTCTGCCCGGAACCAACCGGCATATCCAGCAACCACAAATGTTGGGCCTAATGTGAGAGGTCCAAGTGCGCAAATACGAATTGGGCCCAGACACGAGGTTAAGCCCAACTTGTGGGATAAGTCTGCCCGGAACCAACCGGTATATCCAACATTCACAAGTGGCAGGCTTAATGTGAGGGGTCTAGCCCAATATAAAATATAAATGAATAAGATAATGAACTGGGCTATTTAATTTGTTTAAAATAGCAACGCCATTTTAACCCGAACGTATTTATCGATCTATTTTGTCCATTTTATAATGCATATTAAAAGGGCAAATTTCAAAATTAATATTTTGGAAATAATATTATTTTAATATGATAATAGATAGAATATCCAATTGAAAATAAAGACTGAATTGAAGGTAAAGATTTGATATTACATTTTTCAATATAATAACGACGGATTGAAAATATTACATTTTTCAATGTAATAAAGAATGATTTGAAAATATTACAATTTTTAATGAAATAAAGGTTGAATTAAAAAGATTACATCAAAAGATTCCATTTTTTTTATTTAAGATTGATTTAATTAGAAAGAGTACATTTTTATAGTTCATTTGTTTCATTAAAAAGATTAGCTAATAAGAATGACATTTTCACTATAATACGGTTTTCAAGTACGATTTGCATTAAAAAGAATTTGATGTTAAAATATGATTTGTGATTTAGAAATCCTTTAATTAAAATTTAATAGAAATTTCTAAAGAGAATCTTTCTAATTCAACATATATTAAATTAGAATTGAAGGAAGAATTGGATTTTGCGTTGTCGTGAACGGTGTCTTTAATAACACTGTTCTTAAACCCCGATTAGAAAAGAATAAATCTTTTAAATAAGAGTTAATGAATTTTCCAATCACTATTTAAATTAGAATTAAATAGTAAATATAAGTTTGGGAAAGATAAATCTTTTAATTAATATTATTAGAGTTTCCAATCATACTTAGTAATTGGAATAAATTGAAATGTAAATTTGGTTTATCGTGAACTATGTTTTTTTAACGACATTCGTTCTTTAACCCGATTTACAGTGAAAGTATAATTTGGGATTTTTAAATCTTTTATTTGAATTTAATGGAAATTTTCCAAAGTAAAGAATTCCAATTAAATAAAATAAATCGGAATTGAATGGAATTCGATTGGTTAATAATTGAGATGAACTTCTATGGATGAAGACTGTTACTATATATGGAATTTAAAAGGCTTTGCCATTATTCCATTTATATTATTAGTCTGATAGAGAATTTTGTATCGATTATATATTGATCTAATTTCAGTAAAGATTTCATATTTTATGGAAGATGATCTTGGGTTCATCGTGAACTGTGTTTTAAATGACGCAAGTTCTTTAACCCAATTAAAGATAAGAATTATTTCTTAAAATTGATTGTCATTAAATAATGATTGTTGATATGAAAACTAAATTGGAGTCTTAATAAATTCTTAATTGGAATGAATAAAATAAATTCAAAGGATTTTATCTTTGATAAATTTAGTGGGAATCTTTCCCTAAAAATAAGAGTATTTTATTAAAAAGTATATTCTGGATTGGAATGAGGCGTTGGTTGTGTTTTTATATAGCACTTGATTATAAAATACGCGAATTATTCAGAAAGACCGGGTTTAACCCATTCTGATTAATTACTACGACGATGAAGAGTCGAAGATGAAGACAGTGATTGAAGACCGGAGATCTTCACATCGTTTGGGTGATTACTGATATATTGATTGGACCGTACACCCAAGACGATGGAAAAGTGGTGATCATCCAAACGTATTTGGAGATCGACCGGATATGCGAGGTATAAGGTGCCTCCGGTTTCATTCAGACCCAGAACGGACTTGTAAATGGATTGTATGTCTGGCGTCGTATTCCTTTATACTGTATTCGTTGATCTCTGCTAAATATATATCTGTTTGGTGTTCAACACCCTTCTCTAAGACATACGAGCTTAGAGGTTATATATTGGTAGAAATCAATGGTATGGTATGGATTGACAATGTGGCATGTCAAGATGCAATGATCAAGGCTTTTGTTGAAAAGCAGGGCCTTGTGGGAGGATCAAAGCATAGCCCATTACGGCATAGCTTTGTGTATAGCGTGACTTCGCGGACCTCACACCCCGGTGTGAACCAGAAACGGGATGGACCTCCGGGAAATGGACATATGCTGGTTTCTAGCTAGGAGTGGTGTCAGCGACCTACCAGCCCTGGCACTTTACTCATGTGGATGTTGCTTATTATTACTTGATGGATAGAGAGGCGCCTCAGATATATGTATATCGGTGGTTGCAGAGGCTTACGTGCCCAAGATCACTATAAGGTTCAATAGAACCGGCTAGCATATCGTTTACGGCATAACTAATCATCGACGGATGACCGGCCCCGAGGATCTGGGTGCAGTTGCGGCTGAGACCTGAGGCACGAGCTAGAGTGTCTCGAATTAGCACAGGATAATCCCTTTGCCTTGGTTCACAGATGGAATCCAACTTCCAATACGACATTTTGCGGTTTTGATTGTAGAACTAGTATGGCGACATGATATATGGTACCCATGCCGTCTATGATTGATACATTTATATTTGAAGTTGATTTCTTCACTTATATAGTAATAATAAAAGATCAAATTTCATGTATCAAGCATTATTTGGCTATTATAAGAGAAAACTCTATCCTCCGGCTTGCGCTTGCATTGTGTGATGGGACCTGAGTCTTATAATAGCTTCATTTTTTAAAAAGCATTGCGTTGTTTTATGCACTGGTTTTCTCGGGAGTAAACCCTTTCTTCTTTAGCGGCGTGGTCCCTTGATTTACCCAACTTTAAGATAAAAGATTAATAACTGTTTTTAGTTCTCACACCAGTCCCATGACTGACCTGGAGTTTATTATTTTAACCTAAACTCTGGGTGCCCATATTTTCTACACGGGCAGGTAGTAGTTTTGGTTTTGCAGATATTATATTCACAGGATCCTGATCTACAGCCGAAGCGTTATTCGGGAAGCTCTGTATCTGTGTATTTCTTTCAGTTGTGTTTTGTATTATTTTCCGCTGCTATTTAAATGTAATTTAAACTCTGATATTATATTTCCAATGTATATCATTTATTCATACTCTGAATATTCTTGTACTCTGATGTAATTGTTGTAACAGCAATAAAATGTTCTTCTGTTTTGTGTTCTGATGTGTGTTGTTCTCAAAGCAATCCGGGCTTTCCTTTATGGGGCAGTTTGGGTCGTTTCATTAATTATGATGAATATTTAATTAAAATAATAAATTAAATAATATATTTAATTCTGAAATAATCATAATTGGCTGAAATGGCGATATGGTGTGAACTGGATCATCTGTGATATTTAATTCAGTTTAGAATTGAAATTGAATAACGAATATATTATTCTAACGACAGTTTGAACGTATAATTATATTATAGTTAAAATTGAGTCTGAAATGGCGCTGCAGTTCGTAATTTGGCGATTTCAACTTCAACTGAATGTACAAGATTCGTTTTAAGCCGGATTTCAGCGAAACAAGAAACGTACGGAGCTGGTGAAGTATATTTTTCTAATGGAAGAGAAAAATCAGGATTTCGTTGTGTAGATTGTGAGTTGTGTCCAAATCAAATTTTAAAATAGTCGCTATAGAATCGTTCATCGACCATAATGGGTTATTCGATATAACTTGATACCCGTTTCGAATTTAGACAAGGTTCTTTTGAGACATAACGATAATTTAATTTTTAGAATTTTTTGGAAATTTTTAATAAACTAAATAAGCAACTTTTTTATTTGGAATATTGGGCACCCTGTATCGACATTTCGGGGTTTCACAATATGAGTCAACCTACCGATATTTTTATATTTTTGGGACGGTGGTACATTGCTGGTCACAGTGGTGTTTTTATTTCAGTCCGTGGGGGAGCAGAATCTTTTACAGCAGGGTACCAGATAAATATAAACACAATATACATCAAACTTAAAAGCGAACGCAGTAACTTCATGATTTGAACTAACCCAAGAATTCGAAACGTTCATTTCTGATGTATACTTTAAACACCATGCATGTCGACGTCCCCTCCTTCTAAAACAAGTGTTCACGTCCTTCAGCCTTAAATGATTAAGCAACTTTGTTTTTATTTATATTCATTTTTTTGCGTGTCCTTTCTTAAGCCATAAGCTTCACCTACCCCTTCTTTTATATATAAATACACTTCTCACTTCTTCTCTGCGGTCAAACATAGTAGCCGCCAGCCTTATTGCTCCTCAAACCAAAATATAGACAATTAGAAAATCAAGAACAATTCGTAGAAAATTCCTAAAATAAAAAGGAGTATATATCCAGAACCGTGAAAGATCCCTCTTCAATTTATACAGCTTTTGATGAGTTCGACGTCTCGGGTCTTCTTTGAAACGCGAGCTAGGGTTCCGGGTTTGGGAAGTTTGAGGCTTAAATGCTTCGATTTGATGTTGTATCTGAGCTTGTGATGGAAAGAGGTGCGTTTTGGCTGAGTTTTATGGAGTTCGATAAGGAAAAAGTTCGGTGCTTCCTAAAAGGGCGTGGTGTGTGGCCGACGATGCAAGAAAAACGGTGAACTCGAGTTGAATATGGGTGGTGCCGAATGATGGAGAGGATGATGAGATGCTGCCTGATATTTTTAGATTTGGAGTTAATGAAGAAATGGAGGATCGAATGGGGAAATACCGCGTGCAAACGAAAGGGGAGTGTAGTGACCCGAAAATCCAGTCCAATTTGAGCTGACTAAATAACACAAGTCCAACCCAAATTGCACTAGAAATTCAAGAAACTAATAGAAAGAAGATAGAGGGTGAGAATAGATAAGGTAGAACTATTAGAATAGAAGAAGAAGAAGACCATCATCATCAGAGTAACACGAATCTCACAGCGGAACGAATAAAATATAACATAACTTTTGAAATACAAAGTTATAACTGTTTATACATACCATTTTCAGAGTACAACATATAACATCACAGCGGAATAAATAATAGCTATCGACTGCTGAAGCCTCCTGCTCCAAGCTCTCCAAGTGCATCTGTAAATCCCGACTACTTGACTGCCCGTACAAATTTAGGCACCCAAGAGTTTAGGGAAGACAAAACAAATAAACTCCGGGTCAGTCATGGGACTGGTGTGAGTAAACTCAAATCATTTAAACAGGTATATGATATCTCATAAGACCACGCCGTGAATACGGAACGGGTTTTTCCCTTATGAGAATCCAAACATCTTTGAAAAGCAATATCATTCTGATATTATGATAATGTCTAAATACAAATAGATATCAGTCTAGTAGAAACGCTTGCATCTCACGTTCTACATATATAGTATACAATCAAAACCGCAGGTGCGTATTGGATGATTGGGTTTCCAACTATGACAAGGTATGGAATCACCTTCCGATCAGTGTACTCTAGGAACGATACACTGGAGTTCAACAAGAACATCTTGCAACTCAGCCACACATGACCGACCACTCATTTCGCTTGAGTGTATCGAATGTACATCACCAACGGTTGGGATCAGCAACCGTTTCCCATATATATATGGGACAGCATTGATAGATTAAAAGAAGCAAATGAATATTCTCTAGATAGGTGATTATACACCCTACTTCGGTGCGACCGACTTAGCCATGCTGCCTGCCCGATTTTTGTCATTTACCGGATGTGAGGCTAGAAACTACGCTTACTTTCCATTCATTGATAACACGATCACTTTGAATGCCACATTATCAGATCCGTTAATCATTAGTTGGATCTGCACAAATAGATTCTGGATATTATGCAAAGGGAATAAATCCGTTGGCCACCATATATATTTGTACAGTCCAACTCTTTCGATCATTGGAACTATTCTGTCAGACATTCGTCCATATACGTTCATTCTGGGACTGAACGAAACCGAAGGCACTATTCTGTAAACAGGACAGCCCTTGCACTTTACTCCGTCTTCAATTTCTTCATCGTATTTGATCACAACGCTTATGTCGATACGGAGTGGTTCTTCGGATAATAATCCAACCGGTCTCTCCATATTAACAACGTAAAATGGTCAAAACTTTGATAGTCTATGATTTAACTATCAAATGAAAATATGTCGGTGTACAAACAATGATCTTAATTCCAAAAGGAATTATCGATCCAATCATCAATCATATATATATATATATATATATTCATATTTCCTTATTTTCTAAAATTAGAAAATATATGTTTTCAACATTGGAAAACATTTCCAATCCTCATTTACGCATCACTATCATTCCACAACTATTAGTCCCTAACTGTAAACTAGTAAGAGAACAATTCTCTAAGTATAAACCCCGAAGGCCGAAACCAACATCAGATCAACACTCAGAAAACTATTCAACTTACTAATCTCTAGTCAGTTTCTAATTTTTGTTTAACTTCCCTTCTTAATTTCTATATTCGATTAACCCCTTTTGATAAGCTACATTTGATTAACTCCTTTTGATAAACTACGTTTTCCGTTACAACTATTTCCCTTTTATAACGTTTACTTACCGTTACAAATATTTCCTATTTACAACTTCTATTTACCGTTACAAATATCCTATTTATAACTTCTATTTACCGTTACAAATATATCCTATTTACAACTTCTATTTACCGTTACAAATATATCCTATTTACAACGGTTTATTATCTTCTAAATAAATATTTCCTATTTCTATTTATTTTCTAAATAAATATTCTCCTTTTCAATTCTATTTATTTTCTAACATATATTCCTTTATAAAATCCTATTTGTTTACTAACAAATATTTCCTTTTATAAAACCGTGTTCGTTTTATAAATAATTTCCTTTTATAAAATCCTGTGATTTTATAAAATTCCTTTATTTCAATATACATTGAAATATTCCATTTCACCACTCAGGGTTTCTTATGATATGTAAAATATCGAATAACAATGATTAATATCATTCTAACACACATAATCCAGAACAGATTATATAACACATCATATAACACAATATATGAAAACAGTAAAATAATTGTTGAGGAATCCAGTCGGATTCCTCCAACCTGTCTCCCTGCATCCACAGATGTTACACAGTATAATATATATCATATTTCATTTTGAAATGAAATATCCTGCTGTACAGAACCATATTTGATTAACAGTACATAGATTAACTATAACTACGTTTTCAATCAAATCTATTTAACAGTCCAGTTTAACAATCAATATACAGCAGTCAATAAATAAAGTACAATTTATATAAAAATATAAATTGAGGAGAGTTAGTGAGTTTTACTCACATTGCGCGTTAACCGTTGAAGAACGGTTTGCGTTATTTGATTCAGTCGGACAATTTATTTTGCTATAAATTGTAACGAGTTCCCGTTCACTTCCCGTCAGTTCCACGGTGTAGCGACCATCCATACGATCCTGCCGGATCCATTTGAAGTCACGCCAATCTCACTTGTCAAAACCCAAAACGCTTCCCTTTGAACTCAAACACTTTATTGAAACTCGTCCCTTCTTTTCCTCGTCTCCTGATATTTCTAATCTTTCTTTTTAGGCCCCCTTTTTTCTTCTTTAAATATTGGGCTTAACGTATAACCTCGGCCCACTAAAACTATCCCGTATTTCTTCATTTTCCCCAACCAAGAAAATATGGTATCTCTCCATCAGTATTCTATCAACGTGTTTCTTCCCGTAATATATACGAACACAAAAACTTCTTCATACCCAAGCGTTTTAAGCCCGAAACACAGTACCACTTCCGCCCCTTTAATAACGTTGTTGTAAAATAAACATCGCATATTTTGTTTCTTGTTTGTTTCCTGTTGCTGTTTCGTGAAAAGCTAAAGGAAGATGGAATCACCTTTTACAGTTGTGAAGAGAAACAGAAATGGACTTGTTTGCTTCCATTCTTCATTGCCATTTTCCACCCTTTCAATGCCCAGTAAAATAAACACCTCCTCACTTCCTTTCTAAAATCATGAACCCATCCAACACTAAACATCCCTCCAAGTCCAAACAAGAATAGCCGCAAGCGCTATCTCCCCACAAACACACCACGCAACAGTGAACTCACAGCCATACCCGCCCATACGGGATGCTTCTTCCCCAATGCCTACCACACATTTTACATACCAAAAACCGAGTTTACTTAATACGTTCACTTCACCCCTCCCAAATATCCTTCTTCCCCCAACTGGCGAACTCCAGTAAGAACCTTTCACCATTTCGCTGTCTTCACCAACACTCACACCATCCGACTCTTCCGCCATTTCAAGACTTAGAGCTCCACCTCTATTCATCGTTTCCGGTTATCTCCACGCACGGTTTCAGCAAAATACCGAACTCCAACACTTCGCCATTACCTCCTCTGACGAAATCACTAAGCCCGCTTCAGTCACGTGAAACCACCGTCCCCAGTTTCATGCATCCCTATCACCGAACGCTTCCCTGAACCCCGCGGTACGTGCTCGAGTTCTTCTCCGATTTCCTGAATCCCGTCGTTACGAGCATCTCCTTCCCTCTTTGAACTCCTTTGATTTTATATTTGAGATTTGAAGAGCTCGTATTTTGTTTTGCTGAAGTTTTTCTCTGGCGGCTCGTTTTGGACAGTAAAAGAGGAATTAGGTTAGATAGAAGGAAAAACTATTATATAGGGGATTTAATTTTAGATTGAGTGGATGAATGTTGTCCACATTTGATTTTCTTGCTGAAGAGAATAAGTGGCAAGGGAACGAAGAACGTGGTTCCTGTTTTGACCGTGTTGAGAAAGTGATACTAGGTTTTAGTGTTGTTTTAAGTTATAACCGTTCCACGTACAATTATATCCATGTACGAGTGCTGCCGACTGAAATAAATATACCGTTGTGATCAACACCGTCCCACGATCCCAAAAATATAATAATACCGGTAGATTAACTCTTATTGTGAAACCTCACCATGTTGATTTCAGGGTGCAAAATACTCCGAATAAAAAGTTGCTTATTTAATTAATTAAAAATTACAGTAAAATTCTAAAAATTAAATTATCATTACTTCTCAAAAGAACCTTGTCCAAATTCAAACACGATATCTAGTTATATCGAATAAACTGTTACGGTCGATAAACGATTCTATAGCGACTATTTTAAAATTTGATTTGGACATATCTCAAAATCTACACATTGAAATCCCGATTTTTCTCTTCCACTAGAAAGATATACTCCACCAGCTCCACACGTTTCTTGTTTCACAGAAATCCGGCTTAAAACGAATCATGTACATTCAGTTGAAGTTCGAATCGCCAATTTACGAACTAAAGCGCCATTCCGAGCTCTATTTTAATTATAATATAATTCCACGTTCAAACTGCTGTTTATAAAATATATTCGTTATTCAAATTCAAATTCCAAACTGAATTATTCCTTATATAAAATCCAATTCACACTGTATTGTGAATTCAGCTATTTTGACTATTTCGACATTATAATATATTATTATATTATAATTATCAATTAAATATTCAACATTGTTTTAATTCCAGTTATCGATATCGCCAAAACGATATTTAAATAATTAAATAAATTAATTATTCAACGGTCAGAAATGCGGGTCATTACAATCTTTCCCCCTTAAAATAATTTCGTCCTCGAAATTGCTAAGGTAGTGGACGACCCTATCTACTGGGTAAAAATATATCCGTTTACCTCTTATCTTCGGTTTCAACTGAACCAATTAATATCGACTAAAATATTAATTCATTCCCACTAGCTGAATTTTCAAAAATTCTGAAAATTTTCTAACATCTTAACTCTTCGGAAAATTTCACCATAACCTCCTTTGTACAGCCCTATCGGTAAAACTCCAACTCGCCTCTCTAGGCCTTCTCCAACCCAAAAGAAAATCAAACAGCCAAGCGGCTTGCCAATTCGGCTTATCAAAATCTCAAACTCATATGAAATATAAACTTGTACCTTTTTGTCGGGCCTACCATTATATCATTTCCATCGATTAACACCCTGCATATACCAATGTCATACTAATCTAACTTCGATTAGTTTATATCCTCAACTCAAACCATTCGCTTATACTTAAGTCGAATTTCATTTAAACTCCAATATCCAATTTCAACTCTTGGTTTATCAACTTAATTTCATTCAGATTAGTTCAATCCAGTTTTAATTTCTATAATCCAATCCAGTTTTAATTTAACTTAGTTCAAGTTAAATTCAAATTTATTATTCACTTTCACTATTTTAACCCATTTAACTTCGTAAGTTAAATTTAGATTTCAAATTTCAAATCCCTGTGTTTATTCAAATCACTTGAAATCATAATAACAATTCAAAATCCTTCGAATTCCTGAATAACTTGTTTTTGCAAAACAATTTCAAAACAAAATCTTTGGTAGTAATCCGTCACTTTAGAAACTCGAAAATGACACTGATGATGCGGCCGCATTCATCAGAATTATTTTCCAGCGATCGAAGTGAGTTCAATACTATATCACTTTCGAAAATCATTTCTAAGCACTTTCATTTTGAAAACATTTCAAAATCTCCCAGGAACTTAAAATTTCCTTATTTTAATTCCAATTCTGATTTAACTTCAGATTTAATTCAACTTATTTCATATACTTTACTTATATGAATTCTGATTGGTTATTTATAACTATTTCACTTTTTATAACCTCATTCGATTATAATAACAGCCAACACAACCAATTATACTATGTTAATTTTAAAACATACCATGTCGGTTCATCGTGTTCAAGTGTTTAGTAACTCCTACCGATACAGTGGATCAAACTGATCGACCAGAATTCATAAGCCACTCAACCAATAAATCTCCACAATATAAAACCATTTTATATTAACTAACAAATACGCACTCGTATATATACACTCAAACTCAGTCTAGGATATTTCTAATCCCATCTCTACTGAATTTCGCCACAGAGCCAAGGTAATAACTAAACCAATGCTCTGATACCAAATGTAGTGACCCGAAAATCCAGTCCAATTTGAGCTGACTAAATAACACAAGTCCAACCCAAATTGCACTAGAAATTCAAGAAACTAATAGAAAGAAGATAGAGGGTGAGAATAGATAAGGTAGAACTATTAGAATAGAAGAAGAAGAAGACCATCATCATCAGAGTAACACGAATCTCACAGCGGAACGAATAAAATATAACATAACTTTTGAAATACAAAGTTATAACTGTTTATACATACCATTTTCAGAGTACAACATATAACATCACAGCGGAATAAATAATAGCTATCGACTGCTGAAGCCTCCTGCTCCAAGCTCTCCAAGTGCATCTGTAAATCCCGACTACTTGACTGCCCGTACAAATTTAGGCACCCAAGAGTTTAGGGAAGACAAAACAAATAAACTCCGGGTCAGTCATGGGACTGGTGTGAGTAAACTCAAATCATTTAAACAGGTATATGATATCTCATAAGACCACGCCGTGAATACGGAACGGGTTTTTCCCTTATGAGAATCCAAACATCTTTGAAAAGCAATATCATTCTGATATTATGATAATGTCTAAATACAAATAGATATCAGTCTAGTAGAAACGCTTGCATCTCACGTTCTACATATATAGTATACAATCAAAACCGCAGGTGCGTATTGGATGATTGGGTTTCCAACTATGACAAGGTATGGAATCACCTTCCGATCAGTGTACTCTAGGAACGATACACTGGAGTTCAACAAGAACATCTTGCAACTCAGCCACACATGACCGACCACTCATTTCGCTTGAGTGTATCGAATGTACATCACCAACGGTTGGGATCAGCAACCGTTTCCCGTATATATATGGGACAGCATTGATAGATTAAAAGAAGCAAATGAATATTCTCTAGATAGGTGATTATACACCCTACTTCGGTGCGACCGACTTAGCCATGCTGCCTGCCCGATTTTTGTCATTTACCGGATGTGAGGCTAGAAACTACGCTTACTTTCCATTCATTGATAACACGATCACTTTGAATGCCACATTATCAGATCCGTTAATCATTAGTTGGATCTGCACAAATAGATTCTGGATATTATGCGAAGGGAATAAATCCGTTGGCCACCATATATATTTGTACAGTCCAACTCTTTCGATCATTGGAACTATTCTGTCAGACATTCGTCCATATACGTTCATTCTGGGACTGAACGAAACCGAAGGCACTATTCTGTAAACAGGACAGCCCTTGCACTTTACTCCGTCTTCAATTTCTTCATCGTATTTGATCACAACGCTTATGTCGATACGGAGTGGTTCTTCGGATAATAATCCAACCGGTCTCTCCATATTAACAACGTAAAATGGTCAAAACTTTGATAGTCTATGATTTAACTATCAAATGAAAATATGTCGGTGTACAAACAATGATCTTAATTCCAAAAGGAATTATCGATCCAATCATCAATCATATATATATATATATATATATTCATATTTCCTTATTTTCTAAAATTAGAAAATATATGTTTTCAACATTGGAAAACATTTCCAATCCTCATTTACGCATCACTATCATTCCACAACTATTAGTCCCTAACTGTAAACTAGTAAGAGAACAATTCTCTAAGTATAAACCCCGAAGGCCGAAACCAACATCAGATCAACACTCAGAAAACTATTCAACTTACTAATCTCTAGTCAGTTTCTAATTTTTGTTTAACTTCCCTTCTTAATTTCTATATTCGATTAACCCCTTTTGATAAGCTACATTTGATTAACTCCTTTTGATAAACTACGTTTTCCGTTACAACTATTTCCCTTTTATAACGTTTACTTACCGTTACAAATATTTCCTATTTACAACTTCTATTTACCGTTACAAATATCCTATTTATAACTTCTATTTACCGTTACAAATATATCCTATTTACAACTTCTATTTACCGTTACAAATATATCCTATTTACAACGGTTTATTATCTTCTAAATAAATATTTCCTATTTCTATTTATTTTCTAAATAAATATTCTCCTTTTCAATTCTATTTATTTTCTAACATATATTCCTTTATAAAATCCTATTTGTTTACTAACAAATATTTCCTTTTATAAAACCGTGTTCGTTTTATAAATAATTTCCTTTTATAAAATCCTGTGATTTTATAAAATTCCTTTATTTCAATATACATTGAAATATTCCATTTCACCACTCAGGGTTTCTTATGATATGTAAAATATCGAATAACAATGATTAATATCATTCTAACACACATAATCCAGAACAGATTATATAACACATCATATAACACAATATATGAAAACAGTAAAATAATTGTTGAGGAATCCAGTCGGATTCCTCCAACCTGTCTCCCTGCATCCACAGATGTTACACAGTATAATATATATCATATTTCATTTTGAAATGAAATATCCTGCTGTACAGAACCATATTTGATTAACAGTACATAGATTAACTATAACTACGTTTTCAATCAAATCTATTTAACAGTCCAGTTTAACAATCAATATACAGCAGTCAATAAATAAAGTACAATTTATATAAAAATATAAATTGAGGAGAGTTAGTGAGTTTTACTCACATTGCGCGTTAACCGTTGAAGAACGGTTTGCGTTATTTGATTCAGTCGGACAATTTATTTTGCTATAAATTGTAACGAGTTCCCGTTCACTTCCCGTCAGTTCCACGGTGTAGCGACCATCCATACGATCCTGCCGGATCCATTTGAAGTCACGCCAATCTCACTTGTCAAAACCCAAAACGCTTCCCTTTGAACTCAAACACTTTATTGAAACTCGTCCCTTCTTTTCCTCGTCTCCTGATATTTCTAATCTTTCTT
Source organism: Allium sativum (assembly GCA_030737875.1). Classification (NCBI taxonomy): domain Eukaryota; kingdom Viridiplantae; phylum Streptophyta; class Magnoliopsida; order Asparagales; family Amaryllidaceae; genus Allium; species Allium sativum. Next base: position 10,476,288 of record CM060913.1, read on the forward strand.
TTTAGGCCCCCTTTTTTCTTCTTTAAATATTGGGCTTAACGTATAACCTCGGCCCACTAAAACTATCCCGTATTTCTTCATTTTCCCCAACCAAGAAAATATGGTATCTCTCCATCAGTATTCTATCAACGTGTTTCTTCCCGTAATATATACGAACACAAAAACTTCTTCATACCCAAGCGTTTTAAGCCCGAAACACAGTACCACTTCCGCCCCTTTAATAACGTTGTTGTAAAATAAACATCGCATATTTTGTTTCTTGTTTGTTTCCTGTTGCTGTTTCGTGAAAAGCTAAAGGAAGATGGAATCACCTTTTACAGTTGTGAAGAGAAACAGAAATGGACTTGTTTGCTTCCATTCTTCATTGCCATTTTCCACCCTTTCAATGCCCAGTAAAATAAACACCTCCTCACTTCCTTTCTAAAATCATGAACCCATCCAACACTAAACATCCCTCCAAGTCCAAACAAGAATAGCCGCAAGCGCTATCTCCCCACAAACACACCACGCAACAGTGAACTCACAGCCATACCCGCCCATACGGGATGCTTCTTCCCCAATGCCTACCACACATTTTACATACCAAAAACCGAGTTTACTTAATACGTTCACTTCACCCCTCCCAAATATCCTTCTTCCCCCAACTGGCGAACTCCAGTAAGAACCTTTCACCATTTCGCTGTCTTCACCAACACTCACACCATCCGACTCTTCCGCCATTTCAAGACTTAGAGCTCCACCTCTATTCATCGTTTCCGGTTATCTCCACGCACGGTTTCAGCAAAATACCGAACTCCAACACTTCGCCATTACCTCCTCTGACGAAATCACTAAGCCCGCTTCAGTCACGTGAAACCACCGTCCCCAGTTTCATGCATCCCTATCACCGAACGCTTCCCTGAACCCCGCGGTACGTGCTCGAGTTCTTCTCCGATTTCCTGAATCCCGTCGTTACGAGCATCTCCTTCCCTCTTTGAACTCCTTTGATTTTATATTTGAGATTTGAAGAGCTCGTATTTTGTTTTGCTGAAGTTTTTCTCTGGCGGCTCGTTTTGGACAGTAAAAGAGGAATTAGGTTAGATAGAAGGAAAAACTATTATATAGGGGATTTAATTTTAGATTGAGTGGATGAATGTTGTCCACATTTGATTTTCTTGCTGAAGAGAATAAGTGGCAAGGGAACGAAGAACGTGGTTCCTGTTTTGACCGTGTTGAGAAAGTGATACTAGGTTTTAGTGTTGTTTTAAGTTATAACCGTTCCACGTACAATTATATCCATGTACGAGTGCTGCCGACTGAAATAAATATACCGTTGTGATCAACACCGTCCCACGATCCCAAAAATATAATAATACCGGTAGATTAACTCTTATTGTGAAACCTCACCATGTTGATTTCAGGGTGCAAAATACTCCGAATAAAAAGTTGCTTATTTAATTAATTAAAAATTACAGTAAAATTCTAAAAATTAAATTATCATTACTTCTCAAAAGAACCTTGTCCAAATTCAAACACGATATCTAGTTATATCGAATAAACTGTTACGGTCGATAAACGATTCTATAGCGACTATTTTAAAATTTGATTTGGACATATCTCAAAATCTACACATTGAAATCCCGATTTTTCTCTTCCACTAGAAAGATATACTCCACCAGCTCCACACGTTTCTTGTTTCACAGAAATCCGGCTTAAAACGAATCATGTACATTCAGTTGAAGTTCGAATCGCCAATTTACGAACTACAGCGCCATTCCGAGCTCTATTTTAATTATAATATAATTCCACGTTCAAACTGCTGTTTATAAAATATATTCGTTATTCAAATTCAAATTCCAAACTGAATTATTCCTTATATAAAATCCAATTCACACTGTATTGTGAATTCAGCTATTTTGACTATTTCGACATTATAATATATTATTATATTATAATTATCAATTAAATATTCAACATTGTTTTAATTCCAGTTATCGATATCGCCAAAACGATATTTAAATAATTAAATAAATTAATTATTCAACGGTCAGAAATGCGGGTCATTACAGGGAGTGTGGCAGTTATCATCGGAGAAGAAGCAGGATTTCGGTATGGGCTTTAAACTAGTTTGGGCTTCAATGAAGAATGAGCTGAACGGGCCATAAATAATAAAAGAAAAAAATATACAAAAGAAAAATGAAAAGAAAAGGGATTAAAGGGTGGAGTGGTATTTTGGGATGACACAGGAAGAATGCGTACAGGATTTTGGGAAGAAGAAGTATTCACGGGTCTGAATAATCAAGGGGATTTGGACCAATTCTTTTCAATGATCTGACAGGATCGTATGGACGGCGGCTACACCACGGAACTGACTGGAAGTCCATCTGAGCTCGTTACAATTTATTGCAAAATATATTGTCCGTCTAAATCAAAGACAGTTAATCATTTTTAACGATAACAGTCCAATGTGAGTAAATCACACCAACTCTGAACAGTTTATAATTTCATGTTGTATTTTTAGAACTGTTAGATATTGGCTGATTGACTGTGTGTTGACTGTTTGATTGAACTGCTAGTCAGTGAGTTGAATTTCTATATTGATTCTGTTTAACAGAATATATCATATGGAACTGAAAATGATGTTATTTATATTGTTTAACATCTGTGATGCAGGGAAACAGGTTGGAGGAATCCAACTGGATTCCTCAACATTTATTTTACTGTTTTCATATATTGTGATATATGATGTGTTATATAATCCATTATGGATTATGGGTGTTGGAATGATGTTGATCATTTTTATTCGATATTTTAAATATCATAAAAGACCCTGGGATGTAAAATGGATTATTTCAATGTATATTGAAATAAAGGGAGTTTATAAAATCAACAGATTTTATAAAAGGAAATATTTCGAAAGTAAATAAAAAGGGAAATCATTTGTAAAGTGAAGAACTGTTACTATTAGTAAATCTTTATAAATGAATAGTTTAATCGATTAGAGTTAAAGTAAAAGGAGCTAATCGATGTTAGTTTAATCGATTAGAGTTAAAGTAAAAGGAGCTAATCGATGTTTGATAATCGATTAGAGATAAAGTTAAAAGGAGTTAATCGATGTTAGTTTAATCGATTAGAGTAAAGCAAAGGAGTTAATCGATGTTAGTTAAATCGATTAGAGTTAAAGCAAAGGAGCAAATCGATGTTAGTTTTAATTGATTAGAGTTAAAGCAAATGAGCTAATCAATGTTAGTTTAATCGATTAGAGTTAAAGCAAAGGAGTTAATCGATGTTAGTTCATCGATTAGAGTTAAAGAAAATGAGTTAATCGAATATAGTTATTCGAATAGAAAGAAAATGAGTTAATCGATGTTAGTTAATCGATTAGAGTTAAAGAAAATGAGTTAATCAAATATAGTTATTCGAATAGAAAGAAAATGAGTTAATCAAATATAGTTATTCGAATAGAAAGAAAATGAGTTAATCGAATATAGCTTATTCAAATAGAAAGTAAAATGAGTTAATCGAATATAGTTTATTCGAAGAAAGTAAAAAGGAGTTATCGAATATAGTTTATTCGAAGGGAGTTAATTGAAATGAGTAAATAAATAGCGTTAGTGAAACAGAGTTAATCCAATAGTGTTAGTCCAATAGAGTTAATTGATAAGGGTTAATCGAATAGAGTTAAGTGAAAAGAGTCAATCGAATATAGCTATTCGAAGGAGGGTTAAGTAAGGAAGTTAGTAAATGGAATATAAAGTGAACTTTGCCCATTTCAAAGTTAGAAATGTTGTTCAGTTAAGGTCTGAGTGGTAGTTCTACCCCAACTTAATTGGCTTCGTTTTTAACTAAGGAATAGTTAAGGTTCGGCAGTAAAGGAAATGATTTGAGTTGGCATAGCGATGTTTGTTTAAACATCTTTCTAAGTCCAATGAATAAGCTTTGGAAATGTTTTCCAAATAAGAAACCAGAAATGTTTTAAGTAAAGAAAACAAGAATGGAAATGTTTTCCAATGGTAATAACATATATTTTCTAAATTTAGAAAATAAGAAATGTTGGATATAGGGAAACAGGAGATGAAAAATGAACTAAGGAGACGAATGTTGAATGATGATTGATCGATATAATTTCCATTTGGAAATAATATCGTTGTTTGCACATCTGTTTTTCTTCGATAGTTAAATCACAGACTATCGAAGTTTTTGACCATTTTAACGTTGTTAATATGGAGAGACCGGTTGGATTATTATCCAAAGAACCACTCTGTATTGGCATAAGCGTTGCGAATCATATATGCCAAAGGAAATTGAAGACGGTGTTATGCAAGGGCTATCCTGTTTACAGAATAGTGCCTTCGGTTCATCCTGTTCCTGGATGACTTATATGGACGGATGTCTAGCAGAGTATGTCCAGACGATCACGTATATTGATTTGTCCAACTGTACCAAGAGTGGAAGCGGAGAAGGAAACTTCTTTTAGCTAACGCGTAATGTATGGTTGAGGACGTCAATCGGTGATTTGATGGATTTGACGATGTGGCATTCAAAAGTGAATCTGGTATGATGATAAAGCGTAGCTTCTAGCCTCATCATCCGGTAGATGACAGAAATCAGGCAGGCAGCATGGCTAAGTCGGTCGCACCGAAGTAGAGTGTATAATCACCTGATCTAGAGTTTCATTTACTTCTAAAAATCTATTGTTGATGCTGTCCCATTCGGGAAACGGTTGCTGATCCCAACCGTTGGTGATATACATTCGATACGCTCAAGCGAAATGAGTGGTCGGTCATGTGTGGCCGGGTTGCAAGATGTTCTTGTTGAACCCAGTGTATTCCTCTCTAGAGGTACACGAGCGATAGGTGGTTCCATACCTTGTCATAGTTGGAAATCCATTACCCAATACGTGCTTGCGGTTTTGAGTTGTATGCTTTATATGTAGAACGTGAGATGAAAGCATTTCTGCTAGATGAATATATATACTGTGGTTGATAGACATTATTATAATATCGAAAGGTTTTTGATATAAAGTTATCTTGGATTCTCATAAGGGAAAAACCCGTTCCGTTATGCGGCGTGGTCTTATGAGATATCGTTTACTTGTTCGAACTGTTTTTAAACTGTTTACTCATACCAGTCCCATGACTGACCCGGAGTTTACTTTGTTATTTTCCCTAAACTCTTGAGTGCCTAAATTTGTACGGGCAGTCAAGTAGTCGGGATTTTACAGATATAGTTGAAGAGCTTGAGCAGAAGGCTTCAGGATCATATAGCTATAGTTATTTCTGCTGTGTTGTAAGTGCTATACTTTGAGAATGATGTATATTCGAATACAGATGTATATTTCAAAGTTATGTTACATATATTATATGTTATTCGTTCCGCTGTGAGATTCGTGTTACTCTGATGTTGTGTTCTTCTTCTTCTTCTATTCTAATTTTCTATCTTATCTTTCCTCACCCTCTAATTTCTTTCACTAATTACCAGGATTTTTCGATGTTTTGGTTATCGACATCGAGTTTATGTCGATAACCAAAGTCGCTCAAAATCCGGGTCATTACAGTTGGTATCAGAGCTTAAGTTAAGTGAATTACCTTGGCTCTGTGGCGTGACTCGGTAGAGATAGGGTTAGTAATGCCCTAAATTGAGTTGAGTCTATATACGAGTGAACGTATTTGTTATTGATATAAATTTTTTTTTATATTGTGGAGATGCATTAGTTGAGTTGTTTATGAGTTCTGGTCGATCAGTTTGATCCACTGTATCGGTAGGAGTTACTAAACACTCGAATACGATGGGTCGACACAGTATGTTTTGAAAAGAGGGTAAATGAAAATAATTTTACCCAAAGTATATTTGATACATATTGGATATATTAGTTGTTATTATAATCGAGTAAGATTATAAATTAAATGGTTATGTAAATAATCAATCAGAATTCATATAAGTGAAATATGTGAAAACAGATGTGTTTAATCTGAAATTTAAACCAGAAATTGAATTAAAACTCTGGAGAATTGGATAAGTGTTTTTTAAATGGATTTGGATTAAAAATAAGGAAAATTTAAGATCCTGGGAGATTTTAAATTGTTTTACAAGCCGTGTGAATTATATTTTGAAATGAATTTCAAAGTGGAAATGTTTAGAAATGGTTTTATAGTATTGAACTCACTTCGATCGCTGGAAAATAGATTCTGATGATGACAGCTGCATCATCAGTATTCATTTTCGAGTTGTAAATGACGAATTACTACCAGAGATACTGTTTTGAATTTGTTTTGAGAAAGACAAGTTGTGTTGAATTTCAAAATGGGATTTATAATAGTAGAATTTGAAATAAGAAGTTTGAAATAGAAATTGAATATAGAAATTCAAAGGGAATTTGAATATATGAAATTCAATGGAAGTGATATAGAATTTGAATATAGAAATTCAAATGGCGTTTGGATATAGAAAATATAAAAGATTTCACATATAGGATCTGAATATCGAAAGTGAAATGAAATTTGAATGTAGAGGATTCAAATAGAATTGAAAATGAAATTTGAATAAAGAAGATTCAAATAGAATTGAAATTGAAATTTGAATATAGAATATTCGAAGGGAATCGAAATAAAATAAAGAGAATTCAAATAGATTTGAATATAGAAATTCAAATGGAGTTTGAAATTAGATTTGAATAACGAAATTCAAATATAAAATTTGAATAAGAAAATTGAAACGAAGTTCAAATATAGAATTTGAATAAGAGATTTGAAATAAAATTCAAATATAGAATTTGAATAAGAGAATTGAAATGGAATTTGAATATAGGAAATTCAAATAAAATTGAAATGGAATTCAATTAGTTGATAAACAAGTTAAACCTATATTGGATCATGTATATTCAAATAAAAAGGTGAAATGGGCAAACCAGTAATTTGAAAATCACTTAACGAACTAAGTTAAAATGATTGGATTAAGTTGAAATGAATTAGAAATGTATAAATATACATGAGATATGTATGGATGAGGTATGAAGGTATATAAATAGAATGCTCTACGAAAAGGTACGTATTTAATTCATATATGAGATTTTATGCGCCGTATCGGCAAGCCGCTTGGCTTTTTCTTTTTCGTTTTGGATTGGTAAGGGCCATGGGAGGCTATTTGAAATATCCCGATGCTCCCGGTATAAAGGAGGTTATGGCGAATTTTTCCGGGAATTTAAGGAGTTAGAATATTTTTAAGATAATTTGATAGTTAGAAATCAACGTATTTATATATATAGAAGTCGATAAGGAAACGAACTTAGAAATAGAATAGTATAATCAAAAAGGAAGTATAAGAATAAAATCTCGAAAGAATAGAAAGAGAAAGTGTATATGTGGTTAAAAGTGAAGAAGTAGTTGTATGGCATTGATTATTCGAGTAAGTGGTCTTATCTGTTTTGATGTTATAAATGTTATTCAGTCAAGGTCTGAGAGGTAGTTATACCCCCAACTTGATTGATTTCATTATTAACAAACAAATAGTAAGATTTCAGGCTCGAAGATCAATGTTGAATAAGAGTTAGTTGAATATAGTATTTGGGTTGTCGTAACGATGTTCTACACAACATCCGTTTTAACCCAAATAAGTGTAAACTTGGAAATAGAATAATAAATATTTCCTAAGTATAGAAATAAACGAGATGGGAAAAGAGATAAGTAATTGGAGTATTTTCCAATTATAAATAGGATTATAAAGGTTATAGTTTAGAAAATAAAGGAAGGCGATATTCGGAAATGTTTTCCAAATAACAAAAAAAGGCCAATATGGTTATTGCAAATATTTGGTTAACAAATATTGATAAAGAAATAGAGAAATGATTTAACTAATGGAATATTAATTATGGGCTCAGTTGAATTTCAAAAAGGAAAATTTTGATTTTTTTTTAAATAGAGTAAACTGTTTAAAATTCCCAGGAAGAGACTTTTTGAATTAAGAACAAATTTAAATAGAAGTTTGCGGAAGTAAGCTGAAATTGAATTGAAACAGTTAAGTGAAAACCGAATGGAAATAGAATGATATCAGGAAAAATTTATTCTTGAATAAAATTGGATTGTCGAGATAAGAATCTGAAATGAAAATTGGATTGGGAAGTTAAGAGTTTGAAATCGACAATGGAACTCGAATTTGAAATAAAATTCGACTTAGGATATAAGCGAATGGTTGTGTCGTGGATAAAAGAAGATGGGGATTTGATTAGGATGACCCTTGTATCCGCTGAATTGATAGCATATGGAAATGATAGAGTTGATATGCCCGACGAAAAGGTACAAGTTTATATTCGATATAAGCATGAGATTTATGAGCCGAATTGGCAAGCCGCTTGGCTGTTTGATTTTCTTTTGGGTTGGAGATGGCCCAGAGAGGCGAGTTGGAGTTTGACCGATTGACCAGTACAAAGGAGGTGCTGACGAAATTTTTTTAAGGGTTAAAGCGTTAGAAAATTTTCAGGATTTTTGAAATTTTTCGTGATAAGAATTAATAAATAATTTAATTGAAATAAAATTGGTTCAGTTGAAACTGAAGTTAAGAAGTGAACAAATAAGTTCTAACCAGTCGATAGGGTCGTCCTCTACTTTTTAGCAATTTCGAGGACGAAATTATTTTAAGTGGGGAAGATTGTAATGACCCGCATTGGCAGGGGTATTATAATTAGTTTATTTAATTATATTAATGGTGGTTTAGTGAATTAAATGGTCGTGTAATTTAATTATGATGAATATTTAATTAAAATAATAAATTAAATAATATATTTAATTCTGAAATAATCAGAATTGGCTGAAATGGCGATATGGTGTGAACTGGATCATCTGTGATATTTAATTCAGTTTAGAATTGAAATTGAATAACGAATATATTATTCGAACGACAGTTTGAACGTATAATTATATTATAGTTAAAATCGAGTCTCAAATGGCGCTGTAGTTCGTAATTTGGTGATTTGAACTTTAACTGAATGTACATGATTCGTTTTAAGCCGGATTTCAATGAAACAAGAAACGTACGGAGCTGGTGAAGTATATTTTTCTAATGGAAGAGAAAAATCAGGATTTCGTTGTGTAGATTGTGAGTTGTGTCCAAATCAAATTTTAAAATAGTCGCTATAGAATCGTTCATCGACCATAATGGGTTATTCGATATAACTAGATACCGGTTTCGAATTTAGACAAGGTTCTTTTGAGACATAACGATAATTTAATTTTTAGAATTTTTTGGAAATTTTTAATAAACTAAATAAGCAACTTTTTTATTTGGAATATTGGGCACCCTGTATCGACATTTCGGGGTTTCACAATATGAGTCAACCTACCGATATTTTTATATTTTTGGGACGGTGGTACATTGCTGGTCACAATGGTGTTTTTATTTCAGTCCGTGGGGGAGCAGAATCTTTTACAGCAGGGTACCAGATAAATATAAACACAATATACATCGAACTTAAAAGCGAACGCAGTAACTTCATGATTTGAACTAACCCAAGAATTCGAAATGTTCATTTCTGATGTATACTTTAAACACCATGCATGTCGACTTCCCCTCCTTCTAAAACAAGTGTTCACGTCCTTTAGCCTTAAATGATTAAGCAACTTTGTTTTTATTTATATTCATTTTTTTGCGTGTCCTTTCTTAAGCCATAAGCTTCACCTACCCCTTATTTTATATATAAATACACTTCTCACTTCTTCTCTGCGGTTAAACATAGTAGCCGCCAGCCTTATTGCTCCTCAAACCAAAATATCGACAAATAGAAAATCAAGAACAATTCATAGAAAATTCCTAAAATAAAAAGGAGTATATATCCAGAACCGTGAAAGATCCCTCTTCAATTTATACAGCTTTTGATGAGTTCGACGTCTCGGGTCTTCTTTGAAACGCGAGCTAGGGTTCCGGGTTTGGGAAGTTTGAGGCTTAAATGCTTCGATTTGATGTTGTATCTGAGCTTGTGATGGAAAGAGGTGCGTTTTGGCTGAGTTTTATGGAGTTCGATAAGGAAAAAGTTCGGTGCTTCCTAAAAGGGCGTGGTGCGTGGCCGACGATGCAAGATAAACGGTGAACTCGAGTTGAATATGGGTGGTGCTGAATGATGGAGAGGATGATGAGATGCTACCTGATATTTTTAGATTTGGAGTTAATGAAGAAATGGAGGATCGAATGGGGGAAGCACCGCGTGCAAACGAAAGGGGAGTGTGGCAGTTGTCATCGGAGAAGAAGCAGGATTTCGGTATGGGCTTTAAACTAGTTTGGGCTTCAATGAAGAATGAGCTGAACGGGCCAGAAATAATAAAAGAAAAAAATATACAAAAGAAAAATGAAAAGAAAAGGGATTAAAGGGTGGAGCGGTATTTTGGGATGACACAGGAAGAATGCGTACAGGATTTTGGGAAGAAGAAGTTTTCACGGGTCTGAATAATCAAGGGGATTTGGACCAATTCTTTTCAATGATCTGACAGGATCATATGGACGGTTGCTACACCACGGAACTGACTGGAAGTCCATCTGAGCTCGTTACAATTTATTGCAAAATATATTGTCCGTCTAAATCAAAGACAGTTAATCGTTTTTAACGATAACAGTCCAATGTGAGTAAATCTCACCAACTCTGAACAGTTTATAATTTCATGTTGTGTTTTTAGAACTGTTAGATATTGGCTGATTGACTGTGTGTTGACTGTTTGATTGAACTGCTAGTCAGTTAGTTGAATTTCTATATTGATTCTGTTTAACCGAATATATCATATAGAACTGAAAATGATGTTATCTATATTGTTTAACATCTGTGATGCAGGGAAACAGGATGGAGGAATCCAACTGGATTCCTCAACATTTATTTTACTGTTTTCATATATTGTGATATATGATGTGTTATATAATCCGTTATGGATTATGGGTGTTGGAATGATGTTGATCATTTTTATTCGATATTTTAAATATCATAAAAGACCCTGGGATGTAAAATGGATTATTTCAATGTATATTGAAATAAAGGGAGTTTATAAAATCAACAGATTTTATAAAAGGAAATATTTCGAAAGTAAATAAAAAGGGAAATCATTTGTAAAGTGAAGAACTGTTACTGTTAGTAAATCTTTATAAATGAATAGTTTAATCGATTAGAGTTATAAAGTAAAAGGAGCTAATCAATGTTAGTTTAATCGATTAGAGTTAAAGTAAAAGGAGCTAATCGATGTTTGTTAATCGATTAGAGATAAAGTTAAAAGGAGTTAATCGATGTTAGTTTAATCGATTAGAGTAAAGAAAAGGAGTTAATCGATGTTAGTTAAATCGATTAGAGTTAAAGCAAAGGAGCTAATCGATGTTAGTTTTAATTGATTAGAGTTAAAGCAAAGGAGCTAATCAATGTTAGTTTAATCGATTAGAGTTAAAGCAAAGGAGTTAATCGATGTTAGTTAATCGATTAGAGTTAAAGAAAATGAGTTAATCGAATATAGTTATTCGAATAGAAAGAAAATGAGTTAATCGATGTTAGTTAATCGATTAGAGTTAAAGAAAATGAGTTAATCGAATATAGTTATTCGAATAGAAAGAAAATGAGTTAATCGAATATAGTTATTCGAATAGAAAGAAAATGAGTTAATCGAATATAGTTATTCGAATAGAAAGAAAATGAGTTAATCGAATATAGTTATTCGAATAGAAAGAAAATGAGTTAATCGAATATAGCTTATTCGAATAGAAAGTAAAATGAGTTAATCGAATATAGTTTATTCGAAGAAAGTAAAAAGGAGTTATCGAATATAGTTTATTCGAAGGGAGTTAATTGAAATGAGTAAATAAATAGCGTTAGTCAAACAGAGTTAATCCAATATGTTAGTCCAATAGAGTTAATTGATAAGGGTTAATTGAATAGAGTTAAGTGAAAAGAGTCAATCGAATATAACTATTCGAAGGAGGGTTAAGTAAGGAAGTTAGTAAATGGAATATAAAGTGAACTTTGCCCATTTCAAAGTTAGAAATGTTGTTCAGTTAAGGCCTGAGAGGTAAATTGGCTTCGTTTTTAACTAAGGAATAGTTAAGGTTCAGCAGTAAAGGAAATGATTTGAGTTGGCATAGCGATGTTTGTTTAAACATCTGTCTAAGTCCAATGAAGAAGCTTTGGAAATGTTTTCCAAATAGGAAACCAGAAATGTTTTAAGTAAAGAAAACAAGAATGGAAATGTTTTCCAATGGTAATAACATATATTTTCTAAATTTAGAAAATAAGAAAGGTTGGATATAGGGAAACAGGAGATGAAAAATGAACTAAGGAGATGAATGTTGAATGATGATTGATCGATATAATTTCCGTTTGGAAATAATATCGTTGTTTGCACAACTGTTTTTCTTCGATAGTTAAATCACAGACTATCGAAGTTTTTGACCATTTTAACGTTGTTAATATGGAGAGACCGGTTGGATTATTATCCAAAGAACCACTCTGTATTGGCATAAGCGTTGCGAATCATATATGCCAAAGGAAATTGAAGACGGTGATATGCAAGGGCTATCCTGTTTACAGAATAGTGCCTTCGGTTCATCCTGTTCCTGGATGACTTGTATGGACGGATGTCTAGCAGAGTATGTCCAGACGATCACGTATATTGATTTGTCCAACTGTACCAAGAGTGGAAGCGGAGAAGGAAACTTCTTTTAGCTAACGCGTAATGTATGGTTGAGGACGTCAATCGGTGATTTGATGGATTTGACGATGTGGCATTCAAAAGTGAATCTGGTACGAGGATAAAGCGTAGCTTCTAGCCTCATCATCCGGTAGATGACAGAAATCGGGCAGGCAGCATGGCTAAGTCGGTCACACCGAAGTAGGGTGTATAATCACATAATCTAGAGTTTCATTTACTTCTAAAAATCTATTGTTGATGCTGTCCCATTCGGGAAACGGTTGCTGGTCCCAACCGTTGGTGATATACATTCGATATGCTCATGCGAAATGAGTGGTCGGTCATGTGTGGCCGGGTTGCAAGATGTTCTTGTTGAACCCAGTGTATTCCTCTCTAGAGGTACACGAGCGATAGGTGGTTCCATACCTTGTCATAGTTGGAAATCCATTACCCAATACGTGCTTGCGGTTTTGAGTTGTATACTATATATGTAGAACGTGAGATGAAAGCGTTTCTGCTAGATGATTATATATACTGTGGTTGATAGACATTATTATAATATCAAAAGGTTTTTGATATAAAGTTATCTTGGATTCTCATAAGGGAAAAACCCGTTCCGTTATGCGGCGTGGTCTTATGAGATATCGTTTACTTGTTCGAACTGTTTTTAAACTGTTTACTCATACCAGTCCCATGACTGACCCGGTGTTTACTTTGTTGTTTTTCCTAAACTCTTGGGTGCCTAAATTTGTACGGGCAGTCAAGTGGTCGGGATTTTACAGATATAGTTGAAGAGCTGGAGCAGGAGGCTTCAGGATCATATAGCTATAGTTATTTCCACTGTGTTGTAAGTGTTGTACTTTCATAATGATGTATATTCAAATACAGATGTATATTTCAAAGTTATGTTACATATATTATATGTTATTCGTTCCGCTGTGAGATTCGTGTTACTCTGATGTTGTGTTCTTCTTCTTCTTCTTCTATTCTAATTTTCTATCTTATATTTCCTCACCCTCTAATTTCTTTCACTAATTACCAGGATTTTTCGATGCTTTGGTTATCGACATCGAGTTTATGTCGATAACCAAAGTCGCTCAAAATCCGGGTCATTACAATTCTTTAGAAAGCTCTTTTCGATACGAACCCAACGGTTCCGGTTTTAGGAGAATCCGACGGTCGGATCTCCCGTAATATCTGTTCGAAGTCAATGGTCGAAATTCGCGAACTACCGCGGCGCGGCGCGTTCTATTCAGGCCATTATATATATATATATATAATATATATTATTTGTATTTCGTCGATTTCCTTTTAAAATGTAACGACCCAGATTTTTGAATAGTTTATTCTAAATATTTAGTATCGTTTAAATATTGAATTAGTAATATAAAAGAATTTTTATATTGAATTACCAATTAGTGATCAATATATGATTTATTTCGTATATATATATATAATTTTCGAAAGACGAGAACTGAAATAATTCCATTTGAATTTATAATAGATTCTGAGTGATTCAAATGGTTAATATGAATTTTAATTAAATTCGAAAGATAATGATAGTAATTTATTTTTAAGGAATTTATTTGTTTTGAATTCAAATCATATTATTTTAATATGTTATTTTTATACAGTATATTTCGTTAAATTCAAAATAACGTTATAATCTGGAAACACCGGTCGTTAAGTTAGAATAGCGGTTCAGAATAAAGGACTGTGAGATATTTTAGTTTTTTTTTAAAATAAAATTTAATCAACAGCCACCCTATACCCTGAATGAAGCCGACCTAAAATTGAAATCACGCAGACCTTAACTACCTCGAGCTGGAAAAATGGCCTCCTCTTTCGTTTACAAGCCAACAAGGAAGACATCAAATTAATGGCCGTGTACCTCCTGTCTCCCTCCTCCTTCTATAAAAATCGCGACTACCCCTTTTATTTTCTTTTTCATTTAAAATCTGTAAACCGAACCTCTTCTAAATAAAAAAAAAAAAAGGGACTTTGAAATCAAAATCGAGATTCAATCCGTGAATTCCTGGAGCTCGACGCAACCTAGGGGGAAGCCGCGATTTGTGCTAATGGCGAGGGGGGGTTGCGATCCACTCTTTCTTGGATCTGGAGTACCCCGCAACGTCAGGCTCGAGTTCGACCTAAGGATTTAGTGAGAAAGGGGGTCGCGAAGATGAAGCGTTCAAATGGAAGGGGGCGCTCGTGTTTACAGGAGAAGATGGAGCTGCCTATGGAAGAAGTCGAGGTGCGGTTACTCGAATAAGGCGACGATGAAATCTGGTGAGGTCTGCGAAGTGGAACATCTGTGAACTGGGAAGGTGCGATTGGATGATGAGCCATTTCGATTACAGTTATGGAGAAGAGGGGTCATCGATGGGTTCAGGAAGGGAAACAGGGACCGAAGAAAGAAAAAGGGGAATTTAATTAGAGAATTTAAGAGGTACAAAGGAATCGTGAAATCTATACGATAAGCTCAAATGGGGTACTCGACGAATTACATGACCGGTGAGTAAATCTCACTCACCTTTAGAATTATTTTTATATCATTAAAAATAATTGTCTGTTGCTTGTGTGAATGCTTTCTGGTTATTTTATATATATTAGTTATTTAGGTTATTATATATATATATATATTGGGTTGATTGATTGGTTGGATTCCCGCAGTCTCATTAGCGGATGCCCGCAGTTTCATAGCGGATGATTACCCTATACGCCCCACGCTATGATTAGTGGATGACCTTCTATACCGCGATATTCTGCCACGAAGCAGAATTGGTATTATTTATGTGCTAACATCTGTGGATGCAGGAAAACAGGTTGGAGGAATCCAACTGGATTCCTCAAAAATATATTATCTGTTTGTTTATTTGTTGCATATATATTGTTATATATGATGTGTTAGAAAAATAAATAATTGGTTGCTTTGTGTGTTTTATCACTGGGCTTAAGTAATGATATTTAAAAATATCGTGAAAGGATATTGGCAATTTTAAAAAGGGAAAATTCTATTTTTAAATAGAATTTGAATTTTTAAAGGAAATAAAGATATAAACTTGTTTTGAAAAATAAACAAGTAGTTTCTTTGTAAGCGAAGTTTATAAATAGTTCTTTATAACGAAGTTTAAAAATAGTTCTTTTATAACGAAGTTATAAATGAAGTGAAAAGAATTATCATTTGATAATTCAGAAATAGAAATACAAGTGTTTTGAAAATATGATTCAAAAGGAAATTTAAATATAGAATTTGAATAAAAGAAAAGGAAATGGAAATTTGAATTCAAAAAGAAAAAGGAAATAGAAAATTTGAATTTAGAATTCAAATAGAAAATCCAAGGTGGATTTGAATATAGAACTTTCAAATGGTGTTTGAATATAGAGAATTTGAAATAGAATTTCAAAATAGAATTTTCAAAAGAGAATTTGAAATAGACTTTGAAAATAGAATTTCAAAGAAGAATTGAATAGAATTTGAAATATAGAATTTCAAAGAAGAATTCAAATGTGAAATTTGAATAGAGATTTGAATTGGAATTCAAATATGGGATTTGAATATGAGATTTCAAATAGAAATTTAAATGAAGTTTAAATATTTAAATTCAAATATGATTTTCAAATATAACCATTCAAAAGGGATTTGATTATAGAATTTAAAGTGGAATTTAATTCAAAGGAATAAATTAAGGTATTGGGATTCAAGAAAATTAAATGTGGAGTTTAACTAATGAATTTGAATTTAGGATTCAAATGGTATTTGTAAATGAATTCGAATTTAGGATTCAATGGTGTTTGAAAGAAAATTGGAATATTTTAATTCAAATAGAGTTGGAAATAGATTTGAACATAGAAATTCAAATGGGGTTTGAATATTTGAATTTAAAAAGGGAATTCAAAATGGAGTTGAATATCTAAATTCAAGTATGAATTTCAAATATAGAAATTTAAAAAAAAAGATGAATTAAAGTGGGGATTCGAATAGAGAATTTGAAATGGAATTCGAATAAAGGATTTCAAATGGGATTTGAATACAGGATTTAAAATTATGGAATTTGAAATGTAAAAGATTCAAATGGAATTTGAAATATATATGAATATATATATATATATATATTAGAGTGGAGTTGAAATTCATTTTAAACGAAGTTTAACGTTTATATTTTTAAATATAATTAAAACGAACTCGCCGCAGCGCTGCAGTTCGTAAATTGGCGATTCGAACTTCAATTGAGTATATAGAACTCGATTGAAGTCGAAATTCTTTGAAACAAGAAACGTCAGGACCGACTAAATGATAGTTTTCTAATGAAAGAGAAAAATATGAATTTCGTCGTATAGATTTTGAGTTATGTCAAAATCAAATTTTCAGAAAAACAGCGCCAGAACCATTATAAAACCATAACGGTTTATTTAATTAAATTAAAGGATTTTAAGCAAATAAAAATCGAAATTTCTATTTAGAAAGATCCAGATGTGAGTTATAAAATATATGTGAACTCCAGTGGAGTAATGAGTTGATTTCTGAAATAGAAATCAGATTTTTGATTTATTGAATAGAGTTAACTAATTCGAATAGAAATTAGTTAATGAGATTTCGAATGAATATTGAGCTGTAAATAAGTGAATTCGATTTGAGAACTTATATTCGAAATCAAAAAGGAAACTGGAATTGAAATCGAAATTCAATTTGGTTATGAACGAGTTAAATATTTTGTTTGAACATGTTATGTTCAACGAAGAAGTGAAATAGGCCAAATGGCCGATTTAAAGAATAAATGGGCGAAGCTGAATTCAAACGATTAGATGTTATTGAATTGAATTGAAAACAGGTGACAGGTGTTAGACAGGTATGGGATGAGGTGTATGAAATTTATAAATGTAATGCTCGACAAAAGGTACATGTTTAAATTCATATATGGGTTTTATGCGCCGTATCGGCAAGCCGCTTGGCTTTTCCTTTTTCTTTTTGATTGAGGAAGATACCGGGAAGCTATTTGAAATTTCCCGATGCTCCCGATACAGGGGAGGTTATGGCGAAATTTTCCGGAAATTTAAGGAGTTAGAATATTTTTAAGATATTTTGATAATTTGAAATCATTGTATCGACGTATTAAATTCGATAGTAAAGTGAATATAAAAATCGAATGTTGTAAACAAAAAGGGATAGAGATAAGTGATTGGAATTGTTTCCAATTGCAAATAGAGATATTTTCTAATATATAGAAAATAAAAGAAGTTAATGTTTGGAAACGTTTTCCAAATGACATAAGAGGCCGAGATGATTATTGAAATATTTGGTTAACAAATATTGACAGAGAAAATGGAGAAGAGATTTAATTAATGAAATATTAATTAAAGAGCCCAGTGATTTGTTGATATGTTGATTGAACACTTGTTTTTATTCGATAGTTAAAACACAGACTATCGAAGTTTTTGACCATCGTTGTCAATATGGAGAGACCGGTTGGATTATTATCCGAAGAACCACTCCGTATCGGCATAAGCGTTGCGAACCAAGTATGCTGAATATATTGAAGACGGAGTGAAGTGCAAGGGCTTTTCTAGTAATAGAAATAGTGCCTTCGGTTTCGTTCAGTCCCAGAACGAACGTAAATGGACGAATGCCTGACAAAGTATTTCCAATGATCAAATGGGTTGGTCTGTATGAATGTATATGGTTGCAACGGATTTATCCCTTAGCATAATATCCAGAAATATTTGTGCAAACTCAACTAGTGATTAACGGATCTGACGATGTGGCATTCAAAGTGATTGTGTTATCAATGAATGGTAAGTATGCGTAGCCTCAGGCCTCAACAACCGGGAAAGGACAAAAATCGGGCAGGCAGCATGGCTATGTGGGTCGCACCCATTAGGGTGTATAATCACCTATCTAGAGAAATTCCTTTTGTTTCTAAATCTATCGATTCTGCCCATTCGGGAAACGGTGGTTTGAGTCCAACCGTTGGTGATATACATTCGATACACTCAAGCGAAATGAGTGGTCGGTCATGTGTGGGCCGGGTTGCAAGACGTTCTTGTTGAACTCAGGTGTATTAGCCTCTAGAGATACATCATCGGAAGGTGGTCCCATACCTTGTCATGTTGGAAATCCAATCTCCAATAAGCGCCATGCGGGTTTTTGATTTTACCATATATATGTGGAGCGTGAGATGCAAGCGTTCTGCTATTTGGTTATTTACTTGATGTAGACATTATTATAATATCAGAGAAGATATTGGTTTCAAAACTGTTTTGGGTTATAGTAAGGTAAAAACCGTCCGTGTTTATGTGTGGGCTGGTCTTACTATTATCTTTTCTTTTGAAAGGATTTTTAAAGTTAAACAAGTGGTTGGAGTTTACTCACACCAGTCCCATGACTGACCCAGAGTTTGTTTTGTTTTGATTTTCCTAAACTCTTGGGTGCCCAAATTTGTACGGGCAGTCAAGTGTTTCAGGCTTTTACAGATACACTTGGAGGAGCTTGAAGCAGAAGGCTTCAACGTTAGTTATTTAGAGTTACTTCCGCTGAATCCAATGTTATGTGTACTCTGATGATGGTATGTATATATGTACCAAACAGATTGTATTTCAAAGCTTATGTTATATAATATATTTTATTCGTTCCGCTGTGAGTTTGTGACCTTCGTTTTTCTCCTATTCTAAGTTTTCTATCTTATCTATTCTCATCCTCTAACTTCTTTCTAATAATGAGTCGTATTTCTGTGTTATTTGGGTTGGACGTGTGGTGTATTTAGTCAACTCAGATAGCACGGATTTGCGGGTCGTTACAGTGGTATCAGAGCTTAGGTTGAGCGAACACCTAGGCTTGTGCGGCATGTGCTCATTAGAGATAGGGTCAGCAGTGCCCTAGAATGAGTTGAGTGTATAGATACGAGAGAACGTATTTGTTAGTTGATATAAAAGTTGTTTTATATTGTGTTGACTAGTCTGTGAGTGGTTTATGAATTCTGGTCGAATCGGGGGACGCCACGAAGTCGATAGGGATTTCTAAACACTTGGACAGAAGAATCGACATAATATTGTTTTAAAGTGGTTAAATGAAATAATTTTACCCGAAATTTCTATTTTGATATAAGAAAAAAATAATTTTCTGGAATTATTATAATATATGGATGTGTTGATTGTTAGGATTATAATCAGACGAGATTATAAATTTAGAATGGTTATTTATAACCAAAATAGAATTTGTATAGAAATTAAATATACAAATGAGATGAATTAGAATTAAATTCAAACCAGAATTTAGAATTCAAAATCCTGGGGAGTTGAAAAATATTTTCTAAAGTATAGCTTTGTTTTGCAAGGGTTTTGAATCAAAACCATATTTGAGTGGATTTTGAAAGTGATTAAGCACTGAACTCACTTCAGTGGCTGGGAAATAATTCTGATAATGATTGCAACATCATCAGTGTTCATTTTCGAGTTCTAAGTGACGGATTGCTACCTTAGAAAAGTTTTTGATGGAAATTTGTTTTGAAAGAGCATAAGTAGATTGAAAATTCAAATATTTTGAATTTGTGATGAAAGTAAATATATGTATATATTTATGGGATTTCAAAAAGAATTTGAAATGAAAAGCCCAGGGATTGGAATTCTGGAATTAAAATTTAACTTAAACAAGTTAAATAGGTCGAAGTGAATGAATTAATTAAAATCAATTTGAATTGGTTTAATAGAATATAGATTGGATATAAATGGATTGATCGTAGATCATTCGAATCAAATGTGTGAAGACCAAAAGTTTTGGTTAGAGTTAATTTGTTGAAATATGAGGAGTTGAGTGTCAACATAAGTGAATTATTGAAAAGCAGTGAGTTCATAGTATTTTTCCTATCTTAGCAATTTCGAGGACGAAATTATTTTAAGGGGGAAAGAATGTAACGACCCAGATTTTTGAATAGTTTATTCTAAATATTTAGTATCGTTTAAATATTGAATTAGTAATATAAAAGAATTTTTATATTGAATTACCAATTAGTGATCAATATATGATTTATTTCGTATATATATATATAATTTTCGAAAGACGAGAACTGAAATAATTCCATTTGAATTTATAATAGATTCTGAGTGATTCAAATGGTTAATATGAATTTTAATTAAATTCGAAAGATAATGATAGTAATTTATTTTTAAGGAATTTATTTGTTTTGAATTCAAATCATATTATTTTAATATGTTATTTTTATACAGTATATTTCGTTAAATTCAAAATAACGTTATAATCTGGAAACACCGGTCGTTAAGTTAGAATAGCGGTTCAGAATAAAGGACTGTGAGATATTTTAGTTTTTTTTTAAAATAAAATTTAATCAACAGCCACCCTATACCCTGAATGAAGCCGACCTAAAATTGAAATCACGCAGACCTTAACTACCTCGAGCTGGAAAAATGGCCTCCTCTTTCGTTTACAAGCCAACAAGGAAGACATCAAATTAATGGCCGTGTACCTCCTGTCTCCCTCCTCCTTCTATAAAAATCGCGACTACCCCTTTTATTTTCTTTTTCATTTAAAATCTGTAAACCGAACCTCTTCTAAATAAAAAAAAAAAAAGGGACTTTGAAATCAAAATCGAGATTCAATCCGTGAATTCCTGGAGCTCGACGCAACCTAGGGGGAAGCCGCGATTTGTGCTAATGGCGAGGGGGGGTTGCGATCCACTCTTTCTTGGATCTGGAGTACCCCGCAACGTCAGGCTCGAGTTCGACCTAAGGATTTAGTGAGAAAGGGGGTCGCGAAGATGAAGCGTTCAAATGGAAGGGGGCGCTCGTGTTTACAGGAGAAGATGGAGCTGCCTATGGAAGAAGTCGAGGTGCGGTTACTCGAATAAGGCGACGATGAAATCTGGTGAGGTCTGCGAAGTGGAACATCTGTGAACTGGGAAGGTGCGATTGGATGATGAGCCATTTCGATTACAGTTATGGAGAAGAGGGGTCATCGATGGGTTCAGGAAGGGAAACAGGGACCGAAGAAAGAAAAAGGGGAATTTAATTAGAGAATTTAAGAGGTACAAAGGAATCGTGAAATCTATACGATAAGCTCAAATGGGGTACTCGACGAATTACATGACCGGTGAGTAAATCTCACTCACCTTTAGAATTATTTTTATATCATTAAAAATAATTGTCTGTTGCTTGTGTGAATGCTTTCTGGTTATTTTATATATATTAGTTATTTAGGTTATTATATATATATATATTGGGTTGATTGATTGGTTGGATTCCCGCAGTCTCATTAGCGGATGCCCGCAGTTTCATAGCGGATGATTACCCTATACGCCCCACGCTATGATTAGTGGATGACCTTCTATACCGCGATATTCTGCCACGAAGCAGAATTGGTATTATTTATGTGCTAACATCTGTGGATGCAGGAAAACAGGTTGGAGGAATCCAACTGGATTCCTCAAAAATATATTATCTGTTTGTTTATTTGTTGCATATATATTGTTATATATGATGTGTTAGAAAAATAAATAATTGGTTGCTTTGTGTGTTTTATCACTGGGCTTAAGTAATGATATTTAAAAATATCGTGAAAGGATATTGGCAATTTTAAAAAGGGAAAATTCTATTTTTAAATAGAATTTGAATTTTTAAAGGAAATAAAGATATAAACTTGTTTTGAAAAATAAACAAGTAGTTTCTTTGTAAGCGAAGTTTATAAATAGTTCTTTATAACGAAGTTTAAAAATAGTTCTTTTATAACGAAGTTATAAATGAAGTGAAAAGAATTATCATTTGATAATTCAGAAATAGAAATACAAGTGTTTTGAAAATATGATTCAAAAGGAAATTTAAATATAGAATTTGAATAAAAGAAAAGGAAATGGAAATTTGAATTCAAAAAGAAAAAGGAAATAGAAAATTTGAATTTAGAATTCAAATAGAAAATCCAAGGTGGATTTGAATATAGAACTTTCAAATGGTGTTTGAATATAGAGAATTTGAAATAGAATTTCAAAATAGAATTTTCAAAAGAGAATTTGAAATAGACTTTGAAAATAGAATTTCAAAGAAGAATTGAATAGAATTTGAAATATAGAATTTCAAAGAAGAATTCAAATGTGAAATTTGAATAGAGATTTGAATTGGAATTCAAATATGGGATTTGAATATGAGATTTCAAATAGAAATTTAAATGAAGTTTAAATATTTAAATTCAAATATGATTTTCAAATATAACCATTCAAAAGGGATTTGATTATAGAATTTAAAGTGGAATTTAATTCAAAGGAATAAATTAAGGTATTGGGATTCAAGAAAATTAAATGTGGAGTTTAACTAATGAATTTGAATTTAGGATTCAAATGGTATTTGTAAATGAATTCGAATTTAGGATTCAATGGTGTTTGAAAGAAAATTGGAATATTTTAATTCAAATAGAGTTGGAAATAGATTTGAACATAGAAATTCAAATGGGGTTTGAATATTTGAATTTAAAAAGGGAATTCAAAATGGAGTTGAATATCTAAATTCAAGTATGAATTTCAAATATAGAAATTTAAAAAAAAAGATGAATTAAAGTGGGGATTCGAATAGAGAATTTGAAATGGAATTCGAATAAAGGATTTCAAATGGGATTTGAATACAGGATTTAAAATTATGGAATTTGAAATGTAAAAGATTCAAATGGAATTTGAAATATATATGAATATATATATATATATATATTAGAGTGGAGTTGAAATTCATTTTAAACGAAGTTTAACGTTTATATTTTTAAATATAATTAAAACGAACTCGCCGCAGCGCTGCAGTTCGTAAATTGGCGATTCGAACTTCAATTGAGTATATAGAACTCGATTGAAGTCGAAATTCTTTGAAACAAGAAACGTCAGGACCGACTAAATGATAGTTTTCTAATGAAAGAGAAAAATATGAATTTCGTCGTATAGATTTTGAGTTATGTCAAAATCAAATTTTCAGAAAAACAGCGCCAGAACCATTATAAAACCATAACGGTTTATTTAATTAAATTAAAGGATTTTAAGCAAATAAAAATCGAAATTTCTATTTAGAAAGATCCAGATGTGAGTTATAAAATATATGTGAACTCCAGTGGAGTAATGAGTTGATTTCTGAAATAGAAATCAGATTTTTGATTTATTGAATAGAGTTAACTAATTCGAATAGAAATTAGTTAATGAGATTTCGAATGAATATTGAGCTGTAAATAAGTGAATTCGATTTGAGAACTTATATTCGAAATCAAAAAGGAAACTGGAATTGAAATCGAAATTCAATTTGGTTATGAACGAGTTAAATATTTTGTTTGAACATGTTATGTTCAACGAAGAAGTGAAATAGGCCAAATGGCCGATTTAAAGAATAAATGGGCGAAGCTGAATTCAAACGATTAGATGTTATTGAATTGAATTGAAAACAGGTGACAGGTGTTAGACAGGTATGGGATGAGGTGTATGAAATTTATAAATGTAATGCTCGACAAAAGGTACATGTTTAAATTCATATATGGGTTTTATGCGCCGTATCGGCAAGCCGCTTGGCTTTTCCTTTTTCTTTTTGATTGAGGAAGATACCGGGAAGCTATTTGAAATTTCCCGATGCTCCCGATACAGGGGAGGTTATGGCGAAATTTTCCGGAAATTTAAGGAGTTAGAATATTTTTAAGATATTTTGATAATTTGAAATCATTGTATCGACGTATTAAATTCGATAGTAAAGTGAATATAAAAATCGAATGTTGTAAACAAAAAGGGATAGAGATAAGTGATTGGAATTGTTTCCAATTGCAAATAGAGATATTTTCTAATATATAGAAAATAAAAGAAGTTAATGTTTGGAAACGTTTTCCAAATGACATAAGAGGCCGAGATGATTATTGAAATATTTGGTTAACAAATATTGACAGAGAAAATGGAGAAGAGATTTAATTAATGAAATATTAATTAAAGAGCCCAGTGATTTGTTGATATGTTGATTGAACACTTGTTTTTATTCGATAGTTAAAACACAGACTATCGAAGTTTTTGACCATCGTTGTCAATATGGAGAGACCGGTTGGATTATTATCCGAAGAACCACTCCGTATCGGCATAAGCGTTGCGAACCAAGTATGCTGAATATATTGAAGACGGAGTGAAGTGCAAGGGCTTTTCTAGTAATAGAAATAGTGCCTTCGGTTTCGTTCAGTCCCAGAACGAACGTAAATGGACGAATGCCTGACAAAGTATTTCCAATGATCAAATGGGTTGGTCTGTATGAATGTATATGGTTGCAACGGATTTATCCCTTAGCATAATATCCAGAAATATTTGTGCAAACTCAACTAGTGATTAACGGATCTGACGATGTGGCATTCAAAGTGATTGTGTTATCAATGAATGGTAAGTATGCGTAGCCTCAGGCCTCAACAACCGGGAAAGGACAAAAATCGGGCAGGCAGCATGGCTATGTGGGTCGCACCCATTAGGGTGTATAATCACCTATCTAGAGAAATTCCTTTTGTTTCTAAATCTATCGATTCTGCCCATTCGGGAAACGGTGGTTTGAGTCCAACCGTTGGTGATATACATTCGATACACTCAAGCGAAATGAGTGGTCGGTCATGTGTGGGCCGGGTTGCAAGACGTTCTTGTTGAACTCAGGTGTATTAGCCTCTAGAGATACATCATCGGAAGGTGGTCCCATACCTTGTCATGTTGGAAATCCAATCTCCAATAAGCGCCATGCGGGTTTTTGATTTTACCATATATATGTGGAGCGTGAGATGCAAGCGTTCTGCTATTTGGTTATTTACTTGATGTAGACATTATTATAATATCAGAGAAGATATTGGTTTCAAAACTGTTTTGGGTTATAGTAAGGTAAAAACCGTCCGTGTTTATGTGTGGGCTGGTCTTACTATTATCTTTTCTTTTGAAAGGATTTTTAAAGTTAAACAAGTGGTTGGAGTTTACTCACACCAGTCCCATGACTGACCCAGAGTTTGTTTTGTTTTGATTTTCCTAAACTCTTGGGTGCCCAAATTTGTACGGGCAGTCAAGTGTTTCAGGCTTTTACAGATACACTTGGAGGAGCTTGAAGCAGAAGGCTTCAACGTTAGTTATTTAGAGTTACTTCCGCTGAATCCAATGTTATGTGTACTCTGATGATGGTATGTATATATGTACCAAACAGATTGTATTTCAAAGCTTATGTTATATAATATATTTTATTCGTTCCGCTGTGAGTTTGTGACCTTCGTTTTTCTCCTATTCTAAGTTTTCTATCTTATCTATTCTCATCCTCTAACTTCTTTCTAATAATGAGTCGTATTTCTGTGTTATTTGGGTTGGACGTGTGGTGTATTTAGTCAACTCAGATAGCACGGATTTGCGGGTCGTTACATAAAATGTATTGTATAAATCGTTTTAAATTCGTTTTCAAAATGATTTCAACTTCATATTCAATTTCTAATCAAAACTGAATATTCCACATCATCGATATACAAATGATAATATTTTCAAAACGTTATATTTCGAAATCACTTTCTTTTCTATATTCATCATAAAAAATGAATAAGATCGATATAAATATCGTTCACGTCAAAATGGCGTCAATCTAATCAACACAGCTTTGCATATCTCAATAACTTCATTATTCTATTCAACAAATAAATATTTTCTATTCAACACATGAGTCTATATTTCTATTCAACACATGAATTTACATTTCTATTCAACACATGAATATTTATTTCTATTCAACACATGAATATATATTTTTATTCAACACATGAATATATATTTTCGGTTCAACACATGGATTTATTTTCAATTCAACACATGAATTTATTTTCTAAATTGGAACGAGGCCCAATCAATTACCATAAAAAGTTAATTATATGGATTTTCTACAACACATGTATATAATAGCAACGGTACATAATCAACCATCATCCAGAGTGTACCACACAACTGCACAGGCATTAAATATAACTAATTAATGCTTACACAGTCCATCAATCCATCGATTGACATACAACTAAACAATCGGGATTAGTGTACGTCAAATCTCATCCCGATACCCGTGTGGGGTTTCAAATCAATAAACACAGATGTTATTTGTGCAGTTGGGCGATGTGTAAAATTTACCGTCCCAATCAATATTAGTCAAATCAGTGTATATAAACAAATCATCCGATTTGTTTATAAATATTTATTTTATATACACGTTAAAAATTATTTTTTTAACTACAAAATATTTTCCACTATAAAATATTTTATCTCATTCCACATCACACAATCAAATTTCACAACACAACAACCAAACAAACAAGTCATCCATGGTCTGTGGACGACGGGTGACGGGTGCTACTAAGCACCGTCTGCATTCTGATATATATTTCAAACTAGAAATTAATTTAAAAGTGAGGAGTTCTCACCGATTAGCTAAACCAAACACCACGACTCTTCATATGTAGAAATCTTCGCCGTGCTCGCCTTTTGTCACTTTCGTTGCCCGTATTTACTACATATATAAAAATTATATTTTTATCACTTCATTTCAATAAATAAAAATCATATTTTTATTTCTACTTCATATAAATTTCTAACGCTTCTTTCTATATAAAAATTATATTTTTACATTTATACTTCATATATAAAGATCGAATTTTTATTTCGCTACAACATATATAAAAATCCCATCTTTCTATATATAAAAATATCGACTTTCCTATATGAAAATATCGAACTTTATTATGATAAAAATATAATCTTTACTACGATAAAATATAATCTTTACTATGATAAAAATATATTCTTTACTATGATCTAAAAATCATATTCTTTATTATGATCTAAAAATCATATTTTACTTCGCTATTATATATTTTCAAAACGAAGTATTGTATATTTTCGAAAACATTGTCAATTTCAGTTTTAAAAATATATAAAATCAGATTTAAAACACATATAAAATCAGAAGTAAAACACATATGAAATCAAAGTAAAACACAAATAAAATCAAATTAAAAGCTTACTATTTTTGGTCGGAGAAGGGAGGAGGAAGGCTGGTGGTTCGTTGGTGGTGGAGTAGGGTTGTTGGGCCCCTTTGGTGGCCGGCGTGGTGATGGAAGGGCGAGCGGGTTGGCTGCGTCGCTGGTAGCAGTGAGGGGGGTGTGCTCGAACGCGCGAGGAGGAAGGAGGAGGAGAGCAGCGGGAGAGGGGGGTGCGGAGGTGGCGGTGGACCAATTGGGGGGGAGGAGGGGGGAGGGGGCGAATCGCGATTCCTCCCCTTTCTTTTTTTTTTCTTTTTTATTCTCTGAAGAATAACGAGGGGGGGGGGTGTTTGACTAAGCAAGGAGAGAGAGGGTTTTTATTTATTTATTTAATTTCAAAAAGCAACTTTTTATTTCGACCTCGAAATTGAACCCACCGACTGTCGTCCATAGCTAATTACCCCCATTCCGAACACAATGAGATGTGTTTCGCAGACCGATTCGACTGTTTCGATCAGTTTTCGTCAAAATCAAAATATAACTCTATATATAGAATTTGAATGCACATTTCAATTTACTGGGGTCACATATTAACTCGAAAAATCCCAGAAAAATATGTTCTAGCTTCCTATTAATGATACGGTCTTAAGAAAACAAATTTCGTCAAATTCCGAGACCGTTTGAAAAATGGCCAATTTCCGGTCGATTAAAATCAACTAAAACTGGTCGAACACGTTTTACTTTGCCACGCTCACATATTGGTTCGAAAAATTATGAATTTTGGAATCTAGCAATAACTTGACATCACGGATCCAACAAAAGTGGTTTCATCGAAAACCGAGGTCGTCTGCAAAATTTCCATTTTTAAGGGCCAGAATTCCATAGCGACTATTCTGAATTTTCAACTGGGCATAACTTTTTATCCCCACTATGAAATTTCAATTTTTTGGATTTGTTGGAAAGATATTCTCAATTAGATTCGAATATTTTTGGTTTCACTAAAATCCGGTTTATTTTGAATCCTGTACATTCATTTGAAATTTGAAATCGAATTATCGAACTACCACGCCATTTTCAATTCCTTTTATAATTATAAATAATTATTTATATTCTAACGATGATCTGTATAAATATATACGTTCTAATTCTATTCAAAATAAATTTCTTGTCGTTATTATTTAAAATAATTCATTTTAAATATTCAAAATTCACTAAAATCGCCAAAATAAATTTTTTAAATTGGCTCGAATTTCCGGATTATTACATTCTTTCTCATTCAAGTTACTTACTTTAGAACAAATTGTTCATAAGTTTCCAATCATTAATTTTTGCTTATCAAGCAATATCAATGCGAATCTTAAATATCGTATCATAATATCTGATTTGGAATTGTATTGAACTTTTGGTTCAAATGAAATATATGAACAACTTCAAGTTGTTTATCTATATTGAACTTCTGATTCAAATAATATATAAACAATTTCAAGTTTGTTAAACTGTATTGAACTTATGATTCCACTGTATTGACCTTTTGGTTCCATTGTATTAAACTTCTGGTTCTACTGTGTTGAACTTCTGGTTCAAATAAAATATATAACAACTTCGAGTTGTTAAAATTTATTCTTCAATACAATATGCAAATATAAATATATAAGCAAGGCACAACTCATTTTGAAAATTGTGAAATCTTTGGATATCAATTTTATTAATGTTATTATTTCACATAGTTTCAATAAAGCTTCAGGCTTTTAAATTATGAAGTATTTCAAGTTCATTGGTTAAGGAACTTCAAGTTCCTATGCATATATATATATATATATATACACACACACAAACATATTATATCAAGTTTATTAATTTATGATGAACTTCTGGTTCTCAATCTTTTAACATACTTCTATTTTAGAAGCTTTTACATTTTTGCTATTGACAAGATTTCAAACTTGTATACTTTATCAAAAATGTTTATATATATATATATATATATAAATTCAAGACTTCAGGTCCATACTTTGAGTTATATAACTTCCAGTACAAATATTTTCTTTGCACAACTTCAGGTTTGTGGTTCCATCCTTTCTTGCATAATATTAGTTATTACTAGCTAAATACATCGAATAATAATACATATGTTTATTTTTATTCCAAATACAAACAAACATCAATTAACTAACAATAATAATGTATTCAATGCATTTATGACAATAAGGTAATATAATATATTATCATAACAATACATTCTCTAACATTCAATGGTTCAAAAATTTACAGATCTTTACATAAAATTCACAACTATAAACAAAAATAAACTACATGTCTCATATTCAGTTTTTTCTCATTCTTCAATATGAATGATTTGAAAAACTTGTAAATTTATACATAAAATTCACAAACATAAAAAAATTACATTTTTTTAATTAAATTATACAACTCATATAAAGATCTTTTAGATCTTTCTTTTTATATCAAAATTGCTTCTTGCCTTTTTAGAAACTACAGGTTCTAAATTTTCCATGTAATGACAAAAATAGTTTTTGCATTCACTTCCGGTGTGCAGAATTAAGATCAATATTTAGATCTTAACTCAATATGATCTTCCGGATGCATATTTTCTTTATAAAAGTTTTCCTAAGAAATAATGAAATATTTCTTCTAGAAATATAATATATTACAAAATGACTATAATAAAACTTCAAGTTTTATCATAATTCATATATTGTTATTATATATTTTAAATTGGAGTAACTTTTCTAGAAAGTGCCCTTTTTTTCACATATGAGAGTCATTTTACTATTTTTCTTCAAGAAAATAGTATTTATTATAAATGTAATGATCTCTTCTAATAATAAGTCTCTTCAAGAGATTACATATAGCATAAAGTTGGAATATAAGGCTTTTTCATTTTTGTTGAAAATTTTCCTTACATTGATTTTTCAAATCCTTTCCTTTTGCAGGTCATTTGCTATATGCAAATATTAAATGCAATTATATGCTTTTATGCTTTATTTCATGTTTCTCGTTTGAATATGAACTTCGGGTTCCTTGTTTGCATATGAACTTCAGGTTCCTTGTTTGCATATGAACTTTAGGTTCCTTGTTTGCATATGAACTTCAGGTTCCCTATTTGAAAGAATTTGTATATGGACGTTAGATCATATGAGCTTCAGGTCATTTGCATGTGAACTTCAGGTTCAACGACTCTTGCTTTGTGTTTGGAAGTATGACCGTCTTTTGTTGGTCATAATGCTCCTTCCGGGAGTTCCATAAGTGGAGAGGATCTTTTTTTTCCCAGTTAAATATTCTAATTTTAGATCATCGTGGATATGGCCTCTTAAAACTATCAGGGCCTTTGCTTTGTCCTGCTGGGACATATTATTACCATTTTTAATGGTACTCTCTAAGCATTGAGATTGTAAATGGATTTCAGTATTCGACATTTTTGTGAACTACACAAAAATAATAATTGCATATGCTTAATTAAACAAAATTCACATATCAGTATACATGTTCTATAATTATCAAAACGAATTAGTAAATTAACGAACAAACAAAACGATGAAACTGTATTACTGTTATATCATAAAAAATATGCAGATCTCGTAAAATAGAATAGGACCGTATACATGGATGTAATAAATTGAATATATTACGGCACAAAACCATAAAAAAAAATCCAAATCCGCTAGTCTTTCTTCATACATTTATAATGAATTTCTTATAATAATGAATCATTACAAATCGTCAAGGACCCATACACCATGTTACATAACAAAAATAATGGCCACATTAATACATATGTTGGCCAACAAGCAGCTTGCTATTTACTTATATGCATACCTATTAGCAACGACTTCTCTGTTATTGAAGAGATAAAGTAGCAAATGAAGATGTTTCATGTATGGCGTATGAGGTAAAAGATCCATATAGAATATTATAAAAAGAAAATGAATGGATCTTCCTAAAACAATATTTGGTATACCATAATACCAGATCAAATATGAATAGGTGGATATCTAAAAACCACTAAGTTAAAAATTAATTAGATCTAAAAAGTTTAGATCCACTAAAATAGAATCTAGATCTACAAAAACTAAAAAAGAAAAGTGATCTAGAAGTATGGATCACATCTAAGCAGAAGATACAACAAGTTCATATATGTAGATCTATATGATTTCAAAACATAAAAAAAAACTTACATGATAGATCCATAAATATAGATCTAGAATATTTCAAACAATAGCTCTAATAGAGCTTCGTGCTGATAACATGTTATAAAATGAACACAAAACAGAAGAAATAAGGTAGAGAGGAAATTTCTATTCATTTAGATGTATATTTTTTCTATTACATTGGCTCCTTTATATATAGGCTTTTGGAGTTGATCTTTAGCTTATTCCCATGATGTGGGACTAAACATAGAATTAATAAAAGCATATTCACAACATTCATATATATATATTACAACATGTTTATCTTTTTGTAAAAAAGATATATTATTCATGTGGTCTTTAAACTTAGTCTAATTGACTTCCTGCATTTTTAACCAAAAGCTAAATAAAAATATTATTCTGTATTTAAATTTAAATTATTTCCTTTTAATAATTTTGTATAACAGGTTCATACAATCAACTTCACTGAAGCAGAGAAACGAATACTGCAGTCATCCCAACAGCTATAGGAATGTGTCCACTATCGTCCAGAAGAATGCTTATATGCAAATTTGGAAAACAACTCCGACCCCGACACTGAAGATGATGAGATAATTATGAAGTGCAAAAAAGGGATGAGGAAAAAATTAATGGAAATTATAAGTGTAATTTAGATGCATTCTACAAGGTGATGACCACAATAAAGGAAAAAAAACATATTCCCTTCTCATGCAATATCATATATAGATAGAACACCTTTCAAGAAATTATTTCATATATTTTTGGATGGTAAAATCAAAAGAAAGGATATTATAAAAAGTGCAATTTTTTTGGATGAAGTCATTACATCATATGATAGGGAAGAGAAAGCATTTAAAATAGGAGATGCAAGTGTTA
The DNA here is from genome assembly GCA_030737875.1 of Allium sativum. Classification (NCBI taxonomy): domain Eukaryota; kingdom Viridiplantae; phylum Streptophyta; class Magnoliopsida; order Asparagales; family Amaryllidaceae; genus Allium; species Allium sativum. The sequence continues at coordinate 10,508,927 of CM060913.1, forward strand.
AATTGACTGAAGAGGATATTAGTTTAATACTTCGAATTCCATTAACCGGAAAGAATATATTCCCAATTGGAATTATTAGTAGGAATAACTTGGATGAGGAGTACTTAAGTTTTTTAAATCGACATTTTGAGATGAATGAAAGGATAAATAAGAAAATTTTGAGTAAGAGAATCAAAATACTGACTGAAGAAAGGAACGAAAGTGAAGATTTAGTGAAATTACTTCTTTTGTTACTAATTATCACATTCATCTTCCCCAACAACCAATTCTACTTACAATGGGGAATTATTCCAAAATTATTGAATTTGAAGAACATAAATTCAATTTCTTTGGCAAAATCTATGTAACGACTCGTATTTTTTGGTTGATTAATTTCAAATATTTTATATCATTTAAATATTGAGTTGATAACATAAATGAATTTTTATATTTAGTTATCAGTTTAAAATTTTGATTTTGATTTAATATCGAATATATTAAATTATCGTAATACGAAATATATTGAGATCGAAGTTAACATTGAATCGAAATGATGCAGATGATCAGTGTCAGTTCTGTCTAAATATGAACAATAATAATTTATTATCGAGAAAATGATTAGTTCTGAATTTAAATTATATTATATTAATTTAATACGGTATATGTGTTCAAATTAAATTTCAGAATATATATAGTTCAATTTAGAATAGTGTAATTACGTTGAAACATCGGTCGGTAGGTTAAAATAGAGGTTCGTGATGTCGAGTGATGAATCCCGATATATTTTTAGTGGATAAGCACGAGATCAAATCGATATCTGTTTAAAATAAAGTGAAAATCTCTTTAAATCAAATCGATATCCTTTTAAATAAAATAAAAACTGCTTTATTTCTATCAAATTAATTTTTGGGTACTTAACCTATAACCTACATTGTACCATTCACAGCCCCTATTCCTTTGTTCCTAAGTAATTCATCTATAAATCGTGTTCCTCCTTTTACCATTTTCATTCCTCTAGCAACAAACAAAGTCGCTCCTTTTATTTATTCTTCTTCTTCTTCTTCTTCTTCTTCTTTTCTTTTCACAAGATCAAAATCGAACGGAGTACGAAGAAATGGGGGATCCCAAAATCATATTTTTTCAATCTACTAAAATCGAAAATCAATTCCTCAGTCCATTTAAAAAAAAATTAAAGAATCAAAACCCAAATCGAAAATTGAAAACCCTTGAAGTTCGACTCGATAAAAACGCTCATGATTCAGTGCGACAATGGAGTTTGGATGATCGATTACGATGATGGTGGTGGTCGCGATTTTTCCTAGGGTTCAACGCGATTCAGGAGTTGAATTGGGTGGTGCGATTTTGGCAAGTTTATGGAGTGCGATGGTTATTCGAGGTGCTGTGATTTCAGGTGCTGCGGTGTTCATGCTCGTTAGATGCAGGGTTGAGTTCGATTAGTTTTCTGGAGAGTGCGATGTAGCAGGAGGAGTCGATAGTAAAAATATACGGGGAGCTTGGTCTGTATTATTTTGGGTAATGCGATCATGAACGAGAGATTTCTGGGGGGGTCAAACTTGGATGTTTAAATGAGAGACAGTATGCAAATTTGTTTAGTTTGATCTTTTATTATGGGGAGACAGTGAGATTTGAGGAGGAGTGTGAAATCTGGAGTCGTCCAGTATTAGGTTGCTTGGTGGTGCTGAGGGGTTGATGATGGAGGAAGCCTGCAAAGTGGTATCCAGTGAAATTAGGTATAGATATGGTGGTAGTTTTCATCTAGTTGAAGTTGAAAAGGTAACGTAGGGAGAGGAGGTGACTGAGTTAAGAATTTGCAGTGATGGTAGGAGTGACTAGACCGGTGGAAGTAGTGTTGTGGTCATTTTGACAATGTAGCAACGGTAGGTAATTGGGGATAGGTTATGAAAAGGAGATATGAGTTGACAGAGAGCTATTCAGTGAAATGTCGAAGTAGGCGAGATTGGTGATTGATCGAGATCAGCTTCGTAATAACAATAAGGTATATGATTTTACCTAAATTTAAATTCATTGAACAATTAATTCATTTATTGAAATACTTATTTAAATAAATGTTAATCGATAAATTAAAATTAAATAATTGTAGGAATAGAATCAATTCAAGACGATCCGTAGCCGAGATGATTTGGAATTAAACAAGATACTCGACAAATGAAAATCAGGTGAGTAAATCTCACACACAGTTTTATATTTAAATTTATTTTTATCGTTAAAAATAATTTTGTTGGTTTCTTGAGTGCATGAATGAATTGTTGAATTATTGTGGTTATTGGATAATTCCCGCAATACTATTAGCGGATGCCCGTAGTATCATTAGCGGATGACCCTACGCCCACGTATATAAGTGGATTCCCTACTATACCGCGATATCCTGCCTTGAAGCACGATTGGTATTATTCATGTTAACTAACATCTATGGATGTAGGGAAAACAGGTTGGAGGAATCCAACTGGATTCCTCAAAGTTATTTACTGTTGTTTACATATTTATATATGTGTGTGATGTGTGCATTGAATGGATGATTTGTTTATTTGGGTATTGGAATATCACTGGCCCTAGAAAATGGTATTTAAAAATATCAAAAAGGGAATTTTAGATTTAAAGGGAAAATTTACTTTTCGAATAAAAAATTGAATTTTGAATGGATTAGAAAATATAAACAAGAAGTCGAATTTTTATACAAAGTGTATGATTCGATAGAAAAATTATCACTGGATAATATAGAAATGGAAACTCAAGTGTTAAGTTGGAAAAGGGGATTTATTTTTCGAAAATAGAAATGGACTTTGAAATCAAAAACTTGTTTTAATATTTAAAACAAGAAGTGTTAATTATAAACGAGGTTCGTAAATAGAAAGAAATATTATCATTTAGTAATACTGAATTTCAAATTTAAGTATGAATTTAAAATGGAAAAAAACTTTATTTTTCGAAATGGAAATTAGATTTCAAATGGAATTTGATATCGGAAATTTGTTCTAATAGTTGAAACAAGAAGCGAAATTTTTAAATGATATTTGTAAATAAGAGAAAAATACTATCGTTGGATAATTTGAAATTTTAATTCAAGTATGAATTTTAAAAAGGTGATTTTGGAATCGTTTCAAGAAGAAACGATGGAATATGTTCCGATGTTCGGAATGTGAATTGAATCTAAATATATCCACATGGAATTATGATTTGAATTCAGCGATGTCGAATTCATAGAAATAGAATTTAATCTTTTCAGAAAAGATATTGAAATTGTATAAAATTAAATTTAATATGAAAATGGATTATAGGCTTATATGCATATGTATGTATATATATATATATATATATATATATATATATATATATATATATATATATGATAATAATGAATATAATGAGAATCGAATTCAAGTGGAAGTTGTTTTAATAAAATAAGGGGATTAATTTATAAACAAAGTTTATAAATGTGATGAAGAAATTTTCATCAGATAAATTAAAAATGAATTTTTCCAAAGTGGATATGGCTTATGAAACCATATTTGAATAGACTAGAAGCTGATATTTTATCGAGTGTTGGTAAGACAAGCTGTTACCTATCTCAATATAAGAACGTTGTCGGTCAAGGTTTGGGAGGTAAATAAAATACCCCAACTTGAATGACTTCGCTATTATCAAGGGATGGTATTAGTTTCTAATGGTAAAGAATGTTGAACGAATTGATTATTCACATAAGAGAAATTTATAATTGAAATTCGATTATATCGAATTTTATAGGTAATCCAATCCCATGTAAGTTGGAATTGAATTTAGAAAACTGGAGTTGAATTAATTCATAACTGAGTTCTAAATATAAAATAATTGACGAGTTTGAGAAATCAGGATTGTTAAGTTGGATTTGGATAACGGGTTTATATGGGAAGTCAAAATAGAAATTTATAAACGAAGTTAACGTGTATATAAATTATAATTAAAACAAACTCGCCGCGGTGCGGTAGTTCGTAATTTGGCAACTCGAACATCAATTGAGTATACAGAACTCAATATAAGTCGGAATTCGATGAAACAAGAAATGCCCGAACCGATTAAATGATAGTATTCTAATGGAAAAGAAAAATCTTGATTTCGTCGTATAGATTGTGAGTTATATCAAAATCAAATTTTAGAAAAGTCGCTGCAAAATCGTTTATAAACCATATCGGTTTATTAAATTAAATGAAGGGATTTTTTTGAATTAAAATCTGTATTTCCAATAGTAAAAATTCAGATTTTGAGTTACAAATTAAATATGAGCTCAAATGGAATATATTAAGTGGTTTTTGGAACAAAAATAAAATTGTTATTTATCGAATGAGGTTAACTAATTTCAAAAGGATTAATTAAATAGGGTTTTGATTCAAATATAAATTAGTTTAAAAGAATTGAATTTGCTAGTGGAAATTGAAAATTTCGAATATAAAACTTGGATTAGAAATTAGAAGTGAGTAAGGAGATTGAGTTTGAATTGAGTATAAGGTAATACAAACATATTTGAATGCGATATATTCAAAATAAAAGAGCGTTAGGCAAAGAGAGATAATTAAGGAAATGGTAAGCGGATTTTAGTAAAAAGGGTCGAATTGATTGAAACGAAATGGGAAATGGGCGTATGTATGTTAAACAGGTCTGGGATGAAGAATATGAAGAGGATATGCAGATTATAATTTAAGTTCCCGACAAAAAGGTACATGTTTCAATTTCATATGAGGTTTTATGCACCGAATCGGCAAGCCGCTTGGCTTTTTGATTTTCTTTTTGAATGGAAAGGGCCTAGAGAGGCGAGTTGAGGTTTGAACTATTGGCCGGTACAAAGGAGGTTATGGCGAAATTTTCCGAAAATTTAAGGAGTTAGAATATTTTTAAGAAATTTGATAACAAAAATCGATATAACGATATATATAGAATTTGCTAAGAAAATGAATTAAAAATGAAATATTAGAAAGGGCCAGTGATTGGGAAATTGTTTGATGGATGTTTATTTTTCCTTTGATAGTTAAAACACCGACTATCAAAGATTTTTGACCATCGTTGTCAATACGGAGAGACCGATTGGATTTATTTTTCGAAAACCACTTCGTATATGCATAGGCGTTGCGAATTAGATTATGCTAAAGATAATCGAAGATGGACTGAAATTCAAGAGTTGCTATGTTTGACCAGTCCCAGGACAACTTGTATGGACGAATGTCTGATAGAGTATTCCTAACGGTCACATAAGGCGAACTTTTCAAGATATTACGTCTGGTGGCGGAGAAATTCGTTTTTCTTAATTAGCTTTTATATCCGTAATATTTTTGGGAAGTTCAATTAGTGATTTGACGGATTTGACGATGTGGCATTCAAAGTGTATGGTGGCCAGTTGTTCTAAAAGCCAGACGTAGCCTCAAGCCTCACAACCGGAAAATGACAAAAATCGGGCAAGAAACATGGCTATGTGGGTCGCTCCCATTAGGGTGTGTAATCAACTATCTAGAGAAATTCCTTTTACTTCTTTTATCTATTTCGATGCTGTCCCTTTTCGGGAAACGGTGGTTTGAGCCTAACCATTGGTGATATACATTCGATACACTCAAGCGAAATGAGTGGTCGGTCATGTGTGGGCCGGGTTGCAAGACATTCTTGTTGAACCCAGGTTTATTCGCCTCTAGAGATACATTACAGAAGGTGGTCTCATACCTTTTCCTAGTTGGAATCCAATCTCCAATAAGCGCCCTGCCATTTTTGATTTTATACTATGTATGTAGAGCATGAGATGTAAGTGTTCTACTATTTGGTTATTTTTTGATTAGACATTATTGTAATAGCACTGGAATTCGATATCAAAAATGGTTTGGGTTATAGTAAGGTAAAGCCCGTCCGTGTTTATGTGTGGACTGGTCTTACTATTATCCTTTTATTTAAAAATTTTTTTGAAGTTAAACCATATGGTTGGAGTTTACTCACAACAGTCGCATAACTGACCCAGAGTTTATTTTGTTTTGTTTTTCCTAAACTCTTGGGTGCCCAAATTTGTATGGGCAGTCAAGTGTTTCAGGCTTTTACAGATACACTTGGAGGAGTTGGAAGCAGGAGGCTTCACCGCTAGTTATTTTAGAGGTATTTCCACTGTATCAAATATTGTATTGTGCTCTAATAATGGTATGTATGTATGATACAAAATTTTGTATTTCAAAGCTTATGTTATATAATATAGTTTATTTGTTCCGCTGTGAGATTCTGTATTGTTATTTCTGTTCTTCTTCTATCTTTTCTATTTTCTTAACCCTAATCACTCGTATTTCTGTATTATTTGAGTTGGACATGTGTTGTATTAGGCTCAGATAGTATGAATTTGCGGGTCGTTACAGTTGGTATCAGAGCTGGTTGCTTAATTGGTACGCATGATGGGGGTTCTCGCTTCGCGTTTGGTGGCGAACGGGAGACTCTTACCCCTACATGTCCCGACAATGAGGGTTGGTCGAGTCGTGAGGCTGGCCGTAAAAGCAGTTCTGAGGTATCATTGTAGTGCCACGCTGGGAGATTAGCCCAGTGGTTGATGGTTGAAAAGCCTAGACCCGTTACAGTTGGTATCAGAGCTTAGGTTTAGCAAACATCTAGGCTTTGGTGGGGGTTCACTCATTAGAGATAGGGTCAGTAGTACCCTAGAATGAGTTGAGTGTATATTGAGAGAGTGAATTTGTAAGTTGATATAAAAAATTGTTTTATATTGTGTTGGCTTGTCTGTTGAGTGGTTTATGAATTCTGATCGAATCGTGGGACGCCATGACGTTTATAGGAGTTTCTAAATACTTGAACAGAAGAATTGACATAATATTGTTTTAAAGTGGGTAGATGAAATAATCTTACCAGAAATTATATTTTGATAGGAAAGGAATAATTTTCTTAAATTATTATAATATATGGATGAGTTGGTTGCTATTATTATCATCAGGTGCGATTATAAAAATTGAAATGGTTATGGATAACCAAATAAAATTTGTGAATACAAATGAGATGAAATAAAATTGGATTGAAACCAGAACTGGAATTTAAATCCCGGGTGTTTGGAAGATATTTTTCCAAAGTATATTAAGATAATATAGCCCTGTTTTGGGAATATTTTGAATAAAATCATATTGTATGGATTTTGACAGGGATTAAGCACTGAACTCACTTCAGTTGCTGGAAAATAATTCTGATGATGACTGCAGCATCATCAGTGTTCATTTTCGAGTTTCTAAGTGATGCATTGCTACCTTAGAAAAGTTTTGATGGAAATTTGTTTGAAAGAAAACAAGTTGTGGAAAAAAATTCAAATGTTTTGAATTTAATATATATATATATATATATATATATATATATATATATATATATATTTATGTGACTTCAGAAGGATTTGAAATAAAATCCGGGGATTTGAATTCTGGAATTTAAATCCAACTTAAGCAAGTTAAATGGGTCAAAGTGAATAAATTGAATTGAATCAATTTGGATAAATTGGTGTTGAACCAATATGAAAGGAATATGAATTGGATGTGAATACATTGGTCATAAATCATTCAGATTAAATGAATGAAACCCAAAGTCTTGGTAGAACTAAAATTGCAGAAATATGAAATGTTGAATTTCATATAAGCGGGTTTTGAAAAGTAAAAGGGTTTGTAGCATTTTTCCTACCTTAGTAATTTCGGGGACGAAATTCTTTTAAGGGGGAAGAATGCAACGACCCGTATTTTTTGGTCGATTAATTTTAAATATTTTATATCGTTTAAATATTGAGTTGATAATATAAATGAATTTTTATATTTAGTTATCAATTTAAAATTTTGATTTTGATTTAATATCGAATATATTAAATTATCGTAATACGAAATATATTGAGATCGAAGTTAAAACTGAATCGAAATGATGCAGATGATCAGTGTCAGTTCTGTCTGAATATGAATGATAATAATTTATTACCGAGAAAATGATTAGTTCTGAATTCAAATTATATTATATTAATTTAATATGGTATGTGTGTTCTAATTAAATTTCATAATATATACAGTTCAATTTAGAATAGTGTAATTACATTGAAACGTCGGTCGGTAGGTTAAAATAGCAGTTCATGATGTCGAGTGATGAACCCCGATATATTTTTAGTGGATAAGAATGAGATCAAATCGATATCTATTTAAAATAAAGTGAAAATCTCTTTGAATCAAATCGATATCCTTTTAAATAAATTAAAAACCGCTTTATTTCTAATCAAATTAATTTTTAGGTACTTAACCTATAACCTACGTTGTACCATTCGCAGCCCCTATTCCTTTGTTCCCAAGTAATTCATCTATAAATCGCGTTCCTCCTTTTATCATTTTCATTTCTCCAGCAACAAACAAAGCTGCTCCTTTTATTTCTTCTTCTTCTTTTCTTTTCACAAGATCAAAATCGAACGGAGTTCGAAGAAATGGGGGATCCCAAAATCATATTTTTCCAATCGTCTAAAATCGAAAATCAATTCCTCAGACCCATTAAAAAAAATTATAGAATCAAAACCCAAATCGAAAATTGAAAACCCTTGAAGTTCAACTCGATAAAAACGCTCATGATTCAGTGCGACAATGGAGTTTGGATGATCGATTACGATGATGGTGGTGGTCACGATTTTTCCTAGGGTTCAACGCGATTCAGGAGTTGAATTGGGTGGTGCGATGATGGCAAGTTTAGGGAGTGCGATGGTGATTTGAGGTGATGTGACTTCAGGTGCTTTTGTGTTCGTGCTCGTTGGATGCAGGGTTGAGTTCAATTGGTTTTCTAAAGAGTGCGATGTAGCAGGAGGAGTCAACAGTAAAAATATACGGGGAGCTTGGTCTGTATTATTTTGGGTAATGCGATCATGAACGTGAGATTTCGGGGGAGGCCGAACTGGGATGTTTAAATGAGAGATAGTTTGTAAATTTGTTTAGTTTGATTTTTATTGTGGGGAGACAGTGAGATTTGAGGAGGAGGGTGAAATCCGGAGTCGTCCAGTATTAGATTGCTTGGTGGTGCTGAGGGGTTGATGATGGAGGAAGCCTGCAAAGTGGTATCCAGTTAAATTGGGTATAGGTATGGTGGTAGTTTTCATCTAGCTGAAGTTGAAAAGGTAATGTAGGGAGAGGAGGTGACTGAGTAAAGAATTTGCAGTGATGGTAGGAGTGAATGGACCGGTGCAAGTAGTGTTGTGGTCCTTTTGACAATGTAGCAACGGTAGGCAGTTGGGGATAGGTTATGAAAAGGAGATATGAGTGGTCAGAGAGCTATTCAGTGAAATGTCGAAGCAGATGAGATTGGTGATTGATCAAGATCAGCTTCGTAATAACAATAAGGTATATGATTTTACCTAAATTTAAATTCATTGAACAATTAATTCATTTGTTGAAATAGTTATTTAAATAAATGTTAATCGATAAATTAAAATTAAATAATCGTAGGAATAGAATCAATTCAAGACGATCCGTAGCCGAGATGATTTGGAATTTAACAGGATACTCGACAAATGAAAATCAGGTGAGTAAATCTCACTCACAATTTTATATTTAAATTTATTTTTATCATTAAAAATAAATTTGTTAGTTTCTTGGGTGCATGAACAAATTGTTGAATTATTGTGGTTATTGGATATTTTCCGCAATACTATTAGCGTATGCCCGCAGTATCATTAGCGGATGACCCTACGCCCATGTATATAAGTGGATCCCCTTTTATACCGCGATATCCTGCCTTGAAGAAGGATTGGTATTATTCATGTTAACTAACATCTATGGATGCAGGGAAAACAGGTTGGAGGAATCTAACTGGATTCCTCAAAGTTATTTACTGTTTTTTTACATATTTATATATGTGTGTGATGTGTGCATTGAATGGATGATTTGTTTATTTGGGTATTGGAATATCACTGGCCCTAGAAATTGATATTTAAAAATATCAAAAAGGGAATTTTAGATTTAGAGGGAAAATTTACTTTTCGAATAAAAAATTGAATTTTGAATGGATTAGAAAATATAAACAAGAAGTCGAATATTTATAAAAAGTGTATGATTCGATAGAAAAATTATCATTGGATAATATAGAAATGGAAACTCAAGTGTTAAGTTGGAAAAGGGGATTTATTTTTCGAAAATAGAAATGGACTTTAAAATCAAAAACTTGTTCTAATATTTAAAATAAGAAGTGTTAATTATAAACGAGGTTCAAAAATAGAAAGAAATATTATCATTTGATAATACTAAATTTCAAATTTAAGTATGAATTTAAAATGGAAAAAAACTTTATTTTTCGAAATGGAAATTAGATTTCAAATGGAATTTGATATCGGAAATTTGTTTTAATATTTGAAGCAAGAAGCGAAAATTTTAAATGATATTTGTAAATAAGAGAAAAATACTGTTGTTGGATAAATTAAAATTTTAATTCAAGTATGAATTTTAAAAAGGTGATTTTGGAATCGTTTCAAGAAGAAACGATGGAATATGTTCCGATGTTCAGAATGTGAACTGAATCTAAATATATCCACGTGGAATTATGATTTGAATTCAGCGATGTCGAATTCATAGAAATAAAATTTCTTATTTTCAGAAAAGATATTGGAATTGTATAAAATTAAATTTAATATGAAAATGGATTATAGGCTTATATGCATATGTGTATATATATATATATATATATATATATGATAATAATGAATATAATGAGAATCGAATTCAAGTGGAAGTTGTTTTAATAAAATAAGGGGGTTAATTTATAAACAAAGTTTATAAATGTGATGAAGAAATTTTCATCAGATAAATTAAAAATGAATTTTTCCAAAGTGGATATGGCGTATGAAACCATATTTGAATAAATTAGAAGCTGAGATTTTATCGAGTGTTGGTAATACAAGCTGTTATCTATCTTAAGATAAGAACGTTGTCGGTCAAGGTCTGAGAGGTAAATAAAATATCCCAACTTGAACGACTTCACTATTATCAAGGGATGATATTAGTTTCTAATGGTAAAGAATGTTGAACGAATTGATTATTCACATAAGAGAAATTCATAATTAAAATTCGATTATGTCGAATTTTATAGGTAATCCAATTCCATGTAAGTTGGAATTGAATTTAGAAAACTGGAGTTGAATTAATTCATAACTGAGTTCTAAATATAAAATAATCGACGAGTTTGAGAAATCGGGATTGTTAAGTTGGATTTGGATAACGGGTTTATATGGGAAGTGAAAATTGAAATTTATAAACGAAGTTAACGTGTATATAAATTATAATTAAAACGAACTCGCCGCGGCGCGGTAGTTCGTAATTTGGCGATTCGAACTTCAATTGAGTATACAAAACTCAATATAAGTCGGAATTCGATGAAACAAGAAATGCCCGGACCGATTAAATGATAGTTTTCTAATGGAAAAGAAAAATCTTGATTTCATAGTATAGATTGTGAGTTATATCAAAATCAAATTTTAGAAAAGTCGCTGTAAAATCGTTTATAAACCTTATCGGTTTATTAAATTAAATGAAGGGATTTTTGTGAATAAAAATCCGTATTTCCAATAGTAAAAATCCAGATTTTGAGTTATAAATTAAATATGAGCTCAAATGGAATACATGAAGTGGTTTTTGGAACAAAAATCAAATTGTTATTTATCGAATGAGGTTAACTAATTTCAAAAGGATTAGTTAAATAGGGTTTTGATTCGAATATAAATTAGTTTAAAAGAATTAAATTTGCTAGTTGAGATTGAAAATTTCGAATATAAAACTTGGATTAGAAATTAGAAGCGAGTAAGGAGATTGAGTTTGATTGAGTATAAGGTAATACAAGCATATTTGAATGTGATATATTCAAAATAAAAGAGCGTTAGGCAAAGAGAGATAATTAAGGAAATGGTAAGTGGATTTTAATAAAAGGGGTCGAATTGATTGAAACGAAATGGGAAATGGGCGTATGTATGTTAAACAGGTCTGGGATGAAGAATATAAAGAGGATATGTAGATTATAATTTAAGTGCCCGACCAAAAGGTACATGTTTCAATTTCATATGAGGTTTTATGCGCCGAATCGGCAAGCCGCTTGGATTTTTGATTTTCTTTTTGAATGGAAAGGGCCTAGAGAGGCGAGTTGAGTTTTGAACTATTGGCCGGTACAAAGGAGGTTATGGCGAAATTTTCTGAAAATTTAAGGAGTTAGAATATTTTTAAGAAATTTTGATAATAGAAATCGATATAACGATATATATAGAATTCGCTAAGAAAATCAATTAAAAATGAAATATTAGAAAGGGCCAGTGATTAGGCAATTGTTTGATGGATGTTTATTTTTCCTTTGATAGTTAAAACACCGATTATCAAAGATTTTTGACCATCGTTGTGAATACGGAGAGACCGGTTGGATTTATTTTCCAAAAACCACTTCGTATAGGCATAGGCATTGCGAATTAGATTATGCTGAAGATAATCGAAGACGGAGTGAAATTCAAGAGTTGCTATGTTTGTCCAGTCCCAGGACAACTTGTATGGATGAATGTCTGACAGAGTATTCCTAACGGTCACATAAGGCGAACTTTTCAAGGTATTACGTTTGGTGGCGGAGAAATTCGTTTCTCTTAGCTTTCATACCCGTAATATTTTTGGGAAGTTCAACTAGTGATTTGACGGATTTGACAATGTGGCATTCAAAGTGTATGGTGGCCAGATGTTCTAAAAGCTAGACGTAGCCTCAAGCCTCGCAACCGGGAAATGACAAAAATAGGGCAGGCAACATGGCTATGTGGTCGATCCCATTAGGGTGTATAATCACCTATCTAGAAAAATTCCTTTTACTTCTTTAATCTATTTCGATGCTGTCCTTTTTCGAGAAACGATGGTTTAAGCCCAAACGTTGGTGATATACATTCGATACACTCAAGCGAAATGAGTGGTCGGTCTTGTGTGGGCCGGGTTGCAAGAAGTTCTTGTTGAACCTAGGTGTATTCGCCTCTAGAGATACATTATCGGAAGGTGTTTTCATTCCTTGTTATAGTTGGAATCCAATCTCCAATAAGCGCCCTGTGGTTTTTGATTTTATACTATGTATGTAGAGCGTGAGATGCAAGCGTTCTACTATTTGGTTATTTATTTGATTAGACATTATTGTAATATCACTGGAATTTGATATCAAAAATGGTTTGGGTTATAGTAAGATAAAAACCGTCCGTGTTTATGTGTGGACTGGTCTTACTATTATCCTTTTCTTTCAAAAGATTTTTGAAGTTAAACCATATGGTTGGAGTTTACTCACACCAGTCCCATGACTGACCCGGAGTTTATATTTTTTCCTGAACTCTTGGGTGCCCAAATTTGTACGGGCAGTCAAGTGTTTCAGGCTTTTACAGGTACACTTGGAGGAGTTGGAAGCAGGAGACTTCACCGCTAGTTATTTTAGAGTTATTTCCGCTGTATCAAATATTGTATTGTGCTCTGATGATGGTATGTATGTATGATACAAAATTTTGTATTTCAAAGCCTATGTTATATAATATAGTTTATTCGTTCTGTTGTGAGATTTCGTATTGTTATTTCTGTTCTTCTTCTATCTTTTCTATTTTCTTTAACCCTAATGACTCGTATTTCTGTACTATTTGAGTTGGACGTGTGTTGTATTAGTCAGCTCAGATAGTATAGATTTGCAGGACGTTACAATCTATTCACACACATATGTCCCAAAATGTTGAAAAATTTGCTAAATACCCAAGAAATACACCTGGATGCTCCATGATATTACTGGTATGTATTTTATATTTAATATTGTACACTGAATTTATTTAATATCAAAAATTAACATATTGTAATTTTTTTATAGTATTGGCTTTGTGAAAAGACACATATCATTTTGGTTAAAGAGGGATGTGAAAATGAAAGGCCAAGAATAGTAAAATGGGATTTATCATTGTTGAAAAACATACCAATTCAATCCATTAAGTCAGAAAAGGTAATTTTATTATGTATTCTTCCTTGATGATTATACCATTTTACTGTTAATTTTAAGTTTAAACTTAGTTTTTAACACACGTGTAAAAAGATAAGAACTTTTATCTTTTTGATTATTTCCTGTTGTTATAACTACACCTTTGAATAATCTTATGCGGATTAATCATTATTGTGTATTTTCACATAGAAGTCAAATATATTTGCACATATTAAATGAATCATCAATATGAATTAACAATATTGTTTTCCTAATTGTATTTTTTCAGTTCGCAAAGAGATTCAACAAAATTACAAAAGATGGAAAAGTTCTTCTGTTGGAAGTGAATAAGACTTTGGAAGAGGGTACAAAAAAAGTTGAAGAAGAGAGCTGTCTTCAAACACAAGTCGAAGACAAAGTTAAACAAATTGCAAAGCTAAAAACAAAAGTTGAGCAGTTGAAAAAAAGCTTCAATCCAGAGAAAATAAATTACAGGCTAAAAAAAGAAGAGAAAGGAATTGGAAAGTTTGTTAAATACTCACCACAATTTAACTAAAATTCGAGAAAAATAATGTGACAAAAAGGATGATGAAAAAAACAGAAAAAGATATGGAACATAATGAAACCGACACAACTGAAGAAAACCGACATAAAGACCCTGAAGAATTTGATGAAAAAGAAAAAATAGATAAAGAGAAACCGAAAAAAAAGCGAAAGTGTGAAATGCAAGAAACAATAGATGTGGATACTTTCAACACATCAAAAAGTATACAAATGAGAAAAAGGAAAATAGTATGTTCTGAATTTTTTAAGCAATTGTCCAATGACGAACAGGAGTTCATAGCAGATTACTTCAACAAAGTTGGTGATGATAAGTAAGCTTTTATACTGTTTAAATTATATACTTCATAAATTAATAAAAACAAATTTCTTAAATTATAACTTTGTTTACTTTACAGTGTAGAGATTTACAATTCAAACAACGAAAACAATATTGTCATACATAAGGACATGATTGAAGAACTGATTTTCGGTGAATTTGTTTCTGGCCAGGTAAGTATATAATATAATTCGACTTATGACACTAATGAATATGTACACATGATATTTATACTGATTACTGAAACATAGAAGCTCTAATGATCACATAATTTTCATACTTTTAACAATATAAGAAGATAAAAACATATATCTTTTAATAAATATAATGTTTACATACAGATATTTTAAATAATTTTATATCATATGAAAGGTTTTCATATGATATTGAGTAGTAGAATTAACCAAATGGTGAAACAAATAATTTCAATTGCTAATACCTTTTTAATATTTATGTCATTACAAAAAATATAAATAAATATATCTTTTTATAAATTAAAACTTACAAAGCAAAAATGCACATATATTATGATATATGCAAAGTGTTTTACTATCTTTATGTCAATAAATTTTAATTTCTATCACATATAATTTTCCATTACTAGTGTATAAAAATAATTTAAAATGGCTTTATTGTATATATATATATATTTTATTATTATTGCAACTTCTCTGATATAATGCCTATGCAGATAATTGTTTGGTTTTGGTATAAAGTAGCAAAATTGTGGGATGTCAATTCAAACGTAGCTTACTTTAATACCACAATGACAGTAAGATCTTTATTATATACGTATACGTAATGATTAATTAATAAATCTGTTTTGTATAACTACACTATAACTTTGTTTATACAGAAAAGTGCTGCAATATGTCAAAACTCATTCCTTTATTCCAGCTTTGACAACAGCACTACAAGATTCACTATGTGATATACTCTTATTTCCAGTCCATGAAGGGTCACACTGGGTACTTTTAACATTTGAACCAGAATTTTCAGACTGGACACTGTATGATTCTTTATCAAACAGATGTAGAAATGGAAGATTTACCACCAGGCACAAAGATAGCACATTAAAAATCATAAGACATTTTGAATGTTTATTTTTTGTACTTTATCTAAATTAATAAATATTCTTATTATTGTATACAGCAAAATTTAGTCAATGACATAAACAAGAAGCTTTAGAAGGAACAAACCAAGGAGAATGCCAAAAAATCATCTGTACTTACAGTTGGAGAATGTGCTCAACTGCGTAATGGGTAATACTACATAATTGCTTTATTGTTTAATTTATTAATTTGTTTTTTTTAATATATGCATTCAAATACATAATTTCAACTTTTTTTTAAAAAAAGTTAATCGGTATATTTATTAGTTTACAATACATGTACATTTGTTTTAGTACTTATATTTCAAATGAAGTTTAAAAAATAATAAATTTTGTTATCTTTTCAAATATTTTAATTTTTTCCCCACATATATTCATCAACAACAAAAGATAAATAATTTTATCTTTTTCAAAATCTACTGTTTATGTTTAACATACATACAAAAAATTACATTCTTTAAGAGAGAAAAACTTATTTACTAAATGTTTTAATACTATATTAAATTATATTATAATAATATATTAATCTATGATACTATAAAACAAATATATATTAATTTTTAACTAAAAAATAAAATAAAATAAATACATTTATCTTTTTTTAGTAATTTTTGTTTTTTATACAATAACTTAAAAATATATATGTATATTAATTTTGTAATAAGAATTATAAACTTATGTTAAATTTAACCATCTTAAAAAGGATTTATCTTTCATACAACAGATATGATTGCGGAATGTATGTGATTATGAACATTACAAGACTCTCTCAAGATAGATGTCTTATTCCAACCATAACTCAAATAGAAGTTAATCATCTAAGAGCTAGTATTGCATCCGGAATATTGCATACTGAAGATTTATGGTGGACAAAGGATAAGTCATCTGCTGAAGATAACAACTTTGTTTGTGGTTCATAATGCTTGATGGTGAACAATGCACAGGATTTTTTGTAGACGTGATGGATTTATTTATTTGTACTATTTTTAGATACAATGTTAACGACTGTTAATTGTTTTAGTATATTTATTGTTTGTCTATTGCGTTGGATTGTGAAAATTATGGTAATACTTCAAGGTTTAACTGCACTGTTTCAATATATTCTAATTGCATTATAAATTCAATGCCTTAATTTGTTCAAGTTGTATAAATATGTTTAATTAAATCACTGTTTGATATATCAATTTATCTTTCACTAACCAAAAATATATAATCATTTATCTTTATATTTTTGTAGCTGATACAAAGCTATACTTATGGTTTGTTTTACAATTAATAATTATAGTATATAAAACTGATATACAGCTTGTCTTGTAATACAGATTTTTTTTAAACATATTGTCCAATGTAAACTGTGTTGCAATTAAAATATAAAATATAGATCATTTTATCTTTTTTACATACTTACAAGTTACAAACAACATTCTCCAAATAACAATTAATTTGTAATATACTAATATCTGATGTTAACTAGTAAACTGTAACATAATATACAATCAACTACACTAGGCCATATGAAATTTACAAAAAAAATCTTTGCATTATACAATTTATGTCATATTGAAAAAAGATATAATCATTTATCTTTTTAAATCATATAAGATATGTTATTCAAACAAATATTATCAGGACTATACAAAATCAAATATCACATACTATTAATATTCGTCAAAATTAATAAACCTACGCTATAAGGGCAGAAAATAAAAATCTTGTATTTTTGCTAATGAATTGAGCATTAATACGTTGCTCATTATAATTTTCTCTAAATAAAAATAAAAATGCAGTTATCAATGAAATCATTTATCATTTTTCGTCCCACTTATTATTTCCTATAAATAATGTCTTACATTTTTAGTTTCTGTCGCAATTTTTAAAAAAAGATATAATCAAATATCTTTTACAAATCACAAATCAGAAAAACCTAAATAACACGCGTCATCAACTAATAATATTTAAGATCCAACTACATAACCAAAGTGAGTATAAACAAAATTAACTGGAAAAAATAAATTGTTTGATTACTCAAGCCAAATCTGAAGTGATAGTATAAATACCAAAATCATAATTAAAACTTAACAATTCAACCAGGCTAAAAAAACATTGCTTGTTTTATCACAAGAATACCTTTAAGATTTTATTATTCCAACTATAGCAAATGAAAACTTCGTCTGATAGATCAAAAATGTGTTCCTTAATAAAAATTATGCAAAAGCATCAACAACGACATAAAACATCGAATTAGCAATTAAAAATACCAAAAAATTAAAACACTCACCGAAGAACAAAAAATCAAACAGAGAAAATCGATTAGCCAATCCAAATGAACAAATTCGAATCATGATTTACCAAATGATTTAAGAAGAAATTAACGACTGAGAAAATTGATTAGCCAATCCAAATGAAGAAATTCGAATCACGATTTCCCGAAATTAAAGTTGAGTTTGATTTAAGAAGAAATTAACGACTAAATTTTTTTCCAAAAAACAAACAAGCGACTTAATTAAACAATAAACAACGGCTTAATTTTGATCTAATTTTCATGAACACATGATTTCAGAAATTACGATAGTCGTTTGAAAGAAGAAGACGTACGCTTTGATTTTTGTCCTGGAAACTAATATTTTAAACCTGTGTCCTACAAATTAATTAGGGCTAAACATTAAGCCGTTAACACAAATTTACTGTTTATCGTATTTATCTGCGGCTGACTGAGGCTTTGACTAACAGCAGTGATAATAATATATTTTTTGGAGAAGGATCACTTTTTTATTCTTCTTCTATTTCTTCTTGTATCATGAAAAATGCTTTTGCTCTCTAGTTTACTCTATTGTATGCATCTTCCTAGGAATCCTTTTCTGATTAATCTTCTTCTGGATCCTCTTCTTGTTCTTGATCTTGATTATAGAACTTTAATAGTTTGACCACTTCACTCATGGTAGGTCTAAATTTTGGTTTTTCATTTAAGCATGGAGGTGCTAGGTTGGCTACATCAATGGCATTTTTACTGGAGTACTAACCCTGCAACATGGGATCTATAATCCATAGTGATTGATTTATGAAACTAGTGAGTAATCATTAGTATTAAACTCAAGTGGATAACTTGAAAATTAGTGGGAAACTTGCAGGAAATAAATTACTAAGAAACCATTAAAATAGTTAGTCGGTTTAACAGGATGGAGAATCCACTGTGTGTTTCTTGTTGCACATTATCGTTTCTATCTATGACTCTAACTACTGTTAGTGCAGCTATACAAAGTTGGTTATTTTGATTGCTAGATACTTGCAAGAGAGATACCTATTCCACTAAGAGGCATGGTCTCAGTAGATATCTTTTGGGATCAGACAGGTAAATGATTATTCACACTAGTTTTTAAATTGATCCAAAATTTCTTTCTTCCTTTAATTCTCGGGTACTCCTTTGAGCAAGTTAAGAGAAAGGGTTTTTCGAGTTCTTCTTCTACGAAGAAGCTTCCGGAGATGTCCAAAAGATAGTTCGATATTTGGGTTACTTCTTTGTTCTGTGTTTTTGGATGTGTGTAAAGACATGGATGTTTAGTGCCTATACTTAGACTCTGATCAACCAAGGGGCATCCTCATACGTTGCTCTTGGAGATTATGTTTTGTAATAAGTATATTTTAATCTGAACCGGATTTGCAAACAGGAACGTAATGAATATTTATCAGTGAATGTTGTCTTAAAATCTTTCATATTACCATGTTTTTATATTTATGATTCATAATATATTTTCTATCGTTAGAAGTTAATATTAATATGGATGACTACAATATTGTAGTTCTTAGCTTTGGACCTTAGAGAATAGGATGTTACAATATCACATATCAAATCCATCGTCAAAGTTGTCTCATTCCAAATACGATTTAGAATCCATGTCGTAGTTATCAGTATCCTCGATTTTCGGTATCATCATTCTTTAATATTAGCACTCAAATAAAGATACACTAAAGTTAATCATTATCGATAACGACGATGACCAATATTAGATTAGCACAACACGTCCATACTTGTGATGTTGATTATTTTCAACTTTAGCATTCATAAAGAGCTATTAAAGTCGATACTCAATTTACGATGCTGCTTCACGATGATATCATAGCAGTGTCGCTCTTTACCGATGTCAAATATCATTCCTATTGAAGTAGCAACAAAGCTCAATTGTACATTGTTGGAGCTACAACCATGTGGCATCATTAATGCAGAAGATCGATAATGCCGAATCCAAGTCACTATGTCGCTAAACCACCTACATATGGGTCAAAAGGCACTATGTGAGATGCGAATGATTCTTTTTTCTACTCTTACAAATTGAGTGTTAGCTTGCACATAAGGCTTTGAGCATTAAACAAACACATAGCAATAAAGGTGTCCTGAGTTATGGTTAACTTTCAAATTCCAAAATACATGTGACTCCATAACATCATTGTTTTGAATTTTAAAAGTACCAATACTCAGGTTTCTGATTTTGCATACTATTAACAATATTGATCGACTACTTGTGTGTATGGCACCAACATGATTATAGTCAATGATTTATGCTCTAACCTAAACCTCACCTTCTCACATGTCTCAAGCCTTCACTATACCGAGTGTCGCCATCTACTAACACCCACTGAGGTTAAATTTAGGCTTCCTAAACTCAATCACAAACCAAGGTAGTCATCTTTGTATTTTCTGGGTTTAACGAAGAATTTGTTAATGTTATTTGTATATATGATTTTTTATAACTTTCAGCAACCTCTGATTTTCTTGAATAGATAGACAGAGAAAATAACATCTTTGTGAAAGATTTATTAGCATGGCTTAGAGCGCTCTTTATGCGTTTGATTACTACTACAGTCCTAGTTTACTGATATTCGAGTTTCATGATCAATAGAAATGAACACAAATTTAAGAATGTTGATTTTGCAGTGCGTCCACATAGATTTAGATAGTTTGTAAGAGCAACCCCAATTGAAGTTGAGAGTGCTCCTCAACCAACCCCCGAGGGGGAGGCCAATTGAGGGTATTTGGGGGGTTGCTTTGGCAACCAGAAATATCCATTCAATCTAAAAAATGACTATTGCCACTTTTCCAAGCATAATAAGGCCAGCTAAAGACAATGGTCATCTGTTAAACTATTTTCACAACTTCTCCTTCCTCTCTATATAAGCTTCCACCAAATTCTTCAATATTTCTGACTCTCTTCAACAAAATACTAGCACAATATTAACTATCTCAAAACATCAAAAAGGAAAATCAATTTCACAAGCCAAATTCGATAACCAAATATGAATCTATTCTATCCAAATTTGTTTCAATCTCAACAAAGTCAAAGTCAATATCATTCTCAAAATTCTCACTAAGATAACCAATATCATTCCTAACAAGCTACTAGTTCTTATTAGCCTTCGCAAAATAAAAAATTCTTCCATTCCTAACAAAACTCAAACCATTACTAGAACTCTTAAGATTCAAATTACTCTTAGAATACCTCATTTTAGAAAAATTGCAACTATGAACATGACTGTGTCTCCCCTAATAGCCAGTAATGAAGAGATGTGTCTTATCTTGCTCAAAATTCGGACAGAAATTTGAATAATCAATTTGGATGTAGTGAATGGAGAATCTAAGAAACCCAATTTGTTAATGTTGATGTAGTAGAAGAAGAACAAGTTAGCAGGAATGTTAATTTTCTTTCAATTCAAGCAAGGAGAAAGCTAACATCTAGAACCAACATCAACGAATCACCTAGCAAAGATTTTGGAAATCAGGCTCCAAATTATTTAAAATTTCAAAAACGATCAATGGAAGAGCAAGCCGAACTTTCCTTCTATTAGGTTGAATGTTCCAAAGATAACAGGAAAGGTATGATCTGAATGAACACACTTTTTTATATATGTTTTCTGTATTTCAACAAGCAACATTCAAATAGTTCGTCTAGAACAATTGATTCTTTGAAGCAATCACGGAAAGAATAAATTTCGTCTACCAATATTGGAAAGAAATAATGGTCGGCTTACACGAATGAGAGCAAAGTGGGGCAAATGACATAGATATGGTAGTTCATTTAAATAAATGGGGTTAAATTGTCCTATTTTCTTCCATTATTTATAATAGTACTTCATCATTTTTTGATTAACCAAAAAATGCATTATACTCGGTTGAGTATAATAATTAATCTTTCAACATGCAAGATTACTGTGACATGCTGTCAAAGGAGAACGAGTGAGGGTGAGTGCAACATGAACACTCAGTATTACAATTTTTACCTAAAAGGATGGACATTTAATTAATTCATGGTAGTTCACATGAGAACACCCCTTCACAATTAATACGGATGGTAGGCCTTCCGGGAAGTAAAAGGAAAAGCAAAGACAAGCATTGATTATAAGAAACACTATGAACAAATGAGAGATCATTTAGCTAATATTGAACTCACTACACAATTATACATTGGATCAAAAGAAGAAAAAAGCGTTGTAAGGGAAAATGATATACAAAGACACCATGATGAAGTATACGAGCTAACGAGTTAGAGTTAAGGAAATAAGAATTAGCTCGAAGACAAGGAGCTGGTGATTTGGTTCTCTTAACTTGCAACTTAAATGACCTTAATCCAACACAAAGAAGCCACATCGAGGAACAAACTAAAGATTTCAATAAACATAATGGAGATTTGTAGGGAACTAGGTCCTTACTATGTATATTATTATTGCAGCTTGTATTTATTCTTTTACTACTAATGTCTTATCTGCTAAAACGAAAGTTTTTATGATTGTCATTCTGATTGTCATTATTATTATGTACAAATGTATCAATAACTACTTGGTATAATTAATATTCATAAACTAGATAAAGAACACATACCACACATAACCAATAGTTAAGTACAATACATAATTGGAAGATATCAGGTAATAATACCATGAAGTTAACTTAATTATCTATTTTACGATCGATTTCCTATAAGTTCCCGATAGTGTCCGACTAGATCTTCTTGAGGTCGGGATGAGCTTGTGGACCCTGTATATCTTTGATTCACTATATATACTGGGAAAATGTAATGGAGTCTTTGTAAAGGTACTTTTTTGGAATACTATAGTATTTTCTGGATAATTTTTAGGTTGACGCTTGTATCCACCTTGTTCTTCTTAAACAATCATATGTGAAAGTATACAACAATATATGATATCAGATAATACTTCAGGATCATGGTATCACACCATGTTTTTCAATATATGAAACCTACCTTGAAGCGCTACTAATACTTGTTCGACATCTTTTATCAAACTCAAATTTTGTTTTGTGAATTTTGCTACTTTGGCATTATTAGGTTTTTTGTATGTTTGCACAAGAGTTTTCCACTTTGGATAAATCCCGTCTGCTATGTAATAACTTATAGAATAATCTTTGTCACATATTTGTGGTTGCATGGAGTTGCCGCATCATTGCATAAGTCATTAAAAAAAAATATAACAATCTTATAACTTTTACATTACTAAGTGAGCCTGGAATACCAAAAAAAAAACATATCATATATACAATTCAAACAATGTCATGGTTTCTAATGTAAGAGTTTCCTTTTTGTTATTTCCTAAATATTGGCCTTGCAATGCAACCAGACAATTTTTCCACCTCTAATGCATACAATCCAAGCTTCCTAGCATACCTGTAAATCCACATTAAGCCTTTATTTCAAATAATTGATCAATGTCAAGAGTGGTTGGGGACCGAGGAAATTCACCGCCAAACTGTATAACAACCGTTTTGCAGACTTCTTTCATACTTATGATTGTTGTCGAGTCTCTAGTCTGCACTTTGTCATCAAAAAGATATGCATATGCTCCTTAAGATTGCGTGTGAAGTGCATCTATATATTTTTGAAATGGATAAATTCCTAGTTCGTTGACTTCACTAACCGTATGTGTGAAAAAATATGTTTATGTCAGTAGCTTATTCGAGAACCTTATTGAGGACGTTCTTTGACACACGGAACCTTCATATAAGATCTACTTTCTCATACACAAGATTTTCTACAAAATAATCCATTGGAAGTTGGTTGTGATCTACAGTGTAATTTCTCTCATGTCGCAAGTCCCTCCATCCAAACACACTGCCTCTTTGGGTTGAACTGTGGCTTCCTGCATTTTCATGCAGTATTACATCTGTCATTTAATTAGTTATTATTCTTTATCGATTCATACAAATATCAATTAAATTGTCTGAAGATGATGATGAGAATCACCATAATCTTTTAAGGTTACTCTATTTTACTAGTGGATGGCCAACATGAAAAGTTCATTAAACTTAGTATTGTTTGTGATTCAAAATCCTTGTCTGTATTTACAAGCATATTTCATTGAATCATACACTCACTCTTGAACAATACTCATGTTATTGATGTAGACAACACACACTGTACTCAAATACTGTACACATGTTATTGATGTCTTATTCAGTATATTTGGCTACTAAACCTTCCACTATAGCTACATCTAATTTAATGTCTCCCATTATTGATAGCCTTATTGATAGAGACAACGCATAATGTTCGGTCACATCAGCCACTGCAGCCATTACTTTGTTTGTATGCACTATTGATTAAAAAAAAAGTTACAGCATACGGTTAAACATTACCCATGTTGCACTACTTTCTTTGTTGGCCTTACGCTGCTTTCTTTGCCATCCTTGTTGATTGAGACAAAAAGCTATAGCGTGTGGCCAAATATCAGACTGTGCCATATTGCAATATTTTCAATGATTGTTGGCTTAACTGATCGACACATAATTAAGCATCTGATCACAATGGATAATGTAGCTATGTTTCACTATTTTCCACTATTGATTGTCTTGTCAATGGATAAAGCATTTGCAATTTACATATGCGTATGTAATGTTCAAAGATTAATGAATATGTCCACTAACATATTCAAAAGATACATATGTCAATGACCATAAACTTCTACATCAACCCATTAAACATGAAAATGATACATAATCTGATAAGGTACAGAAAATATAACGATACGTAATTCAAGAAACATTCGTGTGTAACATCAACTCGTTATGAAGGCGGTAATTTTGTTGCATAATGTCATGGAATTGAACACAAATCTGCTTAATCTCTTCTTCCAACTCTAAAGTATAAGTGATAGCCCGAGAAGAAAACTTTTTATTATCATTGAGTTGTGTTCGAAGTATTAATGTTAGAAAGAAACTTTTTATAAGCAATGATATATTACGTAATCCACATCTCACTAAAGAAGAGAACACATAGCAGACATCATAGGACTTGAATAGAAACAAACACAAATGTGGTTTATCTTTGGAGAATAACAAAGTAGCTACAAAATACAAACACTGATAATACAGTAATGTACAAGAATAATATGATCACAACATATTCGCAAGAAATAGAAACTTTGATAATACTTCTATTAGAACCAAAATTATCACGGGGAAACAAGTTGTCAGACCCAAGGTGAAGAGGTGCTGAAGCCAACAGTTCTTCGGTAGAGGTAAAATTGTCCCATGGTAAGCTGGTTTTGAGGCCCAGTTGCAAAGAACTCTATTGGGTATCAAAAGCCCCAATCAGCGAAACCCGAAAGGCACAATCACCAAAATAGTTACTTCAAGGTGCAAGTAAGGAAGTAACGAGTTCCATCCCTCTAGGAAAACCCCTGACGGCATAATCGAAAGGGATCCATCGTCAGAGTTAACATCTCTATCATGTGGAGCTTAGCTTAGTATACCTTTTGGACTACCCGAAGGGAGTATACTAGAAAGTTTAAGCCTCCACCAATTGATCATTACAAGAAGTCTTTGTAGAAAAAAAATGGTACCATAAGTATCACCTAAACCGGAAGCATTTTCCATCTCACTTCTCCAACAACTAGCTAGGGCTTTAATATTCGAAAGCGCTCCATTCAACCAAGCAATAGCAGCTTCGCCTTAGTCCTTCAAGATATAATGGGAGGCATCTTCACTAAAACTTTGCATTCACTTCCACAAAATAGCCGGGACGAAGCCCATATGCCGAGAGGAGGGTCAACCCGCACCTATAAATATGACCCCAACTATATAAAATCAAGATCCAAATTTTCCATTCTCAATCTTGTACTTATCAGTTTGAGTTGTAAACCTATTTCCTAAATCGGCTTAAGGAAAAAGGTCTGTAATTGTAGAAGTTATAAATAAGGAGTTTTTGCAAGCAACTAAGGTGACAATGTCGTAATTATTCTATTATTACTTTATTATTATTTCTTAACAATTCAGGTTTCATATCCAATGCAATCGACAACGAAACACATTTCAGAATTGTTGGAGATGTCCAAATATCAGAATAAGTTTATAGTATACACTTCGAGATTAGATCATCTGAACACTCATAATTCATAACTTACAGATGGTGCCTAAGATAATCAAGCCAAATTAGGTTCAAAGATCCCATTCTAGCTAACAGATAATCCCTCCTCTAACCTAGTCGAAACTTTGTAATGTGCAGCCAAGCGATCGTTTCTTAAGATACTTCAAATTAGGAAGAACATAACGCTCCCTTTCATAATACTGAAAGACCCTTTGCTTCTCCTGCCGAAAGTGTAACAACCCAAATTCCAACAAATCGAATTATTCGCAAAATGCTAAACATTCAAGTCCACTGGAACCCAATTTGGTTCATCTGGTATCCTGTAGAAAGGCATAGATAAATATATTAGAGATCATAATAAATATATCATAGCGAAACTGAGGAAAATATGATAATAAGTAAATACTTACCATAATAATGACATTAACTAGCAAGTGTCTCTAAGATGTTAAATCTCTGTCATCCATCTAACCTGCGGGTTGGGGCTGACGCCTGCCCAGTGCCGGAAGGTCAAGGAAGTTGGTGACCTGATGATTGTTATAAGGAAGAGGTCAGAATTAAAGTTCTAGTGAATGGACATATTGTACATTTTAAGAATAACGCTACATATACCGTCTTATCACTGGTTTAATTTTAATAGGTTATTTAGGTTGATAACACTTTCACCTCCATGCGTAAGTCATACCTATCTACACCATGATAGATTAAGCATAATAATCCAGAAATGTAGCTATATGCTTATTATATCTAGGTACCGCCCATCGTACCCTTCTTGAAAGGTCTCCATCGTCAATCTACGAAAGACTACTAAGTCTCCGTCGTCACGCCACAAAAGCATACTCTGAGTGCATCTATAAACGATTTCTTTGTGATACCTACACTTGTTTCGCCATCTAAGAATACGTGAGACCACATTCACATCAACTCGGACCAATGCTCGGATATCCACAACGTACCACCCAGTGTGTACACCGAGGACTTACATGTAATCGTACCGTTTACTATCAGAGCTCCTCTCACAAGGCCTACCCTTATACAGAACTCGATCAGGGATTTCTATATCTTTGGATGAAGGCCTCATTAGCCTACAATACAGATATCTACTAAAATTTTGGTCTGTTTCTTTTCATGTGGCTATAGCACAACTTGCTCCCCCTTAGAATTAATGAAATACCAATTCAAGAGCAAAGTGACCATTCCCTACAACAAACAATCTAAATATCCAATTGGTGTTGTCCCTTATCAAATGTCTCGATAGCGAAAGATCATTGTCCTTTTGGTTTAACTCCAGTCTTTTCCTTACTCGCTTTGCTAATGATGATAGGTTTATGAACAATTTACAATCCTGATTGGGTCCCGACCATGAAACCTTCTCTTGGAGCCGAGGCAACCACCGACTCCTAAATTCATCCCATCATTCTTCTGGTTGCCCTCGATATAAAGGCATTCAAGGCATACTCTCTAGATGGAACAGTTAAAGATTTGCCTATGAGATATAGTTTACCACGGGCCTATCCCAAAGGGAAATCTTAGAATATCCTCAAGTCCCGTAGAAGTCTCGAACTTCCCTCCAATCTTGCTGAAACAACAATTTGGACATGATCCCACCGTTTGTGATGATTGTGCCGTTAGGCTTTCCATCCAAACTACTATTGAACTGCTTTAAACACATCTCGCCATTTTATTATACCATATGTCTAAACTTTTCATTATGCATATAACTCACCTTTCTTTTCTTTTATTATAACGTTGATTAGCGTTATCAGTCCAGTTCATCTAATCTGAGTCTTGTTTACTTTCTTTTTGCCACTTCTTTTCCCTATTCATCCCTTGCTGTTGGAATATGCCACTACTGTTACTTGCTTATTAAACTTAATCTCAAATATAAGTTTTATTTATAAGAAGCCTTTCTTACTTCAGTTTTATTCTAGTGAATATTAGGCGCACATCCCAATTTTCAAAGTTAATTAGGCTCACATCCCTTACGTTTTAAAATGCAAAGTCGGTCCCTGTTTTCAAAAGTTCCGTGTTTTACATGTTATGGCCAGAATTTTATGCGTTGCTTCATAAATTGTTTTATAAATTCTGGAAATATTCTCGAAAGTCCACGAAAATAAAAAAAAGTTGCATACATGTACGCAACTATTACCAATAGTTGCATACATGTATGAAAATATTTGAATACCCATACAAGAATTTGTCCACGCCTTCTCAATTATTGCATACAAGTATGTAGTTATTCAGAATAACTGCACATGCATGGCAATGTTTGCATACTTGTTTGCAGTTTTTTATGTATAACTGCATACTTGTATGCAAATATGCAAGTATGCATGTTTTACTTGCAAAAATTGAATTGTTGCATGAAAACATGCATGTTTTTCATAAAATCTGCATATATGTATGCATGTATGCTGCATCTTGATGCAGAACTAAAATAGACGCATATATGTATGCGACTATTTGAATATATGTGCATTTCGATGCATTTTACTGCATTTTCGCTATTTTTGTGTGTTTTTTGATTTTGACGTGTTTTTTGATTGTTTCCCTCTTGATTTTTTTTATTGTTTGTTTTATTTAATTATGAATATACGTGATTTTTTAATATTTTTTTAGTGAATTCTCTAAAAATAGGGATGTAATTTACAATAAGTTTATGATCGGACATGAGCCTAATTTTGAAACTTAATACGAACATGTGCCAAATGGACCCTTTCTTTCAATTATAACTCTCAAGTTATAATCTTATTTGCAAAAATATCTAAACTATCTATTATGACTTATTTTTGTGTTTGCACAATTATCATAATATTATTCTTGCAAATCTATTCAATTTGTCTATTGTGACCAATTTATGACTCTGTATAATTATCATAATAAATTACATTCTTTTCTGGCTATTAAGTGTTTAACTTGATTTCTTACTCCTTTTATTTTCATAACATCTGTCAGTTGTATTACTCTCTAACTACCGTCTTTGTAAGTTTATCTTTTAGGAAGTTATGCGTATTCCTAATTGATTAGTTATCGAAAAAGTACAAAAACTATTTCCATAGTATAAGAAATCGTATCAATATAAATCCATGATTGTAAGACATTTCTTTTTAATTATTTTTAGGCTATTGAATAGTGCACAATATGGCTCAATCCCTACTTCCCGCTAATTTGTGTGCTTTTTCTTTTATTCTTGTAATTACATTATTTCTATTTTACTTACAAATTAAACTCTAGAAATATCCCCTTTTCTGAACCAACCAATCTAGGCTATTTCTAACTTCCTATTTTAATAGGTATATGTTAATTTGTGTTCTTAATTTATTTCCCAAATTTGACATAATAATTGTAAGTTTGAACGCAATTGGGCTTATACCTGTGACGTTTCTCTCAAACAGATAACAAAAAGGCTCTTTAGTGCAGTTGGCTAATGCGTTGTGCTATTTTCTAAGAGGTCAGGGTTTCAAATTCCACTGTTATCATAATGCCCCTTATTTAATTCTCTTGTCTTGTATTTGCCCAAAATTAATTCTAAACAGTTAATTTCTATGTATACATATGACTTTCTCAAATTTACTATATTTAACCTAATAACATGTCAAATTAAATTATAGTAGGAATAAAACTACTGTAAATAAATCTAATTAAACTATACCTAAGTTTAATAGGTAATAATTACTATAAATAACTCTAAATTCTGGATTAAACTAAATTGACAGGAACTAAACTATAATATATACCATTACTTAAAAGAATAATTTAAATCCGCTCACCCGTCGTCCTAAGCTTTATTCCTTGGCTATTATAGATCCCGCCACCAAAATAGAATTATATAAATATTTTATTTAATATTTCTTCTCCTCTATTAAAATGTAGGTTAGATCCGTCTCAAAATAAGAGAACCCAAAGGGTCCGTCTTCAAAAGTTAGAGCTCAAAGGGGAAAAGATTGTGTTTCAAGAATTAGCTAGGTCTAGGAGTCTATATATAGGTTAGGTTAGGGACCTTTTACCATTGGACTTCTAAACTAAATCTAGGCCAGCCTTGACATTCAGCCGATAAGAACTTGTCACATCACCCTAATTTCAAAACCGATAAATAAAATAGTGCCATGTCAGCAAAACAAAGAAAATACATTAAGTCATGAAAAATAGGCCACATTTCCCTCGTCTTCATAATTGAGCGAATTGCGCCCAAACTACGGGGCAGGTCGACCTGTTGTTCGACCCGACCAGAGCCTGGTTCGACATATAATATTTTTTTCTAAAACTTCTTTTCGCGTAAACTTCTTCGTTTTAAGTCCGTTTTCAAAAAATCTTAGGTCTAAATTGATCAGATAATTACCATGGACGCAATGGCGCAGTTCTCATCCTCGAAATTTGGTAAAGGGAAAATTATGTAATTCCTCGCATAATTTACAACCATCATGTGTACATCTAATTTTGCAATCATCTGTGTACTTATGCAAAGTGCAATACATCATAAAAATTCATGAATGCAATGAATTTCTAAGCAGTACCTCCTGCATGAATGCTCTTTTCTTTCGAAATCCTTTTAAAATATGATGTGCATATCCTAAATATACTGGTAATTTCTACACGAATGCAATATTTTAAAAATCGAGATATTTTTTCTATAAATTTTCCCACATCTTTACTAAATAAAGGCATAGTTCTTCCAATTTTTGCATCAAAATCCTACCAAAGAGCTTTAAATTTCGAATTAAAAAAAAAACTAATTTTATGATCTCGATTTCTTATGTTAATAAAAGGTAGAAAATAGAAAATTCTATGTTTTATGCACATTTACCCCCATATTTAGAACCTTTTTATTGCTACTCTACAAGAATTCATATTTTCTTTTCCAAGTACAGTTTGCATAAGAAGAATTTCTTTATCTAATCTCCCAAACCTAATTTGGAAGAATGTATTTTCTCTTACTATTCTCATTTATTGCAATTATTGTCTTTGTTGCTTTTTATGAATTTTGTTCGTTCTTCTTTTAGTTATTCATCTTTCGTTTCCATTATTATTTCATTTACGATATCCTGTGTCATTATTCTTTTCTAGTGATCATCACAAACATCTAGAAGGAGGATGTCACACTAAACTATTTTATTTTCAATAATAAAATAGAATACTACATAGGAGTGCAAATCCGAACTTAAAAGGCTCTACTGCAATCACCTTTAGGTAAAAGACATAACGACAAATGTAACATCCCGCATTTTGTAACAATTAAATAATGCATATGTGTATATATATATGCATAAAAATAAACATTCAAAAGAAGAAATATTAATGCAAATAAAAACTTAATGCATGCATTAAAAGAAAAGAAAGGATTGGTTGCATGCAGTGTAAATATGTTGCATGCACTGATTTACAAATATTATGCATTGATAATAAAAGAGAAGTAAAGGAAAAAGATTCATGCAAGGGGTTAAATGAAATATTGTAACAAACATGAAAAAGAGAAGTAAGCAGAGAACAATAATTAACCTTGTTCTAAGCCTTATTAACAATAGACTTAGTAGTTTAATTGGTTAAAGCATGTGGCTTGCATACAAGAGGTACAGAGTTCAATCCCCACCGGCGTCATATTTTTGTTTTAAGGGAACGACTAAAAAAACACATGTTCCAAAGAGAAAATATGTAAAAACACACATATGAGGAAAAATATAAATATAAGGAAGTAAGGAAAATATATGTGTATGTGTATATATATATATATATATATATGAGAATATATATGTATATATGTGCAAAAATATATTTATACAAGAGATAGAGTTCAAGATAAGGCTGCAATCAAAGAAATATGACAATAATCAAATAACGGTACAACATCATTTGAATTTTGAAATCGAAATAAAAGTTTTGCGTATATATATATATATATATATATGCGTGAAATGGTCATTAGAAGATTTGTATACATGTAAGAAGATTACATGTGAATATAACAGTTAAATAAATTCCAGAAATTCAAATATTCAAAAATCAAATTTCTATGTCAAACAGCTTGTGGGACCCATAGGGATATCGACACCCTAGTAAGGGGGTCGACATTGGGGTCGACACCCCTGTAGGGAGGCCGACACCCCCAAATCCGGCTGGATTCATCTACGAACCTGGACTATTTTCTTAACTGGGTTCAATGCCGACTCGGCGCTACGTGTACGATAAGATCCTGAACACCTATAAATAGGCTAGCAAAGCCCAACCTAAATCTCATATTCTCTGAGACAATGTCTAAGCCCATTCTTCCTCCTCCTCAAATCTCTTCAAAAAAATAGAATAATTAGTTTAGGAAAATTATGAATCAAGATCTAGAGGAAAAGAACGAATATCAATAAGAAATTGTTCAGAATCATTTTCGAAATAAGGTAATTTCTTAGATTTGTTCTGTTTCAATTTTCTCCTCTTTCTTCCCTTTTTCTTTTAGTAAGAATTGTGGATCCATAGTCGCTAGGTTCTAAATTCAGTTAGGAGGACCATGGAATACTAGATCTGGACCAGATTCAGGATTTGGAAGGCAAACTAGGTGAGTGGACTTAAGTTATATCATTTTGATAATGATATATTATCGTTTGACATTCCCGGTTAATATCTATACTATACTATTAAAGCTGAGTTACTTTTCCTTAGCTATAAGTCATGCCACGTCACTATTAGAACTGAACCGTCCTACCTCTTTTTCCTCCTATTTGCAAAGGCCTTCGTTAACCGTTCTCCGCTTTCCTCATCTAGCCCTAAGTATCCATTTTCTATCTTCAGATTATCGCGTTGCCTCCATGATTAGACGTATCGGAGGTCGTCGTTGACTATTCATTCCGACAGCATCATCAAGCCGCTTCAAATTTGAATTCCAACTTATCAATTGTAGCACTGCTCCTAATTCAAATTAACTCAATACCTCTTAATCACCACCGCCTAATTTGCCAGAATTACTCACAATCGACCTTGGCCTTCCCTTTACATCTTTGAGGCATGATACTATTCAATCATCGTTGACTGTTGGTAGCGGTTAAGATTTCAAGCCCTCAGTTTCTGTCATCGTTCTTATTTACACCGTTCCCTTCCATGCGGTAGTATTGGTTGGAGGATTCAGCTCCTTTCAGGTATTATCCTTTTTGCTTACTTTTTTGATGTATGTTTATACTTTTTCATGGTGTAATTCTCAATTAGTAAATTCTACCATTTTTTCCCATACGTTCGTCTGCCTGAACAAGTCCGGACATACATTTTGCTTTATGTTTTAGTCCAATATTCTTATGTTAGGATTAAGCATTTTCAATGATTTTATATTAGGATTAAACCTGTGCACTTTTTCAATGTTTTAGTCCAGTATTATTAATTAACAATGTCCTTTTGACATGCTGCGTTCAATCACAAAGCAGAATATATGAGGGTGCTAATTAGTCAATTAAATATTGTTAAAATAAGCTATTGACAACCTGCAGTCATATTTCTTTATATCCATATATTGGATTTTTGTTAATTATACTTAGTTTACTGAAGTATATGATAACATTAAAAAAGTTATAATAGCCCAATCATCCGAATGTTTTGAGTGCGTTCAGTACTACATTGGTGGAAAAGCAACTACCATTAAAATTTTAGATTTCCAACAAAGCTTGATAATGAAAGAATCCCCATGAATGGAGAAGTCAGATAACATTTTGAGATGGTTCTAAAATTATTTTAATTGGTGTTTCCATGATATAATTAATTTATTATTTGCATTTTGTATCGATTCTTTATAGAGGATCGTATTGATCAAGTCCCTAAGGCATTCTTATGCATGTAATTATAGGGATATACCATATAATATTTTCTTTAGTTAAATTCTTCATCGAAATGTCATCAAAATTTGTTTTCCCATGCATTGCAAAACCTAGCATAAGATTTTTTTTTTTTTTTTTTACTAAGATTTGTCGTCTAAACTAAAATAAAACAAATGATCATTATGTCAAAACTGCCATTCTTTTTCTTCAAACATGCAAATGTAAGAAAGAAAGAAAATCAATTGAGAACCTTCCTGTAAAGGAACTAGATTTATGAATAAAGTTCCCATCACCATTTTTTTACCTTAAAAAAATGAAATATTTAAATACTGAGCCACAAATGTTAGTTGTAACAATAAAGTGGGAAGCAGTGCAACAACAGAAAGTTATACTGTTTTTCTGAGCTAAACATAAATATAATTTCTTAAAGTATGACGGATGGTGCGAATGATTGAGCAAATTAGAAATCTACCCAATCCAAGAAAATTTTTGGAAATCTTATGGGTTTCAATGTCCCAAAGGAATAATATCTCGACTTGACAAATGAAACCAATTCCAAAGGTTATGAATTTAAAAGTAGGGAACCTTAAAATTTATATTTACATTTAGCTAAACGAAATGGAGTAGTAAAAATACCAATATTTAATTATGATTTCTAAAAAAGTACATAGATGAGGATGAGTTTAATATTTTTATAGGACTTCTATCATGTTTCAGCTATGCTATCTGCCTACTTTTAAATCAGGAAAGTTCTACAAATTTGTCGTCCCTGGCTCTCAATTGGATTGATTTTAAGCCAAAGTCAAGCGCGTGTCATTTATTATTTATCATGGTTGCTGTTTATGCATAAGTAACATTTTACAAATTGTATGTCATGTTTTAGATTGAATTAATAAGCATGAATTTTATGTTGGTATCTTTGACGGAACGAGCAATAGCAGAGCATTTTGGCATTATCTTTCGCAATACCCATGCTATTGCTATGCACAACTTGCCTCTTCGTATAAGGTACTTTAATCCTTGATTTATTTTTTACTTTTGGAATGAAGTTTATGAATTAAACTGCTAAATATCAAAAAGAAATTTCCTGTACACACATAGATCAATAGGGATTTGAGACTGTGCACGGGACTATGGTCACACGGCATAAATAGGAACATATATATAGATTTGTAAAATAATGAATATTGTAGTCAAAGTTTCACACCAGCTGTGTTAGTTAAATCACTGCTACATAGTACTTGCACGGTAGTTTGGTTGATATTTGTTCCAAATTGAAATGCTTACAAGGTCAGGCTGCTTCATTGGTGGTCAAAATGACTTTAAGCATGTATATCATATTGTTTCCTACATTCTGAATATGAATTGCACTAGGTTAAAAAGAAGAATTTAATGGAGCATTACGAGTTTACGACTACACGATATGATGTGTAGTACTGTTATGTAGAAAAGGGGTTGGTATAGCTATTAGTTGGTGTGCTCTGTTGTGGAATGATTTAAAAGGATAATGTTATTTGATAGTTGATACCCATTAATAGGCGGTGTATTGGCTTTATCTTTAACATTTTCTTGGTAATAATAATTTGTAGAACATGAAGCTACACAGGTTAGCTCTCACATGAAATCTATGTTTACCATGTAGAAGTGGATTTTAAAGTGAAACCATCTCATTTTCTGCACAAAAGTTGTGAATATAATAATTATACCACATTTAGTGTGCTTCACATGTAGTATATTGAATATTATTCAATATCTTCACTTCCGTCTTAATATTTTCGTCCAACTATTTCTTGCTTTCTTTTCTTGATAACTATATCATTTACTGTAATTTTATCCAGATATAAAATTTGAGGAATTAAACTATATTCACAACATATAACTAATAAGGTGTTCGAAAATTTAAACGAAGGAAAACTATATCATTTGCCTCAACTTTGAATATAGCTTTTGTTTTCATGACCCGCCTTTCTGTGTCAAGCTATAAGATTGCATCCGCAAGCACATAGAATTTGAAAATTACTGGCTTTCAAGACATAGAAATGTTTGATTCGATGTACATTGAAAATTAATGTATCATGTATCTGGGACCTTTAAGTTTTCCACTATTCCGTTAAGACAGATGTTTCTTCCATTACTCACGTCAACCCGCACTCAAAATGCATACCTCATTTGTGTTACAGGTTCTGTATATTCGGTATAAGTAGGAGAAAGCGAACACCTAACTATGGCAACATGCGCTTACAGACCAACTGCAATTCCTAGGAATATCTTACTTTCAATATGTTACCTTCCCGTTTTGGTTCCTTTTTAATGTCATATGTGTCATTTATGCTCTTAAGTACGACTATGTGTAACCTGTTAACGTAAGATTAGTACACATGTAAATCTGAAAATAGTACAATGCACCGTTCTTGCTATGAATTTGGAGATGTTTTTTTTTACCTATTTTGGCTAAGTTGTTTCAGTTTTAATTGTTTTCAGCTAAACATTACCGCTTATACTATTTATGGATGTTAACTGTATTATGCACAAAGCCATTGTCTCTTTACAAAATGACACTATACATAGTTATTAGGACCAAACTGTCTATGGAACCGCGAGGATCCAAGTTTCATGGTTCAAATGGTTCGATCGCTGTCAAAACTGTATTTTTTTTCCATTGTTTATATCTATAATATAAAATCATAATAAAACCCATTTCTAACCTGGAAATAACCATGGTTATTACATTTATTTTGTATTTGTTTCTAAACATGACGACTGATCAAAAATATACTTATTTTTTTTCTCAATTTTCAATGGTACAAAATTTATATATTTTCGTCTAACTAGATGCATATGATACTTTTTCTGACTTATACGTAATTGGATGCAAATATTCAACATTAACATACGAAAATAATTGTCCACCTCTAATCAGTAGTAAACAGATTATTAGTAATCCAGCAATAATTAATACATTGATTATACAATAGCAATTCAATTATCTGGCATTGTGTTCGCTAACATACCGTTATACGACAAATGTCTTCATTTAACATATCATAAATTACTCCATAAAGGTATTCAAAATAATAGTATTAAAATTACTTGGTATCGTAGAAAATGCATTGATGGTGAAGCTTGCGGAAGGGGGTTGAAATAATATGACCGATCGTGGCTTTATGGTTCAAGGTTCCAATGTATACAAGGTTTGAAGCTTCTTCGGGCCGTAGAAGCCCATGGTTGGTGGTTAATCAAGGTCCGACTGTGGTCCGGTCCGTGGCTGATAACTATGCAGCTATATCATATTCATTGCATGTACATATTTCTGTAACTCGGATGACTGGCCCTACTGGTATATGTGGTATGAACAAAAATGCGTGCAAAGTACATGTTCTCTTTCCACTATCTTATTCTACATGTATTGCTACTTATATCATTTCAGTAGTTCAAATTTTTCTCTTGATTATCACGCTTGCAAACAATTACTAGATGCATAATTACAGGAACGTTAGCATGACGCAAGGTTCATTGCATGTTGACGGAGGGTTATAGCTCAAATATAAGCTCTTTATAATGTGTGTGGATGAACTCAACAAGTTTGCATATGGATATGACAAAACGTGCATACTTCAAAAACATATGATAACACGTACTGCTGATCTCCATGCGACAATGAATATTAACAAAACATATTTAGCCCTTTTTAAAGAGTAGTTCAAGTAGAGCCACAAATTTGTTTTCCCAAATTAAACAGTTGTATATGTTTATCCTATTATGAACACCGTGTTCTGTTTTTTATTGAAACTTTACATAGTTGTTATTTCACAGCAATGCCGATTCAAGATCTGCCCAGAGATTCACACGAGAAGAGTAAAGGGCACTAATCGTTTATACATACCGAACAAAGTACGTTTTTTCCCTGGAAAATTACAAGAAGGATGTGCTTTTGTTGTTTGCCTCTAGGTAACCTTCTTTCAGTCTATTTAATATTTTTGTTTTTTGAAAGCCAATCGTTTCTACTTAGTGGATAATTATGTATACTTTGAATCCTACTATAGCACTTTGATGCATCCCAACTCATGGAGGACTATTAAGCTGTACCTATATTAGTTCCATGTTTCTCTATATGCTACTCAATTATTGTTTGTGTGTTACCATATTTTCAACTGGGGATTGTGAGGATTATCATGATCATTATTGCAGGGACGAAGGCATTGGGTTGCCAAAGTTAATTTAATATTTATATATGTTGAAAATGCATGCATAGATAAATCACGTGCATTTTCACACACCTCCAACCCTGTGTTGGTTACATACATGCCCTCTCTCTTTCTCTTTCTATACACACACACTCTGATGCTGCTTGGAATGACTATGCTAAGATGGTTTCTTTTATTTATAATGACTGCATGCACGACACTGTTCACACTGCTTCGTAAAGTAGTTTTGATGGAAATTAGTAAATATGGTTAAAAAATACTTTTGACTTCAGCATGAGAAATAAGCGTGCCTTTATAGTGGCATCCGAAGGCTAGCAACTACTTGACTGATGACATACACAATTTTACGAATTTAAAATATTAGAAGTAGATATAAATAAGTTGATGGAACTATGGTAATCAAACTAATTCATAGAAAATATAATATATACAAACCCAATGGAGAAAACCACATAAACGGTAATGCAAGAGATATTCACATCATTAGAGAATATCATTATATTGCTAATAAAACAATATGCAGTTAAAAGACCAATACCGTATCTTTGCTTAGGGGTTATCCATGTAAGTGTTACCGTTCATTAATTAAATAATATGATAAATTGTAGACCGAAATGTCCATCGACTTTTACGATTTATAAACAAATATGTCTATTTTATAATATGCCCATTATAAAAATCCACAAAACTACAACAAATTTCCAAACTGCTTGAAATCATGGTCATAACATACTAGCCCTTCTTTTCATTCATCAAATAGATCCCATATTTCCCCACTTCATTCATTCTTCCCTGCCCTTCTTGACGATAAAACTCTTTACTCAGTCATATAACACTGTATCTTCTTAAATCTATAATTTGTCTTTAAACGTGCATACTGGAAACTTCATCACGTGCAACAATTCTTCCAACAATTTTTCTCATGCATATGTGGTGCTACCCACGTTTCTGTTTTGGAAACCGCTTCTGTCAGCATCTACAATCCCCATCCGATATCTCCAAACCCAAGTCTTCATACCCACTATTGACAATTTTTATCAACTCCACATGATCTGATGTCGAACTATGATGTATTATTTCAAAAATGATGCTGTCGAAGATCCAGAACCTGCGATATGACCTTTGATTCTATTTTCTACTTGATGTTGGGGTCCAAATCGCTGTTGGGGACACAAATTTTATCCCGAATCTAGAAGAAAAGGTGCAATCTCCCTGTTACATTTTCTTAAATTTATCATTTTCTTTGAAAACCCAGTTGGCAATGACTTAACTAGCTTTCTAAATTAAATTTTTATTGCACTGCAACATTTAGATCTATGTATGATTTGACACAACCAACATGAAATTTTTTTACCCCGCATTTGACAGTCCTTACATTCAGTGCATCTCTTCAACACATTAAAAATATCAGTCATTTCCACGAAACTCCCATATCTGATGGCTTTATATTTTTCACATTGGGCCCTAGCTCCCACATTTGATGTCCCTTAGTAGAAATTCAACCACTACTTATTTATCAGCTCCAGTTTCCTTTCTTTGAACTGACAAAGAAGTGTGAACTCTTTCACATGCATGAAAAGCGGATGTTTTGAGGAGTGGAAATCACACACATACACATACACACACAATTTCAAAATCAATGTAAATATTAACTGTAGTTTAGGCAAATTACTTGGAATTTGATGTTAACAATAAAATTTTAACATATTATAAATGCGGCTCATTCGAGGATTTTAATGGATATGTTTGTATCTCTATTTGAATAGATAACTAGAATTTCAAAGTTGTTATATAATTGCAATTATATTAGGTGTCCTTCTTCTTTTCTCGATTGGGAATTAGCGTATGCTCTTAGCACATTGGCATGTGCACTCTACTGGTTTCAGTGAAAAAAATTTGCACCTGAGAAGGTCATCGGTACAGTTGTTTGAATTGATACTTGCTGATGCTAATTATCTCTGTTCGAGTCAATATAATTTATTTCTGTTTTTGTTTCGCTTTTGGATCCTATACCATAATATTACTAACATGATATGTGATTGAAATATCATTCATAAAACTAAGTTGATTCTAAAATTTGCAACTTGCTTGCTATTTGAAACTGTTTGCTATGTTCGTTTGTGAACGACATATTTTGCGCTAAATACATACACACATTATGATGCATATTAGTTGCATACGCATGGTCAATTATGTAATATATACACGTGCATGTGTACACACACATAGCGCTGTGTGTGTACATATTATGTTCGTAGGAAGAAACATATCGAATGATAATACATCTAGATGAAATGGTACATGTAATAGCAATTCCTTCTGATAGAGTTCTAATTGAACAGGTCATCAAGCATTTCATTCTAGGCTATAAACCGCTAGAAAATCCTTTCGAGCTTGACCATGCTTCTGATTAGCATTTCTTTCATTAGTAACAACAATTGTACAACAAAACACCTTATATATGTATGTAGTCGCGTAGAAAGCTTTTGGTTCTGGTGGATGTTGTAGCAAAGTGATTGGATTTAGTGAATTATAATTAAAAGTTGAAATGATGACTTATGAGTATACTTTGGTGCAGATTATGGTATGGAAGACTAAAAAGAATTGGGTACTAAGAGAGATTTGATGAGCCAACAAAATTTTGGATTATTATATAATGGTTATGCGTTATGCTGAACGTTTTAATTTTTTGTTTTCAGCTTCCGTAAACTTGGAGTTCCGTTGATGTGTAAAATAAATAAATAAATAAAGGCTGTTAGATGCTAATTGGTGCTATCGTTGATTTTGGGGTTTGGGGGGGGAGGGGGGGGGTGGCAATAATTACGTTTATTTTTCATATACTTTCTGAGCAGGCAAAAAAAGTGTAATGATAACAATAAAAGCTTCAGTTTAGCTTGCTAAATATGATTTATTCTATTGTTTTGTGATTTGTTACGTCTTTTACCTTTGTCTTTTTATGTACCATATATGGCCATTTGTTATTTTAACTGTAAATGCTGCATGTGCATTTTATCATTTATTGATCTAGAACTGTTACTACACCAAAAACTGCATAGTAGCGGCAGATTATGTCCATTTAAACACATAATAAATTTTGAGCTTACAGGCCGTGTAACTGATCTGTTTAATGTGTTTCTACATATAACATATCTTTCCTTGATATTTGTTATCATCAGTTGAAAGACTGAAATATTTTACAAATAGCCTCCATCATTGGAAATCATTAGAAATGTATGGCAATAAATAAACTTAAAGAAATGCACATGTAAATTTTGACCATATTTATATACCGAATAAAACGAAAAATGATTACCATGAAAAGTATAGTTGTAGCCCGTGTGCGTAGCACGGGTTCACACTAGTATAATGTAAATCTGCTAGAATGATTAAAAGTGTTGAAATGATAATATGACATGTTGAGATATTAATATGTTAAAATATTAATATGTTTGAAATTCATATGCTTAAACGTTTAATGTGCTGAAATGTTCATATGCTGAAATCTAAACTTGTTAAAATATGTGTAGCGATTACTGTTGTTCTAATTTCATGTTAACTTGTGACATTTATGTACTTGAACCCTTAATTGTAGAAATTGGAATAATTACATGTTAAATTA
Organism: Allium sativum; assembly: GCA_030737875.1. Taxonomy (NCBI): domain Eukaryota; kingdom Viridiplantae; phylum Streptophyta; class Magnoliopsida; order Asparagales; family Amaryllidaceae; genus Allium; species Allium sativum. The sequence continues at coordinate 10,550,858 of CM060913.1, forward strand.
GAAAATTTACATGATTTGACAATGACATGTTATTTTGAGACGAAATGAATTACATGTTAGGAAGAACATGCGACATAAAATGGGCTTAATATGATAACATGTAAAATGTAGATTAGAGTAAAAATTTGAAAGAACGGACATGCCTAAATTATATAGAAATTTTATAGTAAATAAAAAACTGTAACCGCACTTAGACACGAGGTTAAATTCAACTTACGATAGAAGTTTGCCCGGAACCGCTTGGCAAATCTTGCGTCCACAAGTTGTTAATTTAATTTGAGAGGTCTAGTGAGTAAATATACATGTAACGGTGCTAAGACACAAGGTTAAGTCAACTTGTGGAAGAAGTCCGCCCGAACCGCCCGGCAAATCCAGCATCCACAGGTGTAGGCTTAATGTGAGAGGTCTAGTGCATAATCATATATATATATATATGTATGTATGTAAATAGCAGGATTGATAAAATAACATTAATTGTGATTAATGGAAATGAATGAGGAAATGAATGGAAGTTACAATAGTAAAAGAAATGGAATGAATGGGGAATGATAATAACCTATTATAAATAAGTTACATTAATGAGAAAGTTATATAATAAGTAAGCTTGTCCTAGGTGTAATAACCCGGAAAATCCGAACGAATTTAAAAATTTTATTTTGGCAATTTTAATGAATTTTGCATATTTGAAATGAATTATTTTAAATAATAACGACGAGAAATTTATTTTGAATAGAATTAGAACGTGTATATTTATTTGGATAGTCGTTAAAATATAAATATTTATTTTTATTTATAAAAGGAATTGAAAATGGCGCGTAGTTTGAAAATTCGATTTTTACATGTATAGATTTGAAATAGAAATTTGATTTCTACATATATAATAGCGAATTAAAAACGTGACTTTTATTTATATATGAACAGCGGGAAAAGATCGCAGTGAAATTTTGGGCAAATCCGAACCGTTCGGGAATAGAGAATGGAGTAGTGGATCCCAAAGGTGAGAATTACTCACTTTAAATTTTATTTTCTAGTTAAAATATATACTAGGATGCAGACGGTGCTTAGCAGCACCCGACACCCGTCGTCCACAGACCATGGATGACTTGTTTGTTTGATTGATGTGTTGTGAAAATTGATTGTGTGATGTAGAATGAATAAATATTTTATAGTTAAAAATATAATTTTTAACGTGTATATAAAATAAATATTTATAAACAAATCGGACGATTTGTTTATGTACACAAATTTGACTGATATTGATTGGGACGATAAATTTTACACATCGCCTAAATGCATAAATAAAACCTATGCTTGATTGTTTGAAACCCCACACGGGTGTTGGGATGAGATTGGACATACACTATTCCCAATAATTAGTTGTATGTCAATCGATTGGTTGACAAGCTGTGTAAGCGTTAAATATTTATATTTGATGCTTATACAACGAAACACCCCGCCTCCATTAAGGTCACTCACAAAGGGAATGCCTTTACTTTGGTGGAGCATTATAGGTAAAAGACACATAATTTACAAGACAGACATATATAAGCAGCGGAAAAACGAAATTTATTTCATTCGTGGTTCATATCCATAACATTATAGCAAACTGTCTCAAAATAACTTCCAAATCATTACATCAAAATCCCTGTCTTGATTATAACATAAAGAAGCATAAAACACAATAAAACTGCATAAATCCCTAAGTAGTAGTGTGTCCAAAGCCATAGCCAAAGATAAGAGGTTCCAAGCTATGCATCACAGAGTTTTCAAGCTTGGAAAGATGAACGGTCCAAATTAAGCTGAGCTATTACCTCCCTGGCTACCTGAGGGGGGGGGGGGAAACGGAAGAAAAGAGAGCGAAAGAAAATGGGTCAGACATAAGTCTGGTAAGTCCAGTGATTATTCAGCATGTAAACTGGTAAGAGAACTATGACATGAATAAACTGGATGCAGGACAATAACAAAGAAATAAGATAACATAGGATACGGCAAGATAAATAAGGCAAGATAAACTAATCATACTATCGCACTCATATCCATATTCTCTGCACCTGCTAGATATTTCAACCATCATCATGAGTTCAAACCCAGTAATCCCTTTTTATCGATCGGCTCCTACTCGCACGCATTTACTACTTGTGTCATATGGCCCCGCTTGATTGTAGATACATGTGTTGGTCCCACCATGGGGTGTATCAAATCCTATGGTGGCAACCCGACACGATTCAAGATGCACAGTGTATAACTATTGATGCCCAGTGCCTGCTTTTTCCACTCCGGAGTACGTGCACGCCCGTACTCCGTCGAAACCTACACTGACGCACCAACCGCCATTGTTTTGATTGCTTATAATCAGCCTAGTAATCGTGCCCCACCCTGTCTAGTTCAGGGTACCATGATACATCTATGTGGGTTACTGTTGAAATGGGTCCCCTTTACTAGGGTTTTCCTAATCAACATGTTAAATTGGTTAAGTGTCCAAGTTAACCTAACCCCACCCAACAGTTTAGTTAACATGTTGTATTGGTTAAGTGTTTCCTTAATTAACTTAACCCTACCATTCTTGACTTAGCTTTAATTCATTCATTAAAGCACCAACCACTCACATTAGACAGGTATTGTTGTGGTTATTGGATGTGCCGGTCGGGTCCGGGCAATTTTATACCGCAACTCAGTCTAACCTCGGGTTCTTTTGGGCTCGATGCACTAACCTCCCACATTAGATATATATTGTTATAGTTGCTGGATGTGTTGGGCAGTTCCGGGCAGTCTTACGCCATAACTCAATCTAACCTCAGGTTAGGCATATTCGTCTTTTCTAAATTCACATATTTACCTCTTTATATTTATATGTAAATTATTGTCATTCAAGTCAAGCCCCACTTTCCCTTTTAAATCAAGTTCATAATTTTAGGTATAAAAATTTATACCACTTTATGCCATAAAACATTTACATGTTTATGAGCCAAATATGTCAATTATATGCAATTTCATGTTTTTTCCCCAACGTTAGCCCCGTTAAACGTTTGCATAAATCACATAAAATGTTAGGCTCGATGCATAGCCTAACTTGTACACAAAAGGGGAAAAATAGGAACATGTAATAATTTCAACATCATAAAAATATGGATCTAACTACACATGTGTCATATGATTTTGGCATAAAACAATTTATATTTAATTATGAACTTGCAAATTTAGATCTACTCAACATGATATCGTGAAATAGGGGTTTTACATAGAACTACATAAACTTAAAATTAGGCATGTAGTTGTGAACTTGCAAATTAGCATGTAGTTCTAGTCATATATGTGAACATGGTTGAACTTACATAAACATAGGAAAATTCCCAAATTGACATACAACATATAGGTGTCATTACCAAATCATACAACGTGAAATGTCATCGCCAAATTATACAACATGGTATGTCATCGCCAAATTACACAACATGATATGCCATTGCCAAATTATACAACATAATATGTCATCGCCAATTTATTCAACATGATATGTCATCGTAAAAGTATACAACATAATACGTCATCGCTAAATTACACAACATATATGTCATTGCCAAATTATACAACATATGGATTCATTGCCAAGTGTTTAACATTTATCATCAAATTACATACAACATGGTCACAAACTTAACATGATAAGAGTCATAGTCTTAATCAATTCAGTGTTAACAAAAAGGATAGGCATAAATTTACATTAGGCGTTGTTCTACATCCATTTATTTTAGTCACGATTCTAATATCATTTAGGTCTAAATGATAACTAGACTTACAAAAAGGAGACTAGTCTTGTGTTCTGAGATCTGTATTCTGAAATTGAACATCTCTCCTTTGTTATAGACGTTGAATTCTCTTAGTTGAATTAGATTTGGTTTGTAATTCCTAACTTGCTTTCTAGTTGAAGGAGAATGGCGGCTACTCTAGGTTGAGTATTGACAGCATGACGGTCTTAGGAATATTTTTGTATGGCTTAGGGTTTAGATTTAGGTTGCTTATATAGAAGTTTGATTTAGTAGTAACCGTCAGATCAAACTAGGGCCAATCAAAGCCATTCAAACCTAAGAGAATCAACCAGAACTTTCACACAAGCCCTAATGACATAGCAAATCGTCACACAAAGAAACACTTTAGGTTTCAGATCTGGCCCGAGGGGGAGGTCGACCTGTATGGGGGAGGTCGACCCCCTAGTCGACCTCCTGGTTGACCTGGCCTTGTGCGGGAAAATTCCCGTGCAGCCCGCTTCTGCTTCTGATTTCGAAATTTGAATTTTTTGAAATTTAATCTGAACTGTTTATTTAAATTCTTGAATCTTCTGAAAGTCATAATTCCTTCATACGGAGTCCGATTTACGCAAACTCGGACTCTATCTCAAGAAGAATTCCAAGGCGAACGCAATGGCACAACCCGTTTCCCTAAATTCTCACATTTGTAATTAATTATTCTTTAATTCATTACTTTAATGTTTATAGTAAATATGAGGTGTTACATTCTCCCCACCTTAAAGGATTTCATCCCCGAAATCTTTGAGTCAAGAAGAATGTATATCCTACCATCCAATCGTCCATCTACTCATCCATCAAACATAGGCGTCCACTGTCCTTAAAAAAAGACTTCTAATGTTTCAATATCATATGCATAGTGTGTGTACATGTCATTATCTAATGCAAAATCAGGCAGTCTATTGATTCAGTTGACCTCCTTAACGCAAGTTATGTTGGTGCCATGAGTCCATTATGTATGCAATCATCCCTAATCATACTTTCTACATGAGTGCACAATTTTTCATACAAATGCAAAATACGCATGATAACACATCAGATTTCAGTCATATACAAGTACATATATGCATATGCAATATGAAAGTGACTGAGCCGATCTAACACCTAATGTGTGTGTATATGCATCCACGAGCAACCACTAGCAATCACTTGCAACCACTTGCAACGATCAATAATAACATGTTTCAAATACATGTTTACATCCATTGGTTTCTTCCTAAGGATCAAGAAGAGTACTGAGGAAATACTTAAAAAAATAGACATGAGCATGAATAAACTTGAGGAAAAAGAGATCAAGGATACACCCTCAAAAAGATAAGGGTAGGCTGCGCGTATCTTGGCCTCGGTCTCCCAAGTCGCATCTTCCTCAGCGTCGCTCCATTGAACTTTAACAAGTCTGACTTCGCGGTTGCGTAGCTTTTGACTTCTGTACCCAAGATACAAGTTGGAACTCTTCTCACAGTCACCTCTTGTTCTACTTTTACTTCCTCTAATATTCTTGGTTCCACCACTTCCGCAGACTCACGTAAGCACTTCCGTAGGTGAGAAACATGAAAGACATTATGAACTCCAGCCAATCTTTCGGGCAGCTCTACTCTGTAAGCCATCTTTCCAATCCTTTCAATGATAGGAAATGACCCAATAAATCTTGGTGCCAACTTTCCCGCGGATCCAAATTGAACGACATTCCTTAAAGGTGATACTTTAAGGAAAACCTGTCTCCAACCTCAAACTCAAGGTCGGTCCTTCTTTTATCTGCGTAGGACTTCTGTCTGTCTTGGGCAGTCTTCATTCTTCTTCGTATCAAGTCCACTTTCTCTGAAGTTTCTCTAACCATATCTGGTCCAAGTATGAGCTTGTCTGTAAACTCCTACCAACAAGTTGGTGATCGGCATGGTCTTCCATTTAAAGCTTCGAAGGATGCCATGCCTATGGTGGCTTGGTAGCTATTGTTGTAGGCAAACTCCACCAAAGGAAGATGATCCTCCCATGTTCCTCCAAAGTTAAGAATGCATAATCTCAAGAGGTCCTCTAATACTCTATTCACCCTTTCCGTCTGACCATTAGATTGGGGGTGACAGGATGTGCTCAAGCATAGCTGTGTGCCTACAGCCTCTTGCAAGCTCTTCCAAAACTCGCTCGTAATGATAGGATCTCGGTCACTCACAATGATGGAGGGTATCCCATGGAGTCGAACTATCTCTTTAAGATAAATAGATGCTAAAGATGAGGCAGTCCTTCTACTTTTAACAGGTATAAAGTGAGCGCTTTTTGTGAGCCTGTCCACTATTACCCAAATACTGGTATTGCCCCTTCTTGACTTAGGTAGCCCATCGATAAAGTCCATTGAAATGCTATCCCATTTCTACTGTGGGACCTCTAGAGGATGAAGCCAACCACCTGGCTTCTTTTGCTCCGCCTTGACTTGCTGACATACTAAGCACTTAGAGACAAATTCAGCTACATCCCTCTTCATGCCATTCCAAAACAAAACCCTTTTTACGTCTTTATACATCTTGTCTCCACCTGGGTGTGTGGTCAACTTGGAATGGTGTGCCTCTTCGAGAACCTTCTTCACCAAATCCCTTGCTTATGGGACACATAGCCTTCCATCCCGCTTCAACCAACCCTTATCATTGATGGAGTATCTATTCAGGTGACTAGAAGTCTCACCCCTAATTAGCTTATCCATTACATCAACTAGCTGTGGGTCTTCACGTTGTACGGTTCCTATTGAGTCCAAAAGAGTAGGCCACACTTTTAGTGATGTTAACAAACCAGTCACATGATCGACAGAGGGCCTAAAGTCAAAATTGGCTATGTACTCCAAGCTCTGCCTTTCTACAAAGAGAGGGCTTAAGGTCAGCTTCTTTCTACTCAAGGCGTCTACTACTACATTTCCCTGGCCAGGGATATAGGAAATCTCGAAATCATAGGATGCCAAGAACTCCATCCACCTTTATTGCCTCAAGTTAAGATCTTTCTGTGAGAAAAGGTACTTCAACGATTTATGGTCAGTATACAATTCAAACTTCTCACCTAAGAGATAATGGCGCTAAGACTTAAGCGCGAAGACGATGGCAGCCAACTCTGGATCGTGGGTTGGGTAGTTTTTCTCATGTACTTTCAACTGTCTGCCTCCATAAGCTACTACCTTCCCTTCTTACGTCAAGACAGCATCTAGTCCCGTACCACATGCATCCATGTATATGGTAAACACCTTGCTCCCATCCGACAATGTCAGAACTGGGGCTGTTGTTAGAGCCCTCTTCAATAATTAGAAAGCAACATCGCAATCCAAATCCCAATTGGAAGTTAGGTTCTTCTTTGTCAACCTTGTAAGCAGAGCTGAGATTTTCGCAAAATCTTTGATGAATTTTCAGTAAAAGTCCGCTAGCTCGAGGAAGCTTCGAACTTCGGTCGCATTCCGCGGAACCTTCCAATCTTGCACCGCAACTACTTTTGCAGGGTCTATAGCTAACCCTTCCTTGAACACCATATGTCCAAGAAATCTTACTTCCTCTCTCCAGAAGTGGCATTTAGAGAATTTGGCTTTCAACTGATGTGCTCGAAGAGTATCCATGACTTCTTTTAAATGTTGAGCAAGCTCTTCCTCACTCTTTGAGAAAATCAAAATGTCATCTACGAAGACCACTAATAAGCGGGTACGTTTGTCAAGATGAAAAGCATGACAAGCCACTCAAAGAAACCATCTGGGGTTCTGAACGTGGTCTTATCAGTACTGTCTTCAGCCACTCTTAGCTGATGAAACCCGGTAGTTAGATCTAGTTGGGAGAAAACCGATGCACCTACAAGTTGATCGAATAAGTCGTCTGTTCTTGGGAGTGGGTGCCTATTCTTCTTGGTCAGTTGTTTAGCTCCCTATAATCCACGCATAGGCGAAGCGAACCGTCCGCTTTAGTTGCGAACACTACTGGAGCACCCCATTCAAAAATACTCCGCCTTATAAACCCCTTCTCAAGCAACTCTTTAACTTGATTGCTGGGTTCTTTCCTCTCCCTTGGAGCCATATGTCTAACGAGTAAAGCAACGGGTTTTTCATTATCAACGAGGTATATGCGGAAGTCTATCTCCCACTTCAGAGGTAAGCCCTTCACCTCTTCAAACACATTCGAGTATTCATAGACAACTCTAACAGACTGCAAGTTTTCAACAGACGCATCAAGAGATTCTAGATAACTAAGCATAACAGAGTTCATGAGATTACAAGATATTTCGAGAGTGTTACCGAGGCGAGTCAAAAGTCTAACCACTCTCTTTTCACAATCGAGGATGGCACCATTACTGGATAGCCAATCCATGCCTAGAATCAACCCATAGCCCGTGAAGCCTAAAACATAGGCATTACATCTAAACCCCACACTTAGTATAGAAATTTCCAAATCCAAACAAATCATTGACAAATAAGTTGAGACCCCAATTGGATTTGAAACAACCAAGGGATCCTTTACTAAACTGGTGTCTAGGTGCAGAGATTCAACTAAAGAAGTAGATATAAAAGAGTGTAATGCGCCAGAATCAAAGAGTGTACGAATAGGATGATCAAAAAGATAAATTAAATTCTCAACAGAAACATTTCTACCTCGTTCTTGCGGAAGTGTCATGAGAGCATAAACCTTCCATCCAGAAGTAGATCCAGTGCTCTGCCCTTTCCCTTGCTTTCTTGTGCAGTCCTTAGCTATGTGTCCTGTCTCGCCGCAATGGAAACAGCCACCCATATTCCTCTTCTTCTTTCTGCAGTCCTTAACCAGATGTCTAGGAATGCCACAAAAATTACACTTCCTCTTGTCACGGGGTTTGTTGTTCTTCCCGGTCTTCTTGGAATATGTCTTCTTGCTCTTTGATCCCTCCACTTTCTTATCTTGAGATACTTCCACCTTTGTCTCTTTCTTGCCAACCTTATCTTCTCTTATAACAGTGCCATGTCCACCAGTCTCTCATAAGTTACACCCATAGGTATATGGGACATAGCTACGCTGTGCAGTGGCTCATTCAATCCTTTAACAAAACAGAGAGCCTTCTAATGTGGAGTGTTAACTAACTCCAATCTGAACCTGGCCAGTTGGTTGAGTTGGTTAACGTATTCCTTGACCGACATACTCCCCTATTTGAGAGCTAAGAACTTCTCCATCTGTAGGCTTCGTTCAACTTGTGAGAGGAATTTCATTTCAAACCTCATTCTGAAATCCATCCAAGTTTAAACTGGTCTTTCAGCATTAGTAACTTCCCACCAATAAGAGGATTCGTCTTTAAGCAACCATACAGCCAACTGTATCTTCTGCCTATCATCCACTTCGAAGATATCAAACAAATCCTCAGTTTCTTTAAGCATGTTTCTTGCTTCCATGAAGGATTCATTTCCATTGAAGTTCTTTCCACCCATGGTTCGAAAGTCCCCACATATTTTTGAGAAAGCATTTGCACGAGGAGGAGGAGGAACCGTTGCAGTTGGGGGAGGAGGAACGTCAGCTGGGCCTGCGACATTAGCCCTATCCTCTAGGTACCTTCTGAACCAGCCAGGTACCAGCATGCCCTCTGGAAGGTTAAGATCCCTAGACATGCTGAAACGAAAAGGAAAGATTCAAAACAAAGGATAGAAAGATAGTGCATATGGCTTTGGGGGATTATGCCTTTTTAAAATAAAACATTTTTTCTTGAAAATTGCTTTTTAAAAATTCTTTTTTGAAAAACAGTTTTCAAAATTTTTATCTGATCTGGTAAACCTTTGCTCTGATACCAAGTGAAACACCCCGCCTCCGTTAAGGTCACTCACAAAGGGAATGCCTTAACTTTGGTGGAGCATTATAGGTAAAAGACACAGATAATTTACAAGACAGACATATATAAGTAGCGGAAAAACGAAATTTATTTCATACGTGGTTCATAACAAAAACATTATAGCAAACTGTCTCAAAACAACTGCCAAATCATTACATCAAAATCTCTGTTTTGATTATAACATAAAGAAGCATAAAACACAATAAAACTGCATAAATCCCCAAGTAGTAGTGTGTCCAAAGCCATAGCCAAAGATAAGAGGTTCCAAGCTATACATCACAGAGTCTTCAAGCTTGGAAAGATGAACGGTCCAAATTAAGCTGAGCTATTCCCTCCCTGGCTACCAGAAGGGAGGGGGAACAGAAGAAAAGAGAGTGAAAGAAAATGGGTCAGATATAAGTCTGGTAAGTCCAGTGATTATTCAGTATGTAAACTTTTAAGAGAACCATGACATGAATAAACTGGATACAAGACAATAACAAAGAAATAAGGTAACATAGGATAAGGCAAGATAAACTAATCATACTATCGCACTCATATCCATATTCTCTGCACCTACTAGATATTTCAACCATCATCATGAGTTCAAACCCACTGATCCCTTTTCATCGATCGGCTCCTACTCGCACACATTAACTACTTGTGTCATACGGCCCCGCTCGGTTGTAGATACCTGTGCTGGTCCCACCATGAGGTGTATCAAATCCTATGGTGGCAACCCGACACGATTCAAGATGCACAGTGTATAACTATTGATGCCCATTTCCTGCTTTTTCCCACTTCGGAGTACGTACATGCCCGTACTCCGTCGGAACCTACACTGACGCACCAACCGCCGTTGTTTTGACCACTTATAATCAGCCCAGTAATCGTGCCCCACCCTGCCTAGTTTAGGGTACCATGATACATCTATGTGGGTTACTGCTGAAATGGGTCCCGTTACTAGGGTTTTCCTAATCAACATGTTAAATTGGTTAAGTGTCCAAGTTAACCTAACCCCACCCATCAATTTAGTTAACATGTTGTGTTAGTTAAGTGTTGCCTTAGTTAATTTAACCCTATCATTCCTGACTAAGCTCTAATTCATTCATTAAACCACAACCACTCACATTAGACAGGTATTGTTGCGGTTACTAGATGTGCCGGTCGGGTCCGGGTAGTTTTACACCGCAACTCAGTCTAACCTTAGGTTCTTTTTGGCTCGATGCACTAACCTCCCACATTAGATATATATTGTTACAGTTGCTGGATGTGCTGGGCGGTTCCGGGCAGTACCGTTACTCAATCTAACCTCGGGTTAGGCATAATAGTCTTTTCTAAATTCACATATTTACCTCTTTATATTTATATGTAAATTATTGTCATTCAAGTCAAGACCCGCTTTCCCTTTTAAATCAAGTTCATAATTTTAGGTATAAAAATTTATACCACTTTATGCCATAAAACATTTACATTTTTATCAGCCAAATATGCCAATTATATGTAATTTCATGTTTTTCCCCAACGTTACCCCCATTAAACGTTTGCATAAATCACATAAAATGTTAGGCTCGATACATAACCTAACTTATACACAAAAGGGGAAAAAGAGGAACATGTAATAATTCCAACATCATAAAAATATGGATCTAACTACACAGGTTTTTATAACACTTGTTTATTATATACACGAGTTATTCGGAAAGACCGGGTTTATCCCATTCTGAATAACTGATTCGACGAGATGTCGAGGATGAAGACGGTAGTCGAAGACCGGAGGTCTTCACATCGTTTGGATGATTACTAATGTCTTGATTGGGCTGTACACCCAAGATGAGGTAAGCGTAAGATATTTATATTTGATGCTTATACAGTGTAGAATGCACTCTGGATGATGGATGATTATTTATCACTATTGTCGTTTACATGTTTTGTATGAGATCCATATAAATCAAATTATATGGTAATTGACTGTGTCTGATTCTAGTTCAGAAAGAATGAATATTTTAAGATAACGATTATTTCAAAATAAAAAATATTTTCAAATAATATTTAGAAAAGAATCAAAATATGATTTTGATGTCCGATTTGGGATGGACACGAAAATATTTAAATATATAAAGCCGTGTTGGTTAGATTAACGCCATTTTAACGTGAACGAAATTTATATCGATTTTATTCGTTTTTATAATGAATATCAAAAAGGGAATGATTTCGAAATATAATGTTTTGAAAATATTACCATTTATATATCGATGATATGAAATATTCAATTTTGATTTGAAATTGAATATGAAGTTGAAACCGTTTTGAAAACGAATATAAAATGATTTATAAAACACATTTTAAAAGGGAAATCGACGAAATATATATATATATATATATATATATATATATATATATATATATATAATGGCCTGAATAGAACGCACTGCGCAACGGTAGTTCGCGAATTTTGACCATTGACTTCGAACGGACATTACGGGAGATCCAACCATCGGGTTCTCCTAAAACCAGAACCGTTGGGTTTGTATCAAAAAGAGCTTTCTAACGAATACAAGAAATTAGAAATCTAATGGTTGGATTTGGAATTATGTCCAAATCAAATTTGGAAAAGGTCGCTGTAAGTGCAGTTCGATGACCATTTATGGAAATCGACTGTACGGGCCTTGATAAAATTATTAAAAATATCAATAATTAGTGTAAAATCGTAAGAAATGATTTGGAAAGAATTAGGGTGAAAAATCCTATATTTGAAAAGATAAAAATAGATTTTTACCGAAATGAACTAGTTACGAACTAGAATTATAATCCAAATATTTTGAAATAAAATAAACTGGATTTGAAATGGTTATAAAATAACCAGAATTTCCAAAATATATATATTGGAAATGGATTTGGATCGGAACTGTCTTTGGAATATTTCGATGTTGGATTTTGTGATTATACAGATATTGTTATGGGAATTTGAAAGATATAATTATATCTTTATTTCCTATACGATATTTGTTGGTTGTAGTATTTGATATTGAATATAAGCCGATGTATTTTCTATTCAGAGCCTTGTATTTAATATCAAATGGGATTTTGGGTTGTCATGAACGGTGTTTCACTAGCACTGTTCTTAAACCCAGTTGAGTTAAGAAAATTAGAAACTAACTGGAGATTAGTCAAGTTGAATGGTTTCCTAGGTATTGATCTGATGTTGGTTTCGGCCTTCGGGGTTAAGACTTAGGGAATTGTTCTCTTACTAATTTATGGTTAGAGACTGATGGAATGTGAATTGGGTTTATTGTGAACAGTATTTTTAACGACATTCGTTCTTTAACCCGATTTACCGTGAAATGTGATTTGGAGTTTATAAATCTTTTTATTAAGATTTAATGGGAATTTTCCAAAGTAAAATTTTCCAATTTAACATATTAAATTGGAATTTAATGGAATTCAATTTGGAAATAATTGAAGTAAGCTTCTGTAGAGGAAGGCGGTTAATATATATGGAATTTAAAAGGCCTTGTTGTTATTCCATTTATATTATCGGTTGGATATGGAAGTTTATATCGATTATATATATCGATTTGTTTCCCATGAAGATTCCATTGTTAATGGAATGTGATTTTGGGTTTTCGTGAATGGTACCTTTAATAATACTGTTCTTAGACCCAACGGAGTTAAAAAAAATCAGAAACTAACTGGAAATTAGTTAAGTTGAATGGTTTTCTGTGTATTGATCTGATGTTGGTTTTGGCTTTCGGGGTTAATACTTAGGGAATTGTCCACTTGCTAATTTACGGTTAAAGGCCGATGGAATAGAATATGATTTTGGGTTTATAGTGAACCGTGTTTTAAATGATATTGGTTCTTTAACCCAGTTAAAGACAGGAAATGATTTCCCAAGTTAAACAATCATTAATATTGATTTTTGGGAAGATTAAAACCAAGTGGGTTTTTAATGAATCTTTAATTAGATTGAAATAATCAAGAATGGAGTATCACTAGTTTTTCTCTAGGCGATAGTTAAATCTCTAATTAGATTTGAACACGAAATGACACCATGGTGTTAGATATGAATTATTACCAGTTTTACTTCATAGGATGAATAGGTTGGGATTGGGAAACTAAAACAAATGGTTACTTCGGTAAGGTTCGTTAATCTCGACTAGTTTGGATAAACCATAATTTGGTTTGAATTGTTATTCAAAGGAAGATTAAAGAATAAATTTAAAGAATTTATGTTTGATAAAATTAATGGGAACCTTTCCCCAAAGTAAATTAATATTTGAATAAAGGAATATTCTGGATTGGAATAAGGCGTATGTTGTGTTTTTATAATACTTGTTTATTATTTACGCGAGTTATTTGGAAAGACCAGGTTTACCCCATTCTGAATAACTGATTCGACGATATGTCGAGGATGAAAACGGTGGTCGAAGACCGGAGGTCTTCACATCATTTGGATGATTACTGATGTCTTGATTGGGCTGTACACCCAAGACGAGGTAATAAGTGGTGATCGTCCAGACGTACTTGGAGATCGACGGATATGCGAGGGCCTCTCCCCTGTATTGGACATATGGGGGAGGAATAAGGTGCCTTCGGTTTTGTTCAGACCCAGAATGAACTTGTAAATGGATGTGTGTCCGACATCGGATTTCATTTTGTGTGATTGATTGACATCGGTTGCATAGCGTGAATTGCATGTGTGGCATGCTGAGATGCAAATGATCAGGGTTTCTGTTGAAAAGCAGAGTCTTGTGGTTGATGATCAAAGCATGACTTTAATATAGCGTAGCTTTGTGTAGCGTTAATTCATGAGCCTCATACCCCGGTGTGAACCAGAAACGGGAGAGGACATCAGGGAGGGCATGTGTTTCCTTTTAGCTAGGAGTGGTGTCAACGTTTTGCACGCCCTGGCATTTTACTTATGTGGATGATGGAGTACGAGGCGCCTCGGTTATATCGGTCGGTCCAGGACCGATGGAGTCATTTAGCTCATTTACACCCTATAGGGCGGGGAAACGCAGTGTTCAAGCATTTTACAACACTCCGTGTGGACCGGCCCTAACGATCCAAGGGCTTGACTGAGTACTTTCCCTAAGACTCGGGCTAGACAATCTCGAAGCGGTAAGCACGATCCCTTGCCTTGGTTCACAGATGGAAATCCAACTTCCAATACGTGACAATTACGTTTTTGATTGTAGAGCCTAGTATTGGCGACATGATATATGGTACCCATGCTGTCTAGGATTGATACATTTATATTAGAAGTTGTTTTATACACTATGCACTCGTAATAGTATCAAATGATTTGTTTTAAACGTACCAAGCATGTTTGGCTATTATAAGGGAAAACCCTATCCCTCGGCTTGCGTTGCATTGTGTGATAGGACCTGGGTCTTATAATAGCTTCATTTTTCCAAAAAGTATTGCGCTGTTTTGTTATATGCATTGGTTTTCATGGGAGGAAACCCGTTCCATGTTATACGGCGTAGTCCCTTGATATATCTGATTTAAAGTAATGTTTTATATAACTGTTTTCGTTCTCCCACTAGTCACATGACTGGCCTAGAGTTTATTGTTTTAACCTAAATTCTGGGTGCCCCTATTTTCCACATAGACAACTAGTAGTTTTGGTTTTGCAGATTTATATTCATGGGATCCTGGTTTACAGCTGGAATGATATTCGGAAAGCTCTATATCCCTGTATTCTTTTCAGTTGTGTTTTGTATTATTTTTCGCTACTATGTAATGTATTGTAATCTCTGATATTTATCAAATGTATGTTATTTGATCATACTCTGTATATTCCTGTATTCTGATGAAATTGTTGTAATAAGCAATGAAATGTTCTTCTGTTTGTGTTCTGATTCATCATGTTCTCAATTCAATCTGTGTTTTCCTTTAAAGGGAAGTTCGGGTCGTCTCACTAGGGTCAAGTGGAAATTACAACTTAGATTATAATAAAAGATAAGGAAAATGGAATAACTTATGTAATGGGATGAGTTGTACGTAATTGTAAATTAAGTTATATATAAGAACGAGAATCTGAAATCTACTTATAAGGACAACATAAGTTATATTAATGAAAAGGAAACTTATTAGTAAACCTTAGTTAAGAGAACTAAGTTAATAAGTAAACAACGTTAAGTTGTTGTGACAGTGTAAGATGAAATTATGATTAAATAAGAAAGAATCAAGCAAACTTATGAAATGAAATACGTTATATTTAATCATAAATAATAAGTGACATGTTAAGAAGAAAACATGTGAATTGGGATATACTTAATTACATATTAAGTAGAACATGTTATTGTAACTATGAACTCAAACAATAATATAAAGAGATTGTGGATTACAAACCTTGGATTATAATCTAGAGAATAGCATGTTATGGGATTATTAATAAAATTAAATGGGTTAAGTTATATGACTGAAATTAATAAGCAAGAGGAACATGGTAACTTGAATAAGAAGTCAATATGAATGGGAATAACCAAGTTAAATGGAAACCCGATGAGGTGGAGCAAGCGCATAATAGAATGTTTAGACATAGGGTCTAATAACATATTAGAATAAGGCACCTGGACCAGTGCACACGTTTTTTAAGGTGAATTGCCCAACGGGGCAGATCATCGTTGTGTCATGAGGCATGAGGGGAGCGCACGTCCATCTGATTATTCTGTTAGCTTCGAAGGATTAGAAGGGAAAGAACACGGCTTCTTGAGATATGGAAGTTGCTCCTGGTAGTCCTCTGTGCGATGGCAAACGTTTAGGATGATCTCACAGAGGTTAGGTCAGTTCGTTACTACAAGATGGGCGGGCCTTGACTGCAAAAGTAGCTTTGTAGTCAGAATGCTATGACGAGGTGACACTTGGGTGATTCGGCGATCGCCTCAATGAGAGGCGAGGTCAGTACTAACAAGGATAGTAGATCGTCGGGTACCCATCACCGGCAGTCCGAAAAGACTAGAGCTAAACCCAAGACGCAATCCACCTTTCACTTTCGAGGCACGGTGGTTGAGGGTAGACGCCAACTGGATGTTTAGATTGTTTGTTAGGGACAAGTCGCTTAGCTTTTACTAGCTGAGGGAGAGGCCGAGATGGGGCCATAGCCTCTATGAAAAACAGACCTGAGGGATATCAGTATTTTGAGGCCCTCAAAGGCAGGCCTGTACAGATATGGAAAAGCTCCTGACCGAGTTCCGTGTTTCTTGTACAACCCTGCCACGGAACTCAATGCACATTAGAGGTTGTGTGTGGTTAAGGCATCGAATACGATGGACGATACGTGTGTGGGAAAGTCTAGATATATGCATGACTACTCTGGGTGGTGTATCGTAGACTTGAGGGCATTACTTTGTGATGGAATCTGGTTCGATCGAAGGTGAAAGTCTGTATGCTTACGTAGCATGTAATGACAGATATATGTGGAACATAACACTGTTATATAGAAGTTCGTACATCACTCCAGTGTTGGATGAGGGACTGCATATATTAATGTGGCATTATGGTGGAGACCGTGCAAGTGAGGTACCATGGGGTGTACCTTAATTTGGGGGTAGCTGCATATATACTTTATTAGGCTAATCAATTGGGGAGTAAATGGGTACGACATATGTGTAGGCCTTGAGCGTTGTTAACCCAAATAACCTAATAAATAAGAAAATGTGATTGAACGATATATGTAGGGTTATCCAAAATGTATCGTTTAAATCCAGTCTCCAGAACTTGTGTTTTGACCCCCTCCTCATAACATACTCACAGGTTAGATTTTTTGTAGAGATATAATAGCTTTGGATACTGGTTAGACAGTATTATTAATACGGTAAGGCTATACTTTGATTATATTATACGTTATCCATTCCGCTGTGAGACATTTTCTGAGCTCTGATATATTTTATATCTCTGTCTTTTCTGCAGGATACCAGAGCAACCAACACGGGTTTCAATGGATTAGAATTTTGAAAAAAAAACGTTCTGTTGGAATTCGGGTTATTACATCTGGTATCAGAGCTTAGGTTTAGGATACCTGTATAAATAGTGAGTGAATGTATTTGTATTTTTAAAAATATAAATATATTATATACATACCTAGATCCATAGAGGAACCCACTAAATAGAAAGAGCATAATATGGTAAGAATTGGGATAACTGTTTTGTACACTAAAGGAATGAATATGGAAATTTGAGACCCTTAAGAAATTTAGGTGGGAAGTGTACAATATATCTTGAAATAGGGAAAAGAGGATCCCATATGTTAATATTTCATATTAGTGGGTTTGGCGGTAAAACCTTATAAATTGGAAAAGGTTAAAAAGAGAAAAATGGATTAGGAATATATATAGTTGAGAGAATTGACTTTGTGGGCATGTCAAGGAAAGCCTAGAAAAATTGGAAACACGCTTTGAGACTAACCCCATTGTTAACTTTTAAGAACTTGAAATTGTAAAAGTTTTAAGAAAATGGTTTATGGTGTTTTCAAGTTTTAATCTTAAAAGTTATAGTTTTAAAATATGTAAAGTACACATATTGAGTTTTAAAGTAAAATGGGGTATATTTTGTAAATAGTGATTTCTTGCAAAAACTTTGTCTGAAGTAAAATTCTCTCAGTAAAAGTTGCATATTATAGAGCATATACAGCTCGCTAGTTTTCTTGTTATATTGCATGAAAGGATTTAAAAGAAAAACTTAGAAAGTATTGCATTTTGTTAAAATTCTCAGTAAAGGAAGTTTTTAAATCTCTATTCTTTTGACAATCATTTTTGATAAATTATTTTAAAAGAGAAAATTTTGTTGGCTGGACAAAAATAAGTTGCAGAAATTAAGAATATAGTATATGTTTGAACCTTGTAGGAAGTAATTGAACCGACCTTATAGGTAATAATAAGTTATAAACCCGATTGAGAAATAATTGTCCTTATCTACTCCAGTATTTGTGATTTGAAAAAAAAATGATTTACATTTTTTATACAAAATGACATGTTTTATGGTTTGGCGTTTTCGTGAGAAAAATAAAGTTTTGACACTTTTAAATTTTTGAAAGAAAATTTAAATGAAAAGGCCAAACCGTGTTTTAAAAGTATGGAGTAGGTAAGGATTACTGCCTAGGAAAGACAGGGAAAAGTTTTGAGGATATGAAGTAATTAGCGAGAATTATCTTGGAATAATGGTAAGTTCCCGTAGAATGCGTAAGCATTGAATAGCCTAGGGTGTTGCTTGAAATAATTGTTGGTACACAACTAGGACTAGTGGTGACTACAAGATAGCAATGGGCAAGTAAGTATTTAGATCCTGTTGTTAATTTTCATGTCAGGGATACAACCCGTTACTGCATTTCTATTGGGATGGTTTTGTTATTTTGTTCTTACTGGGTAGTTAGGGTAACACCTAAACCTGTCATTGATCCTGTGGTTCAACTTTGTTGTCTGAGGGGGACATAGTCCCGAGATTCTTGGCCCTTTGTAGTAGCTGCGTAGAGTGTCTGTTTTCCTGTTTTAGTTGAAGGCTTATTTGAAAACTAAACTTAGATCTTATGATTAAATAAGCTAAGAAAAGAGTCATGACATAACTAAAAGGTAAGCAACAGATTCAGTAAAGCAACAAACATTACAGTTAAAGAAAAAATGAAAAATTATGAGAAAAGATGGGTAAGAATAAGAATTTCCAAGATAAGACGAAAAAGAAAAGTTGTAACAAAGAAAATTTTCTTATGTGTGCTATGCTTGGATAGGAAAATAGGGTAATCTTTATAAATAGTTTCGTAAAACCCAAGTACGGTTGGAAAAAGGGTGAAAAGGAAAAACGAAAGATGTGAAGTTTTTCGTTTTCCATCTTTTTGTAACATAAGGAATCGAATTTAGAAAATTAGATTTTTCTGAAATTCGAAAAATAAAGTTGCTTAGTAGGGTTTTGGGTGCAAAAATTGGATGAACTATGCTATTGCTTAGTAAAAGTGTGGGAAAATTTGGATGAAAAAGCATTTTTGATTTTCAAAGTATTGCATTCATATATAACTGCCGGTATATTTAGGATGTGAGCATCATATTTTGAAAGGATTTTTGAAAAATTTGCATACATATAGGAGGTACCGCTTAGGCATACATGTATTATTATGTTGTATTTCACTTTGCATAAAGGCACAATGTTTGCAAAAATTGGATGCACATATGATGGATGTATATTATGCGAGGGGTTAATTGATTTTTACCCTTATCAAGTTTCAGGGACGAAATTTCCTAAGGGTGGGAGAATGTAACACCCTGCATTTTGTAACAGTTAAATAATTAAATAATGCATATGTGCATATACATTTAGACATAAACATTTAAAAGTAGAAAATATTAATGCAAATAAAAATGTAATGCATGCATTAAAAGAAAAGAAAGGATTGGTTGCATGCAGTGTAAATATGTTGCATGCATTGATTTAAAAATATTATGCATTAGTAATAAAAGAGAAATAAAAGAAAAAGATTCATGCAAGGGGTTAAATAAAATATTGTAACAAACATGAAAAAGAGAAGAAGAGAACGATAATTACCACTGTTATAAGCCTTGTTAACAATAGCCTTAGTAGTCTAGTTAGTTAGAGCTTGTGGCTTGCATACAAGAGAAATATAGTTCGATCCCCACCGCCGTCATATTTTTGTTTTAAGGGAACGACTAAAATAACACATGTTCTAAAGAGAAAATTTGTATAAACGCACATATAAGGAAAAATATACATATAAGAAAGTAAAGAAAATATATATATTTATATATTTATATATGTGCAGAAATATATGTATATGTGTGTGTGTGTATATATATATATATATATATATATATATATATATATATATATAAGAGATAGAGTTCAAGATAAGGCTGCAATCAAAGAAATATGACAAGAATTAAATAATGGTACAACACCATTTGAATTTTGAAATCTAAATAAAAGTTGTGTGTATATATATACGCGTAAAATGGTCACTAGAAGATTTGTATAGGCATAAGAAGATTACACGTGAATATAACATCTAAATAAATTCCAAAAATTCAAACATTAGAAAATCAAATTTTTGCGCAATAACAGCTCGCAGGACCCATATAGGGGTCGACACCCATGTAGGGTGGTCGACACCGGAGTCAACGCCCATGTAGGGTGGTCGACATTGGTGTCGACACCCCCCAGATCCAGCTAGATTTATCTGCGAACCTGGACTATTTTCTTAACTGGGTTCAATGCTGATCAGCGCTGCGTGTACGATAAGATCCTGAACACCTATCAATAGGCTAGCAGAGCATAACCTAAATCTCATATTCTCTGAGACAAAGTTTAAGCTCTGCCATTCTTTCTCCTCCTCAAATCTCTTCAAAAAAATAGAATAATTAGTTTATGAAAATTCTGAATCAAGATCTGGAGGAAAAGAATGAATATCAATAAGAAAGTGTTTAGAATCATATTAGAAATAAGGTAATTTTCCTCTTTCTTCCCTTTTTCTTTTAGTAAGAATTGTGGATCCATGGTTGCTAGGTCCTAAATTAAGTTAGGAAGACTATGGGATACTAGATCTGGACCAGATTCAGGATTTGGAAAGAAAACTAGGTGAGCGGATTTAAGTTACATCATTTTTGATAATGATATATTATCGTTTGACATTCCCTATTAATGTGTAATGTAAATCTTCTAGAATGATTAAAAGTGTTGAAATGCTAATATGACATGTTGAGATATTAATATGTTAAAATATTAATATGTTGGAAATTCATATGCTTAAACGTTTAATGTGCTGAAATGTTCATATGCTGAAATGTAAACTTGATAAAATATGTGTAGCGATTACTGTTTTTCTAATTTCATGTTGACTTGTGACATTTATGTACCTGAACCCTTAATTGTAGAAATTGGAATAATTACATGTTAAATTAGAATAATTACATGATTTGACGATCACATGCTATTTTGAGATGAAACCAATTACATGTTAGGAAGAACATGTGACATAAAATGGGCTTAATATGATGACATGTAAAATATAGATTACAGTAAAAGTTTGAAAGATGGACACGCCTAAATTATATATTTTTTTTACAGTAAATAGAAAACTGTAACCGCATTTAGACACGAGGTTAAATTCAACTTGTGGTATAAGTCTGCCCGGAATCGCCTGACAAATCCAGCATGCACAAGTTGTTAATTTAATGTGAGATGTCTAGTGCGTAAATACACATGTAACGGTGCTAAGACACGAGGTTAAGTCAATTTGTGGAAGAAGTCTGCCCGGAACCACCTGGCAAATCCAGCATCCACAAGTGTAGGCTTAATGTGAGAGGTCTTGTGCATAAATCTATATATATATATATATATATAGCAGGATTGATAAAATAGCATTAATTGTGATTAATGGAAATGAATGAGGAAATGAATGGAAGTTACAACAGTAAAAGAAATGGACTGAACGACTGATAATAACCTATTATAAATAAACTACATTAATGAGAATGTTATATAATAAGTAGAATTGTCCTAGGGACAAGTGGAAATTATAGCTTAGGTTATAATAAAAGATAAAGAAGATGGAATAACTTATGCAATGGGATAAGTTGTACTTAATTGTAAATTAAGTTATCTATAAGAACGAGAATCTGAAATCCCATGATAAGGACAACATAAGTTATATTAATGGAAAGGGAACTTATTAGTAAACCTTAGTTAAGAGAACTAAGTTAATAAGTAAACAACGATAAGTTGTAGTGACAGTGTAGGATGAAATTACGATTAAATTAGAAAGAATAAAGCAAACTTATGAAAAGAAATAAGTTATATTTAATCATAAATTATAAGTGACATGTTAAGCAGAAAACATGTGAATTGAGATATACTTATTTACATATTAATTAAAACATGTTATTACAACTCTGAAGTCAGACAATAATATAAAGAGATTGTGGATTACAGACCTTAGATCACAATCTAGGGAATAACATATTATGGGCTTATTAATAAACTTAAATGAGTTAAGTTATATGACTGAAATTAATAAGCATGTAATGACCCGCACTTTCAGCGGTATAATAATTTATTTATTTAATTATTTAAAAGGTGATTAAAAGGATTTCATGGTCGTTGAATTAAATAATGGTGAATATTTAATTAAAGTAATAAATTAAATAATATATTTAATTCTGAAATAATCAGAATTGGCTGAAATGGCGATATGGTGTGAACTGGATCATCTGTGATATTTAATTCGGTTTAGAATTTAATTAGAATAACGAATATATTATTTGAACGAAGTTTGAACGAATAATTATATTATAATTAAAATCGAGCTTGAAATGGCGCTGTAGTTCGTGATTTGGCAATTTGAACTTCAACTGAATGTACAGGATTCGTTTTAAGCCATATTTCCGTGAAACAAGAAACGTGTGGAGCTGGTGGAGTATATCTTTCTAGTGGAAGAGAAAAATCGAGATTTCTTCATGAAGATTTTGATATATGTCCAAATCAAATTTTAGAGAAGTCGATGTGGAATTCCTTTATAATTTATAAAGGAATTATTTATATTTTTGAAAAGAAATTTCAATATAAATCGAATATCGATTTAATCGGGGTTTGAAATATCAAGTTAGAAATTCATAGAGGAATATTCTAGAGCTGTATGGTATTCCACTGTGAATATATACGGTAATATTTATTTTTAAATATTAAATTTAATTGTTTTATAATATATTTATATATTTAAAAGGGTTATTTAGGACTTTAAAAATAACCACTTTTGCAAACGAAGTCGGAATTCGACGAAACTAATTTTGTTGGATCCGCAACATCAAATTATTGTTAGATTCCAAGTTCCGTGATTTTTTGGGTCACTGTGTGGACGTACGGATTTTTAATGTGAAATACAGTCGATAATTTGACCTTTTAAAATACGCTGTGTGAGCAAACAGAGTCGGAATTCGACGAAACCAGTTTCATTGGGACCGCAATGTCAAACTGAAGGTGCATGTCAATTTTCGTGATTTTTGGGTATCTTATGTGATCACAAGAATTTTAGAGGACAAATACAATCAATGGTTGCTTAAAAATAAGTTAAATAATCCATTTTAAAATAATTTATTTCTTCTATAAATAACCCCACAAAATTTCTAAACCCTAAAACTATTTTTCTCGGAAGTCAAACACAAGGAGAAAACCGCCGCAGCTAATTTCTCTCTTCCAGGAAAAAATTCGATCTTCAATAATCATTTTAAAATCCTGTAAAATTCCTGAAATTCCAAAGTCCTTGTGTTTGAGCTCCTCTTGCTAATGCCTTCGCCCAGTACGAGTTTTGTTTTACTCGGCGCAAGGTTTATGAAGTTCGAAGTGCCATAGCAAGACTTAGGGCTAAGGTTAACTGGCGATTGAAGATGAGATGGAAGGAATAGGGTGTAGTAGTGTGGTTGTGATAGGAAATACCACCGGTTTGCAAAGATTTGGTTATTTCTGTGATAAGAAATGTCGCACCTGACATTGAGTATCGTGGAAAAAGGCAGTCGACGCATTTTTCAAAAAGGGTGCAAGCTCCGTTCTATGGTGATGGAGAGGTAGAGAGTCGAGTGAGGTGAAGAACGGTAGTGTCGGTTGGTTGATCGATGGAGAGACGAGGGAGAACGTGGAGGGTGATGGCCTGTTAATGGCTTTACTGGAGAAAGTAGCGAACGGGGAAGAAAGGAGAAATTTCGGGCCTAGTATTCTAAGTTGGGGTGGGCCAAAACAAAAGGTTAAGCCCAATTCAATTTATAAAAGGAAATTTTATTTTTAAGTTTAATTTAAATATGTAATATATAACTTCTTGATACCATAACTTTATCATACGGTGTCATAATCACGAACGGTTTGATCCGTTGGGATCGTATGGACGGGAGCTCCACAATGGGATTGATTGGGAGTGGATGGGAGCTAGTTTAAATTTATGGCAAAATAAATTGTTTGATTCAAATCAAACAAACAAACAGTTTATCGTTCTGTAACGATGAACTGCCAATGTGAGTAAATCTCACTAACTCTGAACAGTTTATAATTTCATGTTGTATTTTTAGAACTGTTAAATATTGGCTGATTGACTGTGTGTTGACTGTTTGATTGAACTGCTAATCAGTTAGTTGAATTTCTATATTGATTCTGTTTAACAGAATATATCATATGGAACTGAAACTGATGTTGATTTTATTGTGTAACATTTGTGGATGCAGGGAAACAGGTTGGAGGAATCCGACTGGATTCCTCAACAGCTATTTTATTATTTTCATATATTGTGATATATGACGTGGTTTATAATCTGTTGTTGATTATATGTGTATGGACGATATTTGACATCATGACTTGATATGTTAAACACCATAACATACCGGAATGTGAAAAAGGGGAATTTTCAAATGGTATTTGAAAATAAAATATTTATAAAATCAAAAGGGTTTTATAAATTAAATGTTTATAAATGAAATATTTATAAATAGAAATCTTTATAGGTGAAATTATATAGAAAGGGAATTATTTATAAATGAAATATTTATAAAGAAAAGGGAATATTTATAAAACCATAAGATTTTATAAATGAGATATTTATTGGTTAAATAAATAGGAGATGTTAAACAAGATACTTATTTGTTAAGTAAATAAGTTATAAAAGAGATATTGACTTAGGAAACATATTAAGTTATTGAAAGGGTTATTTATTTGTTAAATAAATAGAATAAGAAAAGGAGATATTTATTTGTTAAATAAATAAGATACTAATAAAGGAAATACTTAGGATAAACAAATAAGGTTAATAAAGGGAATATTTGCAAATAGAATTTGAAAAGGAAATATTTGTAAACCATTTACAAATAGGATTAAAAAGGAAATATTGGTAAAGGCATTTAGAAATAAATAGATTATAAAGGAAATATTTATCTTGGATAAATAGAATATAAGTCCGGACTTATATAAAGAAGTAAAAATCGATTTCAACATCGATGTTTGAAACTGAACAAGGACAAAGAGTTAATCAGTTAGGGTTAACCAGTTAGA
The DNA here is from genome assembly GCA_030737875.1 of Allium sativum. NCBI lineage: Eukaryota > Viridiplantae > Streptophyta > Magnoliopsida > Asparagales > Amaryllidaceae > Allium > Allium sativum. The sequence continues at coordinate 10,576,474 of CM060913.1, forward strand.
GTAAAACCATTAGGGTTAATCAGTTAGAGTTAATCGATAGAGTTAAATCGAAATAGAGTTATTGAATAGAGTTAAATCGAACTAGAGTTATTCAAATGAAGTTAATCAAATTTAGTTTATTCGAGTAGAATTGAAATGAGATAATCGAATAGTAGATATTCAAAGCGATATAATCGAATAGTAGATATTCGAAGTGAGATAATCGAATAGTAGATATTTGGAGTGAGATAATTGAATTAGAGATATTCAAAGTGAGATAATCGAATCAGAAATATTCGAAGTGAGTTGATCGAATCTAGTTATCCTACAGGAGTTAAATCGATTAAGATTTATTCGAAGAAAGAGATTATCGAATACAGGTATTCGACAGTAAGAAAATCGAATATAAGTTATTCGGATGTAAGTTATTCGAATAAAAGTTAATCCAGTAAGAATTAAATAGATTTAAAGTTAATCGAATAAGAGTTATTTGATTGGAGCTACTCGAATAAGAGTTATAGAATAAGAGTTAACCTAATAGGAGTTGATAAATTAGTTGTTCGTTATTTATTCGAGTTAGGAAATAAGAGTTAGATTAAAGTATCATATTTCAGAAGCAGGAGATTATAATACCACTGTTATAATCAAATGATTCTGTAAAGGAGTTGGACTCGTAAATTATATCCGGAAGTTACGTAAGGAAGTGTTAAAGAGTTAAAAAATGAACTTACCCTATTTCGAGATTTGAAATGTTGTTTATCTTAGGTCTAAGAGGTAGATATACCCCAACTTGATTGGCTTTGTTTTTAATTTAGAAATGGTTAAGGTACGAGAGTGAAAGTGTTTAAGTGAATTTAGTAAATAAGTATAGTGGTTTGAGTTGTCGTCGCGATGTTGATTTAAACATCTGTTTAAATCCAAGTAAAGAAGATTTGGAAATGTTTTACAAATAGAATCAGAAACGTAATCAAATATTGAAATTGGAAATATGAATTAGAAAAGGGAATTGTTCTTATACTTGTTTACAATCAGAGACCGATAGTTGTAGAAGAATAGTGATACGTAAATAAGTTATGGAAATGTTTTCCAGCGTTAACGTATATTTTCTAAAATAGAAAATAAGGAAATATATATATATATATATATATATATATATATGATCGATGATTGATTGATAGAATTTCCATTTGGAAATAATATCGTTGTTTGCACACGTGTTTTTCTTTGATAGTTAAATCACAGACTATCAAAGTTTTGACCATTTTAACATTGTTAATATGGAGAGACCGGTTGGATTATTATCCAAAGAACCATTATGTATTGGCATAAGCGTTGCGAATCATATATGCCAAAGATAATTGAAGAGGGAGTAAAGTGCAAGGCTATTGTATAAGTCTTAGATAACAGTGCCTAAGATGGATGTACTGAATAGTGCCTTCGGTTCATCCTGTTCCTGGATGACTTGTATGGATGAATGTCTGACAGAGTATTTCTAAAAAGGTCACGTACATTGATTTCTTCAACTGTACCAAGAGTGGAAGAGGAGAAGGAAACTTCTTTAGCTAACACGTAATGTACTGTTGTAGTCATCAATTAGTGATTTTCTATGGATCTGACAATGTGGCATTCGAAGTGAATCTGATGTGATGATAAAGCGTAGCTTCTAGCCTCACATCCGGTAAATGACAGAAATCGGGCATGTAGCATGGCTATGTAGATCGCACCTATTATGGTGTATAATCACCTGATCTAGAGTTTCATTTACTTCAAAAAAATCTATTGTTGATGCTGTCCCATTCAGAAACGGTTACTGATCCCAACCGTTGGTGATATACATTCGATACACTCAAGCGAAATGAGTGGTCGGTCATGTGTGGTCGGGTTGCAAGATGTTCTTGTTGAACCCAGTGTATTCCTCTCTAGAGGTACACTAGCGAAAGGTGGTTCCATACCTTGTCATAGTTGGAAATCTATTACCCAATACATGCTTGCGGTTTTGATTGTATACTATATATGTAGAACGTGAGATGCAAGCGTTTCTGCTAGATGATTATTATATTGTGCTTGATAGACATTATTATAATATCAAAAGGTTTGTGATATAAAGATATTTTGGATTCTCATAAGAGAAAAACCCGTTCCATTATACGGCGTGGTCTTATGAGATATCATTTACTTGTTCGAACTGTTTAAAACTGTTTTACTCATACCGGTCCATGTTGCATGCTTGGTGCATGTGTCACGTGATAGGGGGTTTTCGCTTTTCGTTAGGTGGCGAACGGGAGACTCTTACTCCTACATGTCCCTAGTAATGGGTTGGTTGTGAAGTCGAAAGGCTGGCCGTAAAATATGGTGCTGGGTACCAATGTAAGCCATGGTGGGGTATTACCTTGTTGCTTTGGGGATTGGGGGAGAGGATGGTTGCAAAGCCTACTTGAACTAAATTTACGGGTCATTACAGTTGGTATCAGAGCTTAAGTTAAGTAATTACCTTGGCTCTGTGGCGTGACTCGGTAGAGATAGGGCTAGTAAGACCCTAGATTTAGTTTGAGTGAATATATATATATATATATATATATATGAGCGCGTATTTGTTATTCAATATTAAAATGATTTTATATTGTGAAGATTTATTAGTTGAGTTGTTTATGGGTTCTGGTCGTTCAGTTGATCCACTGTATCGATAGGAGTTTATAAATACTTGAATACGATGAACCGTCATGGTATGTTTTGAAAAGAGGGTAAATGAAATAATTTTACCCAAATTATGTTTTGATGTAGAGGATTTATATCGGAAGTGATTATAATATATTGGATATATTGGTTGTTATTATAATCGAGTAAGATTATAAATTAAATGGTTATGTAAATAGCCAATCAGAATTCATATAAGCGACATACGTGGAACCAGAAGAATTAAATCTGAAGTTAAAATCATAATTGGAATTAAAATTCTAGAAAATTGCATAAGTGTTTGTAAATGGATTTGGATTAAAAATAGGGGAAATTTAGGATCTTGGGAGATTTTAAATTATTTTACAAGCAGTGTGAATTATATTTTGAAATGAATTTCAAAGTGGAAATGTTTAGAAATGGTTTTATAGTATTGAACTCACTTTGATCGCTGGAAAATAAATTCCGATGTTGATCCGGACATCATCGGTGTTCATTTTCGAGTTGTAAGTGGCGGATTACTACCCAAGAGATTGTTTTTGAAATTGTTTAGAAAAACAAGTTGTTTGAATCCTGCAAAGGAAAGTTTGGTTTTTGAGAAAAACAAAGCTGTTTAAAAACTCTCAGGAAAAAGATTCTTTGATTTAAAACCAAATTGAATTGGAATTTGCAAAAGCAAATTGGAGTTGAATTGGATTAGAAGGATATCGAGAAATTTGGATTTGTGGGATAGAAATTCGAAATGAGATTCAGTTTGGATAAAAGAAAATGGTTGTATTGAAAATAAAAACTGATTGGAAATTGGTTTAGACGACGTTGTCATGTGTGGACTGATAACAGGTGAAAGAGATAGAGTTGATATGCCCGACAAAAAGGTACAAGTTTATATTTGATATGAGCATGGGATTTATGAGCCGCTTGGCTGTTTGATTTTCTTTTGGGTTGGAGATGGCCTAGAGAGGCGAGTTGAAGTTTGATCGATTGACCAGTACAAAGGAGGTGCTAGCATAATTTTTCGAAGAGTTAAGGCGGTAGAAAATTTTCAGGATTTTTGAAAATTTTCGTTGATAAGAATTAGTTAATATTTAATTGAAATTAAAATGGTTCAGTTGAAACTGAAGTTAAGAATTGAACAAATAAGTTCTAACCAGTCGATAGGGTTTGTTTTCTAACTTAGCAATTTCGAGGACGAAATTATTTTAAGTGGGGACGAATGTAATGACCCGCACTTTCAGCGGTATAATAATTAATTTATTTAATTATTTAAAAAGTGATTAAAAGGATTTCATGGTCGTTGAATTAAATAATGGTGAATACTAAATTAAAATAATAAATTAAATAATATATTTAATTCTGAAATAATCAGAATTGGCTGAAATGGCGATATGGTGTGAACAGGATCGTTTGTGATATTTAATTCAGTTTAGAATTTAATTAGAATAATGAATATATTATTTGAATGAAGTTTGAACGTATAATTATATTATAATTAAAATCGAGCTTGAAATGGCGCTGTAGTTCGTGATTTGGCAATTTGAACTTCAACTGAATGTACAGGATTCGTTTTAAGCCAGATTTCTGTGAAACAGGAAACGTGTGGAGCTGGTGGAGTATATCTTTCTAGTGGAAGAGAAAAATCAAGATTTTGTTGTGTAGATTTTGATATATGTCCAAATCAAATTTTAGAAAAGTCGCTGTGGAACTCCTTTATAATTTATAAAGGAATTATTTATATTTTTAAAAAGGAATTTCAATATAAATCGAATATCGATTTAATCGGGGTTTGAAATATCAAGTTAGAAATTCATAGAGGAATATTCTAGAGCTGTATGGTATTCCACTGTGAATATGTACGGTAATATTTATTTTTAAATATTAAATTTAATTGTTTTTAAATATATTTATATATTTAAAAGGGTTATTTAGGACTTTAAAAATAGCCACTTTTGCAAACGAAGTCGGAATTCGACGAAACTAATTTTGTTGGATCTGCAACATCAAATTATTGTTAGATTCCAAGTTCCACGATTTTTTGGGTCACTGTGTGGCCGTACGGATTTTTAATGTGAAATACACTCGATAATTTTACCTTTAAAAATACGCTGTGTGAGCAAACGGAGTCGGAATTCGACGAAACCAGTTTCGTTGGGACCGTTATGTCAAACTGAAGGTGCATGTCAATTTTCGTGATTTTTGGGTATCGTATGTGATCACAGGAATTTTAAAGGACAAATACAATCAACGGTTGCTTAAAAATAAATTAAATAATCCATTTTAAAATAATTTATTTCTTCTATAAATAACCCCACAAAATTTCTAAACCCTAAAACTATTTTTCTCGGAGGTCAAACACAAGGAGAAAACCGCCGCAGCTAATTTCTCTCTTCCAGGAAAAAAAATTCTATCTTCAATAGTCATTTTAAAATCCTGTAAAATTCCTGAAATTCCAAAGTCCTTGTGTTTGAGCTCCTCTTGCTAATGCCTTCGCCCAGTACGAGTTTTGTTTTACTCGACGCAAGGTTTATGAAGTTCGAAGTGCCACAGCGAGACTTAGGGCTAAGGTTAACTGGCGATTGATGTCGAGATGGAAGGAATAGGGTGTAGTAGTGTGGTTGTGATAGGAAATACCACCGGTTTGCAAAGATTTGGTTATTTCTGTGATAAGAAGTGTCGCACCTGACACTGAGTATCGTGGAAAAAGGCAGTCGACACATTTATCAGAAAGGGTGCGAGCTCCGTTCTATGTTGATGGAGAGGTAAAGTGTAAGCACCCGTAACTTCCCCGTAAAGGATAGCGTCGGATAGTTCGAGAACAAGCCACAACAAAACGCATACAGAAGAACATTTCATTGTATATTACAACAATGCATCAGATTACAAGAATATACAGAGTATAAATGAATATTACACAGAAATATCAGAGATTTAAATTACATTTAAATAAATTGCAGCGGAAAATAATACAATACACAACTAGAATGAGATATACGGATACAAAGCTTTCCGAATATCGTTCCAGCTGTAAACCAGGATCCTTTGAATATAAATCTGCAAAACCAAAACTACTAGCTGCCCGTGTCAAAATAGGGGCACCCAGAGTTTAGGTTGAAACAATAAACTCCAGGTCAGTCATGTGACTGGTGTGAGAACTAAAACAGTTATTAATCTTTATTTTAAAGTTAGGTAAATCAAGGGACCACGCCGTATAACACGGAACGGGTTTCCTCCCAAGAATACCAGTGCATAAAACAAACAGCGTAATGCTAAATAAAGAAAAATGAAGTTGTTATAAGACCCAGGTCCTATCACACAATGCAACGCAAGCCGGGGGATAGGGTTTTCCCTTATAACAGCCAAAGAATGCTTGATACGTTTAAAACAAATCATTTGATACTATTATAAGTGCATAGTGTATAAAACAACTTCAAATCATAAGTATCAATCATAGGCGGCATGGGTACCATATATCATGTCGCCATATATAGGTTTACAAATAAAACCGCAAATGTCACGTATTTGGAAATTGGATTTCCGTCTATGAACCGAGGCAAAAGATAGTCCTCAACCGATTCGAGACGCTCTAGCCCACCCCTCAGGACCCAGACTCAGGTGGGCCCTTGGATCGTCAGGGCCAGTCCACCGATGTGGATTAAACTTAAACCCTGAACATGCGTTTCCCCGCCCTATGGGGCGTAGGTGAGCCAACTAAATGACTCCATCGGTTCGAGAACGACCGATCAATCCGAGGCGCCTCGCAACAGCAACAACCACATAAGTCAAACTCGTCAGGTAAAGAGTCGAGTGAGGTGAAGAACGGTAGTGTCGGTTGGTTGATCGATGGAGAGACGAGGGAGAACGTGGAAGGTGATGGCCTGTTAATGGCTTTACTGGAGAAAGTAGTGAACAGGGAAGAAAGGAGAAATTTCAATTCGGGCCTAGTATTCTAAGTTGGGTGGGCCAAAACAAAAGGTTAAGCCCAATTCAATTTATAAAAGGAAATTTTATTTTTAAGTTTAATTAAAATATGTAATAACTTCTTGATACCATAACTTTATCATACGGTGTCAAAATCACGAACGGTTTGATCCGTTGGGATCGTATGGACGGGATGGGACTGACTGAGAGCGGATGGGAGCTAGTTTGAATTTATGGCGAAATAAATTGTTTGATTCAAATCAAACAAATAATTTATCGTTCTTTAACGATGAACTGCCAATGTGAGTAAATCTCGCTAACTCTGAACAGTTTATAATTTCATGTTGTGTTTTTAGAACTGTTAAATATTGGTTGATTGACTGTGTGTTGACTGTTTGATTGAACTGCTAGTCAGTTAGTTGAATTTCTATATTGATTCTGTTTAACAGAATATATCATATGGAACTGAAAGTGATGTTGATTTTATTGTGTAACATCTGTGGATGCAGGGAAACAGGTTGGAGGAATCCGACTAGATTCCTCAACAGCTATTTTATTATTTTCATATATTGTGATATATGACGTGGTTTATAATCTGTTGTTGATTATATGTGTATGGACGATATTTTACGTCATGACTTGATATGTTAAACACCATAACATACCGGAATGTGAAAAAGGGGAATTTTCAAATGGTATTTGAAAATAAAATATTTATAAAATCAAATGGGTTTTATAAATGAAATGTTTATAAATGAAATATTTATAAATAGAAATCTTTATAGGTGAAATTATATAGAAAGGGAATTATTTATAAATGAATTATTTATAAAGAAAAGGGAATATTTTTAAAATCATAAGATTTTATAAATGAGATATTTATTGGTTAAATAAATAGGAGATGTTAAACGAGATACTTATTTGTCAAGTAAATAAGTTATAAAAGAGATATTGACTTAGGAAACATAATAAGTTATTAAAAGGGTTATTTATTTGTTAAATAAATAGAATAAGAAAAGGAGATATTTATTTGTTAAATAAATAAGATATTAATAAAGGAAATACTTAGGATAAACAAGTAAGGTTAATAAAGGGAATATTTGCAAATAGAATTTGAAAAGGAAATATTTGTAAACCATTTACAAATAGGATTAAAAAGGAAATATTGGTAAAGGAATTTAGAAATAAATAGATTATAAAGGAAATATTTATCTTGGATAAATAAAATATATAAGTCAGGACTTATATAAAGGAGTAAAAATCGATTTCAACATCGATGTTTGAAACTGAATAAGGACAAAGAGTTAATCAGTTATGGTTAACCGGTTAGAGTAAAACCATTAGGGTTAATCAGTTAGAGTTAATCGATAGAGTTAAATCGAACTAGAGTTATTGAATAGAGTTAAATCGAACTATAGTTATTCAATTGAAGTTAATCGAATTTAGTTTATTCGAATGAAATTGAAGTGAGATAATCGAATAGTAGATATTCGAAGTGAGATAATCGAATAGTAGATATTTGAAGTGAGATAATCGAATAGTAGATATTCAGAGTGAGATAATCGAATAGTAGATATTCGAAGTGAGATAATCGAATCAGAAATATTCGAAGTGAGTTGATCGAATTTAGTTCTTCGACAGGAGTTAATTTGAATAAGATTTATTTGAAGAAAGAAATTATCGAATATAAGTTTTCAAAAATAAGAAAATCAAATATAAGTTATTCGGATGTAAGTTATTCGAATAAATGTTAATCCAGTAAGAATTAAATAGAGTTAAAGTTAATCGAATAAGAGTTATTTGATTGGAGCTATTCGAATAAGAGTTATATAATAAGAGTTAACCAAATAGGAGTTGATACATTAGTTGTTCGTTATTTACTCGAGTTAGAAAATAAGATTAAGATTAAAGTTATTATATTTCAGAAGCAGGAGATTATAACACCACTGTTATAATCAAATGATTCTGTAAAGGAGTTGGACTCGTAAATTATATGCGGAAGTTATGTAAGGAAGTGTTAAAGATTTAAAAGATGAACTTACCCTATTTCGAGATTTGAAATGTTGTTCAGTTAAGGTCTGAGAGGTAGTTATACCCCAACTTGATTGGCTTCGTTTTTAATTTAGAAATGGTTAAGGTTCGAGAGTGAAAGTGGTTAAGTGAATTTAGTAAATAAGTAAAGTGGCTTGAGTTGTCGTCGCGATGTTGATTTAAACATCTGTTTAAATCCAAGTAAAGAAGATTTGGAAATGTGTTCCAATTAGAATTAGAAATGTAATCAAGTATTGAAATTGGAAATATGAATTAGAAAAGGGAATTGTTCTTATACTAGTTTACAATCAGAGACTGATAGTAGTAGAAGAATAGTGATACATAAATAAGTTACGGAAATGTTTTCCAGCGTTAACGTATATTTTCTAAACATAGAAAATAAGGATATATATATATATATGATTGATGATTGATTTATAGAATTTCCATTTGGAAATAATATCGTTGTTTGCACACGTGTTTTTCTTTGATAGTTAAATCACAGACTATCAAAGTTTTGACCATTTTAATGTTGTTAATATGGAGAGACTGGTTGGATTATTATCCAAAGAACCACTCTGTATCGGCATAAGCGTTGCGAATCATATATGCCAAAGATAATTGAAGACAGAGTAAAGTGCAAGGGCTATTGTATAAGTTTTAGATAACAGTGCCTAAGATGGATGTACTGAATAGTGCCTTCGGTTCATCCTTTTCCTGGATGACTTGTATGGATGAATGTCTGACAGAGTATTTCCAGAAAGGTCACGTACATTGATTTCTTCAACCGTACCAAGAGTGGAAGCGGAGAAGAAAACTTCTTTAGCTAACACGTAATGTACGTTGTTTCCGTCAATTAGTGATTTTCTATGGATCCGACAACGTGGTATTCGAAGTGAATCTGATATGATGATAAAGCGTAGCTTCTAGCCTCACATCCGGTAAATGACAGAAATCGGGCAGGTAGCATGGCTGTGTAGGTCGCACCTATTAGGGTGTATAATCACCTGATCTAGAGTTTCATTTACTTCAAAAAAAAGCTATTGTTGATGCTGTCCCATTCAGAAAACGGTTGCTGATCCTAACCGTTGCTGATATACATTCGATACACTCAAGCGAAATGAGTGGTCGGTCATGTGTGGCTGGGTTGCAAGATGTTCTTGTTGAACCCAGTGTATTCCTCTCTAGAGGGACACTAACGAAAGGTGGTTACATACCTTGTCATAGTTGGAAATCCATTACCCAATATGTGCTTGCGGTTTTGATTATATACTATATATGTAGAACGTGAGATGCAAGCGTTTCTGCTAGATGATTATTATATTGTGGTTGATAGACATTATTATAATATCAAAAGGTTTGTGATATAAAGATATTTTGGATTATCATAAAGGAAAAACCCGTTCTGTTATACGGTGTGGTCTTATGAGATATTATTTACTTGTTCGAACTGTTTTAAACTGTTTTACTCATACCAGTCCCATGACTGACCCGGAGTTTATTTTGTTTTGTTTTCCCTAAACTCTTGGGTGCCCAATTTTATACGGGCAGTCAAGTAGTCGGCATTTACAGATACTTGAAGAGCTGGAGCAGGAGGCTTCAGGATCATACAGCTATTGTTTATTTCCGCTGTGTTGTAAGTGTTGTACTTTGATAATGATGTATATTCTAGTACAGATTTATATTTCAAAGTTATGTTACATATATTATATGTTATTCGTTCCGCTATGAGATTCGTGTTACTCTGATGTTGTGTTCTTCTTCTTCTTCTATTCTAAGTTTCTATCTTATCTTTCCTCATCCTCTAATTTATTTCATTAACTTTCCGGTATTTTCGATTCTTGATGTTCGATATGTGTTGTATATCGGATAACCAAGATCGCATTTTTTCGGTTCGTTACAAACCAAGAGGAACTTGGTAACTTGAATAAGAAGTCAATGTGAATGGGAATAACCAAGTTAAATGGAAACCCGATGAGGTAAAGCAAGCGCATAATAGAATGCTTAGACATAGGGTCTAATAACATATTAAATTAAGGCGCTTGGACCAGTCCGCACGTTTAAGGTGAATAACACAAAGGGGCAGATCGTCGCGGTGTCATGAGGCACGATAGGAGCACATGCCCATCTGATTATTTTGTTAGCTCCGAAGGACTGGAAGGGGAAGCACACGGCTTCCTGAGATATGTAAGGTGCTCCTGGTAGTCCTTTGTGCGGTGGCAGATGTTTAGGCTGTGCTCGCAGAGGTTGGGTCTGCGCATTACTACCAGGTGCGTGGGCCTTGACTGCAAAGTAGCTTTGCAGTCAAAATGTTGTGACGAGGTGACACTACAGTGATTCGGCGATCGTCTCAATGGGAGGCGAGGTTAAGACTAAGAAGGATAGTAGATTGTCGGGTACCCGCCATCGGCAGCCAGTAGGATGCGAAAAGGTTAGAGCTAAACCCATGATGTCATCCACATTTCACTATCGAGGCACAATGGTTGAGGGTAGACGCCAATTAGATGTTTAGATTGTTTGTTAGGGGAAATTCGCTTGGCTCTTATAGTCTTCACTAGTTGAGGGAGGGGACGAGCTAGGGCCATAACCACCATAAAAAACAGACCCGAGGGATATCCGTGTTTTGAGGCCCTTAAAGGTGGGCCTTTACAGATATGGAAAAGTTCCCGACAGAGTTCTGTGTTTCTTGTACAACCTTGCCACGGAACTCGGTGCACATTGGAGGTTATGTGCGGTTAAGGCATCGAATATGATTTACGATACGTATGTGGGAAAGTCTAGATACATGCATGTCTTCTCTGGGTGGTGTATCGTAGACTTGAGGGCATTACTGTGTGATGCAATCTGGTTCGATCGAAGGTGAAAGTCCATATGCTTACGTAGCATGGTAATGACAGATATATGCGGAATGTAACATTGTTATATAGGAATACGTACGTCACTCCGGCGTAGGATGAGGGACTACGTACATTTATGTGGTATTATGGTGGAGACCGTGCGAGTGGGGTACCATAGGGTGTACCTTAATTCGGGGTTAGCTATATATACTTTATTAGGCTAATCCACTGGGGAGTAAATGGGTATGACATGTGTGTACGCCTTGAGTGTTGTTAACCCAAGTAACCTAATAAATAAGAAAATGTGATTGAACGGTATATGTAGGGTTATCCAAAATGTATATTTTAAATCCATTCATCGGAACTTGTGTTCTGACCCCCTCCTCATAACATATTCGTAGGTTAGATTTGTCGATGAGATATGATAGCTTTGGATACTAATTAGTTAGTATTATTAATACGGCGAGGCTATATTTCGATTATATTATACTTTATCCATTCCACTGTAAGACATTTTCTAAGCTCTGATATATTTTATATCTTTGTCTTTTCTGCAGGATACCGGAGCAACCAACACAGGTTTCAGTGGATTAGAATTTTGAAAAAGAAATCGTTTTGTTGGAATTCGGGTTGTTACAGCTAAATCTGGTTGTCTACTAGGACTATGAGGCCTAGGACCATGTTCCTTTGATATAAAAAGGTCCTCATCACTAAATCCAGATAACCATGGTGCTCCTCCATTCCATCTACCACTCTTTGTGAACTCATGTCGCATACCTACTAGTTTTATGGGTTATCTTCAACTTCCCACTGATGATATACTAATACTCATAGGCTAGTTATTCCCAATACCTTGATAGTTATAAATACGACGGTCCTTACTTCATTATAAAGTAATTTTATATTATTGGGCCTAGTTCTTTCTCAACCGTAAAGTAAGACAATGTGCCAAACTAAGGTTGTCAATGGGTCGTGTCGGGTTGGGTTAACTCGCGTTTGAGTCAATTCTTAAATGGGTCGGGTCAACCTATTTTTCTCAACCCGAACCCAATCCGTTTATAAACGGGTTGATCCGGCCCAACCCGTGTTACCTGTTTATTTTAAAGTGGTCGGATCAAGTTAAACAGGTTGACCTGTGAACTCATAAACATGTTTACTTGACTGTATTCTTAAAAACAGTCTGCATTTCTAAAACACATTTAGCAAAATATAAACATAAGAAACAACAAATGAGCATTCAAATCCACATTTCTGATGTCTTAAGGTAGTGGCGACTTGGTGTAAAGTGTAAACTAGGGTAATTCGTAATAGTGTTTGTACGTAGAATTCACAAAGATAGTAAATAATAGTAACAATACTAAGTCTAACAGGCTTAGCCCGGTCCATGTATGCATGATTGCATATTCCATATGATGAGTAAAAATATATTTTATATTGAACGGGTCATGGTGGATCAAAAACAGGTTCACGGGACAACTCGAAACCCACCTGTTTATTAAACGGGTCAAAGTGGATTGACCCATAATTGACACGTTTATAAATGGGTCGGATTTTTTCCGTGTGGGTTACGTGTCGTGTTTTGGGTCGTGCTGGAAATTGACGGTCCTATGCCAAACCTTTATTTCCTCAAGAATTGCTGAAAAAGGATTTTCATTAACTACAAATCAGGTCATAATTTTTCTTACAAAAATCTCAAACTTGATTTTTCCAATCCATTTCCTCTTTAGTTCAATTATCTAAGCCTTAGGCATTTTCTTAAAAATTCAATCCTTTACCATTAAATTACTGATTTACTTGGGAGCTCAAATCTCATTTGAATTACCAAATATTTTCCATTATTAAGTCTATATTTATGCGAAATCCATCTCTCTCTATCCTTTCCCCATAAACCAAACATATTTTAAAATATCCTTCAACTTTTTTCCATTAAAACAGTAACCACTTAGAAGATATCTTTTTGAATTTCATTTTTCTCTATCCTTGTACAGTTTTGTAGAACCTTTGGGTGTTGAACATTTCTTATTTCTACTTCTTAATTTATTTCTTAAAACTTTATATAATTACTACTCAAGTTTTATGGTCTACTCACATGCTGAAATAATTTCTCAAATCTCTACTTAGTGTTTAAGCATGCTACTGGAATCATTCCACTAAACCATCTTTAATTTTCTAAAATTTTATCTTTCAAAAACCTTTCTCAAATGTTAAAATCTGGGGAAGACATGATTGATTACCTCTATTCATTCACAATGTTTTTCTTCCTTTAAAAAGTATTATGCAATTTAACTTAATTGGAGTTACTTATCTATTTTAATGCACATTTCTTTACTAAGAGGAATTGATAAGATCAAATTTCTATGGATGTTTTCTAAAGAGGACTTTTGTGTTCAGTATAAACTAACAAGAGGACTTCATTATTTTAATATTTTTCATTTCGTTGCTGAAATAGATAGCACAAAATATGGTGTTTCACTTATATTTTGTATAACTCTTTCGTTGCACATTTCCTTGTTACTTTAATAGAACATCTTTACTTACAAACTTATTGATTCATAAAACTTTATTTTACAATTCTTCATGTTCTAATGAGTTAAAGTGTGTCATAACCAATTCTTTATAAAACTAATATATTTTCTTTCAAAAAAATCTACTGTTTTCTTTTTGGAAACAAATATTTTTACTTTTATCAAATTTTAATACCAATATCAATATTACAAACTAGTAAATTTCTAAAAACTGTAAATTTGAAACTGGAAAACTCTTCCAGAAACTGTTTTCTTTACATCTACAACTTTTCTATGCTCTTTTTAAAAGTTTAATTATGGATCTAAGTACAAAGTTGTGACACCCCACGTCCGTTGATGTCACTCACTAAGGGAATGCATTAATTTTCGCGAAGCGTTATTGGTAAATAAGAACATAATAGCACAAAACATCATGGTCCCAAATACTGAGTTTACATCATAAGTAACAAATTACATTAATAATCTGTCTTGCCAAAAATATCAGAGTACAAAAGCATAAAACCATATTTTCCCTTGCAAAGCCATAAGAGAGTTGACAAGAAGTCAAAGCAGTACATCTATATCCAAAATCCAAGCTAAGCGGAAAGAGTTCAAATCAACTTTAAGCACTTCCACCCTGAGAACCTTAGGGGGGGAACGGAAGAGAGAGAAGAGGAAACAAAAAGGGTCAAATATAAAGTCTGGCATGTCCAATTACTTTTAAATTCAAATAAATAAAAGTATCATGGCAGGTATATAAAACTGGAAGAACAAGATAACAGTAACAATAACGAGTGTGAACTGAGCAAGATATGATGAGCATGATATATTGCGCTTCTCAAATACATTTCTCTGCACCGCCCAGACACTAGTATATCAGAAATAGAATGATCCCTACTAATACCGTTCCATTACATTTTCTTGATTATTAGGTTACTTGGGTTAATAGCACTCAAGACTTATACGCGCATCGTACCCATTAACTTTCCCATGGATTCACCTAATACAATATGTGTAGCTCTCTCTCAATATTGAGATACACCCCATGGTACCCCACTCGCACGGTCTAATGAACACAGTCCCTCATCCTACGCCGGAGTGACATACGGATCTCTATATAAAATGTTACGTTCCGCATATATCTATCGTTACTATGCTACGTAAGCGTATGGACTACCACCATCGATCGAATCAGATTCCTTATCGGAAAAATTCCCTCTAGTCTACGATACACCACCCAGAGCAGATATGCATGTATCTAGACTATCCCATGTATGTACTGTAATTATAGCTCGATGCCTCAATCGCACGTCCTCTAATGTGTACCGAGTTCCGCGGCAGGGCGATACAAGAAGCACGGAACTCGGTAGGGATCTTTTCCATATCTGTATAGGCCCGTCTCTAAAGAGCCTTCATATACTGATATACCTAGGGTCTGTTGTTGTGGTGGTTATGTCCGCACTTCGGCCCCTCCCTGAACTAGTAAAGACTACAAGAGCTAAGCGACCACCCCTAATAACCACCAATCTAAACATCCATGTGGCATCTACCCTCAACCCCGTACCTCGATAGTGAAAGGCGAAATGATATCTTGGGTTTATCTCTAGTCTTTCGCATCCCGCTGGTTGTCGATGACGGATATCCGACGGTCTGCTATCCTTGTTGGTCGTGACCCTCTCTACCTCCTCGTGAGGCAACTGTCGAATCACCCTGGTGTCACCTTGTCACAACATTCTGACTGCATAGCTATATCTGCAGTCAATGCCCACCCACCTAGTAGTTACACGCAGACCAAACCTCTACGAGTGCAGCCTAAGACATCTGTCACCGCACAGAGGACTACTAGGAGCACCTTACGTACTTCAGGAAGTCGCGTGCTTCCCCTTCCCATTCCTTTGGAGCCGTCATAACAATCAGATGAATGTGCGCTTCCCTCGTGTCTTATAACGCCTCAATGATCTACCCCGTTGAGTTATTCACCCTTAAATGTACGGACTGTTCCAAGCGCCTTTCATTAATATGTTGTTAGACCCTGTGTTTAAACATTCTTCTACGCGCTTGCCTTACCTCACTGGATTTTCATTTAACTTGGTTATTCCCATTCATATTGAATTCTTATTAAAATTACCAAGTTTCTCTTGCTTATAAATTTCAGTCATATAACTTAATCCATTTAAGTTTATTAATAAGCCCACAATATGTAATTTTCTAGATTATGGCCCAAGGTCTGTAATCCATAATCTATTTTATATTCTTGCTTGGTTACATTATTACAATAACATGTTCTCCTTAATACGTTATTAAGTATATCTCAGTTCACATGTTTCCTAATCACTTACCATTTATGATTAAATAAAACTTATTTATTTTACATGTTTTCCTCATTCTTTCTCATTTAATCATAAATTCAGTTTACACCGTTACTACAACTTATCATTGTTTACTTAGCAGATTATCACGCATATCTAATTCTGTCATTTCTACAAGTTATGCCTACCCTACAAGGGTGTCTTTGATTACATAACTTTATTATATTTTCCACCGGTTATGTATACCACTAGGTGTCTTTAATTTCATAACCTTATTATATTTTCCACTGGTTATGTATACAACTAGGTGTCTTTAATTGCACAACCTTATTGGGTTAAGTTCGTGGGCCTATATGTAAATATTACCCACCCCCTCTACTTTACTTAACTCACCCACTATCCATCCAATTTTACTTAACCTTAACTTAAGTTCATAATCATACAATCCTTATGGATTAAATTAGGTTAAGTAGTCCAATTCATTACCATGTCCAGTTATGGTTATAATGGGCTAAACCTCCCACATTAGGCCTACAACATGTGGATGCTGGATATGCCGGTTGGGTCCGGGCAGTCTTATTCCACAGTTGGGTCTAACCTCGTGTCTTAGCCCGATTCATATTTGCACACTTAGACCTCTCACATTATGTTCAACATTAGTGGCTGCTGGATATGCCGGTTGGATCCGGGCAGACTTCCACCACTAATGCAACCTAACCTCGTGTCATAAGTGCAATTACAATTCCTAATTGTAATTACTAGACATTCCATTTTTATCCAAATCTACCTATGTCATTATAGGTGATTGTTTCTTTTTTACCCCATATTTAATTATATTCCCAATTAACTATTCAAATCATAGACTTTTACACCCCTTTACAATTCACCTTTTAATTAAGCACCATATGCTCTTTTTCCCAAGTTATAAGTCAAGGCATATACATACATACATACATATATATATATATATATATATATATATATATACATAACACCCCATGTCCATTAATGTCACTCACAAAGGGATTGCATCAATGTCCATGAAGCGTTATTGTTGTATAGAACAGATAAATTACAAGAATAAATAAATAAAACAACACAACGGAAGATAAAACTTATTTCATAGAATCATAACCCAAAACAAGCTTACGTAAGTAGTTCCCAAAACCATTACAACAGAATGAATAGTCTTTTCCAAAAACTTCAAAGTACATAAAGAAGCAAATACTTAAATAACATAAATGCATAAATCCCCACTGAGCATAAGCAAAGCCATAAAGATGAGAGAGTCCAAAGCGATACATCTACTCTTTTCAAGCAACTGAAAGAAATTGGCACTAAGCTGTAGTATTCCCTCCTTGCAAACCTGGGGGGGAGGGAGGAAAGAAAAGGGGTGGAAACAAACGGGTCAGACATAAATTCCGGTGAGTCCAATAATTTTAACAAATAATAAATAAGGTAAATGATCAAGACATAAATAGGCATCATGATATGGCTATAACTTAGATAAGGTAGATAAAAAGGATGGACAAGATGATTTCGTTCCTAAGTACTAAGACAATCCTACACCTTGGCTAAGCGAACAACCCTCCAAGTACTAACTCCGAAGACCGAAGTCAACATCAGACTAGCACCCCAAGGACTATCCAACTCAACCAACATGTATTTCGTTACACAGCACTTTTGCTAAGTTACACCACATTACTTAATTACACCACACATCTACTAGTCTCTTTTTACTAGAGGTTGATCCCTTCCCACTAACTGCACCCACATGACAAACTTGATAGTTACTTGTACCTATCTGCTATTGTAGGTGCCGGCTTGCTCCTACCACCGCTAAGGTACCTTTAATCTACCCACTCGATCGGCTCCCTAAACCCCGTAGGCACCCGTGCTGGCCCCATAGTAGGGTGTATCACTCCCCAAACTGGCAACCCCAATACCAACATAAAATGCACGGCCATACCTACACGATGCAACAACGTCTTACCTACCAGCCCGGACCTATGCACGCACATGAACCCGTTGGACTCGCGTTGCCACCGCTATTCACGTTTTGACCTCTTAAATTCAAGTCCAGTAAGCGTGCCCCAACCCCGGCCTAGTATCGGGCCCAATTAGATACTCAAACGGGTTACTGGTTGAAATGGGTCCCCCATCCGACACAAGCGTCCCACCTATGCTTGGTTCCCAGTAGGTTTTTCTTCCACTTAACCATTTTAATTTAAATGTCCATGTCTTACACATGCTATGGTTAAGTCCATACTTACCTGTCATAATTTACATGTCTTATCTTATACCGGTTAAGTCCATATTTACACGTCATAATTTACATGTCACCCCACCTAACCCTCTAACCATACCCATGTCTTATTATGGTTAGTATTCCTTAATTCATTCCTTATGACGAATGGTGCATGACCTCCCATATTAGACCGAATGCTTTGTCGCCGCTGGATTTGCCGGGCGGTTCCGGGCAGTCTTACGCCACAAACCGGGTCTAACCTCGTGTCATTAACCATTGCACCTACAATTCATTCCTTTGACCTCACACATTAGACGTCCAATTGTGCCAACTGGATTTGTCGGGCGGTTCCGGGCAGTCTTACACCACAATTGCGCCTAACCTCGTGTCAAAGGTTTATTAATAATCGTATTTCATCCATACCCAATTTTCATGTCATGTATATCCAATTAAACATATAATCATGTTTATAATATTACCTATTCCAAATTGTCACTAATTACATATTAATTAGCCTTAATTACAAATTTACAATTATAGGCACTTTTATCAATTCCATGTAATTCATACCCAAATATGCCAATTTCACATATTATCCAATTATCCAAAATATCCAATAATATCCAATTTTCTAAATTTCCCATATTCCCAATATTCCACATCGTTCCCACGTATTCGCATTCGCGCGTATTTTTAATATAGGCTCGAAGGTAGCCTAGATCCACAAATAAAAGGAATAGGGGTAAGAAGAGAGAATCAATTCATAGAAAATTGGAATAAAACAACATCATGAAATAAAGAGGCATATAGACTGGCATAGAGGCATAATAAAAGATTCAACATGAATAAATTGATAAAAGGTATGAACTTTACGTAGAAACATAGGCATATGATGGCATGAATCAAAAAGGTGAAGACTTGGTGAGATTTTCATTACAAACATATATATGAATCCTTTTTACAACTTTTCATGTTACTTTAATCCCATTAAATTTGTGAAAATAACCGTACTCACCTTTTGTGGCTTAAGAAAAGGATTAACGAATTGAAATTGGTGTAGAAACGTTGCGGTGATGTTGATTGATCTTCTTTAATTGTTGTTGAAGCTCTAAACTTTGATTTGAATTGAGTATGAACACTTGAGATTTAATTTAGAGGCGGCGGCTAGGGTTTAAGAGAGAGCTTGGCAGAATAATGGTGTCATGGATAATATTTTATGAATTAGGGTTAGGTCTTAGGGTGTATATATAGATGTCTATGATTGATTAGAGCTCTTAGATTAACCCAGAGATCATCAGGACCACTCAGATGCAACATCAGCCCTTAGCGCGAATCGGGCTACGGGTTGACAGCCAAACACCCTGGATCGACCCCTAGTCGACCCAGCGAGGCTCGGGTCGACTCCAAATATAGTGCGGTTCGGCTATTCCCCCTCCCGATTTGCTGTTTTGAACTTTTTTTGAATATTTATTTATTTAATTTTTATATATATCTATATATAATTCTCTCATATGCATACAAACTTCAAGGCTTAATAACATCTTCATAAGGTATCCGTTTTGTGCAAACCAAATGTCTATCTTGACCCAAAATTTTGAGACCAACATAATAGCGCAACCCATTTCACTTAATTCTTCTTCTAAAAATTAAGTATACTTTAATTTGTGAATTTTAATGTTATAAAATTATGGGGTGTTACATTCTCCCCTCCTTCAAGGATTTCGTCCCCGAAATCTCCAAGTTAAGAAGAATGTGTCCTACCATCCAATCATCCATCTACTCAACCATCATCCACAAGCATCCATTGTCCTTAAAAGATTTCTAACGTTATATGAACATATGCAAAAGTGTGTGTATATGTTCCTTATCTAATGCAAAGATCAGGTGGTCCACTGATTCAGTCGACCTCCTTAATGCAAATAATGATAGTGTCGCGTATCCACCATGTATGCAAAGAACCCTATACATATCGTTACTACATGTGTGCACAACCATTCATTCAAATGCAACATCCATATGATAAGTCCATTTAATATACATCCATTTAACTAAATACATCCATTTATATGCAATATGAAAGTGACTGAGCCGATCTAGTGCCTAAAGCGTGTGTATATGTATCCACGAGCAACCACTAGAAAACACCTGCATCCACATGCATCCATCAATCATAACATGTCTCAAACACATGTTTCAACCATAGGACTACCCTATCAAAAGGTCAAAGACTTAAACGAGAGGATATACTAAAGATAGGACAAGTACAAGCTAAGCGATAAAGGAAAAATTAAAAGACATACCCTTGAAAAGAAAAGGGTACAATGAACGCATCTTCTCTTCCGTCTCTCAAGTAGCGTCGCTCTCATCATCTCCCCATTGCACTTTGACTAGCTTGACCTCTCAATTCCTCAACTTCTTAATCTGCGACCCAAGAATGCATGTAAGAGCTCGTCGAATCATCACAGCACGCTCTATTTCCACCTCTCTAAGCAAGCTCTTCCAAAACTCGCTAGTAAAGATAGGATCGCGATCGCTCACTATGCTAGAAGGAACACCATGCAAATGAACTATCTCTTGAATGTATACGGAGGCTAACCATGGAGCAGTCCTCTTACTCTTCACGGGAATGATATGGGCGCTCCTAGTAAGTCTGTCTGCCACGACCCAAATCCCCATATTAACCTTCCTCGATCTCGGTAACCCATCAACAAAGTCCATTGAGACACTCTCCCACTTCCATTGTGGGACCTCCAATGGGTGAAGCAACCCACCGGGCTTCTTTTGCTCTACTTTTACTTATTTGCACACCAAGCATCTAGCGACAAACTCGGCCACATCCTTCTTCATACCGGCCCAAAAGTAAACTCGTCTCATGTCCATGTACATCTTGTCCCCGCCGGGATGAATGGTCATCTTCGAACGATGTGCATCATCAAGAGTGGTCTTCCTCAAGTTCTTGTCTCGTGGTACACAAAGTCTACCATCCCTACGTAACTAACCCTTATCGTCTAGGGTATACCTACTGAGATGGCTCTATGACTCCCCTCTTATGAGCTTCTCTACTAACTCAACCAACTGTGGGTCATCTCACTGTGCCTCACCAATCCGTCCCAAAAGCGTAGGTCTGACCTCTAAGGATGCTAGCAAACGGGGTACAAAGTCAATGGAAGGTCTAAGGTCAAACATAGGGATAAACTCTAAGCTTCACCGCTCAATAAACAACAGACTCAAGGACAACCTTTTCCTACTTAAGGCGTCTGCCACCACGTTACCCTTGCCAGGGGTATATGCTATCTCGAAATCATAGGACGCTAAGAATTCCATCCACCTTTGCTGCCTTAAGTTCAAGTCCTTCTGAGAGAACAAGTATTTTAGCGATTTGTGGTCTGTGAACAATTCGAATTTCTCGCCAAGAAGATAATGGCGCCAAGACTTAAGCGCGAAAACAATAGTGGCCAACTCTAGGTCATGTGTAGGGTAATTTCTCTCATGCATTCTCAACTTCCTTCCTCCATAGGCTATTACCCTCCCCTCTTTCATTAAGACTGCGCCTAGTCCTGTCCCACAAGCATGAGTATAAATAGTAAATGGCTTACTCCCATCTGGCAACGCTAAGACTGGGGTTGTGGTCAAAGCTCTTTTTAAACGTTGGAACGCATCATCACAATTTACGTCCCACGTGAAAACTTGGTTCTTCTTCATCAAGCGTGTCAATGGGGCTGATATCATTGTGAAGTCCTTGATAAACTTCCTATAGTAGCCAGCCAACCCCAAGAAACTCCTCATCTCGGTAGCATTTTTAGGGACCATCCAACCTTGGATGGCCACCACCTTCACGGGATCCACAGCTATCCCTTCTTTGGAAACCACGTGCCCTAAGAATTTCACTTCCTTCCTCCAGAAGTGACATTTAGAAAATTTAGCTTTAAGGTTATGCACTCGAAGGGTCTCCAACACTTCCCTAAGATGTAGGGCATACTCTTCCTCGCTCTTAGAAAAGATCAAGATGTCATCCACAAAGACCACCACGAATTTATTAAGGTACTCCCTAAACACCCTACTCATCAAGTCAACAAAGTATGCGGGGGCATTTGTCAAACCGAAGGGCATTACAAACCACTCATAGAAACCGTCCGGAGTCCTAAAAGCAGTCTTGTCTATGCTTTCCTCAGCCACTCTCAACTGATGGAAACCAGTGGCTAAGTCCAACTGCGAAAATACAGAGGCGCCAACTAACTGATCGAAGAGATCGTCAATCCTCGGTAGTGGGTGCCTATTCTTCTTAGTAAGCTTATTAAATTCTCTATAGTCCACACAAAGTCTAAGGGACCCATTCGCCTTCGTGGCTAATACTACTGGAGCACCCTACTCCGATATACTACGTCTTATGAATCCCTTCTCAAGCAACTCCCCTACTTTCTTATTGAGCTCCCTCCTCTCACGAGGAGCCATGTGGCGTACTTGCAGAGATACTGGTTTTGCATTGTCTACAAGATAAAAACGAAAGTCTATCTCACATTTTGGGGGTAGACGCCTCACCTCATTGAAGACATCAACATATTCAAGGACTATATGAACAGAATGTAAATCATCATTGGATGCGTCAAGTGACTCAAGATAACTAAGCATCACCGATCCTCCAGGGTCACAAGAAATTTCAAGGGTCTTTCCACTACGAGTCAACAATTTTACTACCCTTCGTTCACAATCTAGGATGACACCGTATCTGGCTAGCCAATCCATCCCTAGAATCAACCCATAGCCCATGAAACCAAGCACAAAAGCATTACATTCAAAACCAACGCATAAGATAGACAATCTCAAATCCCTACAAACCATGGATAAATGAGCCGACCCACTAATAGGATTTGAGACTACAATGGGATCTACAATGAGACTAGTATTTAAGTGCAGTGTTTCAACTAATGATGTAGAGATAAACGAATGTGATGTGCCAGAATCGAATAAAGTACGGACATGATGATCAAACAAGAAAATCAAACTTTCGGCAGAAATTTTTCTACCTTCTTCCTGTCCCGGAGTCATGAGAGCGTGAACCTGCCCTCCCGAAGTAGAACCTGCCCTCTTCCCTTGCTTCTTAGGACAGTCCTTCACAGCATGACCTGCATCACCACAATGATAACAAGCGAACTTCTTCTTTTTCCTACAGTCTTTCTTCAAATGGTCGGGTTTCCCACAGTCGTGACACTTCCTCTTTTCTTTACCACCTTTCTTTTGTTGTTGGGCTTTCTTTGGATCCTCCTTCTTATCTTGCGGCCTAAAAGTACTTACATCCTTCTCTTCTTCATGCATGTATGCCATATCAACAAGCTTTTCATACGTAGCCCCCATTGGAATGTGGGACATAGCCAAACTGTGATGTGGTTCATTTAGACCCTTTGCAAACCTCAAGGCCTTCTTGTGAGGCGTATTCACCAACTCTAGCCCAAATATCGCCAACTTATTAAATTCGGTCACATACTCCTTCACGGTCAAGTTTTTCTGCTTCTATGTCAAGAACCTCTCCATGTACATACTCTCCTCAGCTTGAGAAAGAAATTTCAACTCAAACCTTCCCCTAAAATTTGCCCATGTCTCCACAGCACGCTCTCCATTAGTAACCTCCCACCAAAACGAAGCTTCATCCTTCATCAACCAAGCAGCCAATTGGACCTTCTTACAATCATCCAAATCAAAAATGCCAAACAGATCCTCCACTTCTTTTAACCAATTTCTAGCTTCAACGAACATTTCAGACCCACTAAAAGGTTTTCCACCCATTGAACGAAAGTCTTTACATATCTTGGAGAAAGCATCTCCACGCGGAGGAATGACTGGAGCTGGGGGAGGAGGAACGTCGGCCGGACCTGCGGTAGCGGCCCTAGCCTCGAGATATTGACGAAACCAACCGGGTACATGAACACCCTCTGGTATCTCAGATGCTCCAGACATGCTGAAAAGAAAAAGAAAGAGTTTCAAAACAAGGGAAGCGAAAGAGAGATGTATGGCTTGTGGGGATTATGCCCTTTAAAGTAAACTTTCCTTGAAAATAGCTTCTTTAAAACAAGTTTTTGAAAATACTTTCTAGGAAAATAATATTTTTGAAAACATTTTTCAAAACATTTTATCTGTTCTTGTAACTATAGCTCTGATACCACGTGTAACACCCCATGTCCATTAATGCCACCTACAAAGGGAATGCATCAATGTCCATGAAGCGTTATTGTTGTATAGGATAGATAAATTAAAAGAATAAATAATTAAACAACACAGCGGAAGATAAAACTTATTTCATAGCATCAAAACTCAAAACAAGCTTACATAAGTAGTTCCCAAAACCATTACAACATGATCAATAGTCTTTTCCAAAAACTTCAAAGTACATAAAGAAGCAAATACTTAAATAACATAAATGCATAAATCCCCACTAAACATAAGCAAATCCATAAAGATGAGAGAGTCCAAAGCGATACATCTACTCTTTTCAAGCAACTGAAAGAAATCGGCACTAAGTTGTAGTATTCCCTCCTTGCAAACCTGAGGACGGAAAGAAAGAAAAGAGGCAGAAACAAACGAGTCAGACATAAAGTCTGGCGAGTCTAGTAATTTTAACAAATAATAGGTAAGGTAAATGATCAAGACATAAATAGGCATCAAGATATGGCTGTAACTTAGATAAGGTAGATAAAAAAGGATGGACAAGATGATTTCGTTCCTAAGTACTAAGACAATCCTACACCTTGGCTAAGCGAACAACCCTCCAAGTACTAACCCCGTAGACCGAAGTCAACATCAGACTAGCACCCAAAGGACTATCCAACTCAACCAACATGTATTTCGTTACACCGCACTTTTGCTAAGTTACACCACATTGCTTAATTACACTGCACATCTACTAGTCTCTTTTTACTAGAGGTTGATCCCTTCCCACTAACTGCACCCACATGACAAACTTGGTAGTTACTTGTACCTATCTGCTATTGTAGGTGGCGGCTTGCTCCTACCACCACTTAGGTACCCTTAATCTACCCATTCGATCGGCTCCCTAAACCCCGTAGGCACCCGTGCTGGCCCTACAATAGGGTGTATCACTCCCCAAACTGGCAACCCCAATACCGACATAAAATGCACGGCCATACCTACACGATGCAACAACGTCTTACCTACCAGCCCAGACCTATGCACGCACATGAACCCGTTGGACTCGCGTTGGCACCGCTATTCACGTTTTGACCTCTTACATTCAAGTCCAGTAAGCGTGCCCCAACCCCGGCCTAGTACCGGGCTTAGATACTCAAACGGGTTACTAGTTGAAACGGGTCCCCCATCCGACACAAGCTTCCTACCTATGCTTGGTCCCCACTAGGTTTTCCTCCCACTTAAGCATTTTAATTTAAATGTCCATGTCTTACACATGCTGTGGTTAAGTCCATACTTACATGTCATAATTTACATGTCTTATCTTCTACCGGTTAAGTTCATATTTACATGTCATAATTTACATGTCACCCCACTTAACCCTCTAACCATACCCATGTCTTATTATGGTTAGTATTTCTTAATTCATTCCTTATGACGAACGGTGCATGACCTCCCATATTAGACCGAACACTTTTTGGCTGCTGGATTTGCCAGGAGGTTCCGGGCAGTCTTATGCCACAAACCGGGTCCAACCTCATGTCATTAACCGTTGCACCTACAATTCATTCCTTTGACCTCTCGCATTAGACGTCCAATTGTGGCAGCAGGATTTGCCGGGCGGTTCCGGGCAGTCTTACGCCACAATTGCGCCTAACCTCGTGTCAAAGATTTATTAATAATCGTATTTCACCCATACCCAATTTTCATGTCATGTATATTCAATTAAACATATAATTATGTTTATAATATTGCCTATTCCAAATTGTCACTAATTAATTAGCCTCAATTACAAATTTACAATTATAGCCAATTTCATCAATTCCATGTAATTCATACCCAAATATGCCAATTTCACATATTATCCAATTATCCAAAATCTCCAATAATATCCAATTTTCCAAATTTCCCATATTCCCAATATTCCACATCGTTCCCACGTATTCGCATTCACGTGTATTTTTAATATAAGCTTGAAGGTAGCCTAGATCCACAAATAAAAGGAATAGGGGTAAGAAGAGAGAATCAATTCATAGAAAATTGGAATAAAACAACATCATGAAATAAAGAGGCATATAGACTGGCATAGAGGCATAATAAAAGATTCAACATGAATAAACTGATAACAGGTACAAACTTTACATAGAAACATAGGCATATGATGACATGAATCAAAAAAGTGAAGACTTGGTGAGATTTTCATTACAAACATATATATATATATATATATATATATATATATATGAATCCTTTTTACAACTTTTCATGTTACTTTAATTCCATTAAATTTGTGAAAATAACTGTACTCACCTTTCGTGGCTTAAGAAAAGGATTAACGAATTGAAATTGGTGTAGAAACGTTGCAGTGATGTTGATTGATCTTCTTTAATTGTTGTTGAAGCTCTAAACTTTGATTTGAATTGTGTATGAACACTTGAGATTTAATTTAGAGGCGGCGACTAGGGTTTAAGAGAGAGCTTGTCAGCATAATGGTGTCATAGATAATATTTTATGAATTAGGGTTAGGTCTTAGGGTGTATATATAGATGTCTAGGATCAATTAGAGCTCTTAGATTAACCCAGAAATCATCAGGACCACTCAGATGCAACATCAGCCCTTAGCGTGAATCGGGCAACGAGTTGACAGCCAAACACCCTGGATCGACACCTAGTCGACCCAGCGAGGCTCGGGTCGACTCCAAATATAGTGCGGTTCGGCTATTCCCCCTCCCGATTTGATGGTTTGAACTTTTTTTGAATATTTATTTATTTTTTATATATATCTATATATATTTCTCTCATATGCATACAAACTTCAAGGCTTAATAACATCTTCATAAGGTATCCGTTTTGTGCAAACCAAATGTCTATCTTGACCCAAAATTTTGAGACGAACATAATAGCGCAACCCATTTCACTTAATTCTTCTTCTAAAAATTAAGTATACTTTAATTTGTGAATTTAAATGTTATAAAATTATGCGGTGTTACAATATATATATATATATATATATATATATATATATATGTGTGTGTGTGTGTGTGTGTGTGTGTGTGTGTGTAATGCACAAACCCAAATCTACATACTTTCCAATTTATGTCCCTAGTCCATATTCGCCCATTTCAATACAAGTTATATGAAAATCCATATTCGCACATTTCCCAATGTATGCCTAAAATTCATATTCACATGCGTCCCAATTTATGTCCTAAATTAGTACTTACACATGTCCCAATTTATGCTCAAATTATATTTTCCAACGTTTGCCTAAATTCATATTCATATTATCCAACACAATATATGCCCCCAAATTCATATTCGTATATTTCCAAATTTTATGCCCAAATTTAGATCCATATTTTTCAATACCAATTATGCCCCAAATTATGTCTTTCCCAATCATTCCCAATTTCGCATGTTCGCATTTTTCAGCGTTAGGCCTAGGCTCGAAGGTAGCCTGGCTATATAAAAATAAAAAGGGAAAAAGAGGGAGAGAAGAGATCAAGAATAGGCGTAATAACAAATCAATAATAAACTGATAGAAATAGGCATAAACTGAATAGGTATATTATGACAAGATTTAACATGGTGGCGATATGAACATATAAAAGCAGATCTGATAATTATGTCATAATAGAACAGATTAGGCACCAATTCAAGATCCAATTTTTATATACATATCAAGATTACTATTTAAATATTCAAATCTAAAAATAACATGAACTCACAGTGAATAGATCTAAGGAAATGGATCCAAATTACTGCGAAGAACATGTTGAATAAGTTGTTGTAGCCATCGCTGAATTTGTTGTAGCAATCTTTGAATATGTATAATCTTCTTTGAATTGATTTAGAAGAAGAAAGGCCATTTTAGTTTTCGTTGCAGCAGAGCTTCGCCGTCAGCATTATTTTCAGATAAATAAAACCTAGGTCTGAGGTCCTTTATATAGCCTAAGGTTCAGTGAATCTTGCTCAGAAAGGTGTCTAGATACAAAACGAAGTATTTCGCCTAGATTTGTCAGGGGTGGGTCGACCCTCCTTTGAGTGGGTCGACCTATGGGTCGACCCCCCATTGGGTAGGTCGACCCCCCTTTGAGTGGGTAGACCCCCCTGAGCGGGAAATCTGCCGCCTTCCCAACTTTCAAATTTTGAACTGAATTTCGAATTTCTGGACCCATTTTTGAATTTGTGAACCTATTATAAATATATATATATACATATATATTCTTCCTGTGCGTATACAAACTTCAAACCTTAATAACTTCTTCATATGATGTCCGATTTACACAAACCAGGTGTCTATCTTGACCAGAATTTCGAGATGGACACAATGCGCAGTCCATTTTACTTAATTCTGAATATTAAATTAAGGTTTACTTAATACATTGTTAACAGTGTATTTCAAACTAATTATTCTTTATTTCATCATCTTTAGTGTCGTTAAATTCCAGGGTGTTACATTCTCCTCTATTCAAAGGATTTCGTCCCCGAAATCTCTAAGTCAAGAAGAACGTATCCTAACATCCAACAATCATACATTCATCTAACAATCACATGCATCCATTGTCCTTAAAGAATTTCTATTTCTTTTATGAACATATGTAATAGTGTGTGTATATGTCCGTAAACTAATGCGAAAGATCAGGCGGTCTACTGATTCAGTTGACCTCCTTAATGCAATGTATGTTTGTGCCATGCAACCAAAATGTATGCGAATCATCCTAATCCATGTAAGTTCTATATGCGTGCACAATCATCCATCGAAATGCAACATCAATGTAACGATAATCCATAAAAATTTAAAATGTACAAACATCAATATGTTATATGTAAGTGATTGAGCAGATCTAGTGCCTATTGTGTGTGTATACGCATCCATAAGCAATCACTAGCAACCACTTGCATCCATCAAACATAACATGTCTCAAACACATGTTTACATTCATTAGTTTTCTACCAAAAGACTCGATCAATAGGAGATATTTAAATGATAGATACAGGTATTAATTCAAAGCTTGGAAAAAGAAGTTAAGACATATTCTCGAAAAGGCAAGGATATGAAGCGTGAATCTTGTCTTCAGCCTCCCAAGTAGCATTTTCGCGGCCCTTTCCCTATTGCACTCTTATTAGCTTCACTTCTTTGTTGCATAATTTCTTAACCTCCGATCCAAGAATGCAAGTTGGAACTCGTCCTATCATTGCTTCCTTCTCTACTTTCATTACATCTCGCAAGTTTGGCTCCACTACCTCGAACTCTATACATTTTATCTCTGCCTGGATGAATAGTCATCTTAGAATGATGGGCTTCCTCAAGGACTATCTTCCATAGGTTTCCCATCCCGATATGACTCACCTATCAATCCTCTTCTCAAGTAGCTCCCTTATTTGCTTATCAAGTTCCCTCTTTTCTTTTAGGAGTCACAAGTCGCAAATCATCGATAGTTATATCAAGAGGTTCTAGGAGACTAAGAATGACAGACCCCTTTAGGGTCATAAGAAATCTCGAGAGTCTTTCTATGGAAAGTCAGAAGTCTAACGACCCTCCTCTCACAATCTAGAATAGCTCCATATATGGTTAACCCATCCATCCTAGAATCAAACCGCATCTTATGAAATCAAGAACATATGCATCGCAATCAAACTCGACACCTAACACAGAGATTCTCAAACCACGACAAGTCATTGATAAATGAGACGTGCCTCCACTGGGGTTTGAGGCAATAACGGGATCCAAAACCATACTAGTATCTAGGTGAAGAGACTCAACTAAAGGAACAGTTATAAAAGAATGTGAAGCGCCAGGAAAAGAATCCTAATAGGATGATCAGAAATAGAAATAATTCCTTCAATGGAAACTTTCCTACCCCTATCCTATCCACCAGCTATGAGAACATTAGCTTGCCCCCTAGAAGTTCCTGCCCTCTAGCCTTGTCTTTGTTTCTTCGAGCACTCCTTAATGAGGTTTCCTGCCTTACCAAAGTGGTAACAAACGCCTTTTCTCTTTCTACAATCCTTTCCGATGACCCGCCATTCCGAAATTATGGTATTTCCTCTTTTCTTTTTTGGGTTGTGCTCCGTAGCCCCAACTCCCTTATACTTCTTTTTACCATCCTTGTTCAACATGCTAACAAGTCTCTTGAAAGCTGCCTCCATCACACGGAAATCCTTACGAGGCTTGAGAGAAAATAAGACGCTGGTGAAACCACTACAGCTAAAGATGGAGGTTGGGCACTTCTTTGCCCTTCGACATGTACCATAGTTTTAACATGCCTACGGAAACGGAACCATGCCGAAATAGGGATACCCTTTCAAGAGGAAACGGTTCCCCGATCAAAAAGGAAAATAAATCAAGTGGAGAATCGAGAAGATATTTATGGCTTTGGGAAATGTGCTTTTCAAAAATAGACTTTTTATTTTAAAATACTTTGTTTTGAGACCTTTTTGAAAACCATTTTGCAAAATATTTTATCCGATCTTATAACCATATGCTCTGATACCAAATGTGACACCCCACGTCCGTTAATGTCACTCAATAAGGGAATGCATTAAGTTTCGTGAAGCGCTATAGATAAATAAGAACATAATAGCACAAGACAGACATGTATAGCAGCGGAATTAAAAACTTTATTTAAATCAAAGCATCATGGCCCCATATACTGAGTGTACATCATAAGTAATCAATTACATTAATAATTTGTCTTGCCAAAAATATCAGAGTACAAAAGCATAAAACCTTATTTCTCTTGCAAAGCCATAAGAGAGTTAACAGAAGTCAAAGCAGTATATCTATATCCAAAATCCAAGCTAAGATGAAAGAATCCAAATCAACTCTAAGCACTTCCACCCTGAGAACCTTGGGGGGGAGGGACGGAAGAGAGAGAAAAGGAAACAAAAAGGGTTAGACATAAAGTATGGCAAGTCCAGTTACTTTTAAATATAAATAAATAAAAGTATCATGGCGGGTATATAAAACTGGAAGAACAAGATAACAGTAACAATAACAAGTGTGAACTGAGCAAGATAAGATGAACATGATATATTGCGCTTCTCAAATACATTTCTCTGCACCGCGCAGATACTAGTATATCAGAAATAGAATGATCCCTACTAATATTGTTCCATTGCATTTTCTTGATTATTAGGTTACTCGGGTTAATAGCACTCAAGACTTATACTCGCATCGTACCCATTTACTTTCCCATAGATTCACCTAATACAATATGTGTAGCTCTCTCTCAATATTGAGATACACCCCACGGTACCTCACTCGCACGGTCTTCACCGTAATGAACACAGTCCCTCATCCTACGCCAGAGTGACGTATAGATCTATATATAAAACATTACGTTCCGTATATATTTATCATTACTATGCTACGTAAGTGTATGGACTGCCACCATCGATTGAATCTGATTCCTTATTGGAATAATTCCCTCTAGTCTACGATACACCACCCAGAGTAGATATGCATGCATCTAGACTGTCCCACGTATGTACTGTAATTGTAGCTCGATGCCTCAATCGCACATCCTATAATGTGCACCGAGTTCCGTGGTAGGGCGATACAAGAAACACGGAACTCGGTCGGGAGCTTTTCCATATCTGTACAAGCCCATCTTTAAAGATCCTCTATATACAGATATACCTAGGGTCTTTTTTCGTGGTGGCTAAGGCCCCACCTCGGCCCCTCCCTCAACTAGTAAAGACTACAAGAGCTAAGCGACCACCCCTAATAATAACCAATCTAAACGTCCATGTGGCGTCTACCTTCAACCTTGTACCTCGATAGTGAAAGGCGAAATGGTATCTTGGGTTTAGCTCTAGTCTTTCGCATCCCGCTGGCTGTCGATGACGGATATCCGATGGTCTACTATCCTTGTTGGTCGTGACCCTCTCTACCTCCTCGTGAGGCAACTGTTGAATCACCCTGGTGTCACCTTATCATGGGTTTCTGACTGCATAGCTACATCTGCAATTAAGGCTCACCCACCTAGTAGTTACACGCAGACCCAACCTCTGCGAGTACAGCTTAAGATATCAGTCATCGCACAGAGGACTACTAGGAGCTCCTTACGTACTTCAGGAAGCCGCGTGCTTCCCCTTCCCATTCCTTTGGAGCCATCATAACAATTAGATGAATGTGCGCTCCCCTCGTGTCTTATAACACCTTGATGATCTACCCTGTTGGGTTATTCACCCTTAAACGTACAGACTAGTCCAAGCGACTTTCTTTAATATGTTGTTAGACCCTATGGCTAAACATTCTTTTACGCACTTGCCTTACCTCATTGGGTTTCCATTTAACTTGGTTATTCCCATTCATGTTGAATTCTTATTCAAATTACCAAGTTTCTCTTGCTTATTAATTTCAATCATATAACTTAATCCATTTAAGTTTATTAATAAGCCCACAACATGTTGTTTTCTAGATTGTGGCCCAAGGTCTGTAATCCACAATCTATTTTATATTCTTGCTTGGTTACATTATTACAATAACATGTTCTCCTTAATACGTTATTAAGTATATCTCAATTCACATGTTTCCTAATAACTTACCATTTATGATTAAATAAAACTTATTTATTTTACAAGTTTTCCTTATTCTCTCATTTAATCATAAATTCAATTTACACCATTACTACAACTTATCATTGTATACTTAGACGATTATTATGCATATCTAATTCTATCATTTCTACAAGTTATGCTTACCCTACAAGGATGTTTTTAATTACATAACTTTATTATATTTTGCACCGGTTAATTACATCACCCTGGTGTCACCTTGTCACAACATTCTGACTGCATAGCTATATCTGCAGTCAATGCCCACCCACCTAGTAGTTACACGCAGACCAAACCTCTACGAGTGCAGCCTAAGACATCTGTCACCGCACAGAGGACTACTAGGAGCACCTTACGTACTTCAGGAAGCCGCGTGCTTCCCCTTCCCATTCCTTTGGAGCCGTCATAACAATCAGATGAATGTGCGCTTCCCTCGTGTCTTATAACGCCTCAATGATCTACCCCGTTGAGTTATTCACCCTTAAATGTACGGACTGTTCCAAGCGCCTTTCATTAATATGTTGTTAGACCCTGTGTTTAAACATTCTTCTACGCGCTTGCCTTACCTCACTGGATTTTCATTTAACTTGGTTATTCCCATTCATATTGAATTCTTATTAAAATTACCAAGTTTCTCTTGCTTATAAATTTCAGTCATATAACTTAATCCATTTAAGTTTATTAATAAGCCCACAATATGTTATTTTCTAGATTATGGCCCAAGGTCTGTAATCCATAATCTATTTTATATTCTTGCTTGGTTACATTATTACAATAACATGTTCTCCTTAATACGTTATTAAGTATATCTCAGTTCACATGTTTCCTAATCACTTACCATTTATGATTAAATAAAACTTATTTATTTTACATGTTTTCCTCATTCTTTCTCATTTAATCATAAATTCAGTTTACACCGTTACTACAACTTATCATTGTTTACTTAGCAGATTATCACGCATATCTAATTCTGTCATTTCTATAAGTTATGCTTACCCTACAAGGGTGTCTTTGATTACATAACTTTATTATATTTTCCACCGGTTATGTATACCACTAGGTGTCTTTAATTTCATAACCTTATTATATTTTCCACGGGTTATGTATACAACTAGGTGTCTTTAATTACATAACCTTATTGGGTTAAGTTTATGGGCCTATATTGGGTTAAGTTTATGGGTTAATTACATAACCTTATTGGGTTAAGTTTATGGGTTAATTACATAACCTTATTGGGTTAAGTTTATGGGTCCGGGCAGTCTTATTCCACAGTTGGGTCTAACCTCGTGTCTTAGCCCGATTCATATTTGCACACTTAGACCTCTCACATTATGTTCAACATTAGTGGCTGCTGGATATGCCGGTTGGATCCGGGCAGACTTCCACCACTAATGCAACCTAACCTCGTGTCATAAGTGCAATTACAATTCCTAATTGTAATTACTAGACATTCCATTTTTATCCAAATCTACCTATGTCATTATAGGTGATTGTTTCTTTTTTACCCCATAATTAATTATATTCCCAATTAACTATTCAAATCATAGACTTTTACACCCCTTTACAATTCACCTTTTAATTAAGCACCATATGCTCTTTTTCCCAAGTTATAAGTCAAGGCATATACATATGTTATGCACAAACCCAAATCTACATATTTTCCAATTTATGTTCCTAGTCCATATTCGCCCATTTGAATACAAGTTATACCCAAATCCATATTTGCATATTTTCCAATGTATGCGTAAAATTCATATTCACATACGTCGCAATTTTTGTCCCAAATCGGTACTTACACATGTCCCAATTTATGCTCAAATTATATTTTCCAACGTTTTCCTGAATTCATATTCATATTATCCGACACAATATATGCCCCCAAATTCATATTCGTATATTTCCAAATTTCATGCCCAAATTTAGATCCATAATCTCAAATACCAATTATGCTACATATTTTCCAATACCAATTATGCCCCCAAATTATGTCTTTCCCAGTCGTTCCCAATTTCACTTGTTCGCATTTTTCAACGTTAGGCCTGGGCTCGAAGGTAGCCTGGCTATATAAAAATAAAAAGAGAAAAAGAGGGAGAGAAGAGAATCAAGAATAGGCATATTAACGAATCAATAATAAACTGATAAAAATAGGCATAAACTAAATAGGCATATTATGACAAGATTTAACATGGTGGCGATATGAAAATATAAAAGCAGATCTGATAATTATGTCATAATAGAATTGATTAGGCACCGATTCAAGATCCAGTTTTTATATATATCAAGATTACTACTTAAATATTCAGATCTAAAAATAACATGAACTCACAGTGAATAGATCTAAGGAAATGGATCCAAATTACTGCGAAGAACATGTTGAATAATTTGTTGTAGCCATCGCTGAATTTGTTGTAGCAATCTTTGAATATGTATAATCTTGTTTCAATTGATTTAGAATAAGAAAGGCCATTTTAATTTTTGTTGCAGCAGAGCTTAACTGTCAGCATTATTTTTAGATAAATAAAACCTAGGTCTGGGGTCCTTTATATAGCCTAGGGTTCAATGAATCTTGCTCAGAAAGGTGTCCAGATACAAAACAAAGTATTTTACCCAGATTTTTCAGGGGTGGGTCGACCTACGGGTCGACCCCCCTTTGGCCAGGTCGACCTATGGGTCGACCCCCCTTTGAGTGGGTAGACCCACCTGAGGGGGAAATCTTCCGCCTTTCCAAATTTCAAATTTTGAACCGAATTTCGAATTTCTGGACCCATTTTTGGATTTCTGAACCTATTATATATATATATATATATTCTTACTGTGCGCATACAAACTTCAAACCTTAATAACTTCTTCATACGATGTCTGATTTACGCAAACCAAGTGTCTATCTTGACCAGAATTTCGAGACGGACGCAATGGCGCAGTCTGTTTTACTTAATTCATTGTTAACAGTGTATTTAAAACTAATTATTCTTTATTTCATTATCTTTAGTGTCGTTAAAATTCCGAGGTGTTACAAAAGGGGTTTCTTAACTACTATTTCTAAATCCTTTATACAAGGTTATTTTTCTTTGTCTAAGTTCTCTTTTACACTAATTCATCCATATCTATGTCTGAACTAAAATCTTAGTCCAGTGCTTCCTTTGTGCCAAATGTATATATATATTCCTAATCCATTTTCCTTCTTGTATTATAAGGCTTTGTGTAACAATCTAAATTTTAATACGAAATGTTTAATTAAAAAATTACAAATTAAAATATAATGTATAAAGCTATGGGGAATTGGGCTATATGGTTTGCGCCATTGTGTTCGTTATGATTTTCAGGCTCGGGTAGACATTTGGTTTGCATTGAACAGACTAAATTTGAAGAGGATATAGCAAATAGAAGATTGAAATTCAAATTCGAAATTAAATATAAACATATATATTTTAATTATGTTTTAACTGGAATGGCCCAGTCCCTAGCCAAGTCGACCCAGGTCATACATGGGTCGACCCCTGTGTCAACCCACCTAGGTAATGGGTCAGCCCAGTAAAACAAGCCAAGCACGATTTTGTGCCTGGTAGGAAATAAAAATGGACAGATTTTTATTTTTGGTTTAAAGGGAAATGTATATGGCTAAGGATTGTTGATATAACCAATCTGGATAGACCCAAGGACACAACGGTTCAGATTGAACACCTAATATCTAAGGGCCGAGGGTCTTCTACTCCAACTATAAATAAGCCTCCATCCCTCCCCTATTCCTCACAACTCTTCTCTTCTCCCCTATTCTATGCAATTTTTTTGGAAATAATGAAGTTTTTAAATAAAACCCTTTTATTTAATTATGGAGAGTATTTACACACATATTTGTGAGGATTGTTTACACATACTACGGAGTCCTACTGAGGCCATATAGGAAGCAATTGTTAGTGAGATCACTACAATTATTTATATTTCTGATAAGTTAAAGTAAAATTTGTATAATAGTAGTTGTAGAGGTTTTCAGATTTGAATTATTTACAGATTAATTATTTATAGTTTTCTTTCAGATCTAAATTATTTGCAGTTTACTTCAAGATTCAGTTTGTTTATAGTTTATTTGCAAATTCTATTTGTTCCTACTTCTTTTTTGTAAATCTTTCTATCTATTTCTATAGTTTCTTTTTAGTTAATATTCAGATTTATATGAATTATTATGTTCAAATTCCTTTTCCCTTTTATATTTTCTAGTTTTGCAGTTTATTTTGGTTATGCCCAAATATGCCGAAAAGGCATATGAATATAGTTGAATTTGGCATAGATCTATATGTCTAATAACCTATGATGGATCATTATTCTTTTTCTTTTATTCTGCGCTTGGATTGAGTAAATATAATTGATTTGGAATAATTGAACTGGGGATAATATTGGACATACTGAAAAATAGAACTAAAAAGGGAATATTGGATTAAATCTGACTTGGACTGTATAAATGCATATAGCACAAATTATGATAGAAATTGGACTTTAATCTGTATTTGCATAAGTATGATAATTGGAAAATCATAATAAACATGTAGGGTTTATTTGCAAATAATAGCATGAAGGGAATAATTGAAAGGACAGATAAGCTTTAATGTGAACATATTGACTTAAAGAATTAAGTTATGAGCGTAAGCTTTAATATAAACACATTGACTGTAAATGGTTAAGTTACGAGCTTAAGGCTTATATGAACATATTGACTTAAGTTACGAGCAAATAGGCTTTAATATGAAAATATTGACTTAAGTTACGACCGAGTAGGCTTTAATATGAACATATTAATTTACAAGAAGTAAATTACGAGCTTGAATGGTATATGGGCGGATAAATCAAGTGGTGATTCAGACCGAATATTATTTGTTGGTTGAGTCCATTCCATGCAACATACTCTTTTTATTATTTTCGGTCTCAAGTAGTAGGGAAGAGCGTGCACCATGCTATGTTGTGGTTGTAAGTTGGTCCAAATAGAGGTGGTGCAGGTGTGTTTAAATAGGTCATTGTGCTTGCATTGGTCCGATGAAGGAAGATAACACAAAATAACACATATGGATAAGGTTATGTATTTTCCTGAGAGGCTAGGGCCTGATAAACCCAAACCCATAGTAGGCATATATTATTCACACTTTGGTTAGCAACCAATCGAATGGTAGTGTTATGAAATTTCTTTCTAATTATTTATATTATTCCAAATCTGTAGAAGTGCAAAACCACCATCATTATCAAATCTTCTGAATGAGAACATCAATCTTTTATGTCATTTCTATTATCTTTGTTCTTATTTGTTCACTTTTAGGTATACATGAACACTTACCCTTTTATGACACTAGAACTGTTATTTTATCTATTTTCCTTTACTTATCAATCGTGCTAGTAATCATAACAACTCACTAGACTTTATGTCTGACCCTTTTTCTTCCCTTCTTTCTCTTTTCTTCCCCCAGGCTCTCAAGGAGTAAGCACATAGTTTGGATTGGCTAGCTAATTCTATCTTGGAAGACTCATGTGGAAGATGTATAGCTTTCTGTTTTATTTCCACGGTTTAGTTATTTATTTTTACTATTTAGGAGGATATTAATAAAGGGACAGTTTAGCTCAGATCCAGTTTAGGTTTCAAATAAAAAAGCTTCCTGCTAAAAACTTTATAAATTAAGTCCTTGCTTTTCGAAAATCATCAAAAAAACAATAAAAACCATAAAAGAAGTTCAAACTTTGAAATTTAGTTCAACACATAATCATCCTCAAACTCATGTAAGAAAATTACAAAAAATGATTTGAAAAAAAAAATCACGTAATACTGAATTTCGGTAATTTTTCATTCGTAGCAATTATTTCAAAAACTTGCTGGCTTTCACACGATTTTTTCTAATTTTCTTCAAAATTTTAAATTCAAAACCTACATTTATTTAAACATCGAAGTATCGCAGTAAAATCATTAAAAAATTATTAAAATTGCATATGAATTAAAAATTATTCATCTTCAGTAAATTGCTAAAAAATGCAATAATTTACAATATTTGCAAAGATATATGCAACTTTTCCATATAGTACACTATACTGTAAAAGAGTTGCAGCAAAGTCCGCAATTATTTATAATAATTGCAGACATTAGTGCAACTATTCTTCCTTCTTTTAATACATGCAGTACACTATATGAGTAATTGCAGAAGTATCTGCAACTATTCACAAAAATTGCTGATCCTTTAGTAATTTTTTTTGTAGAATCCTTCCATGAATATTTAATTTTTTTTTGATTTTCTTATATAGTAGCACGAAAAATAAAATAAAAACACGTCGCTACAAGAAATAAACCCGCTTTACATGCAAAGTTACAAAAGGATGCACACTGAATAAAGTTTAAAAAATAGGGATGCCTTCCTAATTTCCACATTAATAAATATGTACTCTGATGTTATGCTTTTCTGGATGAGCGAGACAAGATACTATGAAACAATTTGGTTTGCATAAATAAATGGTTTTATTACTTAAATGTAAATTGTCTTCTTCTTTCACTGTAAATTTATATGTTTATGTCTTGTGGAATCTTAGAATCTATGATGTTTTATGTTTTTATACCCATAATGCTCCATATTCCTTAACATAATTCTACATTAGGATAACATTGAGGGATGTGGGTTATCACATTTGGTATCAAAGCCTAAGGTTACGAGATCACTAAACTTTTGTTTTAAAAGAAAGTGTTTTGAAAAGAAAACCTATTTTTCAAAAGGCAAAAGTTATTTTTGAAAATAAAATATATCCCTCTAGTTAGTTACAACTTTCCTTTCATTCCTTCGAATTCTAAATTTCAATCCTTTCTTTTGCACAACATGTCGGGAGCCTCTAATCTTCCTGAGGGAGTTCCTACACCCAGTTGGTTCCATAGATACTTAGAGGTTATAACACCCGCTGAGGGATAAGAACATGCACAGGTTCCAACACCCGCTGCGGTGGTTCCACCTAACCCATCTGTAACTGTGAATTTTTCTAAGCTTTGTAAGGGATTTATAACTTAGGCAGTAAGGCTTTTATGGGTACCGAGACATTTGTGGAGGCGCGCTCTTAAACTAGAGATACAGAGAGGATTTTTGAGTTGTTGGAACTTGAGGATAGGATGAGAGTTCGACTTACAGCTTGGCAAATTGAGGAAGTGGCCTCTTTTTGGTGGGAGACTGTAGAGGCTGATAGGAAGCTATGGATTAGACTGAATTCAGAAATAGGTTCAACAGGAAGTTTCTATAATCTACTGAGAAAGGAGTACAATTGGAGCGGTTTTTGAATTTGAAGCAAGGAAGTCTGTCAGTAAAAGAATACATCAATCGTTTCAACGAGTTATCAAGATTTGGCATAATTTGGTTAATATAGCTAACAAGAAGGCTATTTGATTTGCAAGAGAGTTGAATCAACCTCTCCAAGGCTTTGCGATGACTCACATTCCTATATGAGTGACTTACAAGGCTTTTCTTGAGATGGAATTGATGCATATGAATATAAGAAG
Source organism: Allium sativum (assembly GCA_030737875.1). NCBI lineage: Eukaryota > Viridiplantae > Streptophyta > Magnoliopsida > Asparagales > Amaryllidaceae > Allium > Allium sativum. The sequence goes on from CM060913.1 coordinate 10,617,177, forward strand.
GAAGAAGTCAAGGATGATAAGAGTGGAGAATCCAAGTCTTATGGTCCTACAAATAGATGGTGGGATTCGAAGAACAAGAAAAAGCAAGCTGAGAATCCATAGAAATGGAAGATCAAGACCATGTTAAAGTGTCATGGGTGTGGGGTAGCAGGGAATCTCAATAAGTATTACAAGAAGTCAAAGGGTTGTGTCGATGGCTCAGGTGCATGTGTTAGAGGCACCTCCGACTAGTGGTGACCCGGACAGAGGTAGGAAAGTTTCTGTTGAAGGTTTGATCTCTGTATTTGATTTCCCTGTATGCACCCTTTTAGATTCTATAGCTTCTTATTTTTTTTCTAGTACTTTGGTTGACTATTTGCACTTAGAAATCTCACTAGTTACCGATCCCATAGTAGTTTCAAACTCTATAGACGGTTCAGTGTACTTATCTATGATTTGTAGGGGTTTGAAATTTTCTATATTAGGTGTTGATTTTGATTGTGATGCCTATATTTTGGGATTTTCTGGATACGGAATGATCTTATGGATGGACTGGTTAGCCATGTATGGCGATGCACTTGACTGTAAGGGGAGGGTCGTTCATTTGATGAAGTGTAGTGGTAGGACCCTAGAGATATCTTACGACCTACGAGGATCAGTTATGTTGCGTTTTCTTTATTCCCTAGATTCTTGATATTTATTATGTTCCCGTTATCTGCAAGTGTTTGGATGTATTTGGGGAAGTTAGAGGATTGCAAACTAAGAGAGAGATTGATTTTCGAATTTATCTTAGTGAGAATGCGAAGCCTATAGCGCTACTTATTCGGCATATGGCTCCATAGGAATAGAGAGAGTTGAGAAAGAAAGTGGGAGAGATTTTGGGTAGAGGATTTATCAGATGGAGTATTTCTGAGTGCGAAGCACCGATTGTCTTCGCCACTAAGGCTGATGGTTCCCTTCGTTTATGCATAGATTTCGAGAGTTGAATAAGCTTACAAAGAAAAATTGTTACCCATTTCCTCGGATTGATGATCTGTTTGATTAGGTGCGTCAGTATTCTCACAGTTGGACTTGGCCGCTAGTTTCCATCAGTTGCATGTGGTAGAGCATAACATCGATAAAACGACATTTCAGACTCCTGATGGCTTCTTTGAGTGGTTGGTTATTCCTTTTGGGCTGACTAACACACCGGCGTAATTCGTGGACCTGATTATTAGAGTATTTAGTGACGTTCTAAATAAATTTGTGGTGGTCTTTGTGGATGACATCCATGTCTTCTAAAAGTGTAAGGACACGCATGATTTGCACTTGGGAGAGGTTCTCCATGCTCTCCGAGTTCATCAGTTGAAGGCGAAATTCTCCAAGTGACATTTTTGGATGAAATAGGCTTGTTTCTTGGAGCATATAGTCTCAAAGGATGGGTTAGCAGTTAATCACGCCAAGGTAATGGCGGTGCAAGATTGGAATACCCCCAAGAATGCGACTGAGGTGAGGATTTTTATTGGCCTAGCGAGTTACTATAGTAAGTTCATTAAGGACTTTGCATAGATATCAATGCCACTGACTCGACTTTCTAAGAACAATTTGTCTTACTCTTGGGATATGGATTGCGAGGACGATTTTCGGAGATTGAAGAATGCTCTCACTAGTTCACCAGTTTTTACATTACCCGATGAATCTAAGATGTTCACAGTTTATACATATGCTTGTGAAACTTGCCTAGGCGCAGTGTTGACGCAAGAGGGTAAAGTAGTGTGCCATGTGTTAGTGAATGCGTAAGGTAGATCTTAAGGCAAAACAAACACTAGAGGGGGGTGAATAATGTTTTTGAAAAATTTATGAAAATCTAAAACTTATATGATCTACTATATGAATCACACACAACAGAGATGATGACATCATGACAGACACATAATCAAACACAGACACAAAAACCGATAAATATAAAATGAAGAAAAAGGATAGAACACCAAAATTTATACTGGTTCGGATTACTCCTACGTCCAGTCCCATGCAACGTTAGATTGCGCAGAGTTTTATTAATATCACTATCCTTCCTTTGGTTTCACGGCTACAAGGTTAACACCGCTCCAACCACTCTTGATTTCATGGCTACAAGATTAACACCGCTCCCTTTCCTTGATTTCAAGGCTACAAGGAACACACCTTTTCCCAAAACACTTCCCAAATGATTACAACAACACTATAACTCTTCAATAGCATTTCAATTCAAAGAGTAATGAGTAGAGAGTGAGAAAAGAAGAAGTTTTATGTAGTGAGAATAGAAATCGACAAAGTAGAAGTGTAGAAATCAATAAAATATGAAATATTTATGGTGGGATGAAGAGGGGTGAAGATGGAGAAGAAGAATCATTAAAAAAAATTGAAATCAACCCCTATTTATAAGATTTGAAAGGTTGCAACGCTTTTGGAATGTTACAAATAGTGAAAAGAAACTTCCTTTGAAAATTAAATTTCTGATAGTTATATGTCGATACAGACATATATGTATGTCACCATAGTCATGTGTAAAATTTGAATTTTGAATTTTTTTTCAAGTGTTTAAACATATATATTATTATGTAAATTTTTAAATTAAAACTTTGTGAAATAAATGAGTATTATAGAGTATAAAATCATATGAAAACAAAAATATATATTATATAAACATATTTATAAATTTATAAGGTTTAAAACTATATAACTATAAAATTATATAACTATATAAACTTATATATTAAATTTAAAACTTATATTTGAAATCGTAAGATAGAAAAACAATTTGAAAGTAGAATTTGAATTTTGAAATCAGAATTTGAAAAATAGAATTTGAATTTGAACCTGAAACATTATTCAGAGTCCTGCATATAAACTAAACTCTATAACTATATTTGCCTGGAGATCTTGAACTCTTGATAACTTGATTACTAATGAGTCTTGAATCTCCTCTGAATTCTGAATTCTGAATCCCTTGAAACTCTAAAACTGTACAGTATTCATTATTTAAGTCCTGTATGCAAATCATGCATATATATGTGTGTATATATATATTCCAGATATAAATGTTAGTATATATTTTATAATCAATGATAATTGAAATAAGGTTGTTGTCATCAAAACTCCATTCTCTAACAATCTCCCCTTTTTGATGATGACAACCTTAGTTTATGAAATACTCATACCTGTTCATACCTGTTGATTTTGATTCTTCTAATACTCCCCCTGTCATTATGAATCCTATATACTCTCCCTTATCCTAAGTCAAATTAATCCTTATATTTTATAATTTCTTCCCCTTTGTCATTATCAAAAAGAAATTCTAAAAATACTCCCACTAAATCCTATATCCATCTATATATAACCTTTAACATATTTGATTCTATACTAAGATATATATATATGTATATATATCTCCCCTTAAATTTATGCCTATATTATAGTAAATGTACAAATCAATCCAAGTATCATAATTACATATGTTTCACACTATATATATACAAGTTTTCAATCGAAGCCAATCAATATTTACACATAAGTTTTAAAAAATTCAAATCAAGCAAACCAATTAAACAAATTATACCAAACAATCAAACGTTTCTTCTACCTATCCGTCTTCTCCAAAGATCGGATCTTTCTTCATGACTTCCTAATTCCATCTTCTTTTGTCAGTGGCGCCTTAGCGAGATTGTTGTCTTCGTCTCTGAAAAGAGAAGATATTAGCCAGCAGATGGCATCAAAGGGCTTCTCTTGTTGTTCTACCATCTTTATGTAACTCAATTCAAGATGACGCCGATTTCGTAGAATTATGGAGAGGGTGTTCTTAAAAGAATTCAAAGTTTCTTCAAGATTTTTACCCAAATTATGTATTGGATTTGCCATAATTTGATTGTTTTGGATAAGAATTGATTAGAGAGGAAGGAGGAATGATAGAACAAATTTTTCTAGAAGAAATAGGTTTATATAGGGTCTGGAATTCGTTGGATTTGAATGGACATAAGTTAGTTATTTAAATTTTAAGTTTTGAACAATTTTGAAAAACTGGTAGTTATATGTCGATATAGTGACATATATGTCGACATAATGTATAATTTTTTTGAAATTTTCAATTTTAAGTTATTTTTTATTATATAAATATATTTAATTCTATTGTTTTCACAGTAACTTAAAGATGGTTTTGACATAAATAAAACATCATTCATTTCAACTTGAAAGCAAATACGTCCAACTAATTACGAGACACTAAATACATGATTTGAAAGCAAATATAAGCAAATACTAAAGATAACTTAAACAATATAGGCTTATATTTCAGTGGATGATGAGGAGGAGGATGAAATTCCAAGTTTTCTTCCTATTTTGCCAGTGAGCTTAGACATATGAGTAAGCGACTTTTTGAGCTTCTTTTGGTTCTTGGCTAGTTTCGCTTGATTTTGAGCAAGTGTCACTTTTTAAATGGTTCTAATGTTGATTGGACACTCAACACTTTCCAAAAAAGATTATTATTCTTCGATATCCTCTCTTGTTCTTGTTGCATTCAAGCTTGTTTGTCTTCGAATGTTTCGTAAGGTTTAAAGGTGAGTGGAATTTTCATAAGGTGTATATTTGTGAAGTCAAACACCTTTCTTGGTACAAACTCTTCTCCTTTGAGATCAACTCCAAAATATTTAAAGATATGAGTAAGGTAAACTCCATAATAAATAGTGTTTTCGCTTGTCGGTGTTTCTATGGGCTTAAATTCTTTTAAGATAATATCGGGCCAGTTGATGTCATAGCCACCAATAATAGCAAAGAGTGCCTTTTGGACTTCGAGAGTCGGGTTGTTGAAGTTTCGGAGCTAGGTGTAATGGTAAGTTGACGGAGGAGGTTTATGATTCTTGTTTTTTGGGCGGAAAAGGTGATTTTTGAATTCTATGTGAGCATCGCTTTCAAATATGTGATGATAGGTTTCCAAATTCGTTTCTTCGATTTCGATTCCTGAAAAATCTGAGCTTGTACTTTTGCAATTTAGGATATTTCCCAAAAATTCACAATATAAAACGATTTGTGTGCCTTTTACGCAACTCCAAATTTGGTTTTCATCTCCTTCATAAAAGCCACGATTAAGATTTACATAAACCATTTTGACGAGTTCAGGGTAACACATTTCATAGTTATCCTGAGCGTCATTTAAGCTCAATACTTCATTATGATTGAAAAGAGAAGGAAGATCATAAGATGGAAAATCTCCAAAGATTGTGAAAGATCCCATATTGACTTTTGCATTTGCTACATAGTCAACATAGGTTTTGATTGCTTCTCTATCATAATTGAGATATCCTTTGATGGTTTTGGACAATCTCATTGTTTGAGGAGTGCTAGAGGAAGCCATTAAAGATTTCTTTTTGAAGAGAATAGATATGAAGATTGTTGTTTGAATTTTGAATGAATGGTAGAGAAAATAAGATTGAATAGATATATAAATAGAAATTGAATGGCACAACTTTTCTGAAATCAATGACATCTTTCCAGACCTTGGGAGTAGGTGAAAAGTTGGAGCATAGTTTGAAAGTTTAAACCTTTGAAATTCAAAATTTGAATTTCATTTTACAGACCTTTATGTCGACATGCCCTTCTTTTATGTCGACATACATGCAAAATTTCAAAGGACATATGGTTTTGTGACTTTTGGTTTTAAATTATCGACTTATATTTCGGGTTTAGTTATTTCCAAAAATAATGTTAATCCTAATAAACATCCAAAATTTATTTTACATTTATTATTTTATTAATATTTTGAATTTTAAAATTGAATTTTAAATTTCAAGTTTGAATTTTAAAGTTTAAATTTCAAATTCAAAATAAAGCAAATAAGCAAGTTAAACAAAACATCCATTCAACTAAGAAATTAAAGGCGTACTCGGTTTTTAGATCCATTTCTTCGATATTTTATGAATTCTGAATTGTTGTGAAACACATATTTGAATTCCCGGTTTTTGGCTCTTCATCGCTTGACGATGAATCTGAATCATCTAAAGTTGATGTGTATGCCCTCTTTCTTTTCTTTGATGAATTGCTATTGTTCGTCTGTTGAATTGATTTATTTGGATATGGACACATTCTCTTTATATGGCCCAGTTTATTGCATTTATAACATCGATCATCATTTAGTCCCAAACTTCCTTGGTTATTTCTTTGAAAGTTATTTCTCCTTCTGTATCTCAGAAATTTTCTGAAATTTCTTGTCAGTAAGGCTGTTTCTTCATCATCTTCACTGCTTGAGTCAGAACCATTTGTTTTTGCTTTAAAAGCTATGGATTTCTTTTCAGTTGGCTTATTTTCCTTTCTTTTATGTAACTCGACTTCAAATGACATCAAATTCCTGATTAACTCCTCAATCTTCATTTCACTGACATTATTGGCTTCTTCAATTGCCAATGTTTTCTGATCCCATTCTGGATTCAATGAACTCAATATTTTTCTGACTTGGTCTTCTTCTGAATAGTTTTTCCCAGTGTTATTAATAAATGCACTATCTCTTGGAATCTGCAATACATATCGGAGATAGATTCATTCTCGTTCATTTTGAATAACTCAAACTGATTAATCAACACTGATATCTGTGTCTGTTTAACTTTACTAGTTCCTTCATGAGTAACTTGTAAAGTTTTCCATATTTCATAAACAGATTTACAAACTAACACTCTATTGAATTCATTCCTATCTAATGAAAAGAACAACATATTCATGGCTTTAGAATTGTTTTGTGCAACAGCCTTTTGTTCATTCGTCCATTGTGCAAAATTGATTATGGGTTCGACATATTCAGTTTGTGTACTATTCCATGTGTCTAATCCTACTGATTGTAAATATATTTTCATTCTACATGCCCAATATTAATAATTACTACCATTAAACAGTGGTGGTCTAGCCGTGGACTGATCCTCTACAAAAGAACTATTATTACCAGTGTTGGTTGCCATTTAATATTTTCAAAAAGAAGATTATGAACTTTTTGAAAGCCTAGGCTTTGATACCAATTATTAGGGAATGCGCAAGGTGGATCTTAAGGCAAAACAAACACTAAAGTGGGTGAATAGTGTTTTCGAAGAATTTATGAAAATCTAAAACTTATATGATCTAATATATGGATCACACACAGTAGAGATGATCATAAACACAGAATCAAACACAAACACAAAAACATATAAATATAAAATGCAGAAAAAGGAAAGAACACACCGGATTTTATATTGGTTTGGATTACTCCTGCGTCCAATCCCACTCAACGCTGGATTGCACAGAGTTTTATTAATATCGCTATCCAAGTACAATCCCCTTGATTTCACAGCTACAATGTTAACACCACTCCAACCACTCTTGATTTCATGGATACAAGATTAACACCGGTCCCTTTCCTTGATTTCAAGGCTATAAGGAATACACTTTTTCCCAAACACTTTCCAAATGATTACAATAGCCCTATAACTCTTCAATAGCACTTCAATTCAAAGAGTAATGAGTGGAGAGTAAGAAAATAAGAAGTTTTATGTAATTAGAATAGAAATCGGCAAAGCAGAAGTGTAGAAATCAATAAGATATGAAATATTGAGGGATGAAGATGGAGAAGAAGAATGGTTAAAAAATTCGAGATCAACCCCTATTTATAAGATTTGAAAGGTTACAACGCTTTTGGAACGTTACAAATAGTGAAAAGACACTTTCTTTGAAAATTGAATTTCTGACATTTATATGTCGACTAGACATATATATATATATATATATATATATGTCGACATAGTCATGTGTAAAATTTGAATTTGAAATTTTCAAGTGTTTAAATATATATATATATATTATTCTGGAAATTCTTGAATTAAAACTTAGTGATATAAATGAGTATTTTAAGGTATAAAATTATATGAAAACATAAATATATATTATATAAACTTATTTATAAGGTTTAAAACTATATAACTATAAAACTATAAAATTATATAACTATATAAACTTATATATTAAATTTGGAACTTATATTTGAAATCATAAGATAGAAAATAATTGAAAATAATTTGAAAATAGAATTTAAATTTTGAAATTATAATTTGAAAGACAAATTTGAATTTGAACCTGGAGTGTTAATCAGAGTCTTACATATGAACTAGACTATATTATTATATTTGTCTTGAACTCTTGATAACTTGATTACTCATGAGTCTTGAATCTTCTCTGAATTCTAATCTCTTGAAACTCTAAAACTGTACAGTCTTCAGCATTTAAGTCATGTATACAAATCCTGCATATATGTATATATATACTCTAGATAGAGATGTTAGTATATATTTTATAATCAATGACAATTGAAATAAGGTCGTTGTCATCAAAACTCCATTCTCCAACACTATAGTAGAAGTCAACTAAGGGTTCATGAGTGGAATTGCCCTATGCATGATTTGGGGTTAGCTTCTATATTATTTGCACTTAAATCTTGGAGACACTGCCTACTTGGTGAGAGATTCGAGTTCCTTACAGTCCACAAGCCACTTAAATATTTGTTCTCTCAGAGGGATCTCAATTTGAGGCAGCAAACATGGATGGAGTTCTTAGCATCATATGATTTCGAGATTTCTTATACCCCAGGCATGAGGAATGTGGTGGATGATGCTTTGAGTAGACAGAGGGCAATATTGCGTCCTCTGTTCGTTGAGTGGAGGAGTTTGGAGTATATAGCTACATTCGAATTTTGACCATCTTCGGATTACACTCCAGGATTATTGGCATCATTAGAGGTGCGACCTTTTTTGCTAGAGAGATTGGGACGAGATAGAGAGAGGATCCCAAACTTTTAGATATCTTGGATAAATTAAGTAGAGGAGAGGCTTCTGGACACCTCATCCGATATACTGTAGATTGTAGAGGCTGGCTTTAACGGGATGGTAGATTATGTGTACCCCGCACCAATGATTTGACGAGTGGAGTGTTATCCAAGGCTAATCACTCTCGGATGACTATCCATTAAGATGGTGACAAGATTTATCATGATATGAGGTGAATCTTTTGTTAGACTGCCATGAAGAAGATCTTAGCTGAGCATGTGGTTAGATGTGTGACTTGTCAAAGAGTCAAGGTAGAGCAAAAGAAGCCCAGTGCATTGCTTCAGCGTTAGACATACCATTATGGAAATGGGAGAGCGTTTCTATGGATTTTATGCATAGATTGCCTAGGTCGAGAAAGGGAAACACCAACATTTGGGTGACCGACTGACTAAGAGAGCTTATTTCATCTCAGTTAAGAGTAAGAGGACGGCTGCATGGATAACTTGTTAGTATATTCGTGAGATAGTACGACTCCATGGTGTTCCTACTAGTAATGTGAGCGACAAAGACCTGATTTTCACTAGTGGGTTTTGAAAGAGTCTGCAAGAGGATCTAGTGACCAGCTCAGGATTAGCATAGTTTATCTCCCTCAGGTCAATGGACAGACTGAGAAGGTGAACTGAATTTTAGAAGATCTACTAGGATTGTGTATTTTGGATTTCAGAGGGACATTGGAGGAGCATTTACCCCTTGTGGAATTTGCGTATAATAATAGCTTCCAAACAATTATCGGTATGGTCCCTTTCAGTGTTATTTATGAACGACCCTTCATATCTCCCTTATGCTGGTGGGAGACTACAGAAAGATTACTTCTTGGTTCATATATGATTAGGGGGACTTACGAGAAGATGGATTTGATCAGGAGAGGATGAAGGCAGCACAGGATATACAAAAGTCATATTCATACAAAAGAAGGATCGACCTAGAAATTTCTATTGGAGATTTGGTTTTCGTCAAGGTTTCTCCATTAAGGAATGTGGTGAGATTTGGTACTGCATGTAAGTTAGCACCGAGGTTCGTTAGACCATTTTTGGAAAATAGACAGATTAGGCAGCTGGCGTATAAGGTTCAACTACTGAAGAGGCCATCGGGTGTTCACGACGTATTCCATGTCTTGCACTTACGAAAGTGCCTACATAATTTAGTAGTGGTAGTAAAGCCTAGCAAATTAGAGGACATAGATATAAAGCGGGAGGAGCCTATTCGATGAGCACCTATGTGGATCCTAGATTATGTGACCAAGAGGTTGAGAAATAAGGAGGTGAAATTGGTAAAGTTTCAATAGGGAGACGACTCCAATGAAGCCACTTGGGAATCAAAGGAGAAAATGTATGTTTCCTATCCTTCTTTTTTGATGTTATGTTCCGATCTTTTTCCATCTTTCATTCTTAAATAGGTTCTACCTTCCCATTCCTTTGAATCTAGTCTTAGAAAAAACCTATGAATGGTAGGATATGGATGAAACGTGTTAATATAACATGTTATTTTTTATGGATGTAAATGGATGCAAGTGGACGCAGTGGATGCATATACACACTCTAGGTTCTAATGATCGGCTAATAAGACACTTGCATATGCATACAGACGTATGTGCGTTTAATTACTCTGTGGTTGTAATACGTGGATGATATCGTATTATTATTGAATATGAACAATGTTTGATGCACGCATACAGAACTATTAGTATCATTGGGATTTTTGCGTACATTTGGATGCATAGCATAAACATACTTGTGTAATACAGAGGTCAACTGAATCAGTAGACTGCATAATCTTTTTCATTAGTAAGAATCATATACACTACACTATTTCATAAGTACATAAATTGCATTAAATAAATTAAGTAAAATGTTTGCTAGTGGATGATGGATAAGTAAATGTACGCAGAAAACGCTTATATTTTCTTCTGCCTTATAGATTTCGTGGGCGAAAAAAGGGAAGAATGTAACAACCAAATTTTAATACAAAATGGTTAATTTATAAATTAACAAAATAAAATATTATTTGTAAAACTATGGGGAATTTGGCTATGTGATTTGATCCATCTTGTCCGTTACAATTTTCTGCTTCAGATAGATATTTGGTTTGCATAAAATGGACTTAAAACGAGAAAGTTATGCCAAATAGAAGTTTGAAATTCAGATTCAAAATTAAATATAAACTAAGCATATATATATATATATATATATATATATTAATAACTTTTTAACTGGGACGACTCTGTCCCTGGCCAGGTACACCCCTGTGTCGAACCACCTGGATGACGGGTCAACCCAGTAAAATAAGCCAGACAATATTTCATGCTTGGTACGAAAACAAGAATGGACGAATTTTATTTTAGGTTTTTAGGGTATGTGTATGGCTAAGGATCATTAATATGACCAATCCGGATTGACCCAAGGACAGAGCGGCTCAAATTGAAAACCTAGTATCTGATGGCTGAGGGTCTTCTACTCAAACTATAAATAAACCTCTACCACTCCTCTATTCCTCACAACTCTTCTATTCTCCCCTATTTTATGCAAATATTCTTTTTTAAAATAATGGTGTTTTGAAATAAAATAATCTTTTACAATTTCTACCTATAATTCTGGAGATTGTTTACACATATATTTTGGAAGATTGTTTACATATATTCTGTATTTTCTAATGGATGAGGGTCTTCTATTCCAACTATAAATAAACCTCTACCACTCCCCTATTCCTCACAACTCTTCTCTACTCCCCTATTCTATGCAAATATTCTTTCTGAAAATAATGGAGTTTTGAAATAAAACAATTTTTTACAATTTCTACATATAATTCTGGAGATTGTTTACACATATATTTTGGAGGATTGTTTACATATATTCTAGAGTTCTACAGGGGACATATAGGAAGAAATTGTTGGTAAGATTACTTTGATTATTTAGATTTCTGAGAGGTTAAAGTAAAATTTGTATAATAGTAGTTGTAGAGGTTTTCAAACCAGACTTATATGCAGAGCTGAATTTAACAGTTTATTTTCATATCTGAATAATTTACAGTTAACTTTCAGATTCAATTCGTTTATAGTTTATTTATAGTTTCAGTTTGTTACTATCTCTTTTCAGTAAATCTTTCTGTCTATTTCTACAATTTCTGTTTATTTAATATTCATATTTTTGTAAATTGTTATGTTTATATTTCTTTTCCCTTTTATATTTTCTAGTTTTGCAGTTTGTTTTGGTTATGCCCAAATATGCCTAAAAGGCATATGAATACGATTGAATTAGGCATAGATCTATATGACTAATAACCTACGATAGATTATTATTCTTTTTCTTTTATTTTGAGCTTGGATTGGGGTAAATTTAATTGATTTAGAATAATTGGATTGGGGCTAATATTGGATATATTGAAAACTGTAACTAAAAAGGGAATAATTGTATTAAATCTGACTTGGACTATAAATGCATATGGCATAAATTATGATAGAAATTGGACTGTAATCAATATTTGCATAAATATGATAATTGGAAAATCATTATAAACATGTATGTTTTATTTGCAAATTTCAGTATGGTAGAGAATAATTGAACGGACAGTTAGGGTTTAATATGAAAATATTGACTTAAGTTACGAGCAAGTTGGCTTTAATATCAACATATTGGTTTACAAGGGGTAAATTACGAGCCTAAAATTCTACAGTCTATGGGTGGTCAAATCAAGTTGGGATTTAGTCCGAATATTATTTGTTGGTTGGGATCCATTTTATGCAGCATACACTTTTTTTTATCATTTTCGTTCTAAAGTAGGAGGCGATGGCACACACCATGCTGTATTGTGGTTGTAAGTTGGTCCAAATAGAGGTGGATACAGGTGCATTCTGACGGATCATTGTGTGTGCATTGGTCCGACGAGGGAAGATAAGACACTGTAACACCTATGGGAAAGGTTTTGTCTTTTTCTAATGGATTAGGGCCTGATAAACTGAAGACCATAATAGGCATAGGTTATTCAATCTCTGGTTAGCATCCGATCGATGGGTAGTATTAGGAAAATTCTTTTTAATTATTTATATAGTTCCAAATTTGTAGAAGTGCAAAAGCATCATCATTATCAAATCTTGTGAAGGAGAACCAACAATATTTTATGTCATTTCTGTTATCTTCATTCTTATTTGTTCACTTTTATGTGTACACAGACACTTACCCTCTTATGGCAGTAGCACTACTATTTTTTCTATTTTCCTTTGCTTATCAATCGTGCTAGTAATCATACCAGCTCATCATACTTTATGTCTGACACGTTTTCCTTTCCTTCTTTCCTTTTGCTTCCTCCCGAGCTCTTAGGGAGGAATCACATAATTTGGATTGCCTAGCTGATTCTGTCTTGAAAGACTCTTAGTGAAGATGTATCGCTTTGTGTTTCATTTCCACAGTTTAGTTGTTTCTTTTGACTATTTGAGAATATTAATAAATACATACTCTGATGTTATATTTTTCTAGATGAGATTAGAGACATGATATTCTGAGAAAATTTGGTTTTACTGAAATAAATGATTTTATTAGTTTAATGTTATTGTCGCCTGTTTTTGTTATAAATTTATTTGTATATGTCTTATGGAGTCTTAGCCTCTATGATGTGATATGTCTTTACACCTACAATGCTCCACATTCCTTGACATAATTCTATATTAGGATAACACTGAGGAAAGTGAGGTGTCACACTCTGTACCCAACCCACTATTCTAAAATACTAAAATTTCGGATATTAACATATGGAACTCTCCTTTTTATCCAAAATTTATTGTATACTTTTTACTCTAGCCATCCTATGGCCAGTTATTCTTTAAATTTCCATAGCCATTTTCTTAGTGTACAGAACTAATATTCTAACTTTTTCGTATATCGTTCTGCTTTCTAAGTGGGTTTCGCTATGGATCTAAATATGTACAATATATTTATATTTTGAAAATACAAATAGGTTCGCTCACTATCTATGTAGGAATCCTAAACCTAGGCTCTGATACCAGATATAACAACCCAAATTCCAATGGGATCGATTTTTTCGCAAAATGCTAAAAATCCAAGTCCACTAATGGTTTGTCTAGTATTCTACGGAAAGACAAAGATAAACATATCAGTGCTTAATAAATATGTCACACCAGTACTGAATAAAATTTTATAATAAGTAAATACTTACCATAATAATGACACTAATTAACAAGTGTCTCTAAGTTATAAATTCTTTGTTATATTTCTAATCTGCAGGTTTGCTATAAAGAGAGGGTCAGAACAGAAGTTCTGGTAAATGGAAAAATTATAATTTTTAGGAATAATACAATATATACTATTATATCACTGATTTACTTTTATTAGGTTATTAAGGTTTATAACACTCTCGCCTCCGTGCATAAGTCATACCTATTTACCCCTAGTAGATTGAGCTTAATAATCCACATATGTAGCTATATTTCCAATATATCAAGATGCTACCCATAGCACCCTCCTCGAAAGGTCTTTATCGCCATGCTACAAAAGAGTACTAGGTCTTCATCGTCATGCCATGAAAGCGTACTCCGACTACATTTGTAAAAGACAGCTTTGTGAGACCTACACCACAGATGTTCCATCATGTTCTAAGAAAATGTGGAATGGTGTCCGCATCAACTCGGTCTAATGCTCAGACATTCACGATGTACCACCAAATGCGTACAACGAGGACTTGCACGTAATCATACTGTTTATTATCCAAACTTCGCTCAAAAGGACAACCTTGTAAAGAACTCAATCATGGGTTTCTATATCTACAAATGAAGGCCTTATCAGCGTATAATACAGATACCTACTAAAATTTTGGTTTGTCTCATTACCTGTGGCTATGGCCCACTCACTCCCTTCCCCATCAATTAATGAAATACCAATTCAAGAGCCAAGTGACTGTTCCCTATAAAAAAAAATCTAAATATCCAATTGGCATTGTCCCTCATCCAATGTCTCGATAGAGAAAGATCATTAGCATGTTGGTTTAGCTTCAGTCTTTCATGAACCACTTTGACTGATGATGGCAGGTATCCAAAAGATTTGCTATCCTTATTGGATCCTGACCACGAAGGCTTCACTCGAAGGTGAGGCAACCACTGAACCCTAAATTCAACCCATAAGTTTTATGGATTCCCTCGATAAAAATGCAGCTAAGGCACACTCTCTAGATGGAACCATTACAGGCCTGCCTTTGGGGTAAAGCTTACCCTAGGCCTACCCCAGAATACCATCTTGGAGTATCCTCACGTCCCATAGAAGTATCGAAATTCCCTCCAGCCACACTGAAACAAGTTGGATGTGGACCCACTGTTTGTGATGATCATGCTTTGTTAGGCTTTTCATTCAGACTCCATTCGAACAGCTCTGTTAGACCAAAATCTGGGCCTAACACCCAAATGCAAATCACAGACCACAGATCATAGAATGCAAAAGAGCAGTAAAAATGGGGATCACACAAAGTTTTTATAGTGGTTCAGCTCAAACCAAGCCTACATCCACTTTATCTCTTCTTAAATCATAAGAAATTACAAGTACAATTATCTCGGTTTATACACGAAATCCTCGTGTTTACAATGAAGAAACGGTGATTAGAAATTGATTTTATACACGATAACCTCATGTTAGAATGATTAGAAATGGCCTTCCGCTATTCGCAAAGTCCTTGCATTGATAATAGTGGAAGCCCTCAAGATCAAGTGCTAGAAGTCCCTTTAAATGGCCATGTTTCGGTGTATTTATAAGCGTAGAGGAGCTTCTGGGAAGACCGGTTCGTGGCGGGGTACATGGCACCCGATCCGGAAAAGTAGGAGCAAGAGTAGCCTTAAGAATAGGCCAAAACAGTGCGCGTATCCGTAGGTCTGGAGATCGGTTCGTGGTCATGGGTCGGATCGTGATATGACTATCACGATCCGGGTCTGGTTGCGAGCTAGAGTGAAGTGTTGGCGATCAGGTCGTGGTCTCCATGTGTACTAAGAGCGGGTCGCGATCTGAAGGTATACCACGAGCCGAGGGGGGCGATCCGGTGAGGGGTGATCCAAGGGTGCATGAGCCATACTCCGATCGTGTGACGCTTCGTTGCTTCATCCAGGAAATTGCCAGATTACACCAGTTTACAGAAATGGGCATAACTTTCAAACCGTATGTCCGATTGAGCCAAACCAAAGCTCAAATTGAAGCTAATTCAGAGATCTACAAGAGATAGCTCCACTCCGTAATTGTTGTTTTCGGGCCCAAAAATGATCATCTGATAGGAGTTTCGGGCCTTTCTTTGTTTGTGATGCGACTTTGACCAAACCGCTGCCTGTCTTCGCACGATGTTCTCCATATCCGAGCGCATTGTTATCCAGATATTCAGTGTGACAGTTTTTACCAAAAAGTGTGTCAACAAGCTCCAAATACATCTAGCCATTTTATTAGACCTTATGTCTAATCTTTTCATTATGCATTTAGCTCACCTTGGTTTTCTTTTATTATAAAACGGATTAGCGTTACGTATTCTGTTCATCTAATCTAAGTTTTGTTTACTTGCTTATTGGCCATTTATTTTCCCCAATCAGCCGTTCTGTTAGGTGTGAGCGTTCGGTCGGTTCGGTTAGTTTTGGAGTAAAAAAATTAAACCAAATTAAAATCGAAAATTTTCAAAGCCGAACTAAAATAATTTCTGTTAATTCGGTCGGTAACCGATTTAACTAAACTAGAGAGATATTTGTTGTTCAAATTATTAGTTCACTCAAAGTAAACATAAATTCATGTTTGGGGAAATTTTGTTCAAAGAAATTTATATTTAGAGCAAAACTTGACTTATCTTTAACAAATGATTTTGTATTTTATCACTAAACCAATTATATAACACAACGATGTTATAAAATTAGATAATACGATAAAAGTTCGGTTACACCCCGCATTTTGTAACAATAATAATCAAATAATGTGTGTGTGTGTGTGTATATATATATGCATAGACATAAACATCTAAAAGAAAAATATAATATGATATGTTGTTGCATGTAATAAATACATGAACTGAAAAAGAAAGAAAGGATAGGTTGCATGCAGTGTAAATATGTTGCATGCACTTATTGACAAATATTATGCATTAATAATAAAAGAGAAATAAAAGAAAATGATTCATGCAATGGTTTAAATGAAATATTGTAGCAAACATGAAAAAGAAGAATAAGAAGAGGACAATAACTACCATTGTTCTAAGCCTTGTTAACAATTGTCTTAGTAGTTCAGTTGGTTAGAACATGTGGCTTGCATACGAGATGTGTAGAGTTTGAGTCCCGCCGCTGTCATATTTTTTTTTTAAGGGAACGACCGAAATAAAACATATTCTAAAGATAAAATATGTATAAACATACATATATGGAAGTGTAGAAAATATATGTATATGTATATGAGAATATATATGTATATATATGCAGAAATAAATAAATAAATAAATATATATATATAAAGATAAAAGTTCAAAATAAGGCTGCAATGAAAGAAATATGGCAAGAATTAAATAACAGTACAACACCATTTCAATGTTGAAAATGAAATGTAAGTTGTGCGCATATATATACACACATGTAAAATGGTCATTAGAGGTTTTGTATACATATAAGACCTTATATATGAATATAATTCAAATCAAATTAAAATTGATGGGAAGATAATACGTGCCCTAAATCAATGCAATGGATTAATTGAAATAAAGAAAAATAAAACATGATAAAATGATTGCAATAAATAAAAAGATAAGGCATGCAAAATAAAATAATAAAGGAAGATGTGTATAATTATATGCACATAACATTTGAAACTTAAAAGTAAAAGAATTAATGATAGGCAATAGAAGGTAAGCAATAAGTATTAACGGAAAGAGAAAAATTAAACAAGGAACAATTTATAAGGTTATATACCTATATACAAGATGTGCATGCAAATATAGAGAAAAAAGGAAAATAGGCGCATAATCAATTTAAAAGGAGTAAATAAAGGAATTGATATAACAAATTAATCGAATGGGGATATATGTGTACATACTTAGAAATATATAAAGAATGTATGCACATAATAAATAAAGATGAAAAGGAATTAATGTGCATAAAGGTAGAAAATTAATGTGGCGCCTAATTGGTACATTTAATTGTCATGAAATGACAATGCATGCCTTGTTGGCTTTATTCTATTGGTCCAATTCAGAAACTATATTGACTTGGCAACTTCCTATTGGCTTTATAACATGGAGAAAATAAATTTCATCAAGGAAAATAGACGGCCAGTGTCAATTTGAGCTTCATATATAAAGAACCCTATTGCTCTCCATTCTCTTTGCTGTTTCTTCACTCTCTACTTCTTCCTCATGTAATTTCTGAATAAAATTATATATTAGAATATTGGAGCGCTATCCAAATGAAGATTAAAAAGAAAATTTATCGTCAACAACGACAAATTCATAAAATAAGGCGTTTTCAACTGCACCGACAACACAAACTCATGACTCTCCATCTGTAACCAAATGCAAAGAGATTCTCTTCTAGAACGGCATATCAATGTGAGTGGATTTGAGTTATATTATTTTTTATAATGATATATTATCGTTTAACATTCCCCGTTATTATGCAATGGTGAAATGCTAATATGACATGTTGAAATATTAATATGTTAAAATATTAATATTCTGGAAAATCCATATGTTGAAACGTTTAATATGCTGAAATGTTCATTTGTTGAAACACAAACTTGTTAAAATATGTGTAACGATTACTATTGTAATTACATGATTCACTTGTGGCATATTATGTACTTAAATTAATAGTTGTAGAATGGACAAAATGACATGTTAACTTGCTAGATTTGAACAATTACATGACTAAATGATTACATGTTAGAATAGAATCAATTACATGTTAGAGAGAGCATGCGACATAAAATGGGCTTAATATGATAACATGTAAATTAGACTATAGTAAAGACTTGAAAAGAATAGTATGCCTAAATTTACACTAAAAAGAAAACTGTAATGCACCTAGACACGGGGTTAAAATCAACTTGTGGTAGAAGTCTGCCCGGAACCGCCTGACAAATCCAGCGTCCACATGTTGTTAATTTAATGTGAGAGGTTTAGTGCATAAATAAAACATGTAACGATTCTAAGACATGAGGTTAAACCAACTTATGGAATAAGTCTGCCCGGAACCGCCCGACAAATCCAGCATCCACAAGTGGTAGGCTTAACCCGTACCAGCCGACGTTTTCCCAAAATGTGTTGTGCCAACGTCCAACTAGCACGGGACGGTCGCCTAAAGAAAGGAATAGTGAACCACTAAGAACCTATAGTATATCTCACAGCACATGGAATAAAATATAATATAATAATAACATAACTTGACATAAAACAGGCGAGATAGTGCATAGGCTGAAAACTAAACCATCATAGCAGCGGAATTCAAAATACATCTTATGATCCTAACCATTATTACAACTTCAAAAAATTGTCTCTAAAGCAAAATAGAAAAGGTACACGACTAATGCCCAAAGTAGTGACCAACAACAACACAGGGAGAATATATGTATATAGTACGTGGAAGCCTCCTGCTCGTCTCCGGACAGCTACTCGTGCATAGTAACCTAACTTGTCTCTAGTCTGCTGGTTTAGGAGCACCTAGAGTAATGATAAGAGACATACAACTCTAGGTCAGACAAAAGTCTGGTATGAGCGATAACAACAAGATAAAACAATAACAGGTATAAATAAATTATATCTGAACCTGGACCTACAACCAAAGAGTTAGCACAACAAGATGCACAATACTCTAAGGTAACACTAACATGTAGTGTGAAAATGGGATTGTGCGTGTCATGGTGATAACAAACATCAAACATAGCAATCATCCTCACATCTCTCACTCAGTGCGTAAAGCATACGATATTCACCACTCTGGTCACCATATCCTTTGTTATTGCTACGACCACTTTGTCCTTTGGGATTTTGACAACCCCACTGCACTGGTCCATAGTCAATAACCCTTTGCTACGATCACTTTGCCCCTTTGGATTCATGACGACTCCACTGCACTGGTCCATAGCCATGCTACGATCACTTTGACCTTTGGAGTCACGATGACTCCGCTGCACTGATCCATAGCCAATAACCCGTCTCTCAGTGGTGAACCAAATTATAGATATCGATAACCCCTTTGCACA
The DNA here is from genome assembly GCA_030737875.1 of Allium sativum. Lineage (NCBI taxonomy): Eukaryota > Viridiplantae > Streptophyta > Magnoliopsida > Asparagales > Amaryllidaceae > Allium > Allium sativum. Next base: position 10,637,212 of record CM060913.1, read on the forward strand.
TGTCCCGCAGCAAAGCCCAACTCATGAAGATAACTCGTTGGTTCCCATCTGGATCCTGAGCTACAACTTCTCATTTGGACTTCCATTGCATCTCGGGTTTTTGGCCTTCTTCTGGTTCGGTTCGGTTATCTCTATTCGGTTCGGTCCTGCCCTCGGTTCGACTCGTGACTCCAAGCTTCCATTCGCGCTCATACGTCGGTTTGGTGGTAGTCGGTTCGTGAGCCCCCTTCGGGTCGTAATGCTCCACTCGCGATGTAGTGGCCTGATTCGTGGCTCTCTTTGATGGTCGGCTCGTGGATGCCAACTTCGGTTCGTGGTAACTAAGCGGTTCGGGGTCGGGCTTTACGGTTTGGTCCATGGTGCTCGAGAAGAAACAACCCGGTTCGGGATCTCTGATGCGAGCGGATCGGTTTCGGGGGAGATGGGGCGGATCGTGGTACGTGGAGCAGGAGCCGGTCGGGAGGTGCTTCACGAGCGGGTTCAGGGTCCCGATCCGATCCCATTTCCTGCACTTCCTTCGAACAAGTGTTTACGCCATACGACGGCGTTTTCCACTCTAACATTTGCAATCTCAAAACATACCAAACAGTAGTAATAACATATGGAATCAACAAAAAACATCCAAACAATGATTTAACATGTAATTACAAATTAAATATACCCAAAACCATGATTTTCCCCTTATTCCCTTTAATCCCTAATCATGTTTAACCATATGATTAGCAAATTTAATCCAGATTTACCCAATTTTTAACTAGTAACATAAAATAATATTTCAGAATTTTTACATATTTTCTGAGTCATAATTTCGCTAATTATCACTAATCACCCATAATTAGCCGTAATTAGTGTAAAAACATGCTAAGCACTCACCTTATCCACAAATAAATTTCAGATCGAAACTCTAACTGATTTGACACGGATCCCAATGTATTCCTGCAGCTCTATCTCGATTTCTATGCTAATCCATATTTGGTTATCTCCAATGGAGAGAGGAAAGGCGGTCCTCAGAATAACCGAAATTGCCTTACGGTTTCAAGCCACTTTCCGAATCTGAACGATTATCAGATCTACTCTCCTTTAATCATTGACAAAACCCCAAACCGTGGAGTTATCTGAAACTCCCAATCCATTCTTTTTTCACTTAAATCGCTTGTTTATATACAATTCCTCAAATCTTCACCAGAGTTTCCTCCGTCGACTTGCCATTTACCCCTTCCTACCACTTCAATCTTAACGCTAAATATATGCTTCGCAAAGAATTACAATCACTGCCGTCAGCGATTATATGAACCACGATGTCTACCCATATCTAAGCCTATTTCTCCACCCATCGCCAGATCTTGCCTCATCCATCTCCGATGGTGGTCTAATCTTTATTGCAATAGTATGCTGGCCTCCATCGTTCAGGGTTTTAAAAGGTTAACTGGTTTTCAACCGATCTGTGATTATTACTAGATTTAATGTTCGGATACAACCAGTTTTACTGTTGGCAATTGAAATTTGGGGATTATTGAATTGATTGTTTGGGTTTTGGATGAGATACATTACAATTACCAGTTTTCTTGTTTAACTAAGTTTTGCATTTTGGTTTTATTATCTAATCTTTTTTTGAATATTGGTTTTCACACTCAGCGTACCAAATCTGTGAGTTTGAAACTGGATTAGATAGATGAAACTGTATTGCATTGGTAAAGTGATTGAAATCTGGCAGTGGCAAGATGTATAGTAATCCACTGCATGAACAAAGGTTGAAGAGCCTAACTGCTTCTCAACTCTATGTTGTAGTACATAATCATGAAATATAACAGTTATTGTTGCGAAGAAGATGTCAGCCTGGAGTAATTTGTTATTGACAGCAGTTGATTGGCAAATGCAACTGCCTGGATTCTCATAAATTTAATTTGCAAATGGAATAATTTGGAATAACTATGAAAAGAACGTGGAGTGCTTGCGGTGGCTAGATGATTGGGTCATGGTCAGTTTGTACGGTAAAATGTATGTAAATCTGCATATGAAGTTGGAAACTTGTGACTAGTAACAAAGTAACGGAATGGTGGTAAACTATTTTATCTCTGCCATTCGAAGAAAAGACTCGAAGGATAGAAATAAAGGATTAGAAGTGCAGCAGGGTCGCACTTGTTATGGAGTTGGTAACCTCATTAAGGATTCAAAACTCTCTTTTAGGATTTAATTTAGTATTTCGTATGTATTTTATTTTATTTTTTTCAATTTGTATATAGGTTAGTATGCTAACCTTATTATGTAATTTTCTACCTGTTAATAAAAATGAACCAATTTTCAAATATATATATATATAAGGATAGAATTAAATGGCACTAATTGTGATTAATGGAAATGAAAGATAATTACAATACTAAAAGAAACGGAATGAATGAGGAATGATAATAACTTATTATAAATAAATTACATTAATAAGAATGTTACATAATAGGCAGGCTTGTTCTAGGAACAAGTGGGGATTATAACTTAGGTTATAATAAACAATAAGAAGATTGGAATAACTTATGTAATAAGATAAGTTATACTTAATTGTAAATTAAGTTATATGGGAGAACGAGAATCTGAGATATGCTGATAAGGACAACATAAGTTATATTTATGAAAAGGGAACTTATTAGTAAACCTTGTTAAGAGAACTAAGTTAATAAGTAAACAACGATAAGTTGTAATGATAATATAAGATGGAATTATGATTACATAAGAAAGAATGAGGAAAACTTATGAAATGAAATAAGTTATAATTAATCATAAATAATGACTGACAAGTTGAATAGAAAACATGTGAATTGATATATACTTGATTACATATTAAGTAGAAAATGTTACCATAACTATGAGACCAAACAATAATGTAAAGGGATTGTGGATTACAAGACCTTGGATCACAATTCAGAGAGTAACATGTTGTGGGATTATTAATAGGCTTAAATGGGTTAAGGTATAAGACCGAAATTAATAACCAAGAGGAATTTGGTAACGTGAATAAGAAGTCAATAAGAATGGGAATAACCAAGTTAAATGGAAGATGATGAGGTAAAGCAAGCGCATAAAAAATGTTTAGGCATAAGGTCTAATAACATATTAAAGTGAGGCACTTGGAACAGTCTGCACGTTTAAGGGTGAATAACCCAATGGGGTAGATCATCGTGGTGTCATAAGGCACGAGGGGAGTGCATGTTCATCTGATTATTCTATCGGCTCCGAAGTACAGGAAGGGGAAGCACGGCTTCCTGAGAAACGTAAAGTGCTCCTGGTTGTCCTCTGTGCGGTGGCAGATGTTTAGATTGTGCTCGCAGAGGTTGGGTCTGCGCGTTACTACCAGGTGGGTGGACCTTGACTGCAAAAGTAGCTCTGCAGTCAGAATGTTGTGACGAGGGACACTAGGGTGATTTGACGATCGCCTCAACGGGAGGCGAGGTCAGGACCAACAAGGATAGTAGATCATCGGGTACCCGTCATCGGCAGCCAGTGGGATGCGAAAAGACTAGAGCTAAACCCAACTGACCATTCACCTTTCACTAACGTGGTACAGTGGTTGAGGGGAGATACCAACTGGATGTTTAGATTGTTTGTTAGGGGCAAGTCGCTTAGCTCTTGTAGTATTTACTAGTTGAGGGAGGGGCCGAGGTGGGGCCATAGCCACCATGAAAAAACAAACCCGAGGGATGTGTGTATTTTGAGGCCCTTAAAGGCGGGCCTGTACAGATATGGAAAAGCACCCGACCGAGTTCTGTATTTCATGTACAGCCTTGCCACGGAACTCGGTGCACATTTGAGGTTATATGTGATTAAGGCATTGAATACGATTGACGATACGTACATTGGAAAGTCTAGATACATGCTTGTCTGCTCTAGATGGTGTATCGTAGACTTGAGGGCAATAATCTGTGATGGAATTTGATTTGATTGAAGGTGGCAGTCCGTACGCTTACGTAGCAAAGTAATGATAGATATATACAGAACGTAACATTGTTATGTAGAGATCAAAACGTCACTTCGACATAGGATGAGTGACTGCTTTATCTTCTGTGGCATTACGGTGGAGACCGTGCGAGTGGGTACCACGGGGTGTACCTCAATATTGGGGGGTAGATACATATATACTGTATTAGGTTAATCCTCTGGGAAGCAAAATGGTACGACGTGTGTGTATGACTTGAGTGCTGTTAACCCAAGTAACCTAATAAATAATAAATGTGATTGAACGATATACGTAGGATTATCCAAAGTGTATAGTTTAAATCCAGTCACCATAACTTGTGCTCTAACCCCCTCCTCATAACTTACTTGCAGGTTAGATTTGTGGCAGAGATATGATAGCTTTGGATAATGGTTAGGCAGTATTATTACTACAGTAAGACTGTACTTTGATTATATTGTACTTTATCCATTCCGCTGTGAGATATTTTCTAAGCTCTGATATATTTTATACCTTTGTCTTTTCTGCAGGATACCAGAGCAGCATTCACGGTTTCGATGGACTAGAATTTTTTATAAAAGAAATTTGGTCTATCAGAATTCGGGTTGTTATAAGTTAACTCGTTAAATCGATAACCAAAAAATATATTTTACAAACCGAATTCAAAATGATTTAGTTTCAAAACTGAACTGAGCGAAATGAACCAGTTCGGTCGGTTAATTCAGTTTTAACCGAATATTGTTCATCCCTGGTTGCTTTCAAAACAGACCACTACTGTTACTTGTTTATTAAACTTAATCCCCAATATAGGTTTTATTTATAATAATCCTTTCTTAATTCACTTTTCTTTCAACTATAACTCTCATATTAGAATCTTATTTGCAAACATATCAAAATAGTCTATTATGTTTTTTTATCAAAGCTAAGCCAGTTTTTATAGTGGTCGCAACCACTTTCATTATAACAAATAAATGAATACATGAGAGAACGGGAGTTAGACACATTTTTTAACTACTACCAAGCTGGTTTGATGTTCCAGCGCACAAAAAAAAATACAGGAGTGAAGCAGAGTGCTTCAGCTACTAAATGTATCATGGTTAGCCCCCAACAAAGGTGGAACAACTAGAGTCATCACTCGATCCCAAAACATTGATGTACTCAGAAAAGGATATAGCAAGTTTTGAAAAAACCCACGGACTAGGACTATGAAATTCCTCTTTTCAATCACAAGTGGTATCATGAATAGGGATCTATCATCTCACCCAACTCACCATCCTCAATGAGCACAAAACCCTCACCCGCAACCTGATATGTCCTCCTAAGGTCATCATTTGGGTTGATAACATACTTATAAAACATGTCTTCAGATGGATTATACATTATCTCAGATCTTTCATGGACCCAAGAATGGTCAACAGAGGTCTAATAGATTTCATTACAAGTCGAGGTCTTATCAGAAGGAGCAACTTCCACTTTTTCATCATTACTAAGGGTTGTAGTTCCCTAGGAATGTATAAGGGTATCGGAGTTAGGTTTGACAATAAAACGACGGATTTTCTGGACCTATTTCACAAAAGGAGGGCATGGCAGAGGAGCACGCTCAGATGTGGGAATAGGAGCAAGAGCGGTGGCTGAAGGTTTCCAAGTACAAGAAGAGTGTAAGTGACCAAAAGATTGGCACAACGAGCATATGTCAAGCGTCTACCTATAACGCACTCTCACCTTAACTACATAGTCGTATGCAATTCCAACTTAAATTGTCTCAGGAAGAGGCTTATCCGGAGTAATTTCTAGAAGTGCTTTGGCATAGAACAACTTATCTCTGGATATTGTGTTTGCATCAAAACACCTAAGCTTACCAATACAATTAGACAACCAGTTCAGGCCTATTAGCAATAGCAAAACAAAGGGGATGTGTGAGAAATACGTCCATAATTGAATTAAGAGGACATGCTCTCTAGTTCTATCAACAGATTGACTCCAAGGAACAACGATGAAAGGCTTCCCCATAATAATAATAATAATAGGCTCACCACTAAGGATGCGAAGCTGCTCATCAAGTAGGAAAACTTCATGAAAAACATAGAACAGTCCAACCTAACTTGGAGGTCACCGTGAAGTTGCCACTGTTGGATCTAGAGTAGCCCTAGAAGGGGTGAATAAGGTTTATTGGATTTTCACGAGATATTAAATATATCACAGCATAGATTGTTGAGAAAATAGGTGCAGGAAATAAATAACATAGATTTTACCCAGCTTTGGCAAACCATGCCTACTACTACATCCCTACGATTTCTATTAGGTATTAAAACAGATCCCGCTTACAAAACCCTGTAAACTGGCGAAACCTACTCCTGCTCTAATCCTATGCTTAAAACGCTGGACTGATCTTTATCCCCAAGATCAAAATTTCCCTAAATTACAAACCCGTAACTCGTAAACCCTAACTATAAATCCCATAGCTGGTAAATCCCTAGCTTTACAGACAAACTAGAAAACCCCTAGTTTTACAGACAAACTAGAAAACCAATGGACGGTTATAAGAGAAATAAAAAATAATATAATAAAAAACAAACAAAACCCTCCCTTATAAAATAAAATGGCCTTCCTCTTATTTTAGAGATTTGAACTTGTTTTGCACCATTTTAAAATGCATGAGCCAACAGTTCATTTGTACATTTATCTGCCTTGTTGTAAGTCGTGTTTGCCAGGACATTTTCAAATGCTTATAAAGCATTTGTATTTTACCTTACATATATATATACACACACACAACATGTGTGTGTGTGTATATATATCTCTGTGTGTGTGTGTGTGTGTTTGTGTGTCTGGGCCTTGTGCATTGGGGTACTGTGCATTCTTGTATTCTTATGCACGATTGTGCTTGCTGCTCCATTTGCACCACTGAGTTGCACACATTTGTATATTCATGTTGCCGGCTTTGATCATTTTTTAATGCATGCATTTGTACTTGAACATTTGGTTGGCCTTGTTCGAGTGCCTTCGTCTTTGTGTTTGAGTTGTTGCATGCTTGAAGTGTTGGCTGCCCATCTATGTACTTATCATCTTTGACCTGCTGCACTTGTTCACACTGATTTGCATTTGTTTGTGTCCTGTATGAGCCCGAGTACATGCAGCCCTGTGTATTTTTGGAACTGGAGCTATATGCATAGCTTCTTGACTTGTTACCCTCTGGCCATGATCCAGTTTTGTAGCTGTGTACACACATATTGATTTCTCTTTGGCTTTGTATATATATGCCATGAATATACATGTGTATATATATACACACAATTTTGTATATGTATATTTGAATTTGGCTTTGGTGAACTTTACTCTCCAACATTCATTTGCATTGTTGTAGCTTGGCATTGATCAATACAACATATATATGTGGTATACATATATAGATGTGTGTATATATGCACAAATATGTGTATATTTACATATTTTTATTTCTTGCTGTTATACCTATGTACATATCTGATCGGCTCCATTTGTTTGAACTGTCGAGTGCTTCAACCATGTTTTGCCATTGGTTTGAATTGATGAGTTCTCACTTGAGCTACATATGCTTGCTTGTCCATGCTGAATTTGAATTTTTGACCAAATTGCCCTTGAACGTCTGAAAAGAAATATGATATACATACATGTATGTGTATACTTGTATTGTTCACAGGTAGTTTATATGTAATAACTCGAAAATCAGGGCCAGTTTAAAAATTTTATTTCGGCAATTTTAGCGAATTTTGAAAATTTAAAATAGATTATTTTAAAAAATATCGACAAAAAAATTTATTTGGATATATTTAGAACGTATATATTATACGCGTCGTCGTTAGAATATAAATAATTTTATATAATTATAAACAGAATTGAAAATGGCGTGGTAGTTCGATAATTCGATTTCAAACTTCAATTGAATGTACCGGGTGCAAAACAATCTGGATTTTAGTGAAACTAAAAACATTAGGATCTAATTGAGAATATCTTTCCAACGAATCCGACAAATCAAAATTTCATAGTGGGAATCAAAAGATATGTCCAGTTGAAAATTCTGAATAGTCGCTATGGAATTCAGGCCCTTAAAAATAGACATTTTGCAAACGACCTCGGATTTCGACGAAACCACTTTCGTTGGGTCTGTGATGTCAAACTATTGCTAGATTCCAAATTTCATAATTTTTCGAATCAATATGTGAGCGTGGCAAAGGAAAACGCGTTTGACCAGTTTCAGTTGATTTTAATCGACTGGAAAATGGCCATTTTTCTAACGGTCTCAGAATTTGACGAAACTAGTTTTGTTAGGACCGTATAGTCAATACGAAGCTAGAAAATATTTTTCTGCAATTTATAGAGTTAGTATGTGACCCCGGAAAAATGAAATGCACGTTCAAAATCAATATATAGAGTTATATGTTGATTTTGACAAAAACTGATTGTAACAGTCGAATCAGCTTACGATACATATCCCATTGTGTTCGGAATGGGGGTAAATAGCTATGGACGACAGGCGGTGGGCCTCGTTTAGAGGTCGTATGTAAAAGTCAATTTTTTCATAATAAAATAAATAAATAAAAAATAACCTCTCCCCTTTATCTCCTTCAGATTGCCCCCCCCCCTTGTTCACTTTCGATTCAATCGATTCAGGAAAAAAAAGCCGCAGCGCCGAGCCCCGTCGATCGAGCGCCACCGCCCTCCATCCCCGAACCCCCTCTGCCACCGCCTCCCTCTTCTCTTCTTCCTCCTCTTCCTTTCTTCCCTGACCGAACCCGCACCCCTCCCTCCATTCGAGACTCGCGCCGCCGACGATCTGCGGCCCCCCTCCTCCTGACAGCCGCCCCGACGCCCCACACACCCCCCTTCAAGGCCCTGAAACCCTAGAAAATTCTACTTTAAGTTTTATTTATTTATTTATTTTTCAATTTTCAGTTATCGTTCTACTGATTTTAAAACTAATTTTATTTGATTTGAAAACTGAAATTTATTTGATTTTAAAATTGATTTTTGACTAAGTAAAAAGGCGGAGATCTTTAAACTACAAAAGATTAGATTTTTAAAATAGAAAATATTAGATTTTTAAAATAGAAAAGATTAGATTTTTGAAATTTGAAAAGGTGAAATCTTTATGTATAGAAGAACGTGATAAAAATAGGATTTTTATCCCTATGGAGTAATTATAAAAATTTGATTTTTATATATTGAATAGCAAAGTAAAAATTCGATTTTTATATATTGAATAGCAAAGTAAAAATTCGATTTTTAAATATTGAATAGCAAAGTAAAATAGGATTTTTATATATTGAATAGCAAAGTAAAAAATTCAATTTTTATATATTGGATAGCGAAGTAAAAATTCGATTTTTATATATTGAATAGAGAAATAAAAATGTGATTTTTACATATGTAGAGAATACAAGCAACGAAGGTGACAAAAAGGCGAGAATGACGAAGATTTCTATAAATGAAGTGTCGTGGAGTTGGGATAGCTATTGGTGAGAACTTCTCACTCTAAATTTCTTTTTCTAGTTATATATATATATACTAGGATGCAGACGGTGTTTAGTAGCACCCGACACCCGTCATCCCCAGACCATGGATGGCTTGTTTGTTAAATTGTTTGGTTGTGTAGTTGGTTAGTTTATTTGGTTTGAATTGAATGGTTTGGTGAAATGAAATTGATTTGATTGATGTGTGAATGGCGTGGGCCATCACTAGACCAGGGATAAGGCTAGGCCTCTGTAATAACCCGGAAAATCTGGGCCAGTTTAAAATTTTTATTTTGGCAATTTTAGCGAATTTTGAATATTTAAAATAGATTATTTTAAATAATATCGACGAGAAATTTATTTTGAATAGAATAGAACGTATATATTATATACGCCGTCGATAGAATATAAATAATTATATATAATTATAAATGGAATTGAAAATGGCGCGGTAGTTCGATAATTCGATTTCAAACTTCAATTGAATGTACCGGGTGCAAAACAATCCGGATTTTAGTGAAACCAAAAATAATGGAATCTAATTGTGAATATCTTTCCAACGAATCCGAAAAATCAAAATTTCATAGCGGGAATCAAAACATATGTCCAGTTGAAAATTCTGAATAGTCGCTATGGAATTCAGGCCCTTAAAAATGGACATTTTGCAAATGACCTCGGATTTCGACGAAACCACTTTTGTTGGGTCCGTGATGTAAAGTTATTGCTAGGTTTCAAATTTCATAATTTTTCGAATCAATATGTGAGCGTGGCAAAGGAAAACGCGTTTGACCAGTTTCAGTTGATTTTAATCGACTGGAAATTGGCCATTTTTCTAACGGTCTCAGAATTCAACGAAACTAGTTTTGTTAGGACCGTATCATCAATACGAAGCTAGAAAATATTTTTCTGCAATTTTTAAAGTTAGTATGTGCCCCCGGTAATTTGAAATGTACGTTTAAAATTCAATAAAGTGATTTAAATGTAAATTTAACGGAAACTGATTGTAACAGCCGAATCAGCCTACGATACATATCCCATTGTGTTCGGAATGGGGGTTAAACGCTATGGACGACAGGCGGTGGGCCTCGTTTCGAGGTCGTATGTAAAAGTCAACTTTTTGCAAAATTAAATAATTAAATAATAATAAAAAAATTCCCTCCTTTATCTTTCTTCCTGCCCCCCCCCCCCCCCCGTTCATTTTTATTTCAAAAAAAAAAAAAAAAAAAAGAGAAACCCTAGCAGCTAATCGCGCCGCCCACGCCGGAGTCCACGCCGCCGAGTTGACCTCCCCTCCCACCGCTCCGTTCCCCCCCCCCCCGATGCCTCCGCCTGCCGCCCTCACATCTCCGTCGCACACTCCTCCAACGGCACCTCTCTCTCCTCCTTCTTCCTTCTTCGATGCGCGAGGAAGCAAACCCCCCCCCCCCCCAAACCCTCCAAGACAGACGCCGCCGCCGCCTGAAGGGCTCCTCCACCCGATGCCGCGCCACCCCACCGCTCCGGCGAACTCCCTCCTCCGACCACCTCTCAGCCACGTGGACCCCCCTCTCTCCAACAGTAAAAAAAAAGTAAGTTTTTATTATTTATTTTAATTTATTTTAAATACTCGGATTTATTATATAGGAAATAGCATATAAATGGCAATGAAAAGGTTTGGTTTTTTTTTATTTGATAAAAGTAAGGATTTTTATTTGATGAAGAGATAGAATTTTTATTCGATAAGGAAGTTAAAAATATAATCTTTCATATTGTAGAAGTATAAGAATATGATTTTTATATTTTTTTAAAGTAATAAAGATACGATCTTTATATTTTTAAAGTAATAAAAATATGATTTTTATATTTTTAAAGTATTAAAAATATAATCTTTATAGGATAGAGAATATAAAAATATCATCTTTGTATATGTAGCGAAATGAAAATCTGATTTTTATTTTATATACGTTGAAATAAAGTGGTGATTTTCATAACGAGGAAATCTATATTTTTGTAAGGGTGAAGTCTTTATAGTTAAAAAGGCGAGATCTTTATATAGAAAATAGAGAAGTAAAATATGATTTTTATATATTGAACATCATAGTAAAAATTAGATTTTTATATATTGAATAGCATAGTAAAAATTCGATTTTTAAATATATGAAGTGATTATAAAAATATGATTTCTAAATTGAAAGTGAATAAATAAAAATGTGATTTTTATTTTAAAGACATCGAAATATAAAAATGTGTGATTTTTATATATGTAGTGACTACGGGCAAAAGAAGATGATAAAAAGGCGAGGATGAAGAAGATTTCTATAAATGAAGTGTCGTGAAGTTGGATAGCTATCGGTGAGAATTTCTCACTCTTCAATTTATTTTCTAGTTATATATATATACTAGGATGCAGACGGTGTTTAGTAGCACCCGACACAATCGTCCACAGACCATGGACTTGTTTGTTTGGCTGTTTGGTGATTGATTGCGATATTGGTTTGAGTGTGGTTTGTGGTGTGGAAAATCGAATCGATAAATGGGTTAGGATTAGACGTGCGCCGTTATAAGGCGAAGGAGTAAGGCTAGGTTAGACTCTTACTCCAAATTTTGTGGTTTGCATAACGAAAGTGATTTGATTGATATGGGTATGGCGGTGGCCATTATTAGACCGGGGACAAGGCTAGGCCTTATCCCGTTTCTAGTATCGTGCCGTTATGCCGCCGAAATTTTCTAAAATAAGTTAGAAAAATAAAAATATCATTTTTATTAGGAATGATTAAAATAACATATTCATTTACAAATCAAAACGATTTGTTGATGTACACCCATTTGACTGATATGGATTGGGACGATAAATTTTACACATCGCCCAACTGCACAAATAAAATCTGTGTTTGATTGTTTGAAACCCCACACGGGTGTTGGGATGAAATTTGAAGTTCACTCATCCTGATTGATTAAATATGTCGATCGATTGATTGACAGGCTGTTATAAGCGTCAGATATCTATATTTGATGCTTATACTGTGTAGTGCACTTTGGTTGATGATTGATTATTTTTCAAAGCTATTATATACATGTGTTGTATGGAATCCATATAATTAACATTATATGGTGATTGATTGGGCCTCATTCCAATCGGGGAAATAATGAATATTATAAAAGGAAATTCATATGTTGAATATAAAAATAGTCATGTGTTGACGATGTTCATGTGTTGAGTGAAATATTTTATATAATAAAATTTACATCTTTATCATATTTAATATTAGAACTACTTCCCAGTAGAAGTCTAATTAAAAATCAAACGATAGATACCATAGTTTTATAAAATATTTTACATAAAAAAAAATAGTGATGTGTCGACAGTACTCATGTGTTGAGATTAGTCGTGTGTTGAAAGAAATATAGATTCATGTGTTGAATAGAACAAATATTCATTTGTTGAATAGAATAATGAATTATTGAAATATAAAGCCGTGTTGATTAGAGATGCGTTATTTTGATGCGAACGATGTTTATATCGATTTTATTCGTTTTATAATGAATATTGAAAAGTGATTTCAAAATTTAATATTTTGAAAGGAAATTCAAATTGAATTAGATTAAAAAATTCAAATGGAAATTTTATTGAATCAATTTGAAATGAATTCGAATCGAATAGAAAATGAATTCGATTCGAATTGAATAGAAAATGAATTCGATTCGAATTGAATAGAAAGTGAATTTGAATTCGAATAAAATCGAAATGAATTGAATTGAAAACGATTTCGAAATGAATTGAATTGAAAACGATTTCGAAATGAATTGAATTGAAAACGATTTCGAAATGAATTGAATTGAAAACGATTTCGAAATGAAATGAATTGAAAACGAAATCGAAATGAATTGAATTGAAAACGATTTCGAAATGAATTGAATTGAAAACGATTTCGAAATGAACTGAATTGAAAACGATTTCGAAATGAATTGAATTGAAAACGAAATCGAAATGAATTGAATTGAAAACGAAATCGAAATGAATTGAATTGAAAACGATTTCGAAATGAATTGAATTGAAAACGATTTCGAAATGAATTGAATTGAAAACGAATTCAAATTGAATTGAAAGTGAATTGAAATGAATTCAAATTGAATTAAAATTTGAATTGAATAGAAATGAATTTTAAAACGAATTTATAAAGAAGAATTCAATTTTGATTTGAATTGAAAAGAAAGTTGAAATTGCTTTTGAAACAATTTTAAAACGATTTATAAAATTCGTTTTAAATAGAAATCGACGAAATATATATTATATATATTATATATATAATATAATGGCCTGAATAGAACACGCCGCGCCGCGGCAGTTCGTGAATTTCGACCATTTATTTCAAACGGACATTGCGGGAGATCCGACCGTCGGATTCTCCTAAAACCGGAACCGTTGGGTTCGTATCGAAAAGAGCTTTCCGATGAATATTAGAAATTTGAAATCTAACGGTTGGATTTGGAATTATGTCCAAATCAAATTCGAAAAAGGTCGCTGTAAGTGCAGTTCGATGGCCGTTGATGGAAATCGACTGTACGGGCCTTGATAAAATTATTAAAAATATCTATAATTTGTGTAAAATTATAATATGTGAATTGGAAAGAATTGGGCTGGAAAATTCCACATTTGAATAGGTAAAAATCGATTTCTATTGAAATGAACTAGTTTTGAACTAGAATTAAAATCAATTTATTTTTGAAATAAATAAATTGAATTTGAAAGTGATTTTGAAAATAATCAATATTTCCAATACGTGAATTGGACTGGAGTTGAATCGAAATTATCTTCGGAATATTTCGATGTTGGATTTCGTGACCATACAGATATTGTTATGGGAATTTGAAAGATATATTTTATATCGTTATTTCCAATACGATATTTGTTGGTTTCAGAATTTGATATTGATTATAAGCCGGTATATTTTCTATTCAGAGCTTTGTATTTAATATCAAATGTGATTTGGGTTTATCGTGAATCGTGTTTTAGATAACATTGGTTCTTTAACCTAGTTAAAGGCAAGATATCGATTTCTGAAAAGATTAAAACTAAGTGGAGTTTTAATGAATCTTTAATTAGATCAAAATGTGAATTGATAATTTAAAATTATCAAATCTGAAAAGTGATCGAGAGTGGAGTATCACCAGCTTAGCTCCAAAGCGATAGTTAAATCTTTAATTAGATTTGAACGTGAAATGGTAATTAATTTTACCAATAACACCGTGGTGTTAGATATGGAGTATCACCAGTTTTGCTCCATGGGATATATAGGTTGGGATTGAGAAATAAAACAAATAATTACTTCGGTGTGGTTCGCTAATCCCGACTAGTTTGAAATGATATCCAAAGGAAGATTATAGGATAAATTTAGAAGAATTTATCTTTGATAAAATTAATGGGAACATTTCCCTAAGAATGTGATTTTGTGAATAAAAGAATATTCTGAATTGGAATGAGGCATTCGTTGTGTTTGTGTAACATTTGTTTATCATATACGTGGGTTATTCAGAAAGGCCGGGTTTATACCCATTCTGAATAATCGATTCGACGAGATGTCGAAGATGAAGACGGTGGTCGAAGACCGGAAGTCTTCACATCGTTTGGGTGATTACTGATGATCTTGATTGGGCTGTACACCCAAGATGAGGGAAACAGTCGGTGATCGTCCAGACGTACTTGGAGATGGATGGATATACGAGGAAAGTGCCTCCGGTTTCGTTCAGACCCAGAACGAACTTGTAAATGGATTGTGTGTCTGACATTGGATTTTATTCTGTGTTAATTGATCTCTATTAAATATACATCTGTTTGGCGGCGGAGAATTTATTCTCTTGCTTAACGCCCTTCTCTGAGACGTACGAGCTCAGAGGTTGTATATCGATGGACATCAGTCGCATGGAGTGAATTGCCAGCGTGGCATGCGTAAGTGGCAATTGATCAGGGCTTCTGTTGAAAAGCAAAGTCTTGTGGTTGATGATCAAAGCACGGCCTGTGTGGCATAGCTTTGTGTATAACGTGAATTCGCGAGCCTCACACCTCGGTATGAGTCAAAAACGGGATACAGACCCAAGGAGTGCACGACGTTTCTTTCTAGCTAGGGTGGTGTCAGTGACCTACCAGCCCTGACATTTATATACTTTTCACCTGTGTGGTTGTTGGATATGAGGCGCCTCGGATATAGGTCTGTAAGGACCGGGAAACGTGTGTTCAGGAATAACTAATCCTCAAAAGTAAGAGAGGACCGGCCTTGGAGGTTCCAAAGGATCAGAGTGGGGTCCTGAGGCATTTGCTAGAGTGTCTCGAACGCGGAGAGGAGCTTGCCCCTTGCCTCGACTCATGACGGAAATCCAATTTCCAATACGTGTATTGCGGTTTTAATTGTAGAACTAGTATGGCGACATGATAGATGGTACCCATGCCGCCTATTATTGATATTTATGATGTGAAATTGTTTTGACACTATACACATATAGTAATATCAAAATAATGTGTTTTAAACGTATCAAGCATGCTTTGGCTGTTATAAGGGAAAACCCTATCCTCCGGCTTGCGTTGCATTGTGTGATGGGACCTGGGTCTTATAACAGCTTCATTTTTCTTTATTTAGCATTGCGCTGTTTGTTCTATGCACTGGTATTCTTGGGAGGAAACCCGTTCCGTGTTATACGGCGTGGTCCCTTGATTTACCTAACTTTAAAACCAATATTAATAACTGTTTTAGTTCTCACACCAGTCACATGACCGACCTGGAGTTTATTGTTTTAACCTAAACTCTGGGTGCCCCTATTTTCCGCACGGGCAGCTAGTAGTTTTGGTTTTGCAGATTTATATTCACAGGATCCTGATTTACAGCTGGAACGATGCTCGGAAAGCTCTGTATCCATGCATTACTTCTAGTTGTGCTTTTGTATTATTTTCCGCTGCGATGTATTTAAATGTAATTTAAATCTCTGATATTTATTGAATGTAATTTATTCATTTATACTCTGTATATTCTTATATCGACTATATTCGTTTTTATAATGAATATAGAAAAGAAGTGATTTCAAAATATAACGTTTTGAAAATATTATCATTTATGTAGTAATGATATAAAGTATTCAGTTTTGATTAGAAATTGAATATAGTGTTGGAATGGTTTTGAAACGAAGTTAAAACGGTTTATAAAATACGTTTTAAAAAGATGTATTTAAATGTAATTTAAATCTCTGATATTTATTGAATGTAATTTATTCATTTATACTCTGTATATTCTTGTATCTGATGGAATTGTTGCAATAACAATGAAATGTTCTTCCGTCTGCGTCCTTTTGTGTGTTGTTCTAAAGTATTCGTGCTTGCCTTCACGGGGAAGTTACGGGTTCTTTCAGCCTCGTCCCATTTCTAGTATCGTGCCGTTATGCCGCCGAAATTTTCTAAAATAAGTTAGAAAAATAAAAATATCATTTTATTTGATAAATGAACTGAATAGAATATTTTCATAGGTTGAATAAAATGTTTTATCGTTAAAAATATAATTTTCAACGTGAATGTGAATAAATAAATATTCATTTACAAACCGGACGGTTTGTTTATGTACACCTATTTGAAGGACATTGATTGGGATGATAAATTTTACACATCGCCCAACTGCACAAATAGAAAAATCTGTGTTTGTTGATTTGAAACCCCACACGGGTATTGGGATAAAATACGGCATACACTAATCCCAATAATTAGTTGTATGTCGATCGATGGATCGACAGGCTGTTATACACGTTAGATATCTATATTTGATCCTTATACAGTGTAGTGCACTTTGGATGATGGTTGATTATTTATTGTTGCTATTATATACATGTGTTGTATGGAATCCATATAATTAACTTTATATGGTAATTGATTGGGCCTCATTCCAATCGGGAAAATAAAGAATATTATAATATAAAGGTTCATGTGTTGGCTGTACTCATCCGTTGAGATTAGTCATGTGTTGAACGAAATATTTTAACAATAAAATTTATATCTTTATCACTATAAAGTAAAGGTTCATGTGTTGGCTGTACTCATCCGTTGAGATTAGTCATGTGTTGAACGAAATATTTTAACAATAAAATTTACATCTTTATCATATAAAATTAGAAACTAACTGGAAAATAGATAAGATGAGTGGTCTCCTGGATATTGATCTGATGTTGGTTTCGGCCTTCGGGGTTAATATTCAGGAAATCGTTCTCTTACTAATTTACGGTTGGAGTCTGATTTGATATCAAACGATTGATACCATAATTTTTATAAAATATATTAAATAACAAAAATAGTCACACGTGGACAGTACTCATTCGTTGAGATTAGTCATGTGTTGACAAAAATATAGATTCACGTATTGAATAGAATAAATACTCATTTGTTGAATAGAATAATGGAAGTATTGAAATATATAAAGCCGTGTTGATTAGAGATGCGTTATTTTGACGCGAACGATGTTTATATCGATTATAAACGAATTGAATTTGAATTGAATAGAAAACGAATTGAATTTGATTTGAATAGAAAACGAATTGAATTTAATTTGAATAGAAAATGAATTGAATTTGAATTGAATAGAAAACGAATTGAATTTGATTTGAATAGAAAACGAATTGAATTTGATTTGAATAGAAAATGAATTGAATTTGAATTGAATAGAAAACGAATTGAATTTGATTTGAATAGAAAACGAATTGAATTTGATTTGAATAGAAAATGAATTGAATTTGATTTGAATAGAAAATGAATTGAATTTGATTTGAATAGAAAATGAATTGAATTTGATTTGAATAGAAAACGAATTGAATTTGATTTGAATAGAAAATGAATTGAATTTGATTTGAATAGAAAATGAATTGAATTTGATTTGAATATAAAATGAATTGAATTTGATTTTAATAGAAAATGAATTGAATTTGATTTGTACAGAAAATGAATTGAATTTGAATTGAATAGAAAACGAATTGAATTTGATTTGAATAGAAAATGAATTGAATTTGAATTGAATTGAAAATGAATTGAATTTGAATTGGATAGAAAATGAATTGAATTTGATTTGAATAGAAAACGAATTGAATTTGAATTAAATAGAAAACGAATCCGAATTGAATTGAAAAGAAAACGAATTCGAATTGAATTGAATTGAAAAGAAAATGAATTCGAATCGAATTAAAATCAATTTGAATTGAAATCAAATAGAAATGAAAGTAAAAAGGATTTATAATAGAAAATTCAATTTCGATTTGAATTTGAAATAAAGGTTGAAATTGTTTTTGAAATGAATTCAAAACTATTTTTAAAATTCGTTTTAAATAGAAATCGATGAAATATATATTATATATATATATATATATAATATAATGGCCTGAATAGAACGCGCCGCGCCGCGGCAGTTCGTGAATTTCGACCATTTATTTCAAACAGACATTACGGGAGATCCGACCGTCGGATTCTCCTAAAACCTGAACCGTTGGGTTCGTATCGAAAAGAGCTTTCTAACGAATATTGGAAATTTGAAATTTAACGGTTGGATTTGGAGATACATCCAAATCAAATTTGGAAAAGGTCGCTGCAAGTGCAGTTCGATGGCCGTTGATGGAAATCGACTGTACGGGCCTTGATAAAATAATTAAAAATAGTAATAATTCGTCTAAAATCATAAGAAATGATTTGGGAAAAATTGGGATGAAAAACTCCATATTTAAAAGGGCAAAAATAGATTTTATCGAAATGCACTAGTTTTGAACTAAAATTAAAATCCATTTATTTTTAAATAAATAAATTGGATTTGAAGTGGGTTTTAAATAGAATTGATTAGTGGGTTTATCGTGAAGGGTTTTTTAAATAACACTTGTTCTTTAACCCGATAATAAATAGAATGAGATTTGGGTTTGTCGTGAACTGTGTTTTAAATGACATTAGTTCTTTATCCCAGTAAAAGGAGTTTTAATGAATCTGCAATTAGATTGAAATTTGAATTGATAATCTAAATTATCAAATATAGAAAATGAGCGAGAATGGAGTATCACCAGTTTTGCTCCAAAGCGATAGTTAAATCTTTAATTAGATTTGAACGTGGAATGGTAATTAATTTTACCGATAACACCGTGGTATTAGATATGGAGTATTACCAGTTTTGCTTCATGGGATGAATAGGTTGGGATTGGGAAATAAAATAAATAATTTCTTCGTTGTGGTTCGCTAATCTCGACTAGTTTGGGAAAACCATAATTTGGTTTGAAATGACATCCAAAGGAAGATTAAAGGATAAATTTTAAAGAATTTATCTTGGATAAAATTAATGGGAACCTTTCCCTAAGAATATGAAATTTAGAAACTAGATGTAGGTTAGTTAAGAAGGATGATTTCCTGGGTATTAATCTGATGTTGGTTTCGGCCTTCGGGGTTAATATTTGGGAAATTGTTCTCTTGCTGATTTACGGTTAGCGACTAATGAATTGGAATGAGGCGTATGTTGTGTTTGTGTAACATTTGTTTTTAATATACGCGGGTTGTTCGGAAAGTCCGGGTTTGTACCCATTCTGAATAACCGATTCGACGATAATTCGAAGACGAAGACGGTGGTTGTAGACCGGAAGTCTTCACATCGTTTGGATAATTACTGACGATCCTGATTGGGCTGTACACCCAAGATGAGGGAATCAGTTGGTGGTCGTCCAGACGTACTTGGAGATCGATGGATATGCGAGGAAAGTGCCTCCGGTTTCGTTCATACCTGGAACGAACTTGTAAATGGATCGTGTGGCTGACATTGGATTTTATTCTATGTTGATTGATTTCTGTTAAATATATATCTGTTCGGCGGCGGAGAATTTATTCTCTTGCTTAACGCCCTTCTCTGAGACATACGGGCTTAGAGGTTATATATCGATAGATATCAATCGCATGGCATGAATTGCCTGTGTTGCACGCTGAGTTGCATAGATCAAGGCTTCTGTTGAAAAGCAAAGTCTTGTGGTTGATGATCAAAGCACGACCTTTGTGGCATAGTTTTGTGTATAACGTGAATTCGCGAGCCTCACACCTCGGTATGAGTTAAAAATGGGATAAGGACTGCAGGGAGAGCACGACGTTTCTTTCTAGCTTTGGTGGTGTCAGTGACTTACTAGCCCTGACGTTTATATACTTTTCACCTATGTGGTTGTTGGATGAGGCGCCTCGATTTTAGATCTGTAAGGACCGGGAAACGTGTGTTCAGGAATTGCCAATCCTCTAACATAAGTGAGGACCGGCCCTGAAGCATCCAGGATTGCCCAGAGTGTGTAGTCCTAAGACATTTGCTAGAGTGTCTCGAAGCGGAGAGGAGCTTGCCCCTTGCCTCGACTTATGACGGAAATCCAATTTCCAATACGTGCATTGCGGTTTTATTTATAGAGCCTAGTATGGCGACATGATAGATGGTACCCATGCCGCCTAGGATTGATATTTATGATTGAAATGTTTTGACACTATACACTTATTATAGTATCAAGTGATTTGTTTTAAACGTACCAAGCATGTTTGGCTATTATAAGGGAAAACCCTATCCTCCGGCTTGCGTTGCATTGTGTGATGGGACCTGGGTCTTATAATAGCTTCATTTTTCCAAAGAGCATTGCGTTGTTTTGTTATATGCACTAGTATTCTTAGGAGGAAACCCGTTCCGTGTTATATGGCGAGGTCCCTTGAATTACTCTCTTTTAAAGTAAAGTTTTAAATAACTGTTTTAGTTCTCACACTAGTCATATGACTGACCTGGAGTTTATTGTTTTAACCTAAACTCTGGGTGCCCCTATTTTCCGCACGGGCAGCTAGTAGTTTTGTCTTGCAGATTTATATTCATAGGATCTTGGTTTACAGCTGGAATGATATCCGGAAAGCTCTGTATCCGTATATCACCTTCAGTGGTGCTTTGTATATTTTTCCGCTGCTATGTAATTTATTGTAATCTCTGATATTTGTCAAATGTAATTTATTCATTTATACTCTGTATATCCTTGTAACAGATGGAATTGTTGTAATAGCAATGAAATGTTCTTCTGTGTGTGTTCTGATTTGTCCTGTTCTCAAAACGATTAGGGGTTTCGAACGGTCTAGATCGGTTTAACGACTGATTCGGATCGAGCGAAATTCTAGGCCGTCACATTTGGTATCAGAGCTTTGGTTTACAAAGCTCGAGAACAAGACACATTAGAACCATACGAAAGAATTCATCAGATATTGGATTAGTAATATCCAATTAGAATGACTCGTTAGAGATAGGATCAGTAGTATCCTAGAACGAGTGTGAAGAGTATATTTTTCAAATGAAAACAATTTTGTTTTGAAATTTAAATCGTTTTATACGTATTTGAATATTTATTTATATTGAATTTGGACAATCCAATATATAAAGATTTTGCATATACGCGTCATGAACGTATATTCGAAGTTTTAATATACTGGATAGATATAGAATCACATTCTAGACATCCGAGGATGATTCTGATGATGGTGCATCATCATCAGTATTCATGTTCGTGTTTCGAAGGTGTGATATCTATATATTTCCATTAGGCTGGTGTGAGAACCAAAACTTGTATAGATAGATATATTTGTTGTGAATTGGCATCAAAACATGATTTTCTGTATATATATATATCAAAATTTGTGAATTTAAAACGTTAATCCACTAATTGATTGATGTTTGTGTTGTTTGTTTATTTGTTTGCTAATTTTGAATCATTACGCCTAATAGAATCTATTATTGAATTGTATTGAAAATTGGTCGCATTTGCTTGCATATACATATACTTACATTGAACAGGTCATAGCAAGGAGGCTAGAGCCGAAGAATAAAATTTGTTTGCCCGACAAATAGGTACATATTTACTATAATTTACTATTTTGTTTGGGTGATGATGATTTTATGAGCCGATTGGCTAGCCGCTTGGCTTTTTCTTTTTCTTTTTGAGATCAGAAGGTCTATATGAAAATTTCAGGATTTTCCCGTGGCTCCCGGTGCAGGGGAGGTTATGGCGAAATTTTTCGAAAATTTAGGGTGTTAGCCAAATTTTTGAAGAATTTGAAAATTCTCAGAAACTGAAAAGTTGGAGAATGGAAGCCAGATCGAACGTAGAGCTGATTAGTCAAACCTCTTTCGACTTTGTTCCTTTTCGGGGATGAAAAGTTTTAAGTGGGGGAGATTGTAATAACCCGAAAATCAGGGCCAGTTTAAAAATTTTATTTTGGCAATTTTAGCGAATTTTGAATATTTAAAATAGATTATTTTAAATAATATCGACAAAAAAATTTTATTTGGATATATTTAGAACGTATATATTATACGCGTCGTCGTTAGAATATAAATAATTTTATATAATTATAAATAGAATTGAAAATGGCGGGGTAGTTCGATAATTCGATTTCAAACTTCAATTGAATGTACCGGGTGCAAAACAATCCGGATTTTAGTGAAACCAAAAACATTAGTATCTAATTGAGAATATCTTTCCAACGAATCCGAAAAATCAAAATTTCATAGCGGGAATCCAAAGATATGTCCAGTTGAAAATTCTGAATAGTCGCTATGGAATTCAGGCCCTTAAAAATAGACATTTTGCAAACGACCTCGGATTTCGACGAAACCACTTTCGTTGGGTCCGTGATGTCAAACTATTGCTAGATTTCAAATTTCATAATTTTTCGAATCAATATGTGAGCGTAGCAAAGGAAAACGCGTTTGACTAGTTTCAGTTGATTTTAATCGACTGGAAAATGGCCATTTTTCTAACGGTCTCAGAATTCGACGAAACTAGTTTTGTTAGGACCGTATAGTCAATACGAAGCTAGAAAATATTTTTCTGCAATTTATAGAGTTAGTATGTGACCCCGGAAAAATGAAATGCACGTTCAAAATCAATATATAGAGTTATATGTTGATTTTGACGAAAACTGATTGTAACAGTCGAATCAGCTTACGATACATATCCCATTGTGTTCGGAATGGGGGTAATTAGCTATGGACGACAGGCGGTGGGCCTCGTTTAGAGGTCGTATGTAAAAGTCAACTTTTTCAAATAAAATAATTAAATAAATAAATAAATAATAACCCTCTCCCCTTTATCTTCTTCAGATTGCCCTCCCCCGTTCACTTTCGATTCAATCGATTCAGAAAAAAGAAGAAGAAAAGCCGCAGCGCAGCAGCGCCGAGCCCCGTCGATCGAGCGCCACCGCCCTCCATCCCCGAACCCCCTCTGCCACCGCCTCCCTCTTCTCTTCTTCCTCCTCTTCCTTTCTTCCCTGACTGAACCCGCACCCCTCCCTCCATTCGAGACTCGCGCCGCCGCCGATATGCGGGGCCCCCTCCTCCTGACAACCGCCCGGACGCCCCCACACCCCCCTTTCGAGGCCCTGAAACCCTAGAAAATTTTACTGTATTTTTTTTTCAATTTTCAGTTATCGTTCTATTTGATTTTAAAACTATTTTTTTTTATTTGAAAACTGAAATTTATTTGATTTTAAAATTGATTTTTGACTAAGTAAAAAGGCGGAGATCTTTAAACTATAAAAGATTAGATTTTTAAAATAGAAAGATTAGATTTTTAAAATAGAAAAGATTAGATTTTTGAAATTTGAAAAGGTGAAATCTTTATGTATAGAAGAACGTGATAAAAATAGGATTTTTATCCCTATGGAGTAATTATAAAAATTTGATTTTTATATATTGAATAGCAAAGTAAAAATTCGATTTTTATATATTGAATAGCAAAGTAAAAATAGGATTTTTATATATTGAATAGCAAAGTAAAAAATTCGATTTCTATATATTGGATAACGAAGTAAAAATTCGATTTTTATATATTGAATAGAGAAATAAAAATGTGATTTTTACATATGTAGAGAACACGGGCAACGAAGGTGACAAAAAGGCGAGAACGACGAAGATTTCTATAAATGAAGTATCGTGGAGTTGGGATAGCTATTGGTGAGAACTTCTCACTCTAAATTTCTTTTTCTAGTTATATATATATACTAGGATGCAGACGGTGTTTAGTAGCACCTGACACCCGTCATCCACAGACAATGGATGGCTTGTTTGTTAAATTGTTTGGTTGTGTAGTTGGTTAGTTTATTTGGTTTGAATTGAATGGTTTGGTGAAATGAAATTGATTTGATTGATGTGTGAATGGCATGGGCCATCACTAGACCGAGGATAAGGCTAGGCCTCGTCCCGTTTCTAGTATCGTGCCGTTATGCCGCCGAAATTTTCTAAAATAAGTTAGAAAAATAAAAATATCATTTTATTTGATAAATGAACTAAATAGAATATTTTCATAGGTTGAATAAAATGTTTTATCGTTAAAAATATAATTTTTAACGTGAATGTGAATAAATAAATATTCATTTACAAACCGGACGGTTTGTTTATGTACACCTATTTGAAGGACATTGATTGGGATGATAAATTTTACACATCGCCCAACTGCAAAAATAGAAAAATCTGTGTTTGTTGATTTGAAACCCCACACGGGTATTGGGATAAAATACGGCATACACTAATCCCAATAATTAGTTGTATGTCGATCGATGGATCGACAGGCTGTTATACGCGTTAGATATCTATATTTGATCCTTATACAGTGTAGTGCACTTTGGATGATGGTTGATTATTTATTGTTGCTATTATATACATGTGTTGTATGGAATCCATATAATTAACTTTATATGGTAATTGATTGGGCCTCATTCCAATCGGGAAAATAAAGAATATTATAATATAAAGGTTCATGTGTTGGCTGTACTCATCCGTTGAGATTAGTCATGTGTTGAACGAAATATTTTAACAATAAAATTTATATCTTTATCACTATAAAGTAAAGGTTCATGTGTTGGCTGTACTCATCCGTTGAGATTAGTCATGTGTTGAACGAAATATTTTAACAATAAAATTTACATCTTTATCATATAAAATTAGAAACTAACTGGAAAATAGATAAGATGAGTGGTCTCCTGGATATTGATCTGATGTTGGTTTCGGCCTTCGGGGTTAATATTCAGGAAATCGTTCTCTTACTAATTTACGGTTGGAGTCTGATTTGATATCAAACGATAGATACCATAATTTTTATAAAATATATTAAATAACAAAAATAGTCACACGTGGACAATACTCATTCGTTGAGATTAGTCATGTGTTGACAAAAATATAGATTCACGTATTGAATAGAATAAATACTCATTTGTTGAATAGAATAATGGAAGTATTGAAATATATAAAGCCGTGTTGATTAGAGATGCGCTATTTTGACGCGAACGATGTTTATATCGATTATAAACGAATTGAATTTGAATTGAATAGAAAACGAATTGAATTTGATTTGAATAGAAAACGAATTGAATTTGATTTGAATAGAAAATGAATTGAATTTGATTTGAATAGAAAATGAATTGAATTAGAATTGAATAGAAAACGAATTGAATTTGATTTGAATAGAAAATGAATTGAATTTGATTTGAAAATGAATTGAATTTGATTTGAATAGAAAATGAATTGAATAGAAAACGAATTGAATTTGATTTGAATAAAAAATGAATTGAATTTGATTTGAATAGAAAATGAATTGAATTTGATTTGAATAGAAAATGAATTGAATTTGATTTGAATAGAAAACGAATTGAATTTGATTTGAATAGGAAACGAATTGAATTTGATTTGAATAGAAAATGAATTGAATTTGATTTGAATAGAAAATGAACTGAATTTGATTTGAATTGAAAATGAATTGAATTTGAATTGAATAGAAAATGAATTGAATTTGATTTGAATAGAAAACGAATTGAATTTGAATTAAATAGAAAACGAATCCGAATTGAATTGAAAAGAAAACGAATTCGAATTGAATTGAATTGAAAAGAAAATGAATTCGAATCGAATTAAAATCAATTTGAATTGAAATCAAATAGAAATGAAAGTAAAAAGGATTTATAATAGAAAATTCAATTTTGATTTGAATTTGAAATAAAGGTTGAAATTGTTTTTGAAACAAATTCAAAACTATTTATAAAATTCGTTTTAAATAGAAATCGACGAAATATATATTATATATATTATATATATATAATATAATGGCCTGAATAGAACGCACTGCGCCGCGGCAGTTCGTGAATTTCGATCATTTATTTCAAACAGACATTACAGGAGATCCGACCGTCGGATTCTCCTAAAACCGGAACCGTTGGGTTCGTATCGAAAAGGGCTTTCTAAAGAATATTGGAAATTTGAAATCTAACGGTTGGATTTGGAGATACGTCCGAATCAAATTTGGAAAAGGTCGCTGTAAGTGCAGTTCGATGGCCGTTGATGGAAATCGACTGTACAGGCCTTGATAAAATAATTAAAAATAGTAATAATTCGTCTAAGATCATAAGAAATGATTTGGGAAAAATTAGGATGAAAAACTCCATATTTGAAAGGACAAAAATAGATTTTATCGAAATGCACTAGTTTTGAACTAAAATTAAAACCCATTTATTTTTAAATAAATAAATTGGATTTGAAATGGGTTTTAAATAGAATTGATTAGTGGGTTTATCGTGAAGGGTGTTTTAAATAACACTTGTTCTTTAGCCCGATAATAAATAGAATGAGATTTGGGTTTGTCGTGAACTGTGTTTTAAATGACATTAGTTCTTTATCCCAGTAAAAGGAGTTTTAATGAATCTGCAATTAGATTGAAATGTGAATTGATAATCTAAATTATCAAATATAGAAAATGAGCAAGAATGGAGTATCACCAGTTTTGCTCCAAAGCGATAGTTAAATCTTTAATTAGATTTGAACGTGGAATGGTAATTAATTTTACCGATAACACCGTGGTATTAGATATGGAGTATTACCAGTTTTGCTTCATGGGATGAATAGGTTGGGATTGGGAAATAAAATAAATAATTACTTCGTTGTGGTTCGCTAATCTTGACTAGTTTGGGAAAACCATAATTTGGTTTGAAATGACATCCAAAGGAATATTAAAGGATAAATTTTAAAGAATTTATCTTGGATAAAATTAATGGGAACCTTTCCCTAAGAATATGAAATTTAGAAACTAGCTGTAGGTTAGTTAAGAAGGATGATTTCCTGGGTATTGATCTGATGTTGGTTTCGGCCTTCGGGGTTAATATTTGGGAAATTGTTCTCTTGCTGATTTACGGTTAGCGACTAATGAATTGGATTGAGGCGTAGGTTGTGTTTGTGTAACATTTGTTTTTAATATACGCGGGTTGTTCGGAAAGTCCGGGTTTATACCCATTCCGAATAACCGATTCGACGATAAGTCGAAGACGAAGACGGTGGTTGAAGACCGGAAGTCTTCACATCGTTTGGATAATTACTGACGATCCTGATTGGGCTGTACACCCAAGATGAGGGAATCAGTTGGTGGTCGTCCAGACGTACTTGGAGATCGATGGATATGCGAGGAAAGTGCCTCCGGTTTCGTTCAGACCCAGAACGAACTTGTAAATGGATTGTGTGTCTGACATTGGATTTTATTCTGTGTTGATTGATTTCTGTTAAATATATATCTGTTTGGCGACTGAGAATTTATTCTCTTGCTTAACGCCCTTCTCTGAGACATACGGGCTTAGAGGTTATATATCGATAGATATCAATCGCATGGCATGAATTGCCTGTGTGGCACGCTGAGTTGCATGGATCAAGGCTTCTGTTGAAAAGCAAAGTCTTGTGGTTGATGATCAAAGCATGGCCTTTGTGGCGTAGCTTTGTGTATAACGTGAATTCGCGAGCCTCACATCTCGGTATGAGTTAAAAACGGGATAAGGACTGCAGGGAGAGCACGACGTTTCTTTCTAGCTTTGGTGGTGTCAGTGACTTACCAGCCCTGACGTTTATATACTTTTCACCTATGTGGTTGTTGGATGAGGCGCCTCGATTTTAGGTCTGTAAGGACCGGGAAATGTGTGTTCAGGAATTGCCAATCCTCTAACGTAAGTGAGGACCGGCCCTGAAGCATCCAGGATTGCCCAGAGTGTGTAGTCCTGAGACATTTGCTAGAGTGTCTCGAAGCGGAGAGGAGCTTGCCCCTTGCCTCGACTCATGACGGAAATCCAATTTCCAATACATGCATTGCGGTTTTATTTGTAGAGCCTAGTATGGCGACATGATAGATGGTACCCATGCCGCCTAGGATTGATATTTATGATTGAAATGTTTTGACACTATACACTTATTATAGTATCAAATGATTTGTTTTAAACGTACCAAGCTTGTTTGGCTATTATAAGGGAAAACCCTATCCTCCGGCTTGTGTTGCATTGTGTGATGGGACCCGCGTCTTATAATAGCTTCATTTTTTCAAAGAGCATTGCGCTGTTTTGTTATATGGACTAGTATTCTTGGGAGGAAACCCGTTCCGTGTTATATGGCGAGGTCCCTTGAATTACTCTCTTTTAATATAAAGTTTTAAATAACTGTTTTAGTTCTCACACCAGTCACATGACTGACCTGGAGTTTATTGTTTTAACCTAAACTCTGGGTGCCCCTATTTTCCGCACGGGCAGCTAGTAGTTTTGGTTTTGCAGATTTATATTCACAGGATCCTGGTTTACAGCTGGAATGATATCCGGAAAGCTCTGTATCCGTATATCACCTTCAGTGGTGCTTTGTATATTTTTCCGCTGCTATGTAATTTATTGTAATCTCTGATATTTGTCGAATGTAATTTATTCATTTATACTCTGTATATCCTTGTATCTGATGGAATTGTTGTAATAGCAATGAAATGTTCTTCTGTGTGTGTTCTGATTTGTCCTGTTCTCAAAACGATCAGGGGTTTCGAACGGTCTAGATCGGTTTAACGACTGATTTGGATCGAGCGAAATTCTAGGCTGTCACATTATATATGTGAGCACTAGAGGATTTGTCTACCTTGTGGTATTTACAGTGAATAACTACGAATATCGCAAGTTATCTAGACACAGATGGATTTATATACATATCAGATCAAGTCATGAAATATGATGAGAAACACACTAAAATTCTAAGGCAATTAAATTTTAAAATAAAATTATATCTGCTAGAATTTTTTTCAAAAATTGTCTTATTTTACTCTATGTGTTTCTGTGACATGTAAGTAGGTGGCTGGATTGACTATGAAGCAGGCTGAAGGCAGACAGGGTGAATATATATATATATATATATATATATATATATGAGTGAGCTGAGTGAAACTGAATATGAATTTGTATGTATAATGAGTGAAACTGAGAGTTTGTAGTAAGGATCTGATTTAACAAATGAAATTGTATGTATTGTATTACTGAGAGCTACAAATAATGGAGTTATAGGATTGTACTATTGAAACGTTGAAATAAAATATTTTATTTTAATAAAATACTTTTGAATATTTAAATTCTTGTGCAGTAGTATTCTATTAAATATAAATATTTAATTTTGTCTGTTATGTAGCATAACAGTACATTTATAATCTCATTTGTAATATATATATATATATATATGTTATTATCAAACAAAAGTCATACAATTGTTATATACAACAATCTCCCCCTTTTGATGATGACAAATATATAATAAGATTTCGAATATAATAAATGTGTTTGACAGTGAATTGGGGAAATCCCCTATATGTATGCTCCCCCTACAATAGAACTCCCCCTAAATATGTGCATGAGTGGAAAAAAATGAATTGATATTTAAATATTAATATATTTATGAAATATATTCACTCATCAATTAAAATGTTAACCCATTCTCCCCCTTTTGTTATCATCAAAAGGATACAGAAATCAAAATAGTGATGAAACATAGACTAGAAATATAAAATCAGCTTAAGAGAGAGAATGTTCACCATAAATCTCGTTCAATCAAACAAAAATCATAATATTCTAAGAACTAGAGGGAAATTTCACATTGTAAAATGATGGATTTACGATGAATTTTATAAAAATCAGATAGTTTTAAAAACAAATGGTTTCCAATTATTTTCAAATAAAATTTTAAAATTAGCACAAAACAGTGATGGATTTGGACAATGGTTATAAATTCAAATCAGGTGACAAAATCAAATAATCTCAAGTACCAATGACTATCAATCAACAAATCATAATATATCATAAGATATTAACACATTTCAAAAATTTGAAAATGGATTGATAGGCTGGTTTTTACATACCAAGGAAGATTTCATATAAATTTTTATTTATTTATTTATCTTTTCCTTTTATTTTAAGAGCACAATGACCACGAATAACTAGAACTTGGATTTTTAAATGAAGTCAGTTGCAGCTTAAATTATAAGTAATCTTATAACCATCCATGACCAGATCTTGGGGTTTTAAATGAGGTTAGAGAAACACTTATGAATATTATATATTCATCATTTTCCTTTTTTTTTCAAAACTCCTCAGTGTATAAAACCAATATGGATGATAGAAATATGGTAGGTACAAAAATGATTGTAAAATAAATATCTAAATTAATCATATTATCAAATATGCTCAACTGTACCCTTTTTTATTGAAAATTTTCAATTATCTCAATTTCTGAAAAATAATACAGTCACATTTCCACCACACATTTTGAAACAATATATTTAAGATGATTTATTTTAAAATAAATACTCCACATTAATATAAAATAATAATGGATGACAAAAGGATGATAGGTAGAGAAGATGTTCGTGAAATAAGTCCCAGTTCAAAGATATTATAAAAACTGTTCAAAAATATCATGAGAATTTGAATAAGTTTCCTCTTGTTGTGAAGTATATTGTAGTCACAACTCATCACAATTTCAAAAATCAAATAATAGTTTTGATGAATTCTAAATATAGTTCAATTTGGTTATTGATTTCAATTTCTGAATAAATAATCAATTGATCTAAAATTGAAAAAATCAATTACAAGAGGGATTTAGCAGTGATCTATAAAAGATGAAAAATAATGAATCAAATGAATGTGACGGCACTTCTAGAGCTGATACAGGTTACAGTTCCTAATTATCCATAGTGGTCAATGAAATCAAAGCACAATTTTTTCAGAATAAAAACACAAGCCCAAAACAAGCAAGTCAAGCATATCAATTCCATCTATTAGAGCAACAACAATTTTTAAAGTTACAAGCAGTGATCAAAACATTTTCAAAAATGATTCCTTTTATCAGAGCACTAAAACAACCAATTTCAGAATAAGATTCTTAAGGAATTTTTTTTAGAATATTTGCATAAGCCTAAGAGATATTCATGACCCAAGATTCAAGAAACTTATTTGAAATCACTTGAAGGGATGTGTTAATTTCAAGTTACAATGAATCGATCACACAAGATTATTAATTTAAAATTCAAGATGTGTGTGAGATTCAAGATATCAAAATTTCAAATGATTTCAATAGTCAAATATATACGTCAAATGATCATGAATTAAAAGTGAGTTTCAAGACACAACACCACAATCCATTCAAAAATGATTTTCCATATTCAACATAATGGTTCAAGCCAAATGTTATTCAATTCATAATATCCAAGCCAATCCAAAAACTAATGAAATTATAATGATAGAAAAATAGTAGTATGCTATAATGAGTACACTTTTTCAAGTCTTTCCAAAATGAATTAGAAGAAACTCAAAACAGCGAAGGTGTGTGAAATTTCATTAATTTTTCAGATCTTCAAAAGTTTAGAATTCAAATTAACAGTGTTAAATATATAATAAGAATTCTCAGCACTGTTAGGAATTCACAAATCGATAAAAAATAACTTTAAAATAATTGTATAAATTTATAAATTTGAATTTAAGATCTAGAAATCATTAAAACGTGAGAGTTTTACACAATAAAAACAAGAATTCTGCAATTTGGAGTTAAGAAGCTCAAGAAGTAAAAAAAATATAGCAATGGCAAAGTAAATAACCATAAAAAATAAAAGGGGCAGAGGGAGGAATAAAAAGTATATAAATAGAAAATATAAAAAGAAACAAGGTTAGAGATCAAACCTGAAATCGATGTGAACCACTGAATCTCTAACCCAACAAACTTGGCTAAAGAGCTCCGAATGTTTCAAAGATATGGAATAACTTAAAAGCATTTTTTTCTTTTGCAAAGTGATTCCTCAGCCATCTCTGGTACCTAAGAATTAAGGGGACCTAGTGGTATATTTTTTTGTAAAAACACTCACAGTTTTATTCGCACGTTTTGGTACCCAAACTTGTTTGTATAACAACCAGTTGGAATTTACCATTGTGCCCTTAGGAACCTAAATCTGTTTGAATTTAGTCAAAATCGTTTTGTTTCCCTTTGGGGTCCAAGTTTGTTTAAATGGATTGTCAAAAAACAAATTTTCTTTCGTTTGTGATTTAAAAATCCTTTGTGATTATTATATTCCAAAATACCAATTCATTCTTTTCCAAAACAACTTAAAGGATTTTTAAAATCATTTGACTCCCAATTTCCAAACTCATTAATTTTTTCAACAACATATTCAAAGATTTTTCTCGGGTTGAAAATCTTTTCAAACTCAACTCAAGGTCGTTAATTTTGGATTTAAGATCACTGTTCTCTTTAATCAAATTTTAACAACGATTAACATTGATCTTTCTCTTTTCAGCATCATTTTGTTTCAAGAACAAGTTTTTATTTTCAAGAAATTTGATTTTGGTATTGGACTCAAAAACTCAGTTTCAAATTGAATTTGTTTTTCAAAATGATGTTTTTCAAAACACTTAAATTTTTCAGTCTCTTTTTCAAGCTCATTCAAGATTGATTCATTTTTCTGAAAATTTTGTTTCTTAATAATTTCATATTTGGAATTTTCAATCGTCTTAAAATTTTCAAATTCTTTTTGTAAAAAATTGTTTGTACTTATAAGCTCAATCTTGTTCTCTTTTAAGATCAGAATTTCAATTTCAAGCTTTTGAACATTTTCATTTTGATGAACAAGATCATTTTTCAAATTCAAAATTTTTTCAAAAATAGAGTTTGAAGACTTCTTGACGTTTTCAATATTTGATTCCAAAATATTAATTTTGCTAATCAACTCATGATTTTTAGATTTCAGAGATTTGTTTTTCCATTGGAGATTATTAATAGATTTGGTTAAATTAGTGCACATATAAACTAAATCTTCATATGAGAAATTTCCTGTTGAGTCTCCATCACTATCATCATCTGTTTCTCCTTTTAGACATATTTCTGAACCTAAGCTGACCTTCTAGGATTTTGAGCAGTTGTCGCCTTTTCGTCCATACTTTGTATTGAGAGTATTCTTGATTTCCTACGCAGTTAAACAAAGGGAGATAAGACAATATTGATCATCATTAATATGGGAATGTAAAGTATGTGTAGCACGAGAACTAAATAAAATATCATTCCTATCTACCATATCATACCCATGAATAACAATATCCCAACATTTAATATTAATAGATTTTAAATAGGATTCCATTTATAATTTCCAAATTAAAAAACATGTACCATTAAAAGTTGGAATACAACTGGACTGACTGTAACACTCCGTAATTTTAAAGAACATTATAATGATAAACTAAAGAATACTTAATTAAATATTGGGGACTAAGTAAAATGGACTGCGCCATTGCATTCATCTCAGATTTTTTCTCAAGATAGACTCCGAGTTTGCATGAAACGGACATCGTATGAAGAAGTTATTAAGCCTAGAAGTTTGTATATGCATAAGAGAACTATATATATATATATATATATATATATATATACAGACAAATCAAAATTTTCAAAAAATTCAAAACAGCAAAGCGGTAAGGGATAGGAGCGGAATCGACCCGTTGGAGCGGTCGACCCGAGACTCGGCTAGGTCAACCCCGGGGTCGACTCAGGGTGTTTGGGGTCGACCCTAGTGTCGACACAGAAAGAGGGGGTCGACCCCTATACAGATCTGGGGAGATTCGAGTTTTTGAACGTAGACTGATTTGCTGGCTTTAGGCT
The DNA here is from genome assembly GCA_030737875.1 of Allium sativum. Taxonomy (NCBI): domain Eukaryota; kingdom Viridiplantae; phylum Streptophyta; class Magnoliopsida; order Asparagales; family Amaryllidaceae; genus Allium; species Allium sativum. Next base: position 10,671,627 of record CM060913.1, read on the forward strand.
CCCATTTCTATTGTTTTGACACATAAAAAACAATGGAGAAATGAGATGTTGCCCTAACTTAGATTGAATTAGCCTATTTCCTTCAAAAACAGCTTATACGCATTCAAGAATTTCTTCTACAGCTTCAGCCTATTATTCTCTGATCTTTAGATCCAATTCCTGTGAGTTCATCTTATTTTTTGATATAAACATTTAATAAGTAATCCTGACATGTTTATAAGTTGGATCTTAACTTATTTCTGTTAATAATCTGAATTATAACTAAATAGATTTGCCACTACTTGTACAACTAATCTATTGTTTAGTTCTCATATGCATATTCCGTTATTATGCCTAATTATGTCACCATATTCCCATTCTACTACTATGCCTATACTGTCACTATATGCCTATTTTGTTAGTATGCCTATTTCTGTCATCATATACCTGTTTTGGTTATTATGCCTATTTATGTTCTCTTCTCTCCCTCCTTCCCTTTTTATTTTTATAGCCATACTACCTTCGAGCCTAGGCCTACTGCTGAAATATGCTAACAAACAAAATTGAGGAATAACTTGTATTGTAAAACATGACTGGGATTTGGGGGCATAATCTATATCTTGATCTAAAACTTTATTTGGGGGCATAACTTGTATTATGAATCATGACTGGGGTTTTTGGGACATAACCTATAATGTAAAATTTGACTAAAACTTGGGGCAAATGTTATTTTGTGAATTATGATTGTAATTTAAGGTATATAAATTTGTAGGTTTAATTTGTGATTAAGCGTAACATGTTAATGAAACGGTAAGTAATCTGTTGTAACTTGCGGGGATGTTTAATCTATTAAAATGATTAATCTGCCAAAATCTATTAAAACTGAATACTTTAATTGAAAAATCCATGATGATCATGAGCAATTCCTAAATAGGGATATTAGACCAAAAATATTGTTAATACAATTATGGCAATTAAGGAATCGTAACCGCACTTAGACACGAGGTTAAATTCAACTTGTGGCAGAAATCTGCCCGAAACCGCCAGACAAATCCAGCATTCAGCAGTGGTTAATTTAATGTGAGGGGTCTAGTGCGTAAATATACATGTAACGGTGTTATGACGCGAGGTTAAGTCCAACTTGTGGTGGAGGTCTGCCCGGAACCGCCCGACATATCCAGCATCCGCAAGTGGTCAACTTAATGTGAGAGGTATAGTGCATTAACATACATGAACAAGGAATGATAACAACCCATTATAATTAATTACATTAATGAGAATGTTATTTAATAGGTAGGCTTGTCCTAGGGGCAAGCAGAAATTATAACATAAGTTATAATAAATGGAAAGAAAACTTATTACTAAACCTTAGTTAAGAGAACTAAGTTATAAGTAAACAACGATAAGTTTTAGTGATAGTGTAAGATGGAATTATAATTTAATAAGAAAGAACAAGGTGAATATATGAGGTGTAATAAGTTATATTTAATCATAAATAATAAGTGACATGTTAAACAAAAAACATGTGAATGAAGTATACTTAATTACATATTAAGTAAAACGTGTAATTGTAACTAAGGTTTTAAATCTCGGATATCGGTCATGTTTCGTCTTAGGGATTTTATAGACTCGGTTTCGTATCGGCGGAGATGTCGGACGAGATGAGTCTAACTCGGGAGTTCGTCTCGGATTTTCATCTCGGGTCTAAAAGTTCATATCGGAACAATCGCGGGGTACATGATACGTTAAAAATGATATTTTAACAAAATGATTTTTATGAATGCTACCATAAACATAGTAACTTAAACTTAAAATACAAAATAACTTTATTATTCTTTATTTTGCGAAAGATCATTCATACTCTAAATCATAATATGCTTAAAATAGGAATATTGTTAGACAGCAAAAATTAAAAGGATCCAAAACATTGAAAAATTCAGCATAAATAGACCACAAAATATATAATTTCATAAGTAACATGTATGTAAAAATATGAGTATGAAAATAATAAGCATTGTAGAATATATATGAACATACAATATAGTCATTTAACATGCAAAATGTAAAATAACAAAAGATTGATATGGCTAGATTTGAGTTTTTTAATTATAGTTCTAGTTTAGGCACAAATTTTAATTTTTAACCCAAAAAACTAAGGTCTCAGAAGATATTCCACTATTTCGTCTTGGTCAATATATTGTTCGATATCACAATATCTTGGCGATATATTCAAAAGGATATTTAGAGTGATATTTGCTGTTTTATTTCGGAAGGAGCCCAAAACGAGATCTCGGAAGAGATCTCGGGTGATATATGCGAGATTTGAAACAATGATTGTAACTATGGGATAAGACAATGAATAATATGAAAGATTGTAGATTACTTCCATTAATTATAATCTAGGAGTAAGGGATTGTAGATTACTTTCGTTAATTACAATCTGAGGATAAAAGATTGTAGATTACCTTTGTTAATTACAATCTTAGGGTAAAAGGTTGTAGACTACTTTCGTTAATTACAATCAAAAAGTAAGGGGTTAAGTAAAACTGTAGGGTTAAGCAAACCTGTTAAAACTATAAATCTGTTAAATTTATGAGGGGTTATATGAACCCGATAAACTTAACCTGTTTTATATGTTGGGGTTATTCGGGCTTGTTAATCTGTTAGGCATAAACTGTCAAAATCCTAGTAGTGGGGATGCAAGCCTAGGGGGTGGCTTGTGTCATCTATTGTGTGGGACCTGTATTAGTCCGTAACCCACCTTGGTATCAAAAGGGGACCCCGAATTAAGTATGGCACACTTACTGAGCTGAATATAAGAGGTTTATTTAGGTGGAGGTGTTGATGGCGCATTCCAACGGAGCCATGTGCGTGCATGGATCTGGATTGCTCGGGAAATTAAGACGTTGTGACATCAGTAGATATGGTTGTGCCTCTCGAAAAAAAGGTTCCCACTTTAGGAAGTGATACATCCTACTGAGGGGCCAGCACATGGTATCTACAGGATAGGGAGACGATCGATTAGGGTAGTAATTAGGGTACATCTAGTCCTGCTTGTTTAGGAGCCCGTTATTATCGTTGGGGGTAACATCTATCATTTCTATGGGGCTGCCTGTTATTATTATTAGGGGTCAAACCCATCACTAAAATTACACCTAAGTCTACCTTCTATTTTTGTTGGGATCATTCTACTTCTTTTATACTAGTATTAGTGCAGAGAAAAATATTTGAGAAGTGCAATATATCCTGTTCTGTTTATCATGCTCAGTCTGTTATACCCGTCTTATGATACTGTTATCTCTCTCATCCATTTTATATTCCTATCATGATGCTTCTACTTATTTATATGCTAAAAGTAACTGGACTCGCTAGACTTTATGTCTGACCCATTTTGTTTCCTTTTCTCTCTCTTCCTCCCCCTCCCCCCTCCCTAGGTTCTCAGGGTGGGAACACTCAGGCTCGATTAGAATTCTCTCTTCGGTTTCTACTTGGAGCTGCTTAGATGTACCGCTTGATTTCCTGTCTACCCTGCTATGGCTATTTTTGGGGACTATGATTCTATATTACTATGATTTTAGTACAAGGCATATATTTTAATTTGATGTAATGGTTTTCTATACTTCAGATGTTGTAACTGGATTTTGGAACACGATGTTTTCTATTTGGGAAAAAAAGTTTTAAATTCCGCTGTCATTTTATATCTGTCTTGTAATGTTTCTGTTTACCTATAATGCTTCACGAAACTTAATGCATTATGTTAAAGAGCGACATTAACGGACGTATAGTGTCACACTGGCCCTCGCTGAATTGACAACTAGGGAACACCATCACTCTAGAGTTAATAAAAACCTGCTTCGATACCACTGGTTAAGTCTAGATTAACCCTAGAGGGGGTGAATAAGGTTTATTGGATTTTTACAGAAATTAAAAAATATCAAAGCACATATTTCAGTAGAGAAAATAGATGTAGGAAATAAATAACACGAATTTTACCCAGATTCGGCAAACCCAGCCTACTACTGCATCCCCAAGATTTCTACTAGGTATTAAAATAGATCCCGCGTACAAAACCCTGTAAACTGGCAAACCCTACTCCTGCTCTAATCCTATGCTCAAAGCCCTGGACTGATCTTTTTCCCCAAGATCAAAATTTCCCCGAATTACAAACCCATAACTCGTAAACCCTAACTATAAATCCTATAGCTAGTAAATCCCTAGTTTTATAGACAAACTAGAAAACCCCTAATTTTACAAACAAACTAGAAAACCAATGGATGGTTATAAGAGAAGTAAAAAAACAATATAATAAAAAACAAACAAAACCCTCCCTTATAAAATAAAATGGCCTTCCTCTTATTTCTTTTATCCCAAAAAGAAATCGGTTGACCCAAATAAAAATTAGGTCTTTGCATCTCCCAAATCACCACTTGTAACTGCTGGAAAAATGTTCTTTGATTGCCTTTGACTGTCGTTGTTCTTGCTTGTCAATAATTTAGATATTTTCGATCGAAAACCATGAGTTCCTCTTATTTGATTTTTCGATTTGCTCTTCAAACTTTTGACTTGCTGTTTTTTGATAGAATTTTCCAATGACGATATAGGTGTACAAATAGGATTTTGAATCCCCTAACTTACTCTCTGATTTCCTTCTTTGCCTTGGTCTAATTTGTGCGTGAATCCTTTGATTATGTGACTGTTTATTTGATTTGTTTTCGTGACTGTTGTGGTTGAATTCAGGAATGAATGAATAATTTTCATTGCTTAAAAAAACCTAGCAAACTTATGGAAACCTATAGAAATCAAGAATTAAACTCTTGCCCAAAAAAAATGCCAAGTTTTGTTTGAATGATTCTTGACCAATGTTCTTCACTATTGAATTCTGGAAATACTTGAACTGATTTTTGCCTAAAATGTGATTGCGAAATTCTGGAAACATTTTGTACACGTTAATTGCAAGCTTTCCAAATACTGATTCTTGGTATTTGCCAAAAAATGTAAATCAAAGAAAACATTCCTGTTTATTCTTTGCATGTTATATTTTGACATTTCAAAAAAAAAATCCAACTGTAAATCTTGTGACATATTTGGCAAAACTGATTTCCACATATAACACACGCCAACAGCGCAAATTGATATTCTTCCCAAAAGAAAATTCCTCTTCGATTTTGTCCATAAACATTTTCTTATTGTATTGATTTTGGCACTTAAATTCTATGGCATGTCATGTTCATTTTAGCACATGCATTTGGTACACACGTATATATGTATATATACACACACCTATGTGTATATACATATTTATGTAGCATGCCAATTATTGAACTGTTCACTGAGTATGTTTTTCATTTTCCTACTGATGCATGCCATTTGCATTTGTTGTGTGATCACTCATTGCTTGGCCTAGCTTGTGTATACTGGAATTTGTATTCTTCTATGCTTCAAATGCTTGAGGTTTTGTGTCCTTTTGAATCTGCCTCGAGCCATTGTGCTTGTTCCTGAACCTGGTCTTGATTTTGTTATTCCAGTATATGTCTTATGCAAGCCTGAACTTGTGCATGATAAATGTACAATGTATGCTGCACCATTATATGCTTCAGTGTACATGCATTTATTTTCTTAAACCATATATACCAAAGATTTGAATCTGTTTCGCACCATTTTGAAATGCATGAGCAGCAGTTCATTTGTAAATTTATCTGCCTTGTTGTGAATCGTGTTTGCCAGGACATCTTCAAATGTTGCTGAAGCATTCGCATTTTACCTTACGTATATATATACACACACACACACACAACATGTGTGTGTGTATATATATATATATATATATGTATATGTCCGGGCCTTGTGCATTGGGATACTGTGCATTCTTGTGTTTTTGTGAACGTTTGTGCTTGCTGCTCCTTTTGCGCCACTGAGTTGCACACATTTGTATATTCATGTTGCATGCTTTGGTCATTTTTGAATGCTTGCATTTGTACTTAAACATTTGGCTGGCCTGGTTCGAGTGCCTTCCTCGTTGTGTTTGAGTTGTTGCATGCTTGAAGTGTTGGCTGGCCATCTATGTGCTTATCTTCTTTGACCTGTTGCACTTGTTCACACTGATTTTCATTTGTTTGTGTCTTGTATGAGCCTAAGTACATGCAGCCCTGTGTATTTTTGGAACTGGAGCTATATGCATAGCTTCTTGACTTGTTACCCTCTGGCCATGATCCAGTTTTGTAGCTGCGTACACACATGTTGATTTCTCTTTGGATTTGTATATATATGCCATGAATATACATGCATATATATATATATATATATATATATATATGTATGTATGTATGTATGTATGTATACATAATTTTGTATATGTATATGTGCGTTTGGCTTTGGTGAACTTTGCCCTCCATCATTCGTTTGCATTTTTGTAGCTTGGCAATGACCCAAACAACATATATATATATATATATATATATATATATATATATATATATATAAGATATACATACATACATATATATGTATGTATGTATGTATATGCACAATTGTGTGTATATTTACATATTCATATTTCTTGCTGTTATACCTATGTACATGTCTATTTGGCTCCATTTGTTTGAACTGTTGAGTGCTTCAACCTTATTTACCCATTGGTTTGAATTGATGAGTTTGCACTTGAGCCACATATGCTTGCTTGTCCATGATGAATTTGAATTTTTGATCAAATTGCCCTTGTATGCCTGAAAAGAAATATGTGTATATACATACATATATGTATATACATGTATTGTGCACATGTAGTTTATATACGTAAGCACTAGAGGATTTGTCTATCTTGTGGTATTTACAGTGAATCACTATGAATATCACAACCTGTCTAGACACAGATAGATTTATATACATATCAGATCAAGTTATGAAATATGATGAGAAACACACCAAAATTCTAAGGCAAATGAATTTAAAAATAAAATTATATCTTCTAGAATTCAAAAATCTATTTGTTCTAGTTTACCATGTGTAATTCTGTGACAGGTAAGCATGTGACTGGACTAACCGTGAAGCAGGCTGAAGACAGACAGAGTGAATCTATATATATGAGTGAGCTTAGTGAAATTGAATATGAATTTGTATGTATATTGAAACAACCTGTATTTTCAGAACCTATTTAAAATTTATTTTTAATTGATTTTTACAAAAATTAAATATATTTTATGATTTATTTTAAGAATTAACGATTTCAAATTTATTTAAATTGAAGTTAGAATGTATAAAATTAAAATTTTAATTAAAACGAGCTCGAAATGACGCGGTAGTTTGAAATTTTGGTTTTGAACTTTAGTTGATTATACAAAATGCAATATAAATCGAATTCTAGTAAAACAAGAAACATTAGAATCGATTTAATTATATCTTTCTAACGAAAGTAAGAAATTGAGATTTCGCTTTATAAATTGTAAGTTATGTCTAAACTAGAATTTGGAGTAGTCACTATGGAATTTATATATATTTTTAATATAATATATAAGGCCTTAAAGATAGCCATTTTGCAAACGACCTCCGTTTTCAACGAAACCACTTTTGTTGGATCCGGAATGTCAAATTATTGTTAGGTTTAAAATTTCAAGTCATTTGGAATTAATATGTGAGCGTGGTAAATTTAAATGTGTTTTTTCAATTCAGTTTAAATTTAATAAGCTAATAAAAAGGTCATTTTTCAAACAGTCTCCAAATTTGATGAAATTAATTTTGTTAGGACCGTATCGTCAAACATAACTAAATTTCAACTTTCGTAATTTTTGGAGTCAGTATGTGAACATGGCAAATTAAAATGTACGTTTAAATCCAATATTTGAATTTATATTTTAATTTTGATAAACACTGATTAAAACGGCCGGATTGGCTTACAAAACATATCCCATTGTGTCCGGAATGAGGGTATTTGGTTAGAGGCAACAGTCGTTGGGGTTCGTTTGGAGTTCGGATGCGAGATTCATTTTTAAGAAATAATTAGAATTAAATAATATTATAAAACATATATATATAAGCAAATTCATAACCATAATTCTCTTTTACTTAGTTCCACTGCCAGGAGCTTATCAAGGGCCATGGTTTTCGGATTTTAAAACCCTATTCTCCTAACCTAATACGAATTTGGTGATGATTATAAATTGAAAATTAGAGAGCAAAGTATGATCTTCCTTTTTTATATGGTTGAGATAAAAAATGTTGCAATGATTTGTGTGAAATCTCAGTCCAAAGCCAATCCGTTCGTGCGTTGTTCTAGGAAGCGTGGGCCCACCCAGTTGTACGCGCTGCCAGGCGTAAGGAGGAGGAAGGACGACCGATGACGGGGTGCAACTTGATCGGCGGTCGGTGGTCTTAGGGGTTTGCGCAAGCGAAGAAAGGAGGCAACGATGGGTTGAGGGAGTTACAGAAGGTTACGGGATGAAGATGGATTAAAGAGAGGGTTAAGTTAATTAATTTTTAATTATGATAGTTAATCACTTAATAATTGTTAAACGTTTAAATAGTCATAAATTTTCCAAACGGTGACAGAATCCAACGAAACGACTTGCATTGGAATCGTGACAACGAACACAACAATATGGAACTAACTAGGACAGAAACGAACCAAGTTGAATTTTGAGCGAAATTAAATGCCTGTTTAATTTAGTTTAAAAATAAAATCCTCAATTAAAGACTGCTGGAGTGGAAACCGATGTGAGAACTCTCTCACTCAAAATTTTGCATGTTATTTATTTTTTTAACTAAATATATATTTGTTGCCTATGATTACAAATGTTGTTTGGTGGTTGATGGTTGTTTACAGTTCTAATGTTATCATTATTAAACTGTGAAAATATGTGTTGTAAAAAAATAAATTCACATGGACTTTGAAACCCCACATGGGTACTGGGATGATGATTTCACACATGGCCGAATTATAGGTTGATGATTGAAAATCCCACACGGGTCTGGGGATGACAATAAATTCACATCTTCCTTGGAATTAATTATATGTCAACCGATTGATTGATAGATTGTTATAAGCGTTATTTAATTATTTAATGCTTATACGGTTGTAAATTGCACTCTGGATGTGAATTGGATGTTTAATAGTTGTTTATCTCTATTTCTGATTACATGCGATGTATGTAATCCATATAAATAAAATTATATGGTAATTGATTGAGTTTTATTCCAATTCAAAATAACGAATATTTTAAAAAAAAAAATTCAGTGAAGAATCAAAATGTGATTTTGATGTCTGATTTTTGATGGACACGAAAATATTGAAATATGTGAAGCCGAGTTAAATAGATATATGCTATTTTAACTCGAACGGAATTTTTTTGTCGATTTTATTCATTTTATAATTAATATCGAAAAGATTTGATTTCAAAATCTGATATTTCTAAAATATTATCATTTTAATAGTATAATGATATGGAATATTCAATTTTGATTTAAAATTGAAATAGAAGTTGGAATTGTTTTTAAAATGAATTTATAAACAATTTATATAATATGTTTTAAATGGAAATCAATGAAATATATTATATATATATATTTAAATGGCCTGAATAAAACGCACCGCGCAATGGTCGTTCACGAATTTCGACCATTGATTTTGAATTGACGTAATGGGAGATCCAACCATCGGATTCTCCTAAAACAGGAACCATTGGGTTCGTATCAAAAACAACAATGGAATGACAATAAGAGATTTGAAATCTAACAGTTAGGTTTTAAGATATATCCAAATCAGTTTTGGAAAAGGTCGCTATGGATGCGGTTCGGTGGCCGATATTGGAAACCGACTGTAAGGGCCTTAATAAAAATTTTAAAAATATGAAGAAGTTACGTAAAATCATAATAAATTATTTGGAAATACTTTGGATGAAATATTCCACGTTTGTAAATATTAAAGATATCTATTAGCAGAATATGTTGTTTTGCAACTCGAGCCTATAACTGAGAAGAATGGAAATGGTTTTATCTAACCAGAATTTTCCAACATATGAATTAGAATGGATTTGAATAGAAATAATCTTTGGAATATTTTGATATTGGATTCCATAATTATACAGATATTGTTGAGGAATTTGGAAGATACATATATCGTTATTCCCAATACCATATCCGCTGTTTTCAAAATTTGATATTGAATATAAGCCGAAATGATTTCTATTCAGAGCCCTGTATTTGATATTAAATTGGATTTTGGGTTTGTCATGAATGGTTTCTTCAATAACACTGATCTTAAACCCAGTTGAGAAAAGAATAAATCTTTTAATTAAGATTTAGAGAAGTTTACCAACTAATTTAATTGGAATTGAATTGGATTTTGGGTTTATCATGACCGATGTTTTAAATAACAATAGTTCTTTAACCCAATTAGCAGTGAAGATATGATTTGGAATTTATAAATGTTTTTATTAAGATTTAATGGAAAATTTCCAAAGTAAAGTTTTCCAATTTAATATATATTATTGGAATTGAATGGAATTCGATTTGGTAATAATTGAGATGAGCTTTTGTGAAGGAAGACCGTTACGATATATGGATTTTAAAAGGCTTTACCGTTATTCCATCTATGTTATTAGCCTGACACAGAAATTTACATCAAATATATATTGATTTGTTTTCCGCGAAGATTCCATATTTGATGGAATTTGGGGTTTATTATGAACTTTGTTTTAAATGACATTGGTTCTTTAACCCAGTTAAAGACAAGATTAATTTCTTAAAGTTTAATAATCATTAAGTAATGATTTATGAGATTGAAACCAAGTTGGAGTTTTAATGAATCTTTAATTAGATTGGAAATGCGAATGAGGTAATTAAGTTTACCGAATTCAAGAAATGGTCGAGAATGGAGTACCACTAGTTTTACTCCGTGCGATAGTTAAATCTTTAATTAGATTTGAACGTTAAATGGTAATTAAATTTACCGATAACATAGCGGGTGTTAGATATGGAGTACTACCAGTTTTGCTCCAGATGAACAAGTTGGGATTGGGATAATAAAACAAGTGATTACTTTGGTAAGGCTCAGTAATCCCGACTAGTTTAATAAACCTTAATTTGGTTTAAATTGTGAAAAATATATTTGAATACAAGAATATTCTGAATTGAAATGAGACTTATGATGTGTTTTTATAGCATTTGACTATAAGATACGCGAGTTATTCAGAAAGACCGGGTTTAACCCATTCTGAATAACTGATATGACGATTAAAATTCAACGATGAAGACGGTGGTTGAAGACCGGAGATCTTCACATCGTTTGGATGATCATTGATGTCCTAATTGGGTTGTACACCTAAGACAAGGTAACAAGTGGTGATTGTCCAGACGTACTTGGATATCGATCGGATATGCGAGGGACTCTCTCTTATATTGGGCATGTGGGACGAGGAATAAGATACCTCTGGTTTCGTTCAGACCCAGAACGGACTTGCAAATGGATTGTATGTCTGACGTTGTATTTCGCGCTGTATTCATTGATCTCTGCTAATTATATATCTATTTAGTGGCGGAGAATTTATTCTCTTGCTTAACACCCTTCTCTGAGACGTACGAGCTTAGAGGTTATATATTGGTGGAAATCAGTGGTATAGTATGGAATGTCAATGTGGCATGCTGAGTTGTAGTGATCAAGGATTTTGTTGAAAAGAAAAGTCTTGCGGTTGATGATCAAAGCACTGCTCTAATTAGCACAACTTTTTGTAGCATTAATTCGCGAGCCTCACACCCAGGTGTGATCCAAAACTGGGAGAGGACAGCAGGGAGAACATGCGTTTCTTTCTAGCTAGGAGTGATGTCATGGTACAGAGCCCAGACAACTTACTCATGTGGTTGATGGACAGCAAGGTACCTCGGATATGGCCGACAAAAAGGCCTTCGATGGTCGATGTATTGACCAGATTTTATGCCTTGTAGGGCATGGAAACATGTTGCTTAGGAATTACTAATCCACAAACGTTAGGTGTGGAACGATCCTGCCGCTCCAAGTGCACTTGCGGGTGAATCCTGAGACATGGGCTAGATTGTCTGGAATTTGGTAAGGAAGATCCCTCGCCTTGGTTCATTGATGGAATCCTATTTCCAATACGCAACTTTCAATTTCAGTTGTTGTTAGATCCAAATATGGTTCCAACACCCAATTCAATGATAATTAAAAGAGAAAAACAAAGAGAACATGCGATTTATAGTGGTTCGGCATTAAAGAGCCTACGTCCACTTTATACTTCGTTGATTGATGATTAGAGTGCAAATAAAATGCTTGTCTTCACTCAATCTGACTCTTATAATGAATAATTTCACTCAACTTTTTCTGAAATATGCTTCAAAACTTAGTAATGATCTGAATAAAATGATGAAATTCGATGGTAGTGAGAGTTAGAGCCAACAATTTGCCAAAAGATCCCTTCAAATGGCGCTTTGAGGGGTATTTATATATAGTAATTCAACCCGGATCGGTGCCATGTGGCGTTCATCCCGTTCGGTTTGGAACTGGAGGCCTGGAGATGGTGACAGTGCATCGAGATCGTGGGTTAGTGGGGAGAAACCGCTCTGCATATTCAGTAGATCATGTGTTGTTGACGCAACGTCCCTAATTCGCAGTTCGGAACAGATGGTCAAATGAGGGGTTCAGATCGGGGAGTCCCGAACCGATCCGGTTGTGCCCCCTTTTCTCACCTTCTGGACTGCTTGCCTTAAAAATGATTGGGTTTGGTTCGGAAGTATTCGATCCGATCCGAATTCTTGCTGTTGATTCTTCCTTCAAGCCTACTCGTTGAGCAGTTTTCTTAGCTTTGTGTAGCCCGATCACAAAGCGGGCTAACATTTTACCCCCTCGAAGTACATGTTGATTGAGGATGAAGTGTGCTTCGAAATGTCAATTTAATTACTTATGAATCAATGTCAATTAGTGTTTTTTTCCATCCATTCAAAAAGTCGTGGTATTTCATGCAGTCGTATCTCTTGATATTTGTGGAGCCTGTAAATACATCGTTAAATCAGAGATGTACCATGTTGTGCCCAAATAACTTCAGCTCCTTCCTATGATTTGAGCATTTCTCCTAGGTAATTTATGCGGATTACATTTTTAAATAACTTGTCTGGATTTTCTTTGTAGTTAATCTGGTTTGTTTATCACCTTGGGTTAAGGTTTGAGTAGCGAACTACACTAACTCATTAAACCCACGTGTACAACCAAATAGGCCGCTCTTTGGGCCATTACTGCTTTAGGGGCTAACGGTTCGGATAAACCCATTACTTCAGGGAATACGAAAGCCCTCAATATCTTCTATATAAGGCCATCTCCCCCCACTTGTTCTAATTTATTCTGCCAAGTATTTATATTCAAGGAACCTTCTCCAATCGCAAAAACCCTAATCCCACAATCTTCGAGAAGTCCTTCTAGGTTTCAAAATCGAATCAAAGGTGGGTTTAGATCTTTGATTACTTCAGCTTCCATTGATAGACCCCAAATTCGAAAGCAATTTAAGCGATTTTACTCGACGTCATGCCAAGTGAGGCGCTGTGTCTTCTGCTCCACCGCCATCATCGCTGGCAACGTCGTTGCGAACTCGAGGCTGTTGTGGAGGAGTACTGAACGGGGATGAACATATTGATTCATGGAGACTTTTCCGTGAGTGGGCTTTTGAAAGGAGATGGGTTTGGTGTTGCTGGAGTAGTGGAGAAGAAGAAGAAGGAGAAGAGAGAGGAATAGGATCAGTTTGAGGCGGATCGGATGATCTCAGAGTGCTTGGGATAGGGTATGCGATGTCGGGTCGGATCGGAGGAGATGATAATGGTTGGAGTGGATAGGTTTGGATTTCAGAGGGGTTGGTGTGGTTCGGTTCAGTGTTAGTCGATCCAAATGATATCTTCTTCCTGTAGCTATATCCGATCTGATTCCCTTCATCCTCACTTTCCGAACCAATCCGCTCAAGAAAAGCACTAGAGCCGATTCGTTCATACCATGGGCTCTCGAACCGATCCACTTTTATAAATGACATCCGAACCGATCCGACTGTGATATATGTATCTAAACCAATCCACGGTCATCCAATATGAAATACATGAACGATTCAACCAACTTAACCAGCATTAACTGTGGCTTGTGACTTTATGAATAGTTAGGATAGATCTCCTTAACTAAAATGAACCTCTGGGACTACTATCAACACATAATTGCTTTTTCAACTTTTACATTGCACTCTTTCTGTAATGACCCGCATTTGCAGCGATATAATAATTAATTTATTTAATTATTTAAAATAGTGATTTAAAGGATTTCACGGTCATTGAATTAAATAATGGTGAATATTTAATTAAAATAATAAATTAAATAATATATTTAATTCTAAAATAATCAGAATTGGCTGAAATGGCGATATGGTATGAACTGGATCATCGGTGATATTTAATTCAGCTTGGAATTGAATTTGAATAACGAATATATTATATAAATGACAGTTTGAACGTAGAATTATATTATAATTAAAATCGAGCTCAAAATGGCGCTGCAGTTCATAAATTGGCGATTCGAACTTCAACCGAATGTACAGGGTTCGTTTAAAATCGGATTTCTGTGAAACAAGAAACGTTAGGAGCTGGTGAAGTATATCTTTCTGATGGAAGAGAAAAATCGAGATTTCGTCGTCTAGATTTTGATTTATGTCCAAATCAAATTTTAGAAAAGTCGTTGTGGAATTCCTTTATAATTTATAAAGGAATTATTTATATTTTAAAAAGGAATTTCATTTTTAAATCGAATATCGATTTAATCGGGATTTAAAATATCAAGTTATAAATCCCAATAGAGATGTATGGTATTCCACTGTGAGTATATACGATAATATAAATTTATTTATATTTAATTTAATTATATTTAAATATATTTATATATTTAAATGGGTTATTTAGGACTTTAAAAATAGCCACTTTTGCAAATGAAGTCGGAATTCGACGAAACTAATTTTGTTGGATCCGCAATGTTAAATAGTTATTAGATTTCCAGTTTCGTGATTTTTGGGGTCACTGTGTGGCCATACGGATTTTTAGAGTGAAAAACAGTTAGTATTTTGACGGTTAAAAATACACTGTGTGAGCAAACGGAGTCGGAATTCGACGAAACCAGTTTCGTTGGGACCGTAATGTCGAACTGAAGGTACATGTCCAGTTTTGTGATTTTTGGGTATCGCATGTGGTCGCAGGGATTTTAAGGACCGGAGACAAACTGAAAATCGAAAAAATAAAATATAAAACTCAAAATAAAATTATCCTAAGATTTTCTGTGGACCACATGAAGGCCACGCGACCACCTTCATCAACCACAAACCCTACCTACCAACACAGGCCTATATAAACCGTATAAACCCATACACAGAAAAGTTAGAAAAATAAATACAGATCAAACAAAAACATATAAATCGAGCGAGATATATATTTGAAATCAGTATCCAAAGAGCTTCGATCTGGTGTGTATGTTACTGGGTGTGACGCCCTTTGTGTCGGAGTCGAATTGGTACAGCAGCCCTAGGGCTCGATCCCGCTCGAAGATGGAGGAGTTTGCGATGGATTCGATCTCGTTTTTGGATTAAGGATGGAAGATAGTAGCTGTTTGCAATTTTTGGTGGATTTTCCTATCAACTGTTGTCGCGCCTGTAGCGTACAGGGGTGGTCTTCCATCGCGCTCGAGTGGAGGATGGTGGGGTCGGCCAGGTGCGGTTTTTGATGGTGAAGTTGATGGTGGTGGTTGCGAGGTCGGATGATGAGCGAGGTGGAGGAGGCAGCCGGTCAAAGCTCGGCCATGTTTGTTTTGAGGACCTGGAGCTCGCGATAACTAATTTGGGGGAAAAGGGATTGTCGGGTTGGGTTTTATAACAGGTTATGGGCCTAGACGTGAATTGATGGGCCAGAAGACCAAAAAGGTTAAGCCCAAGTTTTAAATTAAACTAATTTTTATTTGATCAAAATAGTATACGAACTTGTAACTTCAATATCTTGAACATACGTTATCAGAATTTCGAACCGTGAGTTGCATCGTATGGACGGTGGCTACGCACTGGGACAGACTGGAAGTGGATCGGTGCTCGTTTGAATTTACAGCGAAATAAATTGTTTGATTCAAATCAAACAAACAGTTTATCATTCTTTAACGATGAACTGCAAATGTGAGTAAAACTCACCAATACTGAACAGTTATATTTTTATAATGTATTTTTAGAACTATTAATCATCTGTTGATTGCTATATGTTAAATGTTTGGTTGAATTGTTTGTGTATTGATTAAAATTATAGATAACGATATATATCAAATCGTTAATCGAATATTGATTCTATTATCAGAATATTTTATACTCGTGTTGTTTAACATCTGTGATGCATGGAAACAGGTTGGAGGAATCCGACTGGATTCCTCAACATTTATTTTACTGTTTTTCATATATTGTGATATATGATGTGTTATATAATCTTTTATGGATTATGTGTGTTAGAATGATATTGGTCCTTGTTATTCGATATTTTAAATATCATAAAAGGACCCTGGGATGTAAAAAGAATTATTTCAATGTATATTGAAATAAAGGGATTTTATAAAATCAACAGATTTTATAAAAAGGAAATATTTCGAAAGTAAATAAAGGGAAAAATGTTGATAAAACGAATAGAATAGAATAAAGGAATATTTATTTAGTAAATAAATAGAATTATAAAAGGGATATTTAGTTGGAAACTAAATAGAATTACAAAGGAATATTTAGTTTGGAAGCTAAATAGGATTATAAAAGGAAATTGACGAGATAAAAAGGAGTTAAGCGAAAAGAGTAATCAAATAGAGTTAATCAATTAGAGTTAATCGAAATGGAGTTAAACAGAAATTCGAAACTGACTAGAGATTAATAAGTTGAATGGTTTCCTGAGTATCGATCTGATGTTGGTTTCGGCCTTCGGGGTTTATACTTAAGAAGTTGTTCTCTTGTTAGTTTATAGTTAGAGTCTGATAGATGTGGAAGAATAGTGATATGTAATTAAGCTATAGAAATGGTTCCAATGTTAATAATGTATATTTTCTAAATGTAGAAAATAAGGAAATATATATATATATATATGGCTGATGATTGGTCGATAAAATTTCCATTTGGAAATACCATCGTTGTTTGCACACGTGTTTTTCTTTGATAGTTAACTCATCGACTATTGAAGTTTTCGACCATTTTAATGTTGTTAACATGGAGAGACCGGTTGGATTATTATCCAAAGAACCACTCTGTATTGGCATAAGCGTTGCGAATCATATATGCCAAAGATAATTGAAGACGGAGTAAAGTGCAAGGGCTATTGTATAAGTCTTAGATAACAGTGCCTAAGATGGATGTTCTGAATAGTGCCTTCGGTTCATCCTATTCCTGGATGACTTGTATGGATGAATGTCTGACAGAGTATTTCCAGAAAGGTCACGTACATTGATTTCTTCAACCGTACCAAGAGTGGAAGCGGAGAAGGAAACTTCTTTAGCTAACAAGTAATGAACTGTTGTAGACGTCAATTAGTGATTTTCGATGGATCAGACAATGTGGCATTTGAAGAAAATCTGATGTGATAATAAGACATAACCTCAAGCCTAATCAACCGGGAAATGACAGAAATCGGGCAGACAACATAGCTATGTAGGTCGCACCTATTAGGGTGTATAATCACCAGATCTAGAGTTTCAATTACTTCTAAAAATCTATTGTTGATGCTGTCCCATTCGGGAAACGGTTGCTGATCCCAACCGTTGGTGATATACATTCGATACACTCAAGCGAAATGAGTGGTCGGTCATGTGTGGTCGGGTTGCAAGATGTTCTTGTTGAACCCAATGTATTCCTCTGTAGAGGTACACTCGCGAAAGGTGGTTCCATACCTTGTCATAGTTGGAAATCCATTACCCAATATGTGCTTGCGGTTTTGATTGTATACAATATATGTAGAACGTGAGATGAAAGTGTTTCTGCTAGATGATTATTATATTGTGGTTGATAGACATTATTATAATATCAAAAGATTTTTGAAATAAAGATATTTTGGATTCTCATAAGGGAAAAACACGTTCCGTTATACGGCGTGGTCTTATGAAATATCGTTTACTTGTTCGAACTATTTTAAACTGTTTTACTCATACCAGTCCCATGACTGACCCGGAGTTTATTTTTTTTTGTTTTCCCTAAACTTTTGGGTGCCCAATTTTGTACGGCAGTCAAGTAGTCGAGATTTACAGATACTTGAAGAGCTGGAGCAGGAGGCTTCAAGATTATATAGCTATTATTATCCCGCTGTGTTGTAAGTGACGTACTTTGATAATGATGTGTATACATATACTGATTTTAATTCAAGGATATATTATCTATTATATGTTGTTCGTTCCGCTGTGAGATTCGTGTTACTCTGATGTTATGTTCTTCTTCTTCTTCTATTCTAAGTTTCTATCTTTTCTTTCCTCACCCTCTAATTTCTTTAATTAACCATCCGGTATTTTTGACTCTTGATGTTCGATATGTGTTGTATATCGGATAATCAAGATTGCAAATTTTCGGGTCGTTACACTTTGACATTGCTTTTTATCCCTATTAGTCTTGAATTTAACGTTGTACACACTTGCACAACTTAGTGCACACATGGGGCATGGGTAATTATACTCTAACTCTGTTGTTTCTTCGATAGTACAACAACAATGACTGAAAGACGCTTATCTAGATTAGCAGAGAGAAGCAAAGCTGTAAGAAAATCTGAGAATCCCACTAATGATGATGTATCCTCTACTTCAGATTCAGGTTGGAATAGTGCAGGTTTGGACTACGAACCAGGGGTCCAAGAGAGTGGAGTATCATCCGGAGGTGATGTATCTATGGATGAGGAAAAAGAGGGAGGAGTTGGAGACAACCGTGCTCCAGGCGAGTTTGAAAATGTCACAATTTTGGAGAATCCAAGCGATTCTGTTGCATCAACGACTGACAACGATAAACTTGCACGGATATGTCTTAAGTATGGGATTCTTCGAAGAGATACTGAGTTGCCCTTGAAAATAGATAGTCCTCATAATCCACCGGAAGGGTACATGGCCATCACTAGATTAATGTGCCTTGTTGGGGCGATACCTCCATTTCTGCCATTCGTCGTCGATTTTTTGAGACAACTGCGGACTGCCTCCATGCAACTTCATCCCAACTCCTATGCTTATTTGTATACTCTGTACATATCATATAAAGAAATTATAGGTGTAGAATTTACTTTCAAGGAAGTTCATTTCTTTTACAATTTCAAGCATCGGACCCATGATACCTTGCCTTTTGTATACTTTGAATCGGTACCAAAAAGGAAAATCATTACTGTCCCGTATAGCAGCAAAGCTGGTGACCCGAAACCTAAGTGGTTTTACATTAAACAGCAACCGGGGTGCGCCATAAGATGGCTTAAATCAAGTAAGGACATCAACCTTTGAGGTCTAGTTCCGATCTCTATTATAAATATATTAAGCATTACTTATTTTCACTTGCAGTTCCTAACCCGCCGCAAGAGAAGCATCTGGTGCAATTTGATCGCTTGAATCGGTTACTCAATGGTGATCAAAAATTCTTGACCATCAAAGGCTGCTTAGTAGAAGAATATCTTCATCGGCATCACTTAGTCGCTATAACTCGTAGCATAGGTCATGGGGAGAGCACTTATGTGTATATACCTCCGGTCGAGGAGTCAATTGAAATTTTACTCGAGCATGGGGAGAGTTTGAAGGATCCGATGATACCTCAAAGAATCCTTCTCCATCTTCGACTCAAGATGACGAATTAGCAAATATAGCAAAAAAAGATAGAGACAAAAACATCACTCCTGAGGATGCAGCCACTCCTGAAAGACCAGTTTCCCCAAAAGAGTTGCCGTCAGTTGTTCCTCAAGGGGATAATCCCACTGTAGATGATTCTATATATCGGAGTTTGGGAAACCTTCCCTTGCCTGAGACCCTTTACACTTCGGAATCTTTCGTGACGAATCCTCTCACCTTCACTTCCGAAGAAGAAGCTACACCTGTAAAGGCGGGGGGGACTGCACATACCGGCCTCACCCCAGGCTCCGGTCTGTTAGGGGGGATATCACTTAGGATATACACCACACTCTAGCACTGCACGTCACATCACTTGTGCTTTATATCAATCCCGACTTTAACATTTACTTATGCTGACTTGCAGAACAAATGGTAAATCAATGTTACTATATGAGGGATGTTGGCTTGAGCATGCCTCCGATGGGTTATGACATGGGGCGTGATCATCACGAGAGCCAAGGTAGAGATGATAGGAGGAACCGACCCCCTCAGCAGTATCGTTCTTCTAGCTCTCGGTCTTCGCATTGTAAAGACTCGGGGAACCCTAAGAGCCAAACAACTTCTCACGAAGGGGATAAACATACTCCCAATCCTAAACATGCCCCCAAGCCTTCTTCTTTTTAAAAGATAAAATTCCTCAGGATAAATTTACGAAGAAAGGGTCTGACCCTAAGGATAGGCACAAAGAGACTAGGAGAGATGCGGGAAAGAGAAAATCTATCATATCGATGAAGTGTTACAACATTAACATCACTACTACAAGGCCGGTTGTAATTGATGATGAGAACCAAGCCAGATTAAAGCTCCTTAAAAATCAATTTCCCAAACACCATTTCGGGCACATGCACTTCGTCCCAAAGCTCAAACCAGTAGATACTGACTGGGCCACTGAAGTCAAAGGGAAAATATATTTTGTGGATTCTCAATATAAGGAGATGAAGAAGTGCTCGAAGACCCTTTCCAAAATCATTAGCGATCTAATCGCCGCTGTAAAGACAATGAGTGATGTTGCCGAATACGATGCAAGGGCTATCGAAAACTCTGAGAAAGATCTTGAGGATGCCCAAGCCAAACTTGCCCTTACGCAACGTGATGTAGACAAATATAAGTACGAATTTGAGAAATTACAAAAGCGCTACCATTTTGAGCTCGAGTCCCATTATCAGGTGCGCATAGAATTAAAGAAACAAGTTGAGGATGCCAAGTCTGGAAGCACCGCTGCGAAGCTGGTTTGCACTCATCTCGAGCAGGAGAAAGCAGAATTAGCTAGAAAGAATGCTGAGCTTGAGAAAAAATTGCTGGAGGTTGAAACAAGGGCAACTCTTGCCGAGGGGAATGCGAGTGTAGCTTTACAACAGGTCGAGAAAGTCAATGATCAGCTTGCAGATGCTTAAAAAGAGTTGGATGAAAGTGCTGAAATAATGATTGGATTTTTTGCCTATGTGATCCATTATCGAAACATTGCATGGCTTAACGATTATCCAATCACTCTGGTGTATGCATCGTATCAGTTGGTCGAATGGGAAAAGCAAGAACTCAAAGTCGATTCGATCGACGAGGACAAGCTAATAGAGAAATATCTGAAGGGTGAGGAAACAACATGCTTGGCCATAGGACATAAACTTATTGCTGTTGCTGTGGAGAATGAGAGACGCCAAGTCAAAAGGAAAGAAACTATCGACAATGGTTCCTCTTCTTCCGACCCCGGGGTTACCGAAACGAAAGGATACGATCCAGAGAATCTGGGGATTCCCAAAGCATCTTTATTATCCCCTATTGCTGAAACAGACTTGGAAACTCCTATTCTCAGGTCGAGAAATCATCTGAAGGTATCTCCATCTTTTCACCTCAATTTGTTAGAGCTATTTCAACCTTTCGTCACATTATTGGGCAGACAACCGAAGAGTCTATTATTTCTTCTGAGCTAATATAAGTTAATTTTCATTCTATAGGTGCACAGCCAGCTAAAAAGGATGATGAACGACATGAAGAGATTACCAATGTAAAGTCTACTGAAGTGGCCTAGGAGAAATAGGATGAGCCCACTAGTTCAAACCCTGCAATAAGGGTTGGGGAAAAGGAGGAAGTTGCAAAGAAAACTCCCGTGCCATCTAGCACTGAGACCCCAAAAGATGGGGATATGATAGACGCCTTGAAAGATAATGGCGGTAGTGACGGACATGAAGAGGATGACAATGTTGTTATAACTGGATACTCGGGGAATGCCGACAACATGGCTTTGGTTGATATGAAGGCGAAGCAGGATAAACTTCTAAAAGCCAAAGTAGAGGAGGAAGATCCTGAGAGTCTTAAACCTCTTGGTGTAGTCCCTCCTGGGTCAAGGTTAGTTGTCAAACTTTCAATTAGGTCAATCACCGAGGAGCTTGATAAAAAATCTTCTATTGATCCCAGTGTTCTAGATCCAGGGAAGAAGATATCAAAGTGTATTTTGACTGAGGCTGAGAAGGAGGAGAAGGAAAAGCTCAAGGCTGCTAAAAAGGCAATATCTATTCTAAAGTCCAAGTGAAAAGCAGCTTTTATCTTTTGCATTGATTTCCGCTTGGCCCGCTGCGGTTGTAGCGAGTGCGGCCCTCGCATTTCTTTGTTTAGTCTTTTTTGTATAGATCTGCACCCACGTAAATAAAGTAGTTTGTTTCCTACATTGTTAAGTGCTTGTAAGTTTGTCATTTACTTTATCTAAGGGTGATACGAGCTATACATAATAAATCACATCATAAACAAATTAAGTGCACGATGTAGACAATTTTTCTACATAAGGTGATTAATGATAAGATGTGATGTACATGCATATGCCCCCAATCAATCTTGAATGAGATGCCTGGCCAGGGCCTGTTTAAGATTGATTAGGTTTGACATTCGATTGCCCCCAGCTCTTTGGCAGGGTTAAGAGTTTTCATATCGTCGGTGCTCGTCATTCAGCACCTTTATACTCTCCTATCATATGACCAGGTTAGAGTGCGGTCAAGGAGGTCTCTTATTAGGGTGCACCTTCACACCTTGGGGAATGTCGTCTTCTCTTCCTTTATACTCTTTCTCGAGTTATGAAAGGTAGAGTTAAGGAAGTCGCCTTCCCGTCCTTTTCACTCTATTAGCCAAACGGACGTTTCATTTGCTCCTACATAGGTGTTATATTCATTTTTCAGGTTCGATTTAAATTTTACACTTTATAATCAAGGCAAAATAACAGGGGAATAAATGCAGTAAAAGTAAGTGACATATGATAGTTTTATAGTGGTTCGGCCCAGTCGTGACCTAGGTCTACTTTATAATCTTTTGTTTATATTAACCAGACTTTTCTAGGCAAGTCGTGCCTTTTTTACATGGCTTATAAAACAAAAGAAAACAATATAAATTCAAGTCAGGTATCACCGCAAATGTTCGTCGTTCCAAGCTCTAGGAATTTCTTTACCATAAACGGTCGTTAACTTGAAAGCTCCTATATCAAGCTTCCGTTGGATAGTACATGGTCCTTCCCACTTTGGACCTAAATGAACTGGAGGCAGAAAGGCACGCTTTATTACTAAATCTGCAGGTTTAAAGGTCCGAGGGTGAACCTTTCTTTCATAATAGTGTGCCACTTGGCATCGGTGCCTCGATGCACGCAAGTCCGCTTTGTCCCTTTTCTCTCCAATTATGTCCAGGGACTTAAGGAGGAACGCTTTATTTGTCATCGGGTCATAACACGTTACCCTATGAGAGGAGACCTTAAGCTCCACCGGAATCACCGCTTCTGATCCAAAGGAGAGTGAAAAAGCGTGTGATCAGTTGCCGCTTTGAAGGTTATCCGATAAGCCCACAAAGGTAGTGGCAATTCGTCAACCCACATGGCATTTTCTCTTTCCAGCCGCTTTTTAAGAATGGATTTAATAGCTTTATTTATTGCTTCAACTTGTTTGTTCGACTGTAGGTGAGCTACGATGGTATACCTCTTATCAATCTTATACTACTGGCAGAAATTTCTGAATTCGGTGCTATCGAATTGGGTTCCATTGTCAGTTATAATGGTTTTCGGTATCCTAAATCGACAAATGATGTTCCTGACCACAAAGCTTATTGTTCTTCTTATCATGATCGTGGTTAAGGGTTTGGCCTCCACCCATTTTGTGAAATAATCCACAGCCACGATCGCATATGTAGCTCCTCTTTTAGCGATTGGCAAGGTCCCGATGATGTCTAATCCCCACATTGCGAACGACCATGGACTGACCATTGATTTAAGTTGTAATGGGGTGCCCTTGGAACTTTAGCAAATCTCCGACACTGATCGCATCGTCGTATGTGATCAGCTGCATCTCTATTTGCGGTAGGCCAAAAATAGCCATATCGTAATACTTTTTTCGCCAGAGTTTGGCCTTCGGTGTGGTCCCGACACTCACCTCATGTACTTATTTCAGTACATGTTTGATGTCGCCGTGTGCTATACACCGTAGTAGAGGCATAGAAATCCCCGGCGGTAAAGGACGTCGTCCTATAAAATGTACCTTGCGGCTTTACGTATTATAGCTCGTCTCTCACTCTTTTTCGATGGGAGAGTTCAGCTCCTAAGGAAGTTCTTAATCGGTGTCATCCATGACTCCCTTTCGAGTTCAGATTCCAGGGCTAATTTGACTTCCATTTGGTCAAAACTTGGCGATTCCAATATCTCTATTGGAACCATCTCGGTTTCTTCTAGGTTGTCAGAACTTGCTAACTTAGCCAGTTGGTCTGCCTTTTGGTTTTATGTTCTCGGGATATGAGTTATATTGTAATGTTCCAAGTTACCTAGTAACTTCTCTACTTTTTCGAGGTAAGTAACAAGTCAGGGTCCCCTGATTTCGAATTCCATTCGAACTTAGCAGACAACTATCTTAGAGTCACGGAATATGTCCAGTCTTTATCCCTAGTTCCTTAGCGAGTTTTAGCCTGGCAATCATGGCCTCATACTCGGAATCATTATTGGTGGCAGAAAATTCCAATCGCAAGGCGTAGTAAATGGATCATCCCTCAGGGGTAGTTAAAACAACACCAGCACCGGATCTTCGATCGTTCTTAGCCCCGTATGTACATAATTTCCGGGGGCTGATATTTAAATTATGTTCTGAAGGGTCAGCCTTATCATCCAATACTTCTTCCTCGAGGATAGTGAATTCTGCTATGAAGTCAGCTAGGGCTTGTCCCCTTATTGATCTCCTTGGTTGAAAATTTAAATCAAATTGGCTCAACTCGATATTCCACTTAAGTAATCATCTCGATGCTTCGGGTCGTTGTAACACTTGTCTTTGTAGTTGATCCATGTATATAACTATTGGATGAGCTTGGAAATAATGACGGAGCTTTCGGGATGCAATCAAGAGACCATAAGCAAGTTTTCTATTTTCGGGTAATTTCGTACGGCCGCTACCAACTTCTTACTTATGTAGTACACTGGCCTTTGGATCTTGTCTTCTTCAAGCACTAAAGCTGTGCTGACAGCATGAGATGACACTGCCAAATATATGAACAGATCCTCATGATCCACCGACTTCAACAATATTGGGGGCTTCTCTAACAAGTTCAACAAATTTTGGAAGGCCTCTACACAGTCGGGGGTCCATTCGAAATTATGTATCCCTCGTTTGATTAAATCAAAGAATGGAACGCACTTGTTTGTGGGTTTGGAAATGAATATGCTCAATGCCGCAACTTTCCCAGCTAAGCTTTAAACATCTCTAATCTTCCGTGGTTCTTTTATGTTCCTAATTGCTGCTATTTGGTTAGGATTAATTTCGATTACTCGAGAACTCAAAATGAAACCAAGGAATTTCACTGATGCAACCCCAAATGGGCATTTTAAGGGGTTCAGCTTCATCCCGTGCCTCTACAAAATGTCAAACATTTCTGCCAAATCTTTCATGTGATCGGAAGACTGCCTGGACTTCATAAGCATGTTGTCCACATAGACTTCCATTATTTTCTCGATCTGATTATAGAACATTCGGTTCACCAAGCGCTGATATGTGGCTCCGACATTCTTTATTCCAAATGGCATTACCACATAGCAGTATAATCCCAAATTCATGATAAAACATGTATGCTCTTGATTTGGCACATGCGTAGGGATTTGGTTATATCCCAAGTATGCGTTCATGAAGGAGAGAAGTTTGCGTTCAGCTGTTGAGTCCAGCAGCTGATCAATCCTGTGAAGTGGGAAGCTATCTTTTGGACAAGCTTTGTTCAAATTGGAAAAGTCAATGCACGTCCACCATTTTCCATTTGATTTTTTAACCAAGACGGGATTTGATATCCAATTGGGATATGTCGAATCTATAATAAAACCGTCGTTCTTTAATTTCTCCACTTCTTCCTTTAAGGCTGCTAACCTTTCTGGGGCCAACGTACATCTTTTCTGCTTGACCGGAGGATAGTTTGGGCTTAAACTTAGCGAGTGGCTCATAATTGTAGGAGAAATTCCACACATGTCTGCATGAGTCCAAGCAAATACATCGAGGTTTGCTCTCAAAAAATCAGTCAATTCCTTTGTCCGAAAAGAATCCAAATGAGAACCAATCTTCAAGACCTTTGTCGGGTCGTCGCTATTGATAGGGATATCGACAGTCGCCTCATTGGGTGTTGCCTTTCTAGTTCCTGGTTCTTCATCTTCCCTAGGATTGATATCTTTGGGAATTTTGTTGGGCGATTCCCTAGGCGGTATAGTCATTAACTGCGATGTTGAATCCTCCTTAACAGGAGAGGAAGTGTCTTTAGGTTCTATGTTTAACCCTTTTAGCAACATCTTCAATTTTTCCATGTAGCATGCTTGTCCGGTGGCTTGATCACCTCTCATTACTCCCACTCCCGCTTCGGTTGGGAATTTCAATAATAGGCACCAAGGCGTGATGCAGGCCCTGAATTCGGTGAGGGTCGGTTGGCCCAAAAAGGCATTATAGGGTGAGTCGATGTCTAGAAATACAAATAGGAGGATTCTCACTCTCCAGCGATCTCCTTTTCCTAATGTCATTGACAGTTCTACATACCCCATTAGAGCTGTCGAGGCTCCATTGAAGTCATGTATCCATCCCTCACAAGGCTTCAAATCTTTCGCTTCGAGTTTCATCTGATTGAATGCTTTCATAAAGAGAATATTAATCGAACTCCCATTATCCACTAATACCTTATGAACTAGAGCTGGACCGATAGTGGTAGTGATCACCAATGGGTCCTCGGTAGGCGATTGAACTCTAATATCATATCTATTATGAAATATGACATCATATGACATCGTTTTCTGTTGCTTCACCACGGCGGTATCTTCGAAGTTACTGCATTTCCCCACACCGAAGTGCTTGGCTGCATTAACATATTGGGTTATTGCCCTGTAGCTATGACTAGCTGGATAGGGCCCCCTACTATAGTGTTGATGATGATTCCTTTACCATTTTGCTAGGCTGTAGGTTTAGGAGCAGGTTTATTTTGATTCGGGCCTTGCCCTCCTTGCCCCTATCTCTTGGGGCAACATTATATTCATCTAACTTTCTTTCCCGCAACAGTTTTTCAACAATGTCCCTTAAATGCCGACACTTATTTGTAGAGTGACCGTGGGTTCCGCAAAACATATAAAATTTTCCGATTGCAAGCTCCTTCTCAGTGGAGCTCTGGGAGGAGGCTTCTTATAATGCAAGACATTGTAAGTATCCAGGTAGATATTTTCCAATGTATCATTAAACGATGTGTAGTTTTCAAAAGTTTGGAATCGAGGCCTTTTTCCGGAATTGTTTCCTCGGTTCCTATTTCTTTTACTGTCGTTGCCATTACTGTTTCCATTTCCTCCATTTTTGTTGCCAACGTTTACCTCATCCTTCCCCGAACTATCGCTGGACTATTTCACGGCAACATTACTTTGGATATCTTGTTTTGAAGCTCCATCAGACAATCTTTTTCGACTAGCATATATTTCCTGCCGTTGTAAGTGAATATTTTCCTTTTCATAGAATGCCTTCCTTGTCAATAGCGGTTTTCCCGCTAAATATCCTCTGAATTCAGTATCTAGATCGACCCCATCTATTAAGGCCATTAAAATAGTTGGTTTGTGGGGATCGCTTATTTCAGTAAAACTGCTAAGTTAAAGCGGTCCAGGTACGACTTCGGAGACTCTCCAGGGGCTTGTTTGATTATAGAAAGTTCAATAACGTTTTTAGCTTTCTAGACATGAAGCCAGAACTAATTCATAAAACGCTCGCTTAGTTCTTTAAAGCTTGACACCGATCGTGGGGGCAGTCGAGTAAACCACATTAATGCAACATCTTCTAGATATATCAGGAAGGCTATACATTTTAAAGCGTCAGGCGCGACTGCGGCGTTTATATACCATGCATACCTCATTAGGTGTTGTCGCGGATCCATTCTCCCGGCATATCAATCCATCTGTGGGAAGTTGAATCGTCGAGGGAACTGGGACTCCAAAATGTCATCGGTGAATGGGGTGTGACTATGCTCAATACCCCAATCCTCGTTAGTATAGCGGTGACTATCAGCCATGATTTGAAGCACTATTGCTTCTACTTCTGCATTGGCTAGGGTAGGTTCAGGATCTACACTTCTATCTCTTCTAACACGTCTAGCGCCTACTTCAGGCGATGCCCTTTGGTTTCGATTGGTGGCTGAACTTCCTCTCCCCCTGTGGTTCTGGTCATTCACGGGGCGAACGGGCTGAAGAAGCTGCCCCGGAGTGGGTTAGTAATGTTCGGATCCCTGGGAAAGACGTGTGATCCTCGCATCGGTAATAGCGCTGGTTCTCTCAAAATTGGATCACCGGGCCCAAGAACGCGTGCCGAGTCCTCACGGGATCCCAAAGATCCGAATGTCAATTGGTCCAGATTCTCGGGCCTTTCATATGGCCTCCTTTCATGTGGGCGTTCTTCGTCTGAAGATGATGAATGACCCGTGGTTGGATAACGAGTAGGAGTGGAAACTTTTTGTCTACGAAGCTCACTTATCTCCTTGCTCATAACTTTCATGTTCTCCCTCATAAGAACAATATCACGTTTATGATCCTCCAAAGCTTCCCTAGTGCTCTCAAGCATATCAAGCATGCACGAAAAATCTCTGTGTGTGACGAGCGTGGAGGGAGTAGGCTGATCACTAGTTGTCGCGGCCGACATCGGAGCATCGGTAGTAGCTCGAGTAGAAGTACCAACATCTGCCATGTTCGGATTGGATCGGACCATGGTTGCAGAACCGGATCAGTTCGGAGGGGGGTGTGAGCAACATTAGGGGCACTGGTTCAGTTCGGGTTCACATCATCCAAAAGGGTCGGGTTTGCAATCTCCATTCGATTCAGAGCTTCGGGATCGGACCGGTTTTCTCCTGAGCTTTGTTCCCGCGACCTAGTCACAACCATAGCCTGCTGATCTTCGCTTGCCTCATTTTCTCGAGCACTTTGCACTTCTTTTCCTTTCACTTTAGTCATAATATCCAATTCTTTAGAGATTAGTCAAAAAGTGTCCGGGAATACCGAAGAAAGTGGATTAACTTCTTTGAACTTAAGGGTCCAAATAGTAGAATGATAATCCAAAATGCTAAGAATTCAAAACTTCGCAGTGAAAGCACAAAATGTTAGATCCAAAAATGGTTCTAACACCCAATTCAATGATAATTAAAAGAGAAAAAACAAAGAGAGCACGCGATTTATAGTGGTTTGGCATTAAAGAGCCTACGTAAACTTTATACTTTGATGATTGATGATTAGAGTACAAATACAATGCTTGTCTTCACTCAATCTCACTCTTATAATGAATAAATTCACTCAACTTTTGCTGAAATATGCTTCAAAAGTTAGTGATGATCTGAATAAAGTGATGAAATTCGGTAGTAGTGAGAGTTAGAGTTAACAATTTGCCAAAAGATCCCTTCAAATGGCGCTTTGAGGGGTATTTGTATGTAGTAATTCAACCCGGATTGGTTCCAGGTAGCGTTCATCCCGTCCGGTTCGGAACTGGAGGCCTGGAGATGGTGACAGCACATCGAGATCATGGGTTAGTGGGGAGAAACCGCTCTGCATATAACGTCCCTGATTCGTAGTTCGGATCAGATGATCAAATGAGGGGTTCGGACGGGGAGCCGCGAACCGATCCGGTTACGCCTCCTTTTCTCACCTTAATGGACTGTTTGCCTTAAAATTAAGTGGGTTCAGTTCGGAAGTATTCAATCCGATCCGAATTCTTGCTACTGATTCTTCCTTCAAATCTATTCGTTGAGCAGTTCTCCTAGATTTGTGTAGCCCGGTCACAAAGCGGGGAAATAGTTGTATACCAATATGGAGACATAGTAGGATAAGATACTATCCCGTCTATGATTGATACATTTATGTTTGAAGTTGATTTCTTCACTTATAGTTATAATAAAAGATAAATTTCGTGTATCAAGCATGTTTGGCCATTATGAGAAAAACTCTATCCTTTAGTTTGTGTTTGCATTATGTGATGGGACCTGAGTCTTATAATGGCTTCATTTTTTCTTTTTAGCATTGCATTGCTTATTTATGGTATTCTTGGGAGAAAACCCATTCCGTGTTATATGGCATGGTACCTTAATTTATCCAACTTTAAAATAAATTTATATCTGTTTTAGTTCTCACATCAGTCCCATGACGGACTCAGAGTTTATTATTTCCACTTAAACTCTGGGTGCCTATATTTTCCACACGGGAAGCTTGTAGTTTTGGTTTTCGTAGATATTACTTTTCATAGGATCGTGGATTACGGATGAAGCTATATACGAAATGCTTTGTATCCGTATATTTCTTTTAGTTGTGATAGTTAATGTTTTTCGCTGCACATTATATATATGTATTGTATTTTCCGTTGTTTTTAACTTAAATCTCAGATATTATTTTTCCGCTGTATATAAGTTATTTGAACTCTGATATCTTGTACTCTAATGTAAATTATTGGCAATGAAATGTTTTGTTGTTTGTGTTCTGATAAGTCGTGTTCTCATACAATCCACGGTTTTCCGTCTCTTCAGAGATTAGGGAAATTGGGATCGTCACAGTTGGTATCAGAGCTTTGGTTTACAAAGCTCAAGAATAAGACACATTAGAACCGAACGAAATAATTCATCAGAGATAGGATTAGTATCATCCTATAAGAATAACTCGTTAAAGATAGGCTTAGTAATACCCTGGAATGAATTTGAAGAGTGTTATTTACGAAAACGAATTTAGTTTTGAAATTTATATCCTATTATACGCATTTGAGTGTTTTATTTTATTTCAAATTCGGGCTATCGAGTATAAGAAGCTTTTGCATATACGCCTTGCAAACGTGTATACAAGTCTCAAATATACTAGGTGGATATAGAATCACACTCTAGTCGCCCGAGGATGATTCTATTGATGACTGTACAACATCAGCAGTTTATGTTCGAGTTTCAAAAGTGGGATATCTATATATTTCCAGTTGACTAGTGTGAGAACCAAAACTTAGTTAGAGTTTATTTTTTGTGATTTGGCATTGAACATATATTTTCCAGTATATATAAAAGTTATGCATTTGGAAATTTAATTAACAAATTGATTGCTGGTTGTGATGGTTGATAATTAATTTAACCAATAAAAATATTGGAATGATAAAACCAATATGAGAATGAATGATAAATAAAGCCAAATCAAATATAATGTAGAGCTGAATTGAAAATTTAGTTCGAATTGGATATATATATATATATATGTATATATATATATATGTGTATATATATATATATGAATGTATATTTATGTTGAGCAGGTTATGGATTTACAGTTGAGTAGAGAAATAAATTGCGTGCTCGACAAACAGGTGCACCTTAATGAGTTGGTTTCGCAATTTTATTTATTATAAACTACTATGAGGGATTTGGATGCGCTGTGATGGTTGTTCTGTATGAAATTAAAACATACGCCATAGGATAGTAACAAATAAATTATGGATCACACCGCATAACATACTATTGAAGACAACATATCTTATCATATTCCATATAAGCATTTGGTGTTTATACGACAAGGTTTGGATTACCATACGAGCGAGATGCTTGTATGGCGAGGACTGAATTACAGGTTGAATTGAGGACTGATTATGAACTTAATAACTTATAACGGAAAATTGCAGGATTTAATAACAAACCCTACACAAGTCGGGAGATGACAAAAATACACTTGTCTCTTTCGTTTTAATTACCATGCGTGGGTTTGTGGGGGGAGCAGGGCTTATAAATTGTAATGGGTGTGCACATTTGTTTTGTATGCGATATATTGATTTATTGGGTGCCTAATACAGCCCAATAAATTTTTCAGACCTTCTCCGTACAAAGGAGGTTATGAAGAAATTTTTAAGAAATTTAAGATGTTAGCGAAATTTCAGGAAAATTTTAGAAGTTCTTCGAAATTGAAAAGTTGAAGAATGAAAGTTGAGTTAGTTAGTTAAACAACTTTCAGCTCCATTCTTTTTCGAGGACAAAAAAGTTTTAAGTGGGGGAGATTGTAACAACTCGTATTTTCAAAACCATTTTAAAATTTATTTTTAATTGATTTTAATAGAAATTAAATATATTTTACGATTTATTTTTAGAATTAACGATTTCAAATTTATTTAAATCTAAGTTAGAACTATAAATTTAAATTTTTAATTAAAACGAACTCGAAATGACGCAGTAGTTTGAAATTTTGGTTTTGAACTTTAATTGATTATACAGAATGCAATATAAATCGGATTTCGGTAAAACAAGAAACGTTAGAATCGATTTAATTATATCTTTCTAAAGATTTCACTTTATAAATGTAAGTTATGTCTAAATTAAAATTTAGAGTAGTCGCTATGGAATATATATATATATATATATATATATATATATATATTTTAACATAATGTATAAGCCCTTAAAGATAGCCATTTTGCAAACGACCTCCGTTTTCAACGAAACCACTTTTGTTGGATCCAGAATTCAAGTTATTGTCAGGTTTAAAATTTCAAGTCATTTGGAATTAGTATGTGAACGTGGTAAATTTAAACGTGGTTTGCCAGTTCAGTTTAAATTTAATAAGCTAATAAGAAGACCATTTTTCAAACGATCTCCAAATTCGACGAAATTAATTTTGTTAGGACCATATCATCAAAACATAGCTAGATTTCAGTTTTCGTAATTTTTGGAGTCGGTATGTGACGGTAGCAAATTAAAATGTACGTTTAAATTCAATATTTGAATTTGTATTTTAATTTTGATAAAAACTGATTAAAATGGTCGAATCAGCTTACGAAACATATCGCATTATGTCCGGAATGGGGGTATTTGGTTAGAGGCGATAGTCGTTGGGGTTAGTTTGGAGTTCGAATGCGAGTTCACATCTAAGAAATAATTAGAATTAAATAATATTATAAAACATATATATATATAAGCAAATTTGTAACCTTAATTCTCTTTTACTCAGTTCCGCCACCAGGAGCTTATCAAGAGCCATGGTTTTTGGATTTTAAAACCCTAATTTCTCCTAACTTATTACGAATTTGGTGATGATTATAAAATGAAAATTAGAGAGCAAAGTATGATCTTCCTTTTCATATGGTTGAGATAAAAAATGGTGCAATGATTTGTGTGAAATCTCAGCCCAAAGCCAATCTGTTTGTGTCATTCTAGGAGGCATTGGCCCTCCAAGTTGAACGCGTTACCAGGCGTGAGGAGGAGGAAGGACGACCGACGATGGGGCGCAACTTGATCGGCGATCGGTGGTCTTAGGTGGCTTGCGCAAGCGAAGAAAGGAGGCGATGATGGGTTGAGGGAGTTACAGAAGGGTACGGGATGAAGATGGATTAAAGAGAGGGTTAAGTTAATTAATTTTTAATTATGATAGTTAATCACTTAATAATTATTAAATGTTTAAATAGTCATAACTTTTCCAAACGGTGACAGAATCCAACGAAACGACTTGCATTGGAATTAACACAACATGGAACTGGCCAGGACAGAAACGGAGCTTGAATTTTGAGCTAAATTAAACGCCTGTTTAATTTAGTTTAAAAATAAAATCCTCAATTACAGAATTACGGAGTGGAAACCAATATATATGAGAACACTCTCACTCAAATTTTGTACAGTTATTTATTTTTATAACTAAATATATATTTGTTGCCTGTGATTACAAATGTTGTTTGGTGGTTGATGGTTGTTTACAGTTTTAATGTTATCATTATTAAACTGTGAAAATATGTGTTGTAAAAAAATAAATTCACATAGACTATGATGTAAACCCCACACGGGTATTGGAACGATGATTTTACACATGGCTCAAATATTTATTGATGATTGAAAACCCCATACGGTTCTGGGGATGACAATAAATTCACATCTCCCTTGGAATTAATTATATGTTAACTAATTGATTGACAGACTGTTATAAGCGTTATTTAATTATTTAATGTTGATACAGTTGTAAATTGCACTCTGGATGTGAATTGAATGTTTAATAGTTGTTTATCTCTATTTTGGATTACATGCGATGTATGGAATCCATATAAATAAAATTATATAGTAATTGATCGAGTCTGATTCCATTTCAGAAATAACGAATATTTTAAAATAATATTCAGTGAAGAATCAAAATGTGATTTTGATGTCCGATTTTGGATGGACATGAAAATATTGAAATATGTGAAGCCGAGTTAAGTAGATATACGCAATTTTAACTCGAATGGAATTTTATGTCGATTTTATTCATTTTATAATGAATATCAAAAAAGTTTGATTTCAAAATCTGATATTTTGAAAATATTACCATTTTAATAGTATAATGATATGGAATATGCAATTTTGATTTAAAATTGAAATAGAAGTTGGAATCATTTTTAAAACGAATTTATAAACGATTTATAAAATACGTTTTAAATGGAAATCAATGAAATATATTATATAAATTTAAATGGCCTGAATAGAACGCACCGCGCAGCGACCGTTCACGAATTTCAACCATTGACTTTGAATTGACATAACAGGATATCCAACCATCGGATTCTCCTAAAATCGGAACCGTTGACATCATATCAAAAAGAGTTTTGGAGTGATAATAAGAGATTTGAAATCTAACGGTTAGATTTTAAGATATGTCCAAATCAATTTTGGAAAAGGTCGTTATGGATGCAGTTAGCCGATATTGGAAACCAACTGTAAGGGCCTTAATAATATTATTAAAAATACGAGTAAATTATGTACAATCATAGTAAATCATTTGGAAAGATTTTGGATGGAATATTCCATGTTTGTAAAGATAAAAGATTTTTATTATTAGAATAAGTTGTTTTGCAACTCGAGATAAGATCTGAAATGAACGAAAATGGTTTTAATCTAACCAGAATTTTCAAATGTATGAATTGGAATGGATTTGAATGGAAATAATCTTTGGAATATTTTGATATTGGATTCCGTGATTATACGGATATTGTTGAGGAATTTGGAAGATACAGATATCATTATTCCCGATACGATATCCATTGGTTTCAAACTTTGATATTGAATATAAGCCAATATGATCTCTATTCAGAGCCATGTATTTTATATAAAATTGGATTTTGGGTTTGTCGTTTATGGTGTCTTCAATAACACTGTTCTTAAATCCAGTTGAAA
Source organism: Allium sativum (assembly GCA_030737875.1). NCBI lineage: Eukaryota > Viridiplantae > Streptophyta > Magnoliopsida > Asparagales > Amaryllidaceae > Allium > Allium sativum. The sequence goes on from CM060913.1 coordinate 10,707,097, forward strand.
AAAGAATAAATCTTTTAATTAAGATTTAGAGAAGCTTACCAATTAATTTAATTGGAATTGAATTGGATTTTGGGTTTATCATAAGCGAAATTTTTAATAACATTAGTTCTTTAACCCAATTAACAGTGAAGATATGATTTGGAATTTATAAATCTTTTTATTAAAATTTAATGGAAATTTTCCAAAGTAAAGTTTTCCAATTTAAAATATATTATTGGAATTGAATGGAATTCGATTTGGTAATAATCGAGAAGAGCTTTTGTGAAGGAATACTGTTACTATATATGGAATTTAAAAGGATTTATCGTTATTCCATTTATATTATTAGCCTAACATAAAAATTTATATTAGTTATATATTGATCTGTTTTCCACGAAGATTCCATATTTGATGGAAGTTGATTTGGATTTATTGTGAACTTTGTTTTAAATGACATTGGTTCTTAAACCTAGTTAAAGACAAGATTAATTTCTTAAAGTTGAATAATAATTAAGTAATGATTTATGAGATTAAAATCAAGTTGGAGTTTTAATGAATCTTAATTAGATTGGAAATGTGAATGAGGTAATTAAGTTTACCGAATTCAAGAAATGATCGAGAATGGAGTACCACCGGTTTTACTCCATACGATAGCTAAATCTTTAATTAGAATTGAATGTTAAATGGTAATTAAATTTACCAATAACACAGTGGGTTTTAGATATGGTGTACTACTAGTTTTGCTCCATAAGATGAACAAGTTGGGATTGGGATAATAAAATAAATGATTACTTCGGTAAGGCATAAATAATCCTGACTAGTTTGATAAACCTTAATTTGGTTTAAATTGTGAAAAGAATATTTGAATAAGAGAATATTCTAAATTGGAATGAGACGTATGATGTGTTTTATAGCACTTGATTATAAGATATATTCGAAAAGTTCAGGTTTAACCCATTCTGAATAATTGATATGATGACTAAAGGTCGACGATGAAGATGGTGATTGAAGACCGGAGATCTTCACTTCGTTTGGATGATTACTGATGTCTTGATTTTTCTTTACACCCATGACAAGGTAATAAGTGGTGATCGTCCAGACGTACTTGGAGATCGACCGGATATGCGAGGGCCTCTCTCCCGTATTGGACATATGGGACGAGGAATAAGGTGCCCCAGGTTTCGTTTAGACCTAGAACGGACTTGCAAATGGATTATATGTCTGACGTTGTATTACACGTTATATTCGTTGATCTCTGCTAAATATATATATATATATATATATATATATATATATATATATATATATATATCTGTTTGGTGTTGGAGAATTTATTCTCGTGCTTAACACCCTTCTCTAAGACGTACGAGCTTAGAGGTTATATATTGGTGGAAATCAGTGGTATGGTATGGAATGACAATGTGGCATGCTGAGTTGTAGCGATTAAGGCTTTTGTTGAAAAGCAAAGTCTTGTGGTTGATGATCAAAACACGGCTTTAAGTAGCGCATCTTTGTGTAGCGTTAATTCGCGAGCCTCACACCTCGGTGTGAACCAAAAATGCGAGAGGATCGCAAGGAGGACATGCATTTCTTTTTAGCTAGGAGTGATGTCATGGTATGAAGCCAGACAATTTACTTATGAAGTTGATGAATAGCGAGGTACCTCAGATATGGCCAACTAAAAGGCCTTTGATGGTCGACGTACTGACCAGATTTTATGCCCCATAGGGAGGGGAAACATACTATTTAGGAATTACTAATCCACAAACGTTAGGTGTGGACCGGCCCTGCCGCCCCAGGTGCATTTGCGGGTGAATCTTGAGACATAGGCTAGATTGTCTCCAATTCGGTAAGGAAGATCCCTCGCCTTGGTTCATAGATGGAATCCATTTTCCAATACGCAACTTTCAATTTTAGTTGTAAACCTATATGGCAACATAGTAGGATGGGGTACTATGTCGTCTATGATTGATACATTTATATTTCAAGTTGATTTCTTCACTTATAGTTATAATAAAAGATAAATTTCGCGTAACAAGAATGTTTGGCCATTATAAGGAAAAAATCTATCCTCTGGTTTGTGTTTACATTGTGTGATGGGACATGAGTCTTATAATGGCTTCATTTTTCCTTTTTAGCATTGCATTGTTTGTTTATTGTATTCTTGGGAGAAAATCCGTTCCATGTTATACAGCGTGATCCCTTGATTTATCCAACTTTAAAATAAATTTATAACTATTTTAGTTCTCACACCAGTCCGATGACTAACTTGGAGTTTATTGTTTCCACTTAAACTCTGTGTGCCCATATTTTCCACATGGACATCTTGTAGTTTTGGTTTTCGCAGATATTACTTTTCATAGGATCCTGGATTACGGCCAGAGCTATATTCGGAATGCTTTGTATCCATGTATTTCTTTCAGTTGTGCTTTTTGCTGCACATTGTATTTTCCGTTGTTTTGTAATTTGAATCTTTGATATTATTTTTCTGCTGTATATTAGTTATTTGAACTCTGATATCTTGTACTATGATGTAAATTGTTGTAATAGCAATGAAATATTTTATTGTTTATGTTCTGATGAGTCGTGTTCTCATACAATCTGCGGTTTTCCGTCTCTTTGGAGATTGGGGAATTTTGGATCGTCACATATATACAACTGAGTGAAAATGAGAGTTTGTAATGAGGAGTTGATGTAACAAGTGAAATTATATGTATTGTATTACTGAGATGTACAAATAGTGGAGTTATAAGATTGTACTATTGAAATGTTGAAATAAAATATTATACTTTAATAAGATACTGTTTGAACATTTAAATTCTTGTACAGTAGTATTTTATTTAAATATATATATATATTTAATTTTGTCTGTGATGTTGTAGAATAGTACAATTACAAACACATTTGTAATATATATATATATATATATATATATATATATATATACACACATATGTATATACACACACACACATATATATATGTCTTTGCTGTCATCAAACAAAAATCATAGAATTGTTATATACAATAGCCACACTTTACCACATTGCTCCTTAACAACTGAATACAGAGGGGGGTATCAGGAAAAAAATCCAACCAAACAATCTTGCCATAACTCAGCCCCAACATCAAACACCTCCATAGCAGGTTGACTTATACCATCAGACACAGAGTTCTCAAAAAAATGAGTTTCATATGTACCCTTGTTACGAGGGGTGCTCTCCAAAAACGAGGTCTATTTGGGAACCTTAGAACCAACAACAGAATCACTGAAAAGCTTCGGGACCTGAGCAAATTAGCCAGACCAGGCATAGAAGCTACGTTATCAAAATATTTTGAAGTCAATATACCTCCCGGGGACTGAGAGAAATTACCTGCTGCCTGAGATTGAATTCACATATTTGTGGTCACATTCTCACAGGAGTTCAAAATAGCATCATCACTAAGCTTAGCCATATAATCATCGACCAAAGTTGCATCAAAACAACCTTTCTCACCCAAAACATTAGTATCGACCCAAAGTGACTCAATTTCCAAAGCAACAAGCAGTGGATACACAGTGTTACCTGAGGGAGGAAGCAAGGCGTGAGCAAGAAGCAACACAGGGGTTGCTCACAACACAGAAGCAACACTGTCTATTATGATTTATTTCTATATTTGCATAATTATCATAATGTTGTTCTTGCAAATATGTTCACTTTTTCTATTATGACTATTTATGTATTTGTATAATTATCGTGATATATTATGTTCTTTTCTGACTATCAAGTGTTTAAGTTGATTTTTTACTCTTTTTATTTTCATAACATCTTTCAGTTATATTACTCTTTTACTTACCATCTTTGTAAGTTTATCTTTTAGGAAGTTATGCTTATTCCTAATTGATTAGTTATCGAAAAATTACAAAAATCTATTTCCATAGTTTAAGACAATTGCATCAATAGAAATCCATAATTGCAAGACATTTCTTTTCGTTATTTCTATGCTCTTGAATAGTGTGTAATACGGCTAAATCCCTATTTCGCACTAATCCATGTCCTTTTTCTTTTATTCTTGCAATTACGTTTTCTATTTTACTTACAAACAAAACTATGGGAATGTATCCCTTTTTCTTAACCAACCAATCTAGGTCATTCCTAACTTCCTATTTTAACAGGTATGTGTTAATTCTTGTTCTTAATTTATTTCCCAAAATTGATATAATAACTGTAAATTTGAACATAATTAGGCTTATACCTGTAACGCTTCTCTCAAAAAGCTAACACAAAGGCTCTTTAGCGTAGTTGGTTAATGCATTGAGTTGTTTCCTAAGAGGTAAGGGGTTCAATCCCATTGTTGTCACAATGCCCCTTATTTAATTCTCTTGTCATATGTTTTCCCAAAATTAATTTTAAACAAATAATTTTTGTGTATACGTGCAACTTTCTAAAATTTTATGAAACTAATCCTAATAATATGTCAAATTAGATTACAGTAGCAATTAAACTACTGTAAATAAATCTAACTAAGCCACGAAAAATAGGTCACGTTTCCCTTGTTTTCGTGCCTAGACGAAATTGTGCCTAGGCCAAAGGGCGGGGTCGACCCTGGTAATGGGCAGGTTGACCTATTGGTCGACCCGGACATGGTCTGGGTCGACCTGGCCCTTAATATATATTTTTTCTAAAATTTCTTTTTGCAATAACTTCTTTGTTTTAAGTCTATTTTTAGCAAACCAAAGGTCTAAATTGGTCAGAAAATTACCCGGGCTACAATGGCGCTAGTTCCACGATCAAATTCTTAAAACTTTACAGATTTATTTTATTATTCAATTAAAAATGTGGGGTGTTACTGTAACAACCCGCAAATTTTAAACTAATTAAAATTTTTATTTTAGAAATTTTAATCGAATTTTAATAGTTAAAATAATTTGATTTACATAATAATGATTAAAAATTTATTTAAATCAAAGTTAGAATGAAATTTTTTATTTTAATTATAAAAGTAGTTAGAAATAGCGCGGTAGTTTGAAAATTTGAATTTGAACTTTGACTGACTGTACAAGATACAAAATAAAACGGGTTTTGGTAAAACCAAAAATATTTAAATCTATTTAAAAATATCTTTCCAACGAATCTGAAAAATCGAAATTTCATAGCGGGAATCAAAAGTTATGCCTAGTTTAAAATTTAAAATAGTCGTCGTAGAATTTTTATATATATTTTAATATTAAAAATAGCCATTTTTCAAACGACCTCCGTTTTTGAAGAAACCACTTTTGTTGGAACCGGAATGTAAAATTATTACTAGATTTCAATTTTCATAATTTTTCGAATTAATATGTGAGCGTGGCAAAAGAAAATGGGTTTTATCAATTTCAGTCAAATTCGATCGACTAGAAAATGGTCATTTTTCAAACGGTCTCGGAATTCGACGAAATTATTCTTATTAGAACCATATCGTCAAAACATAGCTAGAAATAATTTTTCTTGAATTTTTAGAGTCTGTATGTGGCCCTGGTAAATTAAAATGTTGATCAAATTAAATAAATAAATTATATTTAAAATTAAAGAAACTGAGCAGAGACGATCAAACGGGCTGACGGGACCTAGCCCATTAAGTCCGTAATAGGGGTATTTGGCTAGATAAGACACTCGCTGGGCTGGATTTTGAGTTGTTATGGGTTAGAGGATTTTTTCTAGAAATTAATGAATTAATTAATACAATATAATATAAATACATAGGAAATTAGCAAACCCTAAACCTAATCAAATAGCCGCCACCAAGCCTGGAATGGATGATCCACGTCCTCCGATTTTCATGGTGTTCTAACTCTCAATCCTTTCTATAATTTTGAAATCTCCAAATACAAAATGAAAGAGCATCTCGAGAGCTCTAAAGTCAACGGTCATGATCGGCTATAACCGGCCATGGTGCTCGAATTTGGGGCTGAAAGTCATCGGCTTTAGAGCCGTTTTCTGGTGAAGAGGGCCCACCGACGTCGAGGTGGGGTGCGCAGGGGGGCTCAGGTCAGGGCGCGTCGAGTGGAGGTGGCAGATCATCTTCCGGTGCCTTGGATTTCGTGCGCGGAGGAGAGAGAAGCAATCGTTATATGGGTTCTCATGGTCTGGGAAAACACAGGAAGAAAGGTTAAGAGATGGACTACGTTTCTTAAATGTTATTAAAGTATATTAACTATTGTTAATTATTTAATTAAAATTATTCAACATTTAAAATTAGATATCTTCTTCGTACGGAATCGGAATTCAGCGATTTTCGAAGCATTGGAATCGCAGAAAAGAGATTTATAGCATTAGACAAACCAGATCTAAAACGAAGCACTTTGAAAATTCAGATAAAATGTAAAGTGAGATTTCTATTTTTAAATTTAAAATTAATTAATTATTTCGATATGAAATGTATACATATTTCATGTTGACGTTGTATGTATATTTGTTGCAATGCTGATTTGTTTTGTGATTACGATGAACCATCGAATTGGATTGTGTATTCATGTTTGTCGGGATTTAGTATATACAATAAAAACCATACTTTTGTTGTATATATAGAATGTATAATATTCGTGTGTGTCAAAATTTGAAGAATAAAATAAAAATCATACTTTTATTTTATATATAAAAATAAAGATGTTCATGTTAGATTAAAATAAAGATGTTCATGTTAGATTAAAATAAAAAGAAATGTTTTTATTGTCATATTGATTAAAATAAAAAGAATAGATTTAAAAGACACATTTTATCGTCATTTTAGATCTAATCGAAGAGTATAATTCAAAATCATCACTTTGGTTATTATAAAATAGATGAAAACAAATATATCTTTTTGTTATGACAAAGGATTTCAAAACAAAATTATATCATTTTTGTTGTAACCCAAAAGTGAAAAAAAATTATCAATTTTTGTTGAAACTTAGTTTGAAAAAAAAATGTTCATTTTGTCAAAATAGTTTTATTGAACACAAATCATACATTTTTGTCAAATTAGAATGATGGAATTAAAATGATCATTTTGGTCAAAACATAAGAATTGAAATAAAAAAATACATTTTGTCAAAATATAGTTATGGAAATATAAAGATACTTTTTTTCATTGTAAAGGATGATTAATAACATTCATTTTTGTCATTGTAAAGGATGAATTAATAACATTAATTTTTTTCATTATAAAGAATGAATTAAAAACTTTCATTTTTGTCATTTTAAAGGAATGAATCAAAACATTCATTTTTCTCATTCAAAAAAGAATGTAAATAAAACGTTTTTTGTCATTTAAATAGTATAAGACTAAAACACTCATTTATATCATTTAAGGAGAATGAGTCAAAAATGTTCATTTTTGTTATTTAAAAAGAATTAAGTAAAAATATTCACTTTTGTCATTTAAAAGAATGAAGTAAAAAAAATCCTTTGTATGTAATATGTTTTCTAGAAAGAATGGATTTAAAATAACATTTTCATGGACAAGTTAGTAACAATAAAAAGAATAGTTATAAAAGATCATATTTTTTATTATCTTTAGTTACAAAGATTAGAATTGAAATAAAAGATTTTCATTTTTATTTTCAATTAGTTACAATGAAATAGAGTTGAGATTTAAAGGCAACATTTTTATTGTCATTTTATATACAATAAAAAGTGTAGATTAAAAAGTAACATTTTTATTTTGTCAATTTAGCTACAATAAAAAAAGATAGATTTAAAAATAACATTTTTCTTTGTCAAGTTAGTGACAATAAAAAGAATTGATACAAAAGAAACATTTTTATTATCATTTTGGTTGTAATTAAAAGAATAGATTTTAAGGTTGCATTTTTATTGTCATTTTATATGTAATAAAAATAGAAGATTTAAAAGTATCATTTTTGTTGCCATTTTATATGAAATAAAAACAGTCATTTTTGTCGACATGTTAGTTAAAATAAAAATAGTCATTTTTGTTAAATTTTCATTTATGTTAAAATTATATTATGTAAATAAAATTATCATCTATGTTAAAATCATATTATGAAAATAAAACATGATTATTGAAATAAAAATATAGATTTTGTTAAAACATGATTAATGGGATAAAAATATAGTTTTTATCAAAACATGATTGTCGGAAAAAAAAAAACCTCTTTTGTCAAAACATGTTAGTGAAACAAAATTATCATTTGTGTCTCTATTGAAACAAAAATATCCATTTTTGTCAAATAGGAATAGTTATAACCCAAACTGGCCTTTTTGCCAAAATATAATTGTTGAAAAATCAAAAATGAACATTTTTGTCAAATTATAATTATTGAAACAAAAATGGACATTTTTGACAAATTAAAATAGTTGAACTAAAAATATACGTCTTTGTTAAAATATACATTTTTGTCAAAATATATATCTTAGCCAAAAAGATTGGTCGAACAAATATATCATATTTGTTGAAACCAAATAGCTTAGGTGAAAAGAACATTTTTGTTAAAATATATTAGTTGTGACAAAAATGTACCTTTTGCCAAAATAAGATGGTTGAAAACAAAAATTACATTTTTGTTAAATAAAAGAGTTAAAACACAAATAGCATTTTTCTTAAATAGGATTGTGTCAAACACAAATAGCATTTTCGGTAAATAGATTTGTGTTACAACAAAAATATTCATTTTGTTAAAAAGAGGATTATCAACAAAATGGATGTACCATTTTTTTTTAATACATTTTGTTGAAATATAATTTATTTGCAAATATAAGAATCATTTTTATTTGCAAAACATATAATAGAATTTATATGCAAACATAAGAATCGTCTTTATTTGCAAAAACATACATTAGCATTTGTGTGTTAAATGAAGCATCATTTGTATTGTCACAATACACCTTAGAATTGGTATGTAAGTAAAAGTGACATTTTAATGTGTTAATGTATATATTAAAGTTTGTATGCAATTTAAAATAAAACATGTTTACATTTAGATTATACATTGGAAATATAAACAAATAAAATTACCTCTTTTATTTGTTAAAATTAAAAATAGAAATTTGCATACAAATAATGAAAAATGAAAAATGAAAAATTATCTTTTCATTTGTCATCAGCAATAATGTCATATAAATAAATTACATTTTATTAGACATTAGAAATGTATAAAGAAATTATACGAGTCAGATACCTTTTTATTCGGCATTAGGAATAAAATAACATGTTTTGTTCATTATCATTAATATGTTAGCAGTATTAAAATTAGTTAAATTCATTAACAAATTATTTATTTATATGAACTGTTGTTGGCTGAAAACCCCGCACGGGTATTGGGATGATAATTGATATACACAAGTCCCAGTATTTATTTGTATGTCAATCGATAGATTGACAGGCTGCGATGAGCTTTATTATTTCATTTTAATGCTCACACGGTTGTGAACTTCACTCTGGATGTTGAATGGATGTTTTGATGATTATTTATCATTTGATTTCATTTTCATACGATGTATGAAATCCATATAACCGAAGTTATATGGTAAATGATTGAGTTGTTTTCCGATTCAGAATATCTTTTGTATAAAGAATATTTTAAACAAAAAATTTCTTTTAAATAAAGAATATTAAAAAAAAGATACTGAAATAAAAGAATTGGATTTTGGGTTGTCGTGGATGGTGTCTTAAATAACACCATTCTTAAACCCCGTATGAAGGAATAAATCCTTTAACTAAGATTATTAGTGTTTCAAATTATATTTAGTATTGGAATAAATTGATATGTGAATTGGGTTTACCGTGAACTGTGTTTTTAAACGACATTTGTTCTTTAACCCAATTAACAGTGAAATTATAATATAGAATTTATAAATCTTTTATTAAGATTTAAAAAGGAATTTTCCAAAGTCAAGTTTTCCAATTTAATATATTAAGTTGGAATTGAATGGAAATTCGATTTGATAATAATCGAGATAGGCTTTTGTAAAAGAAGACTGTTACTATATATGGAATTGAAAAGGCTTTGCCGTTATTCCATTTATATTATTAGTATGATACGGAAATTTATACCGATTATATATTGATTTGATTTCTGTGAAAATTCCTTGTTTAATGGAAAATGATTTTGGGTTTATCATGAACAATATTTTTAAATGACATTGGTTCTTTAACCCAGTTGAAGACAGTATTTAATTCTTAAATTTGGATAATCATTAAGTAATGATTTTTTTGATATTAAAATCAAATTGAAGTTTGATGATTCTTTAAAAAGAAAATTAAAGAATTAATTTATAAGAATTTATCTTCTAGTTTGATGATTCATTAAAATGAAAATTAAAGAATTAATTTATAAGAATTTATCTTCGATAAATTAATGGGAACCTTTCCCTAATTATATGAATATTTTATTAATAGGATATTCTGAATTGGAATGAGCCGTATGATGTGTATTTTAGCACTTGATTTTTAATTATATAAAATACGCGAGTTATTCGGAAAGACCGGGTTTAACCCATTCTGAATAATTACTTCGACGATTAAAGTCAAAGACATTAAAGACGGTGGATGAAGATAGGCGATCTTTATATCGAATGGACGACTACTGATGCCTGGCATTGGCTATAGCTACCAGTAAAGGGTTAAAAGTGGTAGTTTGTCCGGACGTATGTAACGGCCCGCCCCGCACCAGCCGACATTTCCAATGAAAGTGCGCTGTGCCGATGTCCAACCAGCACAGGACGGTCGCCAAAGAAAGGAAAAGAAGGAAATTTGAACTAACAAGGAACCTATAGTATATCTCACAGTGCATGGAATAAAATATAACAATAACATAACTTGACATAAAACAGGCGAGACAGTGCATAAGCTGAAAACTTAAACCATCGTAGCAGCGGAAAATCCAAAATTACATCTTATGTTCCACATCATCTTTATTACAACTTCTAAAACTGTCTCTAAAGAAAGATAAGAAAGGTACACTACTAATGCCCAAAGTAGTGACCAACAGCGACACAGGGAGAATATATATAGAGAATAGTACGTGTAAGCCTCCTGCTCGTCTCCGGACAGCTACTCGTGCACAACCAGCTAACCTGTCTCTAGTCTGCTTGTTTAAGAGCACCTAGAGTAATAAGAAGAAACATAAAACTCTGGGTCAGACAAAAGTCTGGCATGAGCGATAAGCAGCAAAACAGAACAATAACAAGTATACTAAACCATACCTAAACCTGGACCTACAACCAAAGAGTTAGCATAACAAGATGTACAATACTCTAAGGTGACACTAACATATGGTGTAAAGATACGGGGGTGGGGGTGTGCATGTCATAGTGATGTCAAATAATCAAGCATAGCAACCATCCTCACATCTCTCACTCAGTGTGTAAAGCATACGATATCCACCACTTTGATCGCCTAAATCCTTGCTATGATCACTCTGCCCCCACGGAGTTATGGCGACTCCACTGCACTGATCCATAGCCACTAGTCCTTGCTATGTCCACTCTGCCCCATGAAGTCATAACGACTCCACTGCACTGGCTCATAGCCATGCTACGATCACTCTGCCCCATGGAGTAATAACTACCCCACTGCACTGATCTGTAGCCTAACAATCGTCTCTTGGTGGTGAATCAAAGCTATGGACGTCGACAACTCCTTAGCACACGTCCCGCAGCAAAGCCCAATCATGAAGCTGACTCGTTGGTTCCCAACTGGATCCTGAGTACAATCTTCCCATTTGGACTACCTTTGCGTCACGGGTTTTGGTCATTATCATCCCGCTTGTACTTTAGTTCCATTCAGTTCATTCGCTGTCCAGGCTCGAAGATCAGTTCGTGGATCCCCCTAGGCATCGGTTCGTGGCTCGTGATGATGCTCCACTCGTGACCCATGGCTCGTGACACCACATTCGGATCATGGGACCCTCTGTTTCGCGATAATGGATGCTCCACGGATCGTGGTTCCCTGCTTGGCTTGGCTTGGCTTGGCTCGTGATCTATTGTTGGTGACATGCTTGGTTCGTGAGGCTATCTCACGAGTGGAGGGCTCGGGTCGTGATGGCTCTCCACGGTCGGCTTGGGGCTCGGGTCGTGATGGCTCTCCACGGTCGGGTCGGATCGTGATAGCTCTCCACGGTCGGGTCGGGTCATAATACCCTAGTCACGAACGGGATTGGCAAATTTCCCGCAGCTCATTCCAGTAAGCTATTTACGCCATTCGACGGCGTTTTCGACCAATCTAACTTTTCTATGATATCACAAATCATTCCAAACAGTCATAGCAATATGTATGATCAACCATAAACACCAAAATAACAAATAATCATGATAACATAGATTAAGCATACCCAAAATGTTTAAGCGTAACTAACCTTAGGATTAGCAAAACTTAACCAAATTAATCCAAATTTCTAACAGAGGACTAAATCAGCACTTCAAAATTTATAAATATTTTTCCAGAATTTGATCATGTATAAATTCACTAATTACCCTTAATTAATCTTAATTAGTGTAAAAACAAGGCTAATCACTCACCATTGCCACAATTAAAATTTTCAGAACTGAAACTCCTCTGATTTGGGCGAATACCAATGTCTAACAGTAGCTCTAACTCTGAAATGGTGCTATTTCTCATTGATTTGTTGTTGCTAAGCTTAATTCTTGATTAGAGAGCGATTTGGGATGAAATTAGAAGGTGGCAGCCATTGTTAGGGTTTCTAAGAGGTAAATGGTGGCTAGAAAACTGGAATAGAACGAAAACCTAACTCATTTCAACCACCCCATAACCCTAATCCCGAAATGGGTTATGGGCCCATTCTCTAATCACCTCATTTGGCCCGGTTAAGCAGTTTTTCACCTTCTAAACCTTATTTCAGCCATATCTCCCAAACTATAAGTCCGATTTTCACATATGACCACTCTACGGAAAGGTAAACCATCATCCGGATCTAATGGAAGTAGTTTCAGGCCAAAACTCCTTTCCAATCAAAAGTTATGTCTGAAACAACATCAGCTAGGGGCAAAACAGTCATTTAAAAATCGACAAAAATCATGAACATGGGAAATGACCCTAATAGTCGTCTCCCAAAGTTACATGGCTACACGACTTCGTATGTGAAAGAAATAAATATTCTATGATCCTTCGATGCGTGGAATGTGGGTCGTTACATTCTTCACCCCTTAAGAAATTTCGCCCTCGAAATTCCTTAACTAAGAAACAAGTAAAGGATCCTGCATGCCTACCAATCATTCACAACAATCAAATATGCAAAACAACAAACAAGTCTATCCTAGCATGCGGAAAACTAAGTCGCAATTAAAATCTTATCAGGCAAAGAGTTCTGGATATGTCTTACTAATGCTCTCCTCTGTCTCCCAAGTACAGTCATTCTCATTCTCGCCCCACTGAACTTTGACTAGATTCACCGCTTTCCTTCAAAGTTTCTTCGTATCTTTCTCGACAATACGAATCGGCTTGCGGTTCCTAACCGCCTCGGGTCCTACTTCGATATCATCCAACTGATCAGGTGAAATAGTCATATTGGGGTCGTGCACGAATTTCCTTAACTGGGAAACATGAAATACGTTATGAACTCCTGCCATCTTCTCTGGTAGTTCAACTTTATATGCCAAATTCCCAACTTGCTCGAGGATTGGGAATGGATCAACAAATCTTGGTGTTAACTTGTCTCTCCTACCAAATCGTATCACCCTCTTTAACAGAGAAATCTTGACAAAAACCAAGTCACCAATGGAGAATTTTAAATCTCTTCTCCTCTTATCAGCATAACTCTTCTGCCTATCTTGGGCAGCCTTCATTCGTTGTCGGATAACCTTGATCTTATCTGAGATTTCTCTTATTACATTTGGCCCAAGCACAAACTTCTGACCAGTTTCTAACCAACATGACGGTGAGTTGCACGGTCTTCCATACAAATCTTCTAATGGAGCCATACTAATATTGGATTGATAACTATTATTATACACAAACTTTACTAGATGCAAATGGTCATCCCATGATCCACCAAAATCCAGTATGCAAGCTCTCAAGAGATCTTCTAATACTCGATTCACCCTCTTTGTCTGACTGTCAGTTTGAGGATGATACGCGGTACTGAGGTGTAGTTCTGACCCTAGAGCCTCTTGTATGCTCTTCCAAAACCCACTAGTAAACAATGGGTCTCGGTCACTCATAATGCTTTTAGGTACTCCATGAAATCTCACTACCCATTTCATATATGGTTCCGCTAACTTAGCTGTTGTTCTATTCGATTTGATGGGTGTAAACCTTGCACTCTTAGTCAATCGATCCACAATCACCTAAATGCTATCATGGCCCGATCTAGTTCTTGGTAACCCATCAATGAAATCCATTGAGACTTGTTCCCATTTCCATTCTGGGATTTCTAATGGTTGCAACAAACCACTAGGCTTCTTTTGCTCAGCTTTAACTAGCTGGCAGTTCATGCACTTGGATATAAACTTCCCAATGTCTCTTTTCATCCCTTCCCAGTAGTAGATCTGCTTCATATCTCGATACATTTTGTTACCACAGGGATGTATAGTCAGTTTTGAGTGATGACATTCTCTAAGCACTTCATCTCTCAATCCATTGACATTGGGCACAATTAGTCTTCCATTCTTCCTAAGCCATCCATCTCGATCAAGCCCATATTTGCTCATCTCCTCGTCGATACCCATCTCTAACTTGGAGATGATTTCCAATAGGTTAGGATCGTCTCTCTGACTAGAACCAATCCGCTCAATCAAAGTGGGTCTGATCATCAAACTTGCTAATACTTCTGGATCCAATTCGCACTTTGGTCTGAAATCATACCCACGGATGTACTACAGTTGCTTCCATTCTAGAAACATAGCCCCTAAACTGGCATATCTCCTACTCAAGGGATCAACTACCGCGTTGCCTTTTCCTGGTGTATATGCGATATCGAAATCATAGGAAGCCAAGAATTCTAACCATCTTTGCTGATGAAGATTCAAATCCTTCAGAGAGAAAAGATACTTTAACGATTTATGATCGGTAAACAACTTGAATCTTTCTCCCAAGACATAATGTCTTCACATCTTCAACGCGAATACGATCGCTGCTAATTCCAAATCATGGGTAGGATATCTTTTCTCATACGGTTTCAGTTGCCGACTAGCATAAGCTACAACCTTACCTCCTTGCATCAATACAGCACCTAGTTCGGTACCACATGCATCTGTATATACTGTCATCTCTTCATTCCCCTTAGGAATGTCCAACACTGGTGCACATGTCAACTTTTCGTTTAGACTCTTGAATGCATTCTCGCACTTTTCGTCCTAGACGAAAGCTTGATTCTTCTTGGTCAACTGAGTCAGCGGTGCTGCTATCTTGGAGAAGTCTTGGATAAACTTACGATAATATGCAGCTAATCCCAAGAAACTTCTTATGTATGTTGCATTCTTGGGCGTAGACCAATCTTGTACCGTAGCCACCTTTGCAGGGTCCACGGCAATACCATTCTCTGAAACAACATGGCCCAAGAATCTCACTTCCCTTCTCCAGAAGTGACACTTAGAAAACTTTGCTTTCAATTGGTGTTTTCACAACACCTCGATCACTACTCTCAAATATTCCTTGCGTTCTTCCTCTGTCCTTAAATAAACCAAGATATCGTCTACGAACACAAGAACAAACTTATTCAACTGATCTCTGAATACCTTATTCATAAGATCCACAAAATATGTCGGTGCATTGGTCAACCCGAATGGCATGACCAACCACTCATAAAATCCAAACGGCATCCGAAATGTCGATTTAGCTATACTCTCAGCTTCCACTCTAAGCTGATGAAAACTTGTCGCGAGATCCAACTGGGAGAACACTCTCGTGCCACTCAACTGATCAAACAAATCATCTATCCGTGGAAGAGGATGCTTACTCTTGCTCGTTACCTTATTCAACTCGCGGTAGTCCACAAACAATCAAAGGGAACCATCTGCCTTGGTAGCAAACACAACTTGTGCTCCCCACTCGGAAACACTTCTTCTGATAAATCCGTTCTTCAACAGATCGCTTACTTGCACCCCGAGCTCTCGCTGCTCCTTTGGTGCCATGCGACGAAGTGGCATCACTATAGGCCTGGCATCTTTCACTTAATCAATACGAAACTCAATCTCTCGGTGTGGTGGAAGTCCGGTCACTTTCTCAAGACGTCCGGAAACTGGCCAGCCACAGGCACATCTGACAACTCATAATGCGGTATGTCGAGGGAATGTAGAAAACTAGCCAATACCCCATCACTAGGTAGACCACCAAACACTACCCTCCGCCCATCATCCGCTCTAACTGTCACCAAAAAGCCCTCACAGTCTACCACCACCCCATACCTTTAGAGCCAATCGACTCCCAAAATAATGCCAAACCCAGTAAAGCCCAAGATAAAGCAATCACAAACAAACATGCATCCATGACTCGATAAGACCACATTACGACAAATCATGCTAAGGCTAGTTGAACCACCAATCGGGTTCGTCACCGCTAAAGGTCTATCGACTATCTCGGGTTCCAATCCCAATCTATCTACCAGGTCACTAGATATGAAGGAACAGGAAGCTCTGGTATCAAACAATACTCGAATAGGAACATCATAAACAGAAAGCATACCTTGAATGATGACATTCTTTCCTTTCTCCGCCGCGGTTGGGGCATTCGACGAAGAAGGAACAGCATTAAGAGCATATTCTTTCACAATTTGCTTCTCTTTAGGGGGTTGCGGACACTTATCCTTGTGATGTCCCACTTGACCACAGTTGAAGGACTTCCTGTCTGCTAGCTTCGCTCGACATTCTTTAGCATAATGGCTCTTCTTGCCACAGCTAAAGCACTCAACATCTTTCTTACTCTTTTTCTTCTGGCCATCCTTGGTCTGATTCTGCTTTCTCTTATTCTGAGAACCATTCTTGCCTCCACCGCTTGCTTGCGGCTTTGGCTCTTCTACAGATGCAACCTCAGTCTTCGACTTAGGGTATAGACTCTCTGATATCAAAGCTTTCCCACAATCAATTCAAACGTCTCATCGATATGGTCTATAAGCCTTTTCCCCAAGTACTGATCTAAGCCTGTTATGAACTTCTCACTTTTCTTCTTGGGAGTGTCGATAAGAGATGATCCATACTTCGATAAAGTATCGAACTCAGCAATATACTCCGAGACTGCCTTACCATTCTGCATAAGCTCCAGAAATTTCCTAAACAATTCTGAATTCTGACCAGCTAGGATAAACTTATCACTGAATCGGGCCTTGAACTGATCCCAAGTAACTTGATCCTCTAGAGTAGCTGCCTTAATAGCATTCCACCAATTCATCGCCCTTCCTTGCAGCTGACGGGATGTTATCTTTCTCTTCGTCGCATCCTCGATACCCAAGTCTTTGAAGATAGGCTCATAGCTATCCAACCAATCCTGAACTTCTATAGCCGATTCAGTTCCGTGGAACGGCTTTCCACCAAGACTAGTGTAATCCTTGCATAGCTTGGCGAAATCAGCCCTAGGCGCCTGCACCGCTGCACCACCACCATTTGCAGCATTAGGAGCTTCCCTCTGAACATCCCTAAGCATATCTCTCACGAGGTCAGTGAACATCGTCCTCATATCAGGAGCATTCCCATTATTAGCTCCTCTACCAGTACCCCTAGTATATCTGCTCATCGTTCAATTTGTAAGGAGAAAACGATCAACCATCTCTTCAGTGGTGCTAGTACAATGCAACTTCATCCTTAAATATACTAATAGTATATATATAGCTTTTGAAAACCAAAATATCACAAATACGCACTCTCATATACGTATTATCTCTCTCTGGTGTCTTCCCTAAGTTAACTACGCAACCTAGAGCTCTGATACCAAATGTGACGGCCCGCCCCGCACCAGCCGACATTTCCAATGAAAGTGCGTTGTGCTGATGTCCAACCAGCACGGGATGGTCGCCAAAAAAAGGAAAAGAAGGAAATTTGAACTAACAAGAAACCTATAGTATATCTCACAGTGCATGGAAAAAAAATATAATAATAACATAACTTGACATAAAATAGGCGAGACAGTGCATAAGCTGAAAAACATAAACCATCGTAGCAGCGGGAAATCCAAAATTACAGCTTATGCTCCACATCTTCTTTATTACAACTTCTAAAACTGTCTCTAAAGCAAAATAAGAAAGGTACACTACTAATGCCCAAATTAGTGACCAGCAACGACACAGGGAGAATATATATAGAGAATAGTACGTGTAAGCCTCCTTCTCGTCTCCGGATAGCTACTCATGCACAACCATCTAACCTGTCTCTAGTCTGCCCGTTTAAGAGCA
The DNA here is from genome assembly GCA_030737875.1 of Allium sativum. Classification (NCBI taxonomy): domain Eukaryota; kingdom Viridiplantae; phylum Streptophyta; class Magnoliopsida; order Asparagales; family Amaryllidaceae; genus Allium; species Allium sativum. The sequence goes on from CM060913.1 coordinate 10,725,374, forward strand.
CCTAGAGTAACAAGAAGAGACATAAAACTCTGGGTCAGAAAAAAGTCTGGTATGAGCGATAAGAAGCAAAACAGAACAATAACAGGTATACTAAACCATACCTGAACCTGGACCTGCAACCAAAAAGTTAGCACAACAAGATGTACAGTACTCTAAGGTGACATTAACATATGGTGTAAAGATACGGGGGTGAGGGTGTGCATGTCATAGTGATGTCAAACAATCAAACAAGCAACCATCCTCACATCTCTCACTCAGTGCGTAAAGCATACAATATCCACCACTTTGATCACCTAAATCCATGCTATGATCACTCTGCCCCATGGAGTCATGGCGACTACACTGCACTGATCCATAGCTACTAGTCCTTGTTATGTCCACTCTGCCCCATGAAGTCATAACGACTCCACTGAACTAGCTCATAGCCATGCTACGAATACTCTGCCCCATGGAGTAATAACTACCCTAATGCACTGATCCGTAGCCTAACAATCGTCTCTGGGTGGTGAATCAAAGCTATGGATGTCGACAACTCCTTAGCACACATCTCGTGGCAAAGCCCAATCATGAAGTTGACTCGTTGGTTCCCAACTGGATCCTGAGTATAATCTTCCCATTTGGCTTGGCTCATGATCTGTTGTTGGTGACATGCTTAGATCATGAGGCTATCTCACGAATGGAGTGCTCGGGTCGTAATGGTTCTCCACGGTCGGGTCGGTGCTCGGGTTGTGATGGCTCTCCATTGTCGGGTCGAATCGTGATAGCTCTCCACGGTCGGGTCGGGTCGTGATACCCTAGTCACGAACGGGATTGGCAAATTTCCTGCAACTCGTTCCAGCAAGCTATTTACGCCATTCAACGGCGTTTTCGATCAATCTAACTTTTCAATCACAAATCATTCCAAACGATCATAGCAACATGTATGATCAACCATAAACACCAAAACAACAAATAATCATGATAATATAGATCAAGCATACCGAAAACCCCTTGTTTTCCCCATAATCAAGTTTAAGCGTAACTAACCTTAGGATTAGCAAAACTTAACCAAATTAATCCAAATTTCTAACAATTGCCTAAATCAACACTTCAAGATTTATAAATATTTTTCCAGAATTTGATCATGTATAAATTCACTAATTACCCTTAATTAATCTTAATTAGTGTAAAAACAAGGCTAATCGCTCACCTTTGCCATAATTAAAACTTTCAGAACTGAAACTCCTCTAATTTAGGCGAATACCAATGTCTAACAGCAGCTCTAACTCTGAAATGGTGCTATTTCTCCTTGATCTGATGTTGCTAAGCTTAATCCTTGATTAGAGAGCGATTTGGGATGAAACTAGAAGGTGGAGGCCATTGTTAGGGTTTCTAAGAGGTAAATGGTGGCTAGAAAACTAAAATAGAATGAAAACCTAACTCATTTCAGCCTCCCCATAACCCTAATCCCGAAATGGGTTATGGGCCCATTCAGTAATCACCTTATTTGGCCCGGTTAAGCAGTTTTTTACCTTATAAACCTTATTTCAGCCATATCTCCCAAACGATAAGTCCGTTTTTCACATATGACCACTCTACAGAAAGGTAAACCATCATCTAAATCTAATGGAAGTGGTTTCAGGTCAAAACTCCTTTCCAATCAGAAGTTATGGTCAAAACAAGATCAGCTAGGGGCAAAACGGTCATTTAAAAATCGGCAAAAATCATGAACATGGGAAATGACCAGAATAGTCGTCTCCCAAAGTTACATGGCTATACGACTTCATATGTGAAAGAAAGAAATATTCTATGATCATTCGATGCGTGGAATGTGGTTCGTTACAACGTACTTGTTGATCGTCCGGATATGCGAGCACCTCGGACATACGGGACGAGGAATAAGTTGTCTCCGGTTTCATTCAGACCCAGAACAGACTTGTAAATGGATGTGTGTCTGACATTGAATTTCATTCCATGTAAATTAAATTGATTTCTATTTAATATATATCTGTGGTGGCGGAGAATTTATTCTCTTGCTTAACACCCTTCTCTGAGACACATGAGCTCACAGGTTATATATTAGTAGTTATCGATTGCATGGCATGAATTATCAATGTGGCATGCCAAAATGCAAATGATCAAGGCTTTTGTTGAAAAGCAGAGCCTTGTGGTTGATGATCAAAGCATAACCTATTTCGGCATAGCTTTGTGTATGACGTTACCTCGCGAGCCTCACACCCCGGTAAGAGTCAGAAACGGGGCAAGGGTACGCAGGAAGTGTACACGTTTCTTTCTAGCTAGAAGTGGTATCAGGGTTTTACACGCCCTGACATTTACTTATGTGGATGATGGATTTCGAGGCCTCGGATTTATTATTGGTCGCCAATGGCCATATTATAGGTTCAATAGGACCGGGAAGCGTGTGTTCAGGCATAACTAATCCACTAGTGCTATTTGTGGACCGGTCCTTCTGTATCCAAGGGTTCACTGCGGGGGATCCTGAGACATTGCTAGAGTGTCTGAATCGGTAAGGAGATCGTTCCTAGCCTTGACTCTAGATGGAAACCCAATTTCCAATACGACATCATGTGGTTTTGATTGTAGAACTAGTATGGCGACATAGTAGGATGGGGTGCTATGTCGTCTATGATTGATACATTATAATTGAAATGTTTTTAAAACATATGTATGTTAATAATAATATCAAATCCATTTTTATCGTATCAAGCATTTTTGACCATTATAAGGTAAAATTTTATCCTCTAGTTTGCGTTGCATTGTGTGATAGGACTTGAGTCTTATAATGGTTTCATTTTTATAAAAAGCATTGCGTTGTTTAACAATTTACTTTATTTAAATTATGCACTGGCAATCCAATGGAGTAAACCCGTTCCGCGTTAGCGCCATGGTCCTGTGATTAGCCTTCTTACTAGTTAAGTTAAGTAAGATTTCTCATACCAGTCCCATGACTGACCCGTAGTTTGTTTCACCTTGCAAACTCGGGTGCCCTCTTTTCCACACGGGTAATCTAGTAGCTTATTTTTCAGATATATTGAGCAGGATTCTGGATCGAAGCTTAGAACTGTGTCCAGAACATTGGTAGACTTCCGCTGTATCAGTTTATTTGTTCCGCTGCAGTGTATTACATTTACTGTAATTTAATCTTTCGTTGTATTATTATATTCGATATACTCTGATATATTCTGTACTCTGATGTAACATTATCATGATGTAATAAAAGTCTTCTGTTATTTGTTGTAATGCATTGTATTCCCAAAGTTAACGTATGCGGGTTTTGAACTGTTTTAGTCGGTTTTCCGATCGATTAGGTCCAGGCGAAATCCGTATCGTTACAGTTATAGAAAGGATGTTTAGGATACCTACATGGTGCCACCAGTATACTAAGGACTCAAGGTCAATATACCGAGAGTTATCCATCTGACCGAAAGGTTCATTCCAAAACTAACATACTAACATTGACCGACACTTGTTCCACAGGAAACCTATGTAATCTCACGGTGATATTTAATCCGTCGTTCTACCGGAGTCTTATCATTATCTTATTTTATTTAGGATTTTACTTTCGGAAGTCACCGAAAGCACCAAACAAGAGCTACTTTACAAAAAGAATCTCCAAGTTTAATATAATCCATTCCCAAGCAAAGTAATATACTGGAATATATCGTTTTGGAGTGTTAACCATAAATTTGGCTAACATATGCAATGTACAATGATAACACATTGATAACACACATATAGTAAATAACACTTATGGTACAGTTATGTGCAATGGTAAGAAATCTATAACGCAATAACATAAAATAGAAGCATGGATAAGGTAGCAATATGCGAAGATAATACAACAATAACACATAAATAATAAATAAGACACCGATAATACTATACGCTATAATAATAGTAAAAAACAACATCATCATCATGATCAACATCATCATTGACATGATTAAAGACAATCCACAAATCATCAAAGTTAATATCGTCGTGGCATGTTATATCACCATCATCTACTCCAGGTCTAGGATGGTAAAACTCCTTATCGCGAGTAGTAAACTTGTTAGTATGAGCAGACAAATTGTTTATGCTACGTCGATGCTCGTGGTACATAACTTGTCGCAATCCCAACTGCATTTGATATAAATCCTCGTACGAATGCAGTTGGATCTGGATACTGGGTAACCTCTACCCGAGGAATATCGATGTATCTATCACCACCTGACATTGTAGGAATATTCACTATCCAACCAGTGTTGTATGGAATGGCTATGGAGCATGATTTGTGTGCTTTGTGTTAGATCTGACAACGTTGGGGTATAACGCCAGGTCGAATCGTTGAGGGCCCAACCAAATCAACTGCTAATGCATGAATGAAAGAACATGCGATGGAGTGTAAAATCTACGTCAAAATATTGCTTAGTCCATACCAATTATTATGAAATAATTAGTAGGCCATCAGTCATGGTCCCAATCTATCTGTAAAGCATCACTATCATACACCTTCAAATAGGGTGTATCTGGACGTGGATGATGAGGAATGAAATCACCATCTAAGATCTGTCTCTTGCTACGTTCCTCTAAGAACCAGTAGTAGCCACCCATGGGAGTAGATGACATCAAAAGAAAATGTTTGACCAATAACAATCCAACATGAACTATGCTCTCGTCGGTTGTAAAAGGAGAACCATCGTAAGGATGCCAAATGATGCTCCCCCCAAGTAATACGTAACTCAATTTGATTATGGGCCACATTAAACATATGATAGGTCTGGCCTCGTTACATTGATCTACGGTTCTCATGAGCCCATGCTTTAACCCAAAGACTAGAATAGAGGTAAAGCGGAGTCTACAATTGGGCAAATCAAATTACGGAAGTACTCATAGTACCAATGCAATGGAATATGCAAAAATACATGTAATAGACATGGATCTCACCATAACAATGCGTTGATGAACTAAAAAGCGATACAAATATGTTACGATTGAAGTCTCCAATCACATCTGATTGGACAATCAAATGACAAATCCACAATGGTTGTTACATGTCCAGCCAACAATGCATTCAATGTGTTTGAAAAGAATAAGTTCTGCATCAAGAAGAGAATAAAAAGTAGCACAATCTCCAAATTGTTTTCTCCCTTATATGTATATGTCAATTCAGAGATTGTCTCTCTAATGTAATTTACTCTTAGCTACACTCCGAAACACAATCCACCACGTAATCAAAATATGACAGTGTAGCTAATAAAAGATCAGAGCGTTGGTACTACTCATCATATGGTAATGTTTCCCTCTGTCCTACCGCTAACCTGATAAGCATGGTAAGGTAAAAGAGGTGAAATCTAAATCTCCAAAACCAAAGTGAAATGGATGGATAGTCTTCCACTAACATGCGGTTAATGCACCAATAAACTGAACATCTGAAACTTAAATATTTTGAATACATATTAAGTAGATTTACGGTTACATGAAAATACTGAAAATTATGAAATAAATTAGTGATAATTAAGTAAATATGTACTTATGAAATCACTAAGTCCTTACCCCTAAAAAAATGTGTGAATAATATCGTGTGTATCAAAATTTCTATTTGTTTCATACAAATGGATAACGCAAGGCGAAGAGCCATGAGTCTGAAATTGATGAGCCTAATTATAAATAGGTTGATTTTTCAGTTTATAATTTAAAAGATAAAACTGATACTAAAAGCTAAAATTAGATCGCTTGCAAAATCTTCGACCTGCGTGCTGACATGTTTATCGTTAAGAAATATATGGAAATTGTTTAATTTCTTGTCAGATTTAAATTATGATCGATATGCAGATCCAGATCCACATCCCGTCTGTATCAAGCTCGATTTCACCTAATCGCATCTCGTCTATCAGGAGCTGCGAGTTTATATCTTCTTGAACTAGAGTGTTTCTTCATCTTTTCATATGTTTTCTGCACTTACTACTGCTGCCTTGTAACGTCCTCCACGCTCTTCTCATTTAATTATGTTTGGTGGTCGTTAAGCTTCAACAATAGAGTTAAAAAAGGTCGAAGAATGCTGAAACAGAAAGAGTTTCAAAAAGAAAGTGTTAGCCCACTAATTTATAATTTGGTGGTTGTGATGTCATGAAGTTATTGAATGACTTCACCGATTTGACAGGTTATCATTTGGAAATTAATGTAACCAAGACCGTAAGATGGACAAGTCTGAACTAAGTTGTCAAATCTCAAATTTAGGCGAAATCTAGATCAAACATATCAATCCATACCTTGAGCTAGATCTAAAAATCTCAAATGATATGGGTGCCAAATAATCGAAATCATGTTTAAAATCACATCCCATTCAAGTGCAAAAAAATTGAATCTAAGGTCAAATGAAAAAGATTGTTTAAAATCACATCCCATTCAAACAAAATGAATCTAAGATCAGATGAAGAGATTCAAAATTTTATATGAGAACAAGGGTGAAAGAGCAGAGCTACCTAAAAATTATTTTGCTTACAAAGAAAGCAGAGAGGGAAATAGAGCATTGAAGAAATTTTGGCTCAACTTATTTACCACTTCCATCTATTGCTGCCTGTCTTATACATGGATATTGCGAACATTTCAGTCCATAACATGTGACAAACTCACTAACCATGCAACAAACTCACAGAAAACTGCGACTTCAGGGCTGTGTAATTGGGTGTTCTAAATAAACACATCACAAACATATCCAACCGTAAAAAGAATTCCTATTAAAAGCAAACATGAACCAATTTCAGTCAACAAATACAAGCACAGATGAACCATAATTTCAATAGGAAAAACCAGAGCAACAAAAAGCTAATTTTTTCCTCTTTTTTTGTAGCCAACTTTTATAGTCAGAAAAGAAAATTCGGCTTTGAAAGAACTTGGTTGGAATCGAAGAACGGAGCTTCAAATTGAGCGCCAACGTTGATATTATGATGCTCGAATGGTGTAGCACATGGTGTTTCTTGGGGCGGATTCACTTGATATTTCCAATATCCATCTTCTAGATTACCGTTGGTATTACTATGATTTGTGCTTATAATTTGTGGGAGACTGGACTGTGCAGGGTTAGAGGAAACCCATGACTCAGTTGACAGAAGAGAGAGAGCACTCCGATCAAGGTTAGAAGCTGAAACTGATGCTGCTTCTGTACCTGAATATATATGGTCAGAAGCAAACACATTGTTATTACAAATGAAAAACATTTTAAAATGTAAATGAAGCACTATTCATTTTGCGCTTACTTCATTCTCCTGATGATCGACATAACAGACTAAACATACAACTAAATGTATAGTCTCCCCAAGGCTCTACCCAGAGTGACTATTCCAGTTTACATGATTATGTACCAGGGGTAGGGGTTTTCTTCTTATAGGTTTTCTTCTTATACCACTAAAATGAACACATGGGTGAATATGTAATCGCAGAAAGAGATTTCATATTTTCCCGTGGAATTGTGCAAATTACGTGATTACCTAGGGCTGTTATGGTAATGGTTACCATTATCATTTGACAAATACCGTTACCATACCGTTTTTACTGGTAAGCAAGAATTGTCTATCATTACCGTTACCGATCAACTGGTGTACTGATAATTTGGTAACCGTTACACTGGTAATAGTAAATTACCGTTTGCCCATCAAAGTTAATATTCTGACATGTTTTTTGTACACAGTGCATTTTTATTATACTACATGTAGTGTTAGTTTATAAAAAAACATAAATGAAAAAGAAAATAAGTATACTTAGAAAATATTTCACCTGATTATTGAACTAAATATAATCATTTATTTGGTTTTAAATACATGTAATAAAGCATATCAGATAAATACACATTTGTTTTTAATTAACTGGTAAAATTACCGTTACCGCTGGTATTGAAGAATGTTGCCGATAATTTACCGTTAAAAATGGTAGATTTACCGTTATAACAGCCATACGATTACCTGTTGTACAAAATAACTAAATTTCATGTTTGTCCCTGTATTTGTTCAGGGGTACAGAGAAAGAGCCTACACACAAGTACAACTTCCACAGTTCAAAAACCCAGTGGAATTCCATGCGGGTTATTTCATTCCAGTTCCAATCAAAATTCCACTTTCTGTCAAATCCCACTTTGTACATTGCGAAAAGAAAGCAGTGGAAAATGGGTGGCTGGCGGGAAAGCGGGGGCGTATGCATTAAGCATGTAAGAAAATTAAAACAATAATAGATCTCCAAAAATATCAAATAACTAAAATGATTTCAGAAAAGACTCATGGTAAATTCACCGATTTCAACACAGCACAGCAGAAATAACACGAAAAAAACGATAATTAAATCATTGTTTGTGTATATTTCATGTTTTATTTTTGTAAATTCAAATACATGCTATCAATTAACGTATTTCTGTAAGAGACAAATAATCCAAAAAGGAAACATAGGTGAAATTTTGAAAATCTATAATAATAGAACAGAAACGGACATCAAAGTATTCAATGGTATACTCCTTTTTCCTACAGTAATAACTTCTTCTTTAACAGTATAATAATAGAACAGAAACGCATATCAAAATATTCAATTGTATAAATGAACGATTAAAATATTGACTAAATAGGATTACTATTTACTGTTACCTCCAATGATAGTAGTAAATATCAGGTAAGTCTTTATACATAAACAAAAATCTTTATTTATAATCGTATTATCCTTTTTACGTTTAATTTTCACTTTCACACTCACCATAATTACTTATACTCACAAAATTAAATGCACAAAATCAAGATCAAATTCAAAATCAAAATCACTACGTCTATGGAAATATAGATGTTATAGAATAAGACCCAGACCAAAATAATAAATAAAAATAAAACCAGCCAACACAGTGCTCAGTTGGTAGTTCAGCTGACAAGATTAATGGTCACGAGTTACGGCCTTTGAGATCAGCACTTGTTGGCATTTAACCACGTTTAAAATTTAAGCTAAACATGAACATAAGCATCAGATACACACACAACAATTAAAATATACATATAGAAAATGTAAATAAAGATATAGGGAATAAAAGTAAATATGAAAATATAATAAACATGTTAAATGAATGAATACTGCTTAAACAGTAATCTAAACATTTTCAGGTGGTTGCTCCCTAGTATTAACATTTAATTACCGGATAGCTAAAATATTAACAATGATATCCACATAATCGCTTATTTGGGAATTCATTTGCTACCTCTATTGGAATGCCCTTAAACAGAACAGTATATAACAGGACTGACCCAAAATTCGTATTACCTTGCCTTCATTTGTCCTACGACAGATAATACATAAAATAGCAACATAAGCACTGTTACCTTCACCGAGAGTCTCGTGTGTGGGGCCCTTAAAATTTACATGCTTGTTGTCCATGTCAAAAGCAAGTGATGGAATTAAGTTTGATATGGTATGCCCATCAGTTCTTTCTACTTTCACAGGCTTGCTTATCCAAGATCCTTTTGAATGAGTGAGACTGAATCCACTTGAATCATTCCATGTAGAACTTACATTCTGCCTCAAGATGCTAAATGGAGCTTTATTCAAAATAAAACCTACCTGCGGCCTGTCCTCTACGAAAACGATTGCAAGAAAGAAAGAAAGAAAAGTTAGGATATCCAATTAAGTACAACTAGCACACTAGCATATGTAACATTAATCGTTTAATTTTCTAGAAGGAAACCTATAATCCTTGTTAGCATCTATAAGTTGATGGCATACAAATATTTTTATTATCCAGGTCTACAAGTTGCCAGCACAAACATTCACACACGAGAGCTCACGTATATAGACATGCACGCACCACAAAATTTTAGATCGTTTCGAAAATTTCAACTCATGCAAAATTGCAATTCAACATGAGTCATCAAATATATATTTTTAATCATAGATTGGAAATATGATTAAGATAAAGTCAAAATTTTAAAAAGGATCCAAATTTTTATGTCAATTATCCTGATAGCATATAGATCAAATCTGTGATTTTTTTTTTTTCCAGAAGGTTTCGACACAAAAGGAGGAAGAGAACTATGAATCCTTCCTCGTGTTTGTGTGTGTGCATGTGTATATTCTAACCTTTTGTTTCAAAACATCTATATGGAAAGCTTGAAGTGATTGTTTATGGAAATACCGAAATACGTACATTTTTAACCCCATTGATTCAACCTCACATGGCACTTTGTGCCACACATAGTGATTAACAGGAAGTTTCAATGACTCAACCAAATGATTGTTAACATTTTACATAGGTAATGCTTTTAAATATCCTTTTTGCTAGAAGGAAATATACTGCAATCATGTTCTTAAGTTTGCATTCCATGCAAGATACTGCAGAAATACACAAATAACTGTCTAGATTAGTAAATATCCCATCATATAAGTCTATTCATTAGAAGTCAAAAATACACGCTGCTGTATCTTTATATCAGGATCGAGTGCAATTTGAGACAAGCACATCATGTATGAGCTATATTGAGAATGATCAAATTTCATCAAGATGAGCAAATAAAGTAGTAAAAAATACCATAAAAAGGAGAACTGTAGGTTGATGAGTTGAATGAGATTGTCTCTACTTGTGGCTTACGCCTGCGTGCATTATGATCTGATAAACGCCTACGGCAACTCCTCTTCTTATGATCAAACTCCAACAAGCTATGAAACCTTTATATGAGAATGAAATTATCATCAGAAATGCTTATTTGTTGCCCATGAGATAAATTAATGCAAAATTTTGAGAGTGATCAATTTATCAAGGGAACGTTTTATGTACTTCAAATTTTGAAGTTTGTTTATTTCATAGTTGAATTTTATTTAAGCACATTCCAATCAAAAGTTCCAACAAATGATGGTTGCTTCAAATCACATAACATAATTATGATAAAAGAGAGCATGCACTAAAATAGTGTCGCAAATGAGAAATGGTAGACGAACCGAAGAAATCGCGGTCAAATAAACCGAACGCTGAAGTGTACGGCAGGTATGGGACGAAATTCATGGGTACACAACAAATCCAACAGTCCCTGCAGCAGCCGTATATTTTGACTTACACGCTGTCGGTTTGCACAGCATTTCTGGTCGCAAATAGGAATCAAGTGTAAACAAAGAAATTACGTATTGTTTTAACGGAAAAGGTAACAAACAAAACGCATTCCCCTAGATAAAATTCCGTAATTAGTAGTACCATGATTTCCTTTGTAAATATTTAAAGGATAAGTTTGTGAATTGAATACAGCGAAATGAGAATTTAGATCTGGGATACAAGCCAAGGGCATGCATAGCTCATCAAGGGACTGAAGCAACTTTACCCATTATTTGGAAATAAATGAATCAATTGATTTATGTTTTCATCCAAGCCCTTCAACTTCTATTAAATTCAAATTTTGCTCTTGGGAGTAGGTGAAAATATAATCTTGTTTTATGGATATACTCTTCTGCCAGTAGGCATTAGTATAACTACAACAGCTAAAGTCAAAGACTCAAACTGAATTCCCAATTAAGAAAGTAAGAACTATAAGACAATCAAATAAAAGAACCGTCTCTTCAATTATGGTGATTGCTTAAATAAAATATTAAGATGAGATGTACCTACTGCACTGCTGGCAAAATCTACACTCTTGTCCAGCTACCACAACTTTAGAGCATTTAGAATGAACATCGCAAACTCTGTGTTTTCTATGATAATCTTTAGCTCCGCTTAAATCGACATTACATCCTTCCACTTGACACCGATAATTAGCAGCACTACTCACTTGTGAAGCTCTGATTTTCTTAGTAGTAGAAGTATTTGAGTTCTTAGTCATGCTATTGTTCCCAGCACACACATCTTCAAAATAAGTTCTTTTGCCAAGTTTCAAACCGAGTTCTGCCCTCGTTAAATCATTACTTTTACTTTCCTCGTTAGGCTGCGGATCTTTCGTTTCTACAGGTGATTTTGAAGAGGAAACAGCAGATGCAGAAATCAAACGTTTTGATGAACTATCTCTTAATTCTGAACCAGAAAGCAAACTATGATTCTCCCAATTCCATGTCGAAGGAGAATTTTCATTCCACTCCATCACACTCCACACAAATTAATCCTACTGAAATAGACTCATGCAGTTTTTTCTGCACCTTTTCCTTTTCCTACAAACACAAGCAACAACATATCAGCAGTTAAGAACAACAAATCCACAACAAAATACCTGTATTTTACCCCAACAGTCCAACCTTCTCTTCTCCCTAATTTCCTGAAACTTAAATCAACTAACTGAGCTAGAGAGCTTGAGAATTGAAGTATTGAGGCATTAATTGGGCATTGAACTGCTATTCCATTTTCGCCCCAGCAACCTAAAATTCCAGCATTGAGAGCAACGTGATAATAAAAAATGTCAAATCTTTCGCTTTCCCTTTGCTTTTTCAGCTATTTTTATATACGCCCACTAGCTAAAATCAATGCTTGGCCACATGGTGATAATTAAAAAATCAGAAGATATGATTGTATAAATAAAACATTGCAAGTGATCCACAAAAGTAGTAATGTTTGAACATGCACGAGATAGTCAAGTCGGTATAAAATTTGTTTCTAGCAACGACAACCGTAAGAATATACCATGAGGTTTTTCCCAGCGGTCAACACGGAAACCCCGGCCTCGTCAGAGAAGGGAATTAGGACGAACGTGAACCCTATGTTACACATGTCTTTCATTAAGAATACTATCCATAAGAAGTTACCATCATTGGATTTGTTCGTGGGAAAAGAAATACATAAGAAGATTTAATGACTGAGTTTAACATTAGTATAAAATTGTAGTATACACAATATTTTGAGTTTAACATCAGTATAAAATTGTAGTATACACAATATTTTGATCGACCTCTTCGTACACATTGACGAAGCAGTATTATTATTGAGTATGACAGAAATTTAAGTTACTTTTGATATTTGTCTAATTAAAAAAACTTACAACACCAAACTGAAGTTGTAATGGAGAAAAATAAAATGAATTGTAAAAAATTGTTTTTTTACAAAATAAAAAAAAAACATGTTAAAGCATATAGCTAAAGCAAATACGATATGTGAACAAGACACGTAATTCAAATGATTAAATTTCATGTTTTCTTTTTAAAATTGAGTACTTATGTAAACAAATTTAAGTGGTATGTTTCATACTATCAAGGCAAGGGGTCCAGTCGAATTGAACTCATTACCTCTTACATGCTGCCTCAACGCCTTAACAAAATGAGACAAAGATAATTATTATTATCCGACCTTTTGGCCCGGCTACCAGAAGTAGCCCAGAACCACACGGCTCGACCCAGAAGTGTTGCCAAAACATCCAGTAATCAAGCCCATATGGAGTCATTTGAGTATAGTCGTCACGGCTCGTCGAAACTGCTCAAAAATGGATAAGTACTTCGGGATTAGTCGAAGACAATTCGTATCCCGAAACCAACTCCCCAAATTGTCCAACACCTTCGGGATCATGATTAAAGGAATTCGTATTCCGGGATCGGTACGAGCATTTCATATCCATGAATCACCCTTCCCAATCTCGTATCCCCATTTCCATCACATCAACTTTTGTATTCCGCTCCATTATGTCAATTATGTATCCCGCCTCACCAACCTAGAATTCGTATCTCCAACAAGCTAAATCTAACATGACTCCCCTGAAGCTATCATGTAACGACCTGCCTTTTTGTCAGGCTAAATTTGCAAACCAAACTAATATATGTCCGTGTGGAAAATTATGGGCACCCAAAGTTTAGGTGAAGGAACAATAAACTCCAGGCCAGTCATGAGACTGGTATGAAAACTAAAACAGTTATATTTAGATTTATTTGAAAGTGAGGTAAATCATAAGATCACATCGTATAACATGGAACGGTTTTTTCCCTTATGAATACCAGAGCATAAAAATTCGCAATGCTTTTTTTGGAAAATGAAGCCACCATAAGATCTCGCGGCACACACACAATGCAAACGCAGACTTGGATGAGGCTTCTCCTTATAGTAACCAAAAATGCTTGATATGTGAAACCCTTTTTTATTATTACTAGTGCATAGTGTGGAAAATCATTTCACAAGTAAATGTATCAATTCTAGCCAGCTCAATGTCTCATCTCATTATGTTGACATAATAGTATACAACTAAAATCATAAACGGCTCGTAGTGGAGAACGAATTTTCAACAAATGGTCATGCTAAGGAACTTCCTAATCGATGAGAACACCTCTAGAGGGATGCCCCGAGAACTCACTAGCTCCCTGTTAACGCAAGGTCAGTTCATCCCTTAAATGGATGAATTAGAGCATGCTTGAGTATGTCATCTCGCGATCGTTACCAACCTTTATCTGGGATCCCGCGTTATCAACAACCACATAAGTAGAAGTTGTCACATATGTAATACCTAGGCTTTGTACCATTGTACACTTTTTCCTAGAAGGATACGACAACCCATATCCTTACTGCATTTTTCCTATTTTGGCCATTTATCGGGTTTTGAGGCTTGCCGAAGTCTTGCTACACAAAACTTCTTCATTAAGTCATGCTTTGATCATCAATAGCTCATCACTTAGTCACACTGTCATTTTATAACATACAATTGATAATTACTAACCATATAACTTTTGAGCTCGTACGTCTCAAAGAAGGGTGTTAAGCTAAGAGAATAAATTTTACGCCACCAATCAGAAATATATTTAGCAAAAACCAATCACACGTTACAAAATACACTGTTAGATACACTTTCATACAAGTCTGTTATGGTTCTGAATGAAACCAAAACACCTTATTCCTGGTCCTTACAGGAGAGAAACCCTTGCAAATCTGAATCACTTTAAGTACGTCAGAATCGTTGCTTAGGTGGCCATCCAATTCGAGACTTCCACGAGCAATCCCTTTGATGTGAAGAGTTCCGATCTTTAACCATCGTCTTCAAAATCTTCATTTGCTACATTTCGTTCCAAAATGGTTTTCGGATAGAAATCTGATCTCGGTCTTTTCAAATAGCGAGCGATATTTGAAAACCATATGGACTTATACAGGATCTCAGTTAAGTCTCCTTTCACTTTAATTTTTAGTAAATCAGATCTTCTCAATTTCTTATTCTTTTAACAAAATCGTTATTTGAAAAAAATTATTAATCTAAAACCCATTTCCTTAAAATCTTTAAGTTAAAACTCATCTTACCCAAAAATCCATACTCCAAAAATTCATTTCATAACTTCCTCTTTAAAACATGTCCTTTTAAATCAAGATAATTTATGTGACACCCCCACATCCTTTAACATCACCCATATGAGGATGCCTTAAGTTTTGCGAAACGTTTACGCATAAAGTAGCAACATAACGACTAAAATTCACAAGACAGAAATATAAAACATAGCGGAAACTTAAGAAAAACATTTATTATTAAAATGAGCAAATCAAGCTACAATACTGATTACATTTCAAAGAGTCATCATCATAAAGCAAATATATTTTCTCATGAGAAATGTCAGAGTACAATAGTAAAACAACAAAAGTTATCCCTCTCATAAGTAATTACAATAATTTGAAAGCAAATACGGAAGTAATACATGAAACCACAAATAGTCCAAATCCAAACTGGGCCAAAAGATCAAAAGTCAAGTCACTGTTATGTTCCTCCACTATCAGAACCTGGGGGGAAGGAAGAAAGAAGAAGAAAACAAACTAGTTAAGACATAAGTCTGGTGAGTTCTAGTAATTTCTAGCTTGAGCATAAGATAAGGAAGTATTTAGACAAACGAATAATAGTGGACATAAAAGCAAAAACAAAATAGCCAAAAACACGAAATAAGATAGGCTTCTCATTCATATCCGAAATTGCAGCACTAACTACCAAAATATCATAATTAGGCTTTACCAAATTTCTACCCATCGATTAGCTTCTTTACCCAAATGTGAATAACTTTTGCCAACTATGGAATTCAGGGTTATCAATCTCAAACCCATCAACTAAAAAGATACAACATTAATTATAGGCGTTAAGCGTCTTATCTTCCCTAATCGGAATAATGCATGCTCATGGTTCTGCCATAATGCACCCGTACCCACCTCATTTGAACCACTTACTACCCAGTTCAGTAAAGCGTGCCCTAGCCTCTACCTAGTGCGAGACTCTGTGATAGCAAAGGGATACTGACTGATATAGGTTCCCAAACAAAAATGCACTTGACACAAGTCACCCCTAGACTTGGTCCCTAATTTATAAATAGGATTTCTATGAGCTCCTTATATCTCACTGGAACGAACCCCCTTTATCTTAGCTTATTAACCTCACAATCCTAACTTAACACATTTAAGTTCATTAATAAGCCCAATGTAACCACGATTTATATTCCTAGGCTGTAATTGATTTCTACTTAAATGCAATCCTTGTATACAACCCTTTTCCATGCCACTTAATGTCCCGTTAAGCCCAATCTATTCCAATTTACATGCTTTTCACTTACATGTTACTTAATGTTTAATTAAGTGAAATTTATTCCAATTCATAGATCTGAATATTCTCTAATTTATATTTATCCCAATTTACAGTCCATTATTTGGATACAATATTCACTAATTCCCAACATGCCCAAAATCCCTCTTTTGACATTCTTTCAATATGATTCCCATTTTTACACAAATTAAACGATAAAGGCCTAGGATCTCGTTGGCCTAGGCTCAATGCAAAAATAAACAAAATGAGAAATTGATCTACTCGTAAGGCCTACACTCAGAAATGGAAAAAATAAGCAAAATAGGGCATTGCAAGACAGTAAATAAGAACATAGTGGAGAAGGGGATAAAGAAGATGAATTACTTGCAAATAAATAAACAACTTAAAGGAATAAACATAGACAACGAATAGATTGAATTATAATTTACAGAAAACAAACTTATAAATATTGTTAATATAAAACTTGTAGATCCACACTATTTTACTGTCTTTTAATCCTTCTTATTTAAATAGCTAATCTAAAATTCACATAAAACTCACAGAGAAAGATTGCAAATCCAGAAAAAGGCCTTGGAAGGAGAAGAAGAATCCTTTCAGATCTACAATTGGACAGCACTCCAACTTATTTCGCAATTTTATTCATTTTTGAGCATAATGGAGCAGAGGCTAAGTAAATGAAGAAGAAGAGGTGTGGGGGGAAAAGTGAGGAGTAACAGTCAATTTATAGGTGTAGAAGGATAATTCGGGCCTTAGGATTGATGTAACAACCTGAATTCCGACAGACCGATTTTTTTTCAAAATTCCAAAACATCAAAACTCAAGTTGTTGTGCTCTGGTATCCTACAGAAAAGACAGAGACATAAAATATGTCAAAGCTCAGAAAATATCTCACGACGGAATGGATAAAATATAGTATAATCAAAACATAGCCTTACCGTATTATTAATACTGCCTAACCAGTATCCAAAGCTATCATGTCTCTGCCACAAATCTAATGTGCGAGTATGTTATGAGGAGGGGGTCAGAACACAAGTTCTGGTGACTAGATTTAAACTATACACTTTGGATAATCCTATATATAACGTTCAATCATATTATCTTATTATTAGGTTACTTGGGTTATCAGCACTTAAGGCTTATACATACATCGTACTCATTTACCTCCTAGTGGATTAACCTAATATAGCATATATGTAGCTACCCCCAATATTGAGGTACACCCCATGGTACCCCACTCGTGCAGTCTCCACTGTAACACCTTCGAAATATACGCAGTTCCTCATTTTACGCCGTAGTGACGTACGGATAACAATATTACGTTCCACATATATCTGTCATTACTATGCTACGCAAACGTATAGACTGCCACCTTTGTTCAAATTCGAATTCATACCGGAGTAATACCCTCAAGCCTACGATCACCACCTAGAGCCGACATGCATGTATCTAGACTGTCCACCATATCGATGCCTCAATCGCACGTCCTCTAATGTGCACAGAGTCCCATGGCAGGGCGATACAAGAAACACGGAACTTAGTCGGGAGCTTTTCCATATCTGCACAAGCCCGTCTTTAAAGAGCCTCTATATACAGATATACCTAGGGTCTGTTTTCACGGTGGCTATGGCCCCACCTCGGCCCCTCCCTCAACCAGTAAAGACTACAAGAGCTAAGCGACTGCCCCTAATAACAAACAATCTAAACATCCATTTGGCGTCTCCCCTCAACTTCATACCCCGATAGTGAAGGGTGAATGATATCTTGGGTTTAGTTCTAGTCTTTTCACATCCCACTGGTTGTACATGACGGGTACCCGACGATCTACTATCCTTGGTCGTAACCCTCCGCCTCCGCGTTGAGGCAACCGCCGAATAACCCTGGTGTCACCGCATCACAACATTCTGACTGCGTTGCTACTTCTGCAGTCAAGGCCACCCACCTAGTAATTACGCGCGGACCCAACCTCTACGAGCACAGCCTAAGACATCTGTCACCACACAAAGGACTACTAGGAGCACCATACGTACCTCAAGAAGCCACATGCTTCCCCTTCCAGTCCTTTGGAGCCGTCAGAACAATCAGATGAATTTGTGCTCCCCTGGTGCCTTATAACACCTCAATGATCTACCCCGTTGGGTTATTCACCCTCAACCATATGGACTGGTATAAGCGCCTTATGTTGTTAGACTCTATGTCTAAACGTTCTTTTACGCGCTTACCTCACCTCATCAGGTTTCCACGTAGCTTGGTTATTCCCATTCATATTGAATTCTTATAAAAATTACCAAGTTTCTCTTGCTTATTAATTTCAGTCATACAACTTCATCCATTTAAATTTATCAATAAGCCAACAACATGTTATTCTCTAGATTGTGGCGCAAGGTCTGTAATCCACAATCTCTTTTATATTCTTGTTTGATTTTATCATTACAATAACATGTTTTACTTAATATGTAATTAAGTATATCCAATTCACATGTTTTTTAATTAATATATCACTTACCATTTATGATTAAATATAACTTATTTCATTTCACAAATTTTCCCCGTTCTTTCCCATTTAATCATAATTCCATTTTACATTGTCAATACAACTTATCGTTGTTTGCTTTTTAACTTAGTTTTATTAACTAAGGCCCATTAATAATTTTTATACCCGTTTATTATAACCTATGTTATAATTTCCTCTTGTCCCTAGGACAAGCCTAAACATTCCTATTAATAAGTTTCAGACTTCCAAGCTTACAGATTACTAAATTTATAATTAAGTACAACTTCTTATATTTCATGTATTTTCCCCCTTTTCTCAACTGGTCTCCGACTTTCCCCATTTACTACTTACTTAATTTACAATTAAGTGTCCCTTAACTCATTTCATCAGTTATCCAATTTCCCTATTAGTTTATTATAGCCGTAGTTATAATCCCTACTTGTCCCTAGGACAAGTCTACCTATTATACAACGTTTTCATTAATGTCATTTATTTATAATAGGTGATTATTATTTCTACAAGTTATGCTTACCCTAAAAAGTGTCTTTAATTACATAACTTTATTATTTCTACCGGTATGTATACCACTAGGTGTCTTTAATTACATAACCTTATCGGGCTAAGTTTGCGGGCCTATATGTAAATATTACCCACCCCCCTCAGATTTGCTTAGCCCACCCACTGTCCAACCAATTTTACTTAACCTTTACTTTAGTTTATATTCATACAATCCCTATGGATTAGATTAGGTTAAGTAGTCCAATTCATTACCATGTCCATTATGGTTTATAGTGGGCTAGACCTCCCATATTAGGCCTACAATTTGTGGATGCTGGATATGTCGGTCGGGTCCGGGCAGACTTCTTCCATGAGTTGGGACTAACCTCGTATGATAGCCAGTCTCATATTTGCGCACTTAGACCTCTCACATTAGGTTCAACATTAGTGGCTGCTGGATATGCCGGTCGGGTCCGGGCAGGCTTCCACCACTAATGCAACCTAACCTCGTGTCATAAGTGCAATTACAATTTCTAATTGTAATCCTAGTCATTCATTTTTAATAAATTTTTAAGCCTATGCCTTTATTGGTGTTAATGCCCATTTACCCAATTATATTCATGATGGATTATATGCCTAAATTCGTATTATTCAAATTATGCTAATTCATGTTTTACATGTGATCCCATTTGCGCCCAAATCATTTTTCTATACTTATGATTCAATTTATGATCTTTAAACATAATTTGGTCGATGCCCCAAACCAATATTTATTTATTCAATTCTATGTTAACATGAATCCACATAATCATATACTTACTCCGATTATTCCCTATATATAATTGGGACAAATTTACATGTAACTTTTTAGCACTCTAACAAATCCAATATATGAATTTTTCAATATTATAACATGTAAACGTTCCAACATTTCAACTGATTCAATATATGAATTATTTATATTAACAATTTGGCGTTATATCATGCTAATCATTCCCACATGTCATTTACACCACTTTAATAATTATTAGCATATGTTTAGGCATCTTAACATGTCATATTCCAATTCGTCATAATGGGGAATGCTAAATGATAATATATTATTATCTAAAATAATATGGCTTAAATCCACTCATCTTTCATGCTTTCCCCTGATTCTGGATCTGATCCAGTTTTTAGCATCCACGGTTTTTCCCCTTTAATTTGATTCGAAACCTAACGACCATGGATTTAATATTTTCATTAAAAGAGAGAAGGGAAAGAAAGAATAAGACCTAGAATGGATTGGATCTAGAATTTTTACCTTGCTTTCATGATTCGGTAATCTTTTTATTAATGTTGATTCTCTCTTCCAGATCTGGATTCATAATCCTCCTAGTCTATTATTTTAATTCTTAGAATAGATTTGAGGGGAGAGAGAGAGAGAGAGAAAGTAATGCAGAGCTCCAGCGTAGCCGCCAAATTATGAGGGTTAGAGTTAGGTCTAGGGTCTAATTTATAGGAGTATGAAGCAACCAGGGCCCTCAGATTTGCCCAAAAGCCATCTGAATCGTTAAAATATCAAAAAACTCTAATCTGCCAAAATCTACCGCAGGTGGGTAGACACCCCTTTGAGGGGGTCGACACCCTTTTGAGTGAGTCGATACCAGGGTCGACACCCCTTAGGGGGGTCGACACCCCTGGGCGGGAAATCTGTCGCCTTCTGAAAATTTGAATTTTGAACCGATTTTCGAATTTCTAGACCCATTTTTGAATTCTGAACCTAATATATATATATATATATATATATATACTTCCTGCACGTATACAAACTACGAACCTTAATAGGTTCTTCATACGGTGTCCGATTTATGCTAACCAGGTGTCGATTTTGACCATAATTTCGAGACGGACGCAATGGCACAGTTCGTTTTACTTAATTCTGAATATTTAATTAAGTTATTCTTATTTTATTATCTTACACTAAAAATACGGTTGTTACATTCTCCCACCTTTAGGGAATTTCGTCCCTGAAATTTTATAATGGTAAAATAAATTAACCCCTCGCATAATATACACCCATCATGTGTGCATCCATTTTTTGCAAACATTGTGCACTTGTGCAAAGTGAAGTACTACATAATAATGCATGCATGCCTAAGCGGTATCTCCTATGTGTATGCAAGTTTTTCAAAAAAAAATCTTTTAAAATATGATGTTCATATTCTAAATATACTGGCAGTTCTATATGAATCCAATATTTTGAAAAATCAAAATACTTTTTCATCCAAATTTTCCCACACTCCTACTGAGTAAGAGCGCAGTTCATCCAATTGTTGCATCCATAATTGTACCAACCAACTTTATTTTTATGAATTTCAGAAAAATCTAATTTTCTAAATTTGATTTCTTATGTTACACGAAAGTGGAAAACAAAAAAATTCACATCATTCATTTTTCTTTTATGTACCTTTTTCTAACCGTACTGGGATTTTATGTAACTATTCTATAGAGATTCCATATTTTCCTATCCAAGCACAACCCACATAAGAAAATTTTCTTTGTTACTGATTTTCTTTTTCATCTTATCTTGGAAATGCTTTACTGAATTTTCTATTTCCTTTTTGCTTGTATTATTTTTCTTTTCTTTAGCTTATTTAATTATCTGATCTTGGTTAGCCTCTAGTCTTTCAACTAAAACAAGAGAACAGACACCCTACACAACTAATAACAAGGGCCAAGAATCTTGGGACTATGTCCCCCTTAGAAAGAAAAGTCTAGACCATGGGATCCATACCAAGTTTAGGTGTTATCCTAACTGTCCAACTGAATAATGGAACGATCCCAACAAAAATGTGGTAATGGGTTTGACCTCTAAAATGAAAGTTAGCAATAGGATCTAAACACTTACTTTCCCTTTTTCTATCTAGTAGTCACTACTAACTCCAGTTGTGTACCAACAATTATTTTAAGCAACACCCTAGGCTTTTCAGTGCTCACGCATTTTACGGGAACTCACTATTATTCAAAGATAATTCTCGCTATTTACTTTATAGCCTCAAAAATTTTCCCATCTTCCCTAGGCACTAATCCTTACATACTCCATACTTTTAAAACATGGTTTGGCCCTTTTCATTTGAATTTCCTTCCAAAAATTAAAAGTGTTAAATTTTTATTTTCCTCATGAAAACTTTCTTTTGCCAGACCATAAAAACATGTCATCTTAAAAAAATATAAATCATCATTTTTTTTTCAAATCACAAAACTGGAGCAGATACGGACAACTATTTCTCAATCGGGTTTATGACTTGATCTTACCTATAAGGTCAGTTCTGTCTCTTATTACAAGGTGACAACATCCACTCTATTCTTATTTTCTACAACTTGTTTTGTCCACCCACAAAATTATCATAAATAATTTGTTAAAAAAGGTTGTCATAAGAATAGAGATTTCTAATATTTCTTTATTAAAAATTCTTGTATGAAATATAACAAGAAAACTAGCGAGCTATACATGCTCTATAATATGCACCTTTTACTGAGAGAATTTTACTTTAGATAAAATTTTCGCAAGAAATCATTGTTTGCAAAATATACCCCATTTTACCTCAAAAACCCAATATGTATACTTTACATATTTAAAACTATAACTTTAAGATTAAAACTTGAAAACACCGTAAACCATTTTCCTAAATTTTTACAATTTCAAGTTCTTAAAAGTTAACAATGGGTTTAGACAGAAAGCAGGTTTCCGACTTTTCTAGGCTTTCCTAAACACTCCCTAAGGTCAATTCTCTCAACTATATATATTCCTAATCAGTTTTTCACTTTTCAACTTTTTCCAATTTATAAGGTTTTCAAACCCACTAACCCAAAATACTAATCATATGGGATTCACTTTCCTTCCATACAAAGTACATTGTACACTCTCCACCCAAATTACCTAAGGGTTTTAGATTTCCATATTCATTCCTTTAGTGTACAAAATAAACATCCCATTTCTTACCATATTTTACTCTTTCTATTTTGTGGGTTCCTATATGGATCTAGGTATATATATATAATATTTATATTTTTTAAAAATACAAATATGTTCACTCACTATTTAGGAATCCTAAACCTATGCTCTGATACCAGATGTAACAACCCGAATTCCGATAGACCAATTTTTTTTCAAAATTCCAATCCATCGAAACTCAAGTTATTGCACTCTGGTATCCTGCAGAAAAGACAGAGACATAAAATATGTCAAAGCTCAGAAAATATCTCACAGTGGAATGGATAAAATATGGTATAATCAAAACATAGCCTTACCTTATTATTAATACTGCCTAACCAGTATCCAAAGTTATCATGTCTCTGCCACAAATCTAACCTATGAGCATGTTATGAGGAGGGGGTCAGAACACAAGTTATGGTGACTGGATTTAAACTATACACCTTGGATAATCCTACATATACCGTTCAATCGTATTATCTTATTTATTAGGTTACTTGGGTTATCAACACTCAAGGCTTACACACACGTCGTACCCATTTACTTCCTAGTGGATTAACCTAATATAGCATATATGTAGCTACCCCCAATATTGAGGTACACCCATGGTATCCCACTTGCACGGACTCCACCGCGACACCATCGAAATATACGCAGTCCCTCATCCTATGCCGTAGTGACGTACGGATAATAATATAACGTTCCGCATATATCTATCATTACTATGCTATGCAAACGTACGGATGACCACCTTTGTTCGAATCCCAATTCATACCGGAGTAATGACCTCAAGCCTACGATGCACCATCTAGAGCCGACATGCATGTATCTAGACTGTCCACCATACGTATCATCAATTGTAGCTCGATGCCTCAATCGCACGTCCTCTAATGTGCACTGAGTTCCATGGCAAGGCGATACAATAAACACGGAACTCGGTCAGGAGCTTTTCCATATCTGCACATGCCCGTCTTTAAAGAGCCTCTATATACAGATATACCTAGGGTCTGTTTTCACGGTAGCTATGGCCCCGCCTCGGCCCCTCCCTTAACCAGTTAAGACTACAAGAGCTAAGCGACTGCCCCTAATAACAAATAATCTAAACATCCATTTGGCGTCTCCCCTCAACCCGATGCCCCGATAGTGAAGGGTGAATGGTATCTTGGGTTTAGTTCTAGTCTTTTCGCATCCCACTAACTGTCGATGACGGGTACCCGACGATCTACTATCCTTGGTCGTAACCCACCGCCTTCTCATTGAGGCAACCCTCGAGTCACCCTGGTGTCACCGCGTCACAGCATTCTGACTGCATAAATACTTCTGCAGTCAAGGCCCACCCACCTAGTAGTTATGATTAAATATAACTTATTTCATTTCATATGTTTTCCTCGTTCTTTCTCATTTAATCATAATTCCATTTTACATTGTCAATACAACTTATCGCTATTTACTCATTAACTTAGATTTATTAACTAAGGCCCATTAATAAGGTTTTTCTACCCGTTTATTATAACTTATGTTATAATTTTCTCTTGTCCCTAGGACAAGCCTAAACATTCTTATTAACGGGTTTCAGACTTCCAAGCTTACAGATTACTTAATTTATAATTAAGTACAACTTATACATATATATCATATATTTTACCCTTTTTCTCAACTGGTCTCCGGCTTTCCCCATTTACTACTTACTTAATTTACAATTACGTGTCTCTTAACTCATTTCACCACTTATCCAATTTCGCTATTAGTTTATTATAGCCGTAGTTATAATCCCTACTTGTCCCTAGGACAAGTCTACCTATTATACAACATTTTCATTAATGTTATTTATTTATAATAGGTGATTATTATTTCTACAAGTTATGCTTACCCTAAAAGGTGTCTTTAATTACATAACTTCATTATTTCTACCGGTATGCATACCACTAGGTGTCTTTAATTACATAACCTTATCGGGCTAAGTTTGTGGGCCTATATGTAAATATTACCCACCCCCTCATATTTGCTTAGCTCACCCACTATCCAACCAATTTCACTTAACCCTGACTTTAGTTCATATTCATACAATCCATGTGGATTAGATTAGGTTAAGTAGTCCAATTCATTACCATGTCCATTTATTGTTTATATTGGGCTAGACCTCCCACATTAGGCCTACAACTTGTGGATGCTGGATATGCCGGTCGGGTCCGGGAAGGCTTCTTCCACGAGTTGGGCCTAACCTCGTATCATAGCCTGTCTCATATTTGCGCACTTAGACCTCTCACATTAGGTTAACATTATTGGCTACTCGATATGTCGGTTGAGTCTAGGCAGGCTTCCACCACTAATGCAACCTAATCTCGTGTCATAAGTGCAATAACAATTTCTGATTGTAATCCTAGGCATTCATTTTTAATCAATTATTTAAACCTATGCCTTTATAGGTGTTAATGCCCATTTACCTAATTATATTCATGATGGATTATATATCTAATTCGTATTATTCATATTATGCTAATTCATGTTTTACATGTGATCCCATTTGCGCCCAAATCATTTTTCTATACTTATGATCCAAATTAATATCTTTAAACATAATTTGGTCGATGCCCCAAACCCATATTTATTTATTCAATTCTATGTTAACATGAATCCATATAATCATATACTTACTCCAATTATTCCCTATATATAATTGGGACAAATTTACATTTAACTTTTTAGCACTCCAACAAATCCAATGTATGTATTTTTCTATATTATAACATGTAAACATTCCAACATTTAAATTGATTCAATATATGAATTATTCATATCAACAATTTGATGTTATATCATGCTAATCATTCCCACATGTCATTTACACCACTTTAATCATTATTAGCTTATGTTTAGGCATCTTAACATGTCATATTCCAATTCGTCATAATGGGGAATGCTAAACGATAATATACCATTATCTAAAATAATATGGCTTAAATCCACTCACCTTTCATGCTTTCCCTCAATTCTGGATCTGA
This sequence comes from Allium sativum, assembly GCA_030737875.1. NCBI lineage: Eukaryota > Viridiplantae > Streptophyta > Magnoliopsida > Asparagales > Amaryllidaceae > Allium > Allium sativum. The sequence goes on from CM060913.1 coordinate 10,751,795, forward strand.
TCCAGTTTTTAGCATCCATGGTTTTTCCCCTTTAATTTGATTTGAAACCCAATGAACATGGATTTAATATTTTCATTAAAAGAGAGAAGGGGAAGAATGAATAAGAATTAGAATTGATTGGATCTAGAATTGTTACCTTGCTTTCATGATTCAATAATCTTTTTATTAATGTTGATTTTCTCTTCCAGATCTGGATTCATAATCCTCCTAGGCTAATATTTTAATTTTTAGAATAGATTTGAGGGGATAGAGAGAGAGAGAAAGTAATGACAAAGCTCCAGCGTAGCCGCCAAACTTTGAGGGTTAGGGTTAGGTCTATGGTCTTATTCATAGGAGTATGGAGCAACCAGGACCCTCAGATTTCCCCAAAAGCCATATGAATCGTCAAAATATCAATAAACCCTAATCTGCCAAAATCTGCCGCAGGTGGGTAGACACCCCTTTGAGGGGTCGACACCCTTTGGGTGGGTTGACACCGGGGTCGACGTCTCCTTAGAGGGGTCGACATCCCTGGGCAGGAAATCTGCTGCCTTTTGAAAATTCGAATTTTGAACCGATTTTCGAATTTCTAGACCCACCCATTTTTGAATCCTAAACCTAACATATATATATATATATATATATATTCCTCCTGTGCATATACAAACTTCGAACCTAAATAACTTCTTCATACGGTGTCAGATTTACGCAAATCAAGTGTCGATTTTTGACCAGAATTTCGAGACGGACGCAATGGTGCAGTCCGTTTTACTTAGTTCTGAATATTTAATTAAGTTATTCTTATTTTATTATCTTACACTATAAATACGAGGTGTTACAATTTTATATTTATAATCTCATCCCTTACAAACACATCAGCAAAGAAGTCTCCGAAACACTCAACATCGTGCCAAGAAAAATCGCGCCTGGCACGTTTATGGGTCGACACACGGGTCGACCCAGTTATGGGTTGGGTTGCCCATTACTCCGCTGATTAAGTTTTCTTATTTATTTAAAATTTCTATTTTAAATTTCACACTTCATCAAAACTTATTCATTTTTGTCTAGTTTTATTACTCTTTTCTATTTGATTGTTGTTTATTAAATTTTGGGGTGTTACATTCTCTTCTCCTTAAAGTATTTCGTCCCTATAATCTCCAAGGCTAGAAATTTTTTATGAATGCTATCAACCATTATCTACACCCATCTACTCAACCATCAACCACTTACATCCATTATCCTTAGAATTTCTAATGCTGGGTATGAAAATATGTAAAGTTGTTGTGTATATGTCCTTAAGCTAATGCGAAAATCAGGTAGTCTACTAATTCTGTTGACCTCTTTAATGCAATTTATGTATGTTCCATGCATCCAATACATATGTAAAAGAATCCTGATGATACATATAAAGTTCTGCATGTATGCAACAACCATTCATCCAAATGCAACATCCAAGTGATGATTCATCTATTTTTCATCCATATTTAAAATAAGTTAAAATGCGCATACATCCATATGCAATATGTAGGTGTCCTAGTTCAGCCAATCCCTAATCTAGTGCCTTGTGTGTGTGTGTGTATGCATCCACTGGATCCACTAGCAAACACTTGCATCCATGATAATTCATTCAACCATAGCATGTTCTATTAACATGTTTTATACGATTTCCATCCAAGGGCTTCTACCTAAGCATTATGATTCAAATGATAGGAAAAAAATAGATTCAAATTCAAAGCTTAGAAGCGGATTAAGAGCGTACATTTAAAGAGAAACGAAAAAGAATAGCGAATCTTATCCTCTGGTTCCCAAGTCGCGTCGTCGCTATTTTCTCTCCATTATATCTTGACTATCTTGATCTCCTTATTCTGTAGCTTCTTAATTTCAAATCCTAGTATTCAAGTAGGAACACTTCTGGCTGATGCCTCCCTCTCTATCTCTATATCTTCAAGAATATTCATCTTTACTACTACTGTAAAATAATGTAGACACTTCATCAAGTGTGAAATATGGAATACATCATGAACTCCTGCCAGTCTCTCTAGTAGTCTGACTCTATAGGTCATCTGACTATACTATAGGGAATGACCCTACAAACCTCAGCGCCAACTTACCTACTGAGCCGAATCGAACAACACTCCTCAAAGGCGACACCTTCACGAAAACCATATCTCCTACCTTGAACTCTAGGTCTGTCCTTCGCTAATTTGCATATGACTTCTTCCTATCCTGAGCTATCTTCATCTGTCTCTGAATCAAATCTATCTTCTCTAAGGTTTCTCTAACCATCTCATGTCTAAGTAAAAGTATGTCCGTAGACTCCTACCAACATGTAGGTGATCTGCAGCGTCGTCCATAAAGTGCCTCGAAGAGAGCCATAGCAATACTCGTCTGATAGTTGTTATTATATATGAACTATACCAACGGAAGATGCTCCTCCAAAGTCCCTCAAAAGTCTAGGATACACAACCTCAATAAATCCTCGATAATCCTATTAACCCTCTATGTTTGTCCGTCCGTCTGAGGGTGATAAGCAGTACTGAGTCGTAGTTGTGCCCCTAATACCTCCTGCAGGCTCCTCCAAATCTCACTCGTAAAAATGGGATCTTGGTCACTAGCAATACTATAGGGCACTCCATAAAGTCTGATGATCTCTGTAAGATATACTGATACCAACCAAGTTGTCATCCTCTTGCTCTTGACTGGGATAAAGTAAGCGCTCTTAGTCAATCTATCAACTATAACCCAAATACTGGTATTGCTCCTCTTCGATCTGGGCAATCAATCTATAAAGTTCATAGAGACGCTCTCCCACTTCGACTGAGGTATATCTAGAGGTTGAAGCAATCCACCAAGTTTACTCTACTCAGCCTTCACTTGTTGACAACTCATACATCAAGCAATATACTCTGCTACGTCCTTCATTCTGATCCAATAGAAAGCCTCCTCATGTCTCTGTACATCTTTCGCTGCTCGGATGGATAGTCATACGAGAATGATGAGCCTCCTCTAAAACTAATATCAACGAATCACCAACTTTAGGAACACATAGTCTCCTTTCATGATGTAGCCACCCTCTCTCATTCACATAATACCTAGAAAGACGCCCAGAGGTCTCTCCTCCACTGAGTCGGTCTATGATATCCACTAACTGCTGATCCTCGTGCTGATTGGATCCAATGCGCTCTAAAAGAGTAGGTCGCACCTCCAACAATACCAATAATCCAGGTGCAAAATCCATAGATGATCTAAAATCGAATGATGATATAAACTCCAAGCTCTGCTACTCTACTAATAATGGATTCAAAGTCATTCTCTACCTACTCAATGTGTCTACTACCACATTCCCCTTTCCCGGGGTATAAGATATCTCGGAGTCATAAGATGCAAGGAACTCCATCCAGCGTTGTTGTTGCAAATTAAGATCTTTTTGCGAGAACGGGCTTTTGAGTGACTTAAGATCCATATAAAGCACAAACCTATCACCTAGTAAATAGTGTCTCTAAGACTTGAGCGCAAACACTATCACCGCTAGCTCCAAATCATAGGTAGGGTAGTTCTTCTCATATACCCTCAACTTCCAACTCCCATGGTAGACAACCCTACCTTCATCATCAACACTGTACCTAAACCCATGCCGCAAGCATCCGTGTAAACAGTAAACATCTTCGTACCATAAAGAGAGTCAAAACTTGAGCTGATGTAAGAGCCTTCTTCAATCTTAAGAATTCACCCTCGCAATCTACATCCCAAGGGGAAAAAATAAGGTTCATCTTCGTTAGGTGGGTAAACGGAGCCAAGATCCACACAAAATCCTTCATGAACTTCCGGTAATATCCCGCCAATCCTTAACGAACTTCCGGTAATATCGCGTTAATCCGGTAATAATGACCTCTACCAAGTGCATGGCGTGCTCTTCCTCGCTCCTCGATAAAACCAAGATATCATTAACAAATACCACTACAAACTTGTTCAAGTACTCCCTAAATACTCGACTCATCAAATCCACAAAGTATGTCGGTGCATTGGTTAGCCCAAAAGGCATAAACAATCACTCAAAGAATTTGTCGGGAGTCCTAAAAATAGTTTTGTCTATGTTATCATCCGCTACCCTAAGTTGATGAAAACCTGTGGCTAAATCCAAATACGAGAAAATTGAAGTGCCCACTAATTGATCAAGCAAGACATCTATCTATGGGAGTGGGTGTCTATTCTTCTTAGTGAGCTTATTCGACTCTTTATAGTCCATACATAGACGGAGAGAGCCGTCTGTCTTGGTCGCAAAGACAACTGGTGCTTCCCACTCAGAAATGTTTCGTCTAATAAATCCTTTCTCGAAAAAACTCACCCACTTGCTTACTAAGTTCCCTCCTCTCTCTCAGAGTCATGTGGCGCACTAGAAGAGCAACAGGCTTAGCATTCTCCACCAAATATATCCGTAAATCTATCTCATGCCCAGGAGGTACCTCCTACACTTCCTCAAATACGTCTGAAAAGTCTCTAACTAGAAGTACCAAACTAAGATTATCAACAGAAGCATATTGAGAATCTAAGAAATTGAGCATAACAGACCCTTGAGGGTCGCAAGAAATCTTGAGAGTCCTACCGTGGCATGTCAAAAGCCTAAGTACTCTCCTCTCACAATCAACGATCTCACCATACATGGCCAACCAATCCATCTTTAGAATAAGCGCGTAACCCATAAAACCCAGTATATATGCGTCACGCTCAAACTCGATGCCAAGAATAGAAATCCTTAAACCCCTACACATCATAGATAGGCAAATCGTACCTCTATGGGGTTCGGGACAACTACTGGATCAGAAACTATAGAAGTATCTAAGTGCAGGATATCAACAACAAAACTGGATATGAAAGAATGAGAAACACCAAAATCAAACAAGGTGCTAATAGAAGAGTCAAAAAGAGAAATCAAACCTTCTACAATGACTTTCATACCTCTATCCTTACTCCCACCACCAATCTGAGTCGCCTCAAGCGCATGAACCTGTGCTCCGGATGATCCTTCCCCCTGTCCTTGCTTCTGAGGGCATTGCTTGTTGTAATTTTCCATCTGCCCGCACTGAAAACAAGCTCCTTTCTTAGTCTTCCTACAGTCTTTGACAAAGTGCCTCATCATTCCAAAGCCATGACACTTAACTTACTTCTTGATTTGTGCCTTCTCAGATTTCTCTCCCTTCTTTACTACACCCTTCTTGGGCCACCACTTTTTCTTTCCAGTATTTGGCTTGGCTTCCTCGGTCTTATCCTCTTGCTTATTCGCCTTTTCATCCTCGTGCATCAAAGTCATATCCACTAGCCTCTCAAATGCAGCCTTATAGGGATATGTGTCATCGCCAGTCCTGTGAGGGGTTGATCCAGCCCCCTCGCAAATCTCAAATCATTCTTGTATGTAATATTAACTAGATCCAAGCTAAACCTTTCCAACTCATTGGAATTATTCACATTCTTCTTTGCCGACATACTACCCTGTCTTAAACTCAAGAACTTTTCCAAGTACATTTCTTCTTCGGCTTATGATATGAACTTCTTCTCAAATGCATCCTTGAACTCAGCCCATGTCTCCACCGCCCGCTCTGTTTGAGCTACCTCCCACCAATAAGATGCTTCCCCTTTCAGTTGCCTAGCGACCAACTGAATCCTCCTCTTGTCATCTAGCTCCAACAATCCAAACACATGATCTATCTCCCTAAGCCAATTACGAGCCTCCACGTAAGTATCCGATCCAAGAAATGGCTTGCCGCCCATAGTATAGAAATCCTTACATAGCTTAGAGAAGTTAACTACTGGATCAGGTAGAACTACTACAGCTGCAGCTAGGGGTAGGGCAGTTGTAGCTTCTACATATCTACAGAACCATGTCGAAATGGGAATGCCTTATGGGAAATTGGGAACCCTAGAAATGCTGAAAAGAGAATAGACAAGGATTCAAAAGGAGATCAAAGGAATATTGTAGTTGACCTGAGATAATATATTTTTCAAAAATAGGTTTTACTTAAAAATTCTTTACTTTTGAATTTGAAAACACCTTTTCAAAAACTTTTCTCTAATCTTACAACCTTAGGCTCTGATACCAAATGTGACACCCCACATCCCTTAACGCCACCCCATATGAGGTTGCATTAATTTTGTGAAGCGCTTAGGTCTAAAGTAACACAAAGACTAAAATTCACAAGACAGAAATAATAAACACAACGAAAACTTTAAAAAAACATTTATTATTAAAATGAGCAAATCAAGTCATAAGACTGATTGCATTTCAAAGAATCATTGCCATAAAGCAAATAAATTGTCTTGTGGAAAATGTGAGAGTATAATAGTAAAACCAAAAAAGTTATCCCTCTCATAAGTTATTACAATAGTCAGAAAGCAAGTGCGGAAGCAATACATGTAACTAGAAATAGTCTGAATCTAAGTTGGGCCAAAAGATATGAAGTCACTGCTGCATTCCTCCACCCTGAGAACCTGGGGGGAAAAGGAAGAGAGAAGGAGAAAACAAACTAGGTCAAACATAAATCAGGTGAGTTCTAGTAATTTCTAGCCTGAGCATAAGATAAGGAAGTATTTAGACAAATGAATAGTAATGGACATGAAAGCACAAGTAAAATAGCGAAAAACAAAAAATAAGATAGGTTTCTCATTCATATCCGAAAATTTCTGCACCAACTACCAAAATATCATAATTAGGCTTTACCTAATTTCTACCCATCAATCGGCTTCTTTACCCAAATGTGAATAACCTGTGCCAGCCATGGAATTCAGGGTTATCAATCCCGAACCCATCAACTAAAAAGACACAACATTAATCGCAGGCGTTACATCGTGTTATCTTCCCCAATCGGAATAATGCATGCTCATGGTTCTGCCGAAACACACTCGTACCCACCTCATTTGAACCACTTACTATCCAGTTCAGTAAAGTGTGCCCTAGCCTCTACTTAGTGCGAGACTCCATGATAACAAAGGGATACTGACTGATATGGGTTCCCAAATAAAAAATGCACTTGATACAAGTCACCCCTAGACTTGGTCCCCAATTTATAACTAGGATTTCTATAATCCCCTTATATCCCACTGGAACGGACCCTATTTATCTTAGCTTATTAACCTCCCAATCTTAACTTAACATATTTAAGTTCATTAATAAGCCCAATATAACCACGTGTTATATCCTTATGTTGTAATTAACATTTCTAATTAAATGCAATCTTTTTATACAACCCTTTCCCATGTCACTTAATGTCCCATTAAGCCTAATCTATTCCAATTTACATGCTTTTCACTTACATGTTACTTACTATTTAATTAAGTGCAATTTAGTCCAATTCATAAATTTGAATATTCTTCACTTTTGCTTTATCCTAATTTACAGTCTATTATTTGAATACAATATTCACTAATTCTCAACATGCCAAAAATCCTTGTTTTGACATTCTTTCAAAATTATTCCCATTTTATGCAAATTAAACAGTAAAGGCTAAGGCTCTTGCTGGCTTAGGGGCAGCGCAAAAATAAATAAAAGGAGAAACTAATCTAAGCTACTCGTAAGGCTAAGACTCGGAAATGAACAAAATAAACAAAACAGAGCATTGCAAGACTGTAAATAAGAACATAATAGAAAAGGGGATAAAGAAGAAGAATTACTTGCAAATAAATAAGCAACTGAAAGGAGTAAACATAGACAACGAATAGATTGAATAATAATTTATAGAAAACAAACTTATAAACATGGTAAATGTAAAACTTGTAGATCCAAACTATTTTACTGTCTTAATCCTTCTTATATAAACAGGTGATTTAAAAATTGCATAAAACTCATAGAGAAAGATTGCAAATCTTGAAAAAATCTTTGGAAGAAGAAGAATGATCCGTTAAGATCTATAATTGGACAGCACTCCGACTTATTCCCCAATTTTATTTCATTTTAGAGCATAATGGAGTGGAAGTTTAAGAAAATGAAGAAGAAGAGGTGTGGAGGAAAAGTGAGGAGTAGGTGTCAATTTGTAGGTGCTGAAGGATAATTCAGGCCTTAGGATTTTAGGATTTTAATCTCATCCCTTAAAAAGACATCAGCAAAGAAGTCTCAAAAGCACTCGACATCATGCTAGGTAAAATCGCGCCTAGCACGTATATGGTTCAGCCCACCCCTATGTGGGTCGACTTAGGGGTCGACCCTTGGATCGACATAGGGTCAACCCAGTTATGGGCTGTGCAACACCCTACACTTTTATTAGCCCAAATTTCGACAAAAAGCGAAACTCGAACACATCCAAGTATGGAGTGTGGAAGTCTGGCACCTGAAAACAAACGAGCATGGTCATAATCAGAATACAATAGAAGAAACTCACTACAGAAACAAAATAGGATAGATTAATATTAACTCAAGTAATTGCCTTTCTCAAAGTAAGCCACTTTTTCAATACCGAGCATGAGAGAGATCGAGAACCGAAAGCCAAAACTAAACACCTATGAGGACCCGACCTTCTCTATAAAACCTGGGTGGTTGTAAAGAGGAGGGGGTCAACAAGATTTGGTGAATAGGAAATGTACAACATAGATTATAATACACAGATGTATCCCGTATGGTTCAGCCTAAGATGTATGACTACCAAGATTAGTGATTCTAACCTAACCTTGTAAATATTTACGCACGACTCAAGCTACCTTTCAAAGATAGTATATCCAAAATATGATACCGAGATAGAACGTTTACGCATAAATTTATGAAGCCTTTATACTAGAACAAGGCTGGTTATTTAATCAAGAGTAGAACCCTAATTACGGAGTTTTTATGTATATATATATATATTCATTAATAACCCACCCGGAAGGGGCCTAAATTTCGACCCAGAAAAGGCCAGTTGAAACTTAGAGGCATTCTAAATGGGTCGTTGGTTCCAGTAAGGATTGCATTTGCATAGAATATATATGCACAGATACTTCGAATGAAATTTCACATGGCGGAAAGAGAAAATATAATATTGAAATAAGATGTACCAATTATTTAAAAATCGTAGAAATACAATAGTCATGGTTACATCAATAGGTACATCAAATAGTTCATTCTCACAAGTTTCCAAAAGAAGCAAAGCAATAACCAATAATAATAGCATAACAACTTTGTCTTCTTCATCAGCTTCAATCATGACTTCGTTCATGGCTTTTACCCCATTTATTGACCTATTGGATATATTAAGGAGAGGGGTCAGAACATAAAGTTCTTTATGACTGTAATTGGTGTTACTTAGTGTCCATACCTGATATTTTTAGCAGGTTGCATATGTCAAGGTATGTCTATGCAGCACACAACAAACATCAAGTATCTAACCAATGAGGTGGATATCCAAGTCAATCGCCCATTAGTGTTTTTAGGGTAAAGACCCAACGAGGTGGGAATTATCGGTCACTTATGGCCCTGTTAAAGGTGGATTCTTATGATCTCTTATAACCTTGAGGCTAACCCCGAGCCCCTTAAGACCCCGACCTAATATGTTAATGTTCTTAGATATATACTCTCACTTGTAATATGAGAAGTAGTATTGTGAACATTACTATTTAACTGATATTACGGTAGGACACCTATGTCGCTTAAGACTTCCCTTAGACAGTTGGTGAGCATGCAAAGGCCACATATCTTTCAATTACCAATCTACCCCTAGTTAAGCCATTACAAGCTTCTAGAGGAAGCGGACGTCCCTGTGAACTACCCTACTCCGTAACCGTTTATGCCTAACCACTTTTAGAGAAGGAGGACCCAAAGACACACTTCAAATCTAATAAGGTTGGGTCCCATGACTTTGGTTCCTCTCTAAGGAATAAACCTTCAGAGAGGCCCTAGTCCTAACCACTTAAGACCCAAACTAGATAAAAAGAGAGGCATTCACTTAAGACCTTCTCAAGGTGTAGTACACCTGCCTTTTTTCATATGCAATAGACTTATATATATAGTTATATATATATATATACGCAGTAGACCTCTCATGTTAAACCACACACATGTAGATGCTAGACATGCCGGTCGGTTCCGGGATGACATCTACTACAAGTTAGATTGACCTCATGTCTAGTGTACTAAGTTTTTGAGTGGCCCACGGAACCTAGACATCTCACATTAGTTAGGCCTACTTGTGGTTGCTGGATTTGCCGGTCGGTTCTAAGCAGAATTTTGCCACAAATGGCAAATAACCTCGTGTCTATGTGTCATTATTAGTATATATATAAAGATATTCTATATACGCAAACACAAGCAATCGACATGTATTTATATATGGGGACATTTCAAATTCTAATTCTAACCTAATCGCATTTATTATGCTAATACAAGGTTATTTACGTTGATTACGTTTCTATAAGCATAATAATTATATCGCCTAAATAACGTAAATATTCGTATGAACGAGAAAACGTTCTAACGAGGTGGCAATTTGTCAGTTTATCCAAATTAAGGTATACAAGTTAAAAATTACATATCTCTACCGCTACAATTTAGGCATGATGACATAATAACAAATTAACAGATAACAGTGAATGGAATATACCTACATACAAATTTCAGCTTGCATCCTAGGCTTGTTGGTATGATTTCAATACTGGATTAAAAATAGGGTATTACATACACTTATACATGTATGTTTAATATTTCCACTTTATATAATTCACCCCTTTTTTCTGTTATGCACATAAAAATGTTTAAATTTAACATATTTCAAATATGAATACATTTGGATTCAAAATAGAATCCAAACCCAATCAAATAGTGAAATACCAAAATTTAAACCCTTTTAGGTTATAATCAAATGTTAATAAATGTGAATTACACAAAATATAAATACTAGTAGCAACACCCCTTTTCATCTTTAACCCAAAATTAAAATCAACAATCCACAAAACCCAAATAATCATGACAATTCTTAAGCAAATACAAAATATAGGATTTGGGGTTTTGGTGTTTATATTATCGATTTCCAAATCCTCGTAGGCATATCTTTCAACATTATGATCTAATAAAATATGAATATGCCTAAGTAAACGATATTCCACTCAAAGATGGGGGCAGAATAAAGAGAAATCTCTAGTAGATCTAGATCTATGCTTTAGTCTTTGTGGTCAAACATGCTCCAACAATCCTCCATGTATATATATACACACATACACATACACACACATACACAAGAAACATGTGTTAGAATCTTATATACATGTATTTATAACAAATTCCAGAATACTAAACCTATATGAATTAGAATAGAGAGAGGTTAAGAATAGGATTAGAGGAATAGAATAAATCCTGAACCCTTTTCTTTTATTTTCTCTAGAGTATAGAAATGCAGAGAAGCAACATGGATGCAGAGATAGAAAATGGATAGGGTTTCATAGTGTGATATGAGTGGTTATATATAGTTACCCGTGTGAATTAATTTAGGCCTTTTATTTATATATATCCCTCTAAAAAACCTAACCACACAGATTTATTGGGGTGTCCAACTGCTAGGTGGTCGACCTGAGCGGTCGACCCCTTAGGGGCTGGAGCGCCAATAAAGGTGCGTTGTTGAGGTGTTAAATTTAATTAATATGTTCCTTAATCTCTTAATCTTATTCTTTATATATAATACACTTTTTCCCTATGATCTTATATTTAATTCGAATTGCAAATTCTCCCTCTTAATTTTGAATTTAGTGAATATTAGGCCCAGGTCCCTATTTAATTTCAAAATTAGGCTCACATCCGGTCCTAAACTTATTGTAAATTAGGTCCTTATTTTTTGAAAATTCATAAAAAAAAATAAAAAAATACGTAAATTCATATCTAAATTAAACATGGATTCGGCAAAAATTTCAGACTAAAAAAACCATCAAACAACACATCAAAAACAAAAAATAACAGAAAACAACGCAATTGCAGTCTGGTATGCGCGTATTTTAAATTTCATGCATACATCTGTGCAAGTATTTAAGTCATGCATCTGTTTTGGTTTTCCTACATTAAGGCATGCAAGTATTACAGAAATCTTGCATACAAGGGTGAAAAAATTCACATGCATGCAAATTAGTTCATATTTTTTGCATACATGCATACAGGTGTTTTAGAATACTTTCACACATGTGTGCAACAATACGCAAGCAATTTTTCAACGTGAAACCTTCATCCAATATTTGCATACATGTATGCAAATATTTTAAAATAGTTGAACACATGTATACAAGAATTCATGAAGATTTTCAATGTTAACTGCTTCATGAATACTTACATATATGTGTGCAACTATTTGAATACATGCATACATATATGCAAGTTTTTTTCGTGGATTTTTGGGAATATTTGCAGATTTTTTTTAACCTGGCAGTGTTTTTTTTGGTGAAAAACACGTAATTATGAAAATAGGGGGCGGGTTTGCATGGAAACTTAGGAGGAATGTCATTTTATTTTGAAAACTTCTGGGGACGTGAGCCAAATGGACCCTTGAATTTATCTTGAACACACACACACACACACACACACATATATATGTATATATATTATCTATTTAATTATATATATTGCATTTACTGTCCAAATCCATTAGTTCATAACTTCTTCATACATTAACCTTTTTAGCATATTATATATGAAAATGATTCAATTTTTTTTGAGTAGAACGGATGTGTAGCATGATACTACACATCCGATTAAACATATTATACATATAAATATATTATCCAGTTGACAAGCCCAACTGGTGGCTAATAGTTTGAAAAGAAAGTATCATGAACCCACAAAAACCTTTAAACCCCATACAAATAAATACTACATCATAGAAACATAGTAACATAAAGCAAGAACCTTAAACATTGAAAGACATATACAGATCAAACAAAATGAACCACCAAAGACAGTAACTTCCCATGCAATAACGACCATGTTTAGTGCAAATCTGGGCTTGATCCTCCTTGATCTGAACCCACCAATTCTACAGGGCTATCGTTTAGAGGCAAAGCAAGCCTAAATCTAGCTGAAGATGATCGACCTGTCCATAATTGAAAGAAGTATATGATAAGTCTACATAATCCTTCAAAACTTTTCGTTGGTTTGTTAAAAATAACTGCATTTCTCTCCTTCAAAATGCACCAGCAATAAATAGGTAAGAAGGCATTTAAAACCGTATTAGTCGAACTATATTGCCAGTAATCAAACACTGATGAAATGTCAGGAATGAAGCCAAGTAAGTGAATACTAGTTGCAACCAATATGGGGTATGAAACATCACATTCAAAGAACAAATGGCGAAAAGTTCCCTCATGACTTAAACAAAATGCACAATAGGGATCAGCAACCAGATTAAGCCTATGTAACCTTGCTCGAGTATTAACCCTTCCATGAATTAAACACCACTGAAAGAAGAGAACTTTAGGTGGCAAGTGAATTTTCCATAGTCCAGAAAATGAGAAAGAAGCAATAGAAAAATCATTCCTTGGTGATAAAGACCAAACATAACTATCAGAATTTTCCAAAAATTGAGTTTGAATAAGCAAACTGGAAATATCAAGGAGGTTGAGAAAAACATGGACATCAAATAGGGAGGAAGAGCAAAGACTAAAGGGACCATTATTAAACAAGCTTACAACAGAAGTGCTCACATTAGAGATCAAAGGGAAAAGAGAAGGAAAGACATGAGAGAGAGGAAACTGGTCATGCCAGATATCAAACCAAAATAAGTAGGATTCACCATTACCCATTCTGACTTGAAACAAATTTTTAATATGTGGAATAACTGAAATTACACCAGATCAGAAAGGAGAGGGCTTAACAGATGGTGGAAAATGAATAACAAGATTAGAGTTATTAGAGTAGTAGAGGGAAAGAATCCAGTCTTTCCAAATGAAAGCACCATAAGTGAAAATACGCCATAGCCTTTTTGATAATAAAGCCATATTTAAATTCCACAGATTAGCTATACCCAAACCTCCCTGGTCAGGTTGTAAACATACAGTTGTTGACGACAAAACATGTCGTAAACACCAAAGATTCCCAATTACTAGGAATCATAAATATGGTCCATAGACAAGAACAAAAAATAGAACATAAGCAGTAAACAACACAAGAGATTTATAATGGTTCGGCCGCAGTGAGGGCCTATGTCCACTTTGAAGAGTTGTTGGAATTTTATTGATCACTTGGAAGATTACAAGGTTGAGACTATCTCATGATATCTCGTTACATTCACTTTTCAGGATATATGATGTCATAATCATTATATATTGAATAAATAAGGAAAAAGACAATTTTGTCCTTCTTCTTCCACAAAGAGGAGATGCCATTAATGAAGCTCTATGGAGGTTTCCAAGCTCAAGAATCCAACCCTTTTGAAGTGTGAGGCCATGGGGTATTTATAGGAAGTGGTTAGGTAGGAGTTAGGTAGGAGTAGGTAGAAATGGGGCCCATCTACAGGAAATTCGCGCCTCCAGCTGTCGACCACTGAAAATTCGCACCTGGACAGAGGTGCGAAATTTCGCATCTGCCAGGTGCGAAATTTTGCATCTGTAACGTGCGAAATTTCACACCTACCAAGTACGAAATTTCGCACCTAGCATGGTGCGAAGTATGTTTTTGGTGATGGATGTGGTCGAGGCTCGTTGGCGCGATCTCTCTTCGGTCTTCCTCATGTACTTCCTAAGCTTCGCCCTTGGCCCTGTCTTCACGCGATGAGTTGAGTCGAGCATGTCTTGAGTACTTTTGGTAACCGGACCAAAAGGCCGGTTAACATTTTCTCCCCAAAGTATATCTTGCCTTGACATGATGTGCTTTGGATTGAAAGTTGAGATGGTAGTTGGGTTGCGGATTTATCCTTCAAGTTATAGGAAAAAACATGTTAGCTAGCGGGCTCGCTCATTGGGGGAAAAGTGAGTGAGTCGCTTTGGTTTGGTGTCGCACATGCAATTGCTAGGTATTCGCATGGCGTCATCGTCGCGCTTTTCAGGCGATTTGACACTTGCGGGAAATAGGCGTACGTAAGCGTTATGGTAGATTTTTTTTCCGAGAGATATGAAATTCCGAACCACTGGAGTTCGAAATTTCGAACTGCAGTGGCTCGAGCTTCGAACTGCAAGGCTCGGAATTTCGAGCCATGCAGGTTCGAAATTTCGATCCCGTGGGTTCGAAATTTCGAGCCTCGGAATGCGAAGGGACTTTTTCCCTTTTTATTATAATAGGCCCCTCCCTCTTCATTTCTCTTCCTTCCATTTTACGTCATCAGTTGCCACTATTCTGAAAGCTTCGTTACTCGACCCTTTCAAAAAAAAATCTAGGTAATGGACTCAGTCGAAAGAGGGATGGAAAAAGGGAGGTCGAAGTACGGTGGTCAGAGGAGGCTCGAGATCTCGAGCCTGGCAGGGGAGGTTCGGAAATTCGAACCTAATGGGACTCGATTTTTCGAACCCTGTAGAGATCGAAATTTCGAGCCTTGGGCTCGAAGTTCCGATACCCTAAGCCCGAGATTTTTCAAGCACTGGGGTTCGAGATTTCAAACCCAAGGCCTCGAAACTCCGAACCCCAAGAGCCCGAAAGTTTGAACCGGAGGGGCTCGAATTTCCGAATTGTCGTGGTTCGAATTTTCGAGCCACCTAGGTTCTAATTCTCGATCCCAAGGTGGTTCGAGTTTTCGAGCCACCTAGGCTCGAATCTTCGGACCTAAGTGGTTCGAATTTTCGAACCCGGGGGCGGGCTTAATAGCGTTGCCTTGGCTGGATGCCGGTATTTGCCGCTTCGAACTTAGATTTCTGGACTGCCTATCCTTGGACTTACATACTTCCTGTTTGATTGCATGAATGTACCAAGGCGCGTATATATAACTATACGGGCAGGGACTCGAATCTTTCACATACGATAGCGCATATATCTGGACTGTACCCGAACTGCTAGGGTCTTTTAAAGCTTCTATGCACATTCTGCTTTTTTGCATAACACCGCACGCACTTGTTAATTTTCACCAACGCGAGGGGTACAGGTTATTTCACTGTGATGTCTAATACTGGTGCATTAAAGTATATCTAGAAATGCAAACAAGATCAAGGACCGGGAAACTTCTGGAAGCTGAGGCTTCCCCGCCATCATCTCACATATCTGACTCTACTAATAATGACCGCTCAGGCAGCAGCGAGCTCAAGACTACTGAAGAATCGGTTCCCTCCCAATCGGGCAGCTCACCCGAGGTGTTTGAGCACGGGGAGCACATTGAGAGGATACATTCTTCTGTCATACATGCGGAAATGGAAAACATGGACATCATTGGTGACGGCGAACCACCTGCCCCAGTAGCTCTGGACGTGTTGCCTGACGTAGTTATTTTAGCCAATCCACCGGACTCGGTGCCGTCGCGCTTGGATGCCACGACAGTTAGAAAGTTGGCGTTGCGGTTTAGCATCCCTAAGAGAGATGCTCATGCCCCTAGAACGAGTGGAAGGGCCCAAGCACCGTCGGAGGTTTTCACTGCTTGGAATCGACATACTTGCTTTGCGGGGTGTGTTCCCTCGGCCAATGACTTCACTCGGGAAATGTTATTCTACTTCCGCCTCGCACCTTCACAGCTGCACCCGAATGCTTATTCCTCACTTCTGGATACTTGCGTTCTTTATCAAGAATTTCTACACCGAGACCCTACCGGAGAGGACATTAGGAATCTTTTTCATTTTAGGCGATCAACTGGTGGATCGTCCTTCCAGTGGTTCTTGGAAGCATCTCCCGCTACTAAAATTTTTGTTGGAAAGTGGCCCAGGCCGTCTGTGATTAAGCATGACTGGTTCTTCATTCGCTGCCCTCCTGGGTTTGCGAGGAGGTGGATACAAGGAAGTGAGTACCTTTGATCTCTTCTTATAGTGTTGTCGGGCTCCGTGTCTCATTATTTTCCGATTGTGGCAGGAAATCCTGAGGCGCCTACTGGTGACGAGTATCATCAACGTCTCGATGCCCTTCGAGCCATATCTGAAGACTCCCGCAAGACAGACACTGTGGTAGATCAGGACCGCCTTCGGCGTGTTGGATTGCTTCTGGCCAACAGGGCCATAATCAGGTCTGCCATGGCGACTGTTGCATTGAAAGGGACAATGACGGAAGGCCCTACTGTTTCTGGTTTGAAGAGGAAAATGGATTCTACCGGGCCTGGACCAAAGAAGGCCGTTAAGTTCATAGAAGATGTTGGCGGTAGGAAAGTTGGTAGCGCGGAGACGGCTGCTTAGGATGAGGGGCTAATTGACGCTTCTGTCCCACCCCCGATGGGAGGGACGGGAGAAGAAACGTTAACCAGCCCCCATTCTCCTGTGACCTCTCTAGGTGCTACCGCTTCCCTCGAAAAAGCGGACTAGTTTGCTAGTCTAGATACCATCCCTATGGACTTGTCTCTATGGCCGAGCGCAGCTAGTATAGAGGATCTAGCTCGTGCCGTAGAGGGGCTACCTCCCTTGATTAGGGAACAATCTGGTATGTTGAGAGAACACTTAGGGCATACACTTATACACACCACACTGCATAGAAGAGTGCCTGTGCGTGTTGCCTGACTGATTTCGCTTTGTTTCCTTGTCAGGTGACATAACCAAAGGAAGTGGAGAACGAGGTCGCGGAGACCGCCATCGCCCCGAAAGTTCTTTCATCAGCTCCTTCAGGAGAGGAGCTAGTTTATATAGCAATGTTCCACCCCCACGGGGTCGCGGCAGCGGGAGTTATTACCAGGATAGGCCTCAATCTTTCACTACTCCTCCTCCGATTCGGGTGCCCAAAGGAGATTCACGGCTTGATCTAGGAGGGTCGAGTCATACGTCGTCAACAACTCCACCCATTACTGCTCCATTGGCTCTCGTTCAGACTTCAAAGGGGAGAGAGCCACTACTTGCCCAGCTGAGGTCGGATAGGGCGACTATGGTAGAAACGCAAGATTTGATGGAATTTAGAGTTCGGGAGCTGGCCATCGAGGAGCAGATGGCATTTCTGAAACACCACTTCCCTCGGTTATACCTTGACGAGTTATGGTTTGTCCCGGAGCTTCGTCCTGCTCTTGATAGGAATCCAAAGAGGTATGGGAGCATGTGAAGGCCGCGTATCGCCAGGCTGATGTGATTACCAAGTACTCCCATAACCTGTCAGATCTGATTAGGAAGAAGAATCAAGAACTTGCTAGCCGACAATCAACTATTGACGCCGAGCAGGCTTCCATTGCTAATTTGAATGTGGAAATAGGTAGGTTTTCTTATTCGCTCTAAGAATAATTTGCCTCTTGTATCCCTAAGTTGTTAATTTGCGAGGCCTGTTGTTTCCAGCTGGAGTGAAGCATCAGTATAAGGTGCTAAAAAGGGAAAACGACCATTCTTGCTTTGTTCTAAAGGAAACCATAACTGACTTGACCACTTAGAATACTGCCTTAAAAAAGGAAAAGACCGAGGCAGACAAGGTCTGCGCCGGATTGAGGAGAGACAATACCCAAGTCCTGCGGCTTCAAGAGAGCAACGAAACTTTAAGAGCGGAGAACGTGCACCTGACGAGGGAGCTTGAGGCGGCACATAAAGCGAAGGAGGATGCGAAAGCCAGTAACCGAGATGTGTTAGGTACCGCCGAGGGATTGAAAGACGGACATCTGAAAGAGGTGGAGCAGTTAAGAGACGAGCTAGCGGATGCCGAGTATGGGCACAATCGTCTGTGGAGGAAGATGTCAAGGACATGCTTGTTAAGGTCCTAAAATTCCATGGAATTTCTTGGATGAATGACTATTTCCGTGAGCTAGCTCAAACCTGGGAAAGGCTGGTTCCATATGAGGCCTTCCTGCGCGAAGCGGATGTTGGGACTTTGGATGAACGACAACTTATGATTGATCTCTTGACCGAGGAGGAGCGCAAGAGGTTGGAAGAGGGTAGGAAGTTGCTTCTTGAGGATGCAGAGAGAGAGAGGTTAGAAAGGCTTGCTGCCAAAAAAGGGAAGTTTGTCGTCACTAAGAGCGTTGTGGTAGTGGAGGATCGTACGGAGGGAAGCTCTTACTGATCGTCCGTTCCTGAATCGGTCACGGCGATTGACCCGACAGCTCTGACTCGGGTTTCGACTGAGCCTGATCCTGAGCATCTAGAGCCAGGAGAGATTGGATTTACGCTGCTTATTATGCTGGGTGCCCTTTCCACGCTTCCTGCACCACCCTTGGCCGGAGGTAAAGTTCCTTTGCATTGCATCCCCGAGGATGACGTGATTACCGAGTTTGCAGACTAAAAGGTTGTGTTTTCATTGTGTAGTCCCTTCTGAATCGACCATGGTATTGAACCCTGCCCCTATGATTCCTTAAGTGACTGAGTCTGGGCCCGGATTTGAGGGGGTTCAGCTTGGAGAGAGCGGAGATCATCTTGACACCCTCACGGGGATAAGGTTAACTCCCAGCCTTTACGAAAGCCTTGTTGATGAAGGAGAAGAGGTAGATGGGCGGAGCACGACTACCTGAGGTCTGGTGGAGCCTAATTTGTCCTCGGTGGCCGCCATGGTGAGTGCATAGAAAGCCAAGATGGTGGCCAAAAGTAAGGAAGTAGAGGAAAAGTGGAGGCAGGATGAAGCTGCCAGGAGGGAGGTCATAGCCAAGACCAGGGAGGATGCCGAAAAAAGGGCCGCCCGTTGTTGCTCAGAGGAAGGCCGATGATGAAGCGGAGAAGAAGAGGGCGACGGACGAGGCTCAGGAGAAGAGAGAGAGTGAGGAGGCTCAGTGGAGGGCCCTCGAGACTTGGGAGAAAGCCAGGGTCGGCGATCCGGAGCGTAAGTCCCAAAAGCTTATTGAGCGACATGCCGTTAAAGAAGCCAGGGAGAAAGTTAGACGGGAAGGGCAAACTATCCCAGAGGCGAGTGCCGTAGTGATAGGTTCTACTGCCGAGGGTGCCCCCCGATCTCTGCCGCATGTTGCCCCTGCTGATGTCACAAAGATTTCTAGCGGCGACGGAGTGGACGAGAGGCGTCTCCCAGCTTCTCACGAGTCGACCACCTCCCAAAGGAGCCAAAGTGGAAAAGGCGGGTCTGGCAAGAGAAAGCCTAACTCCAAGGATGAACCGTCTAGTGCCGAATCTGCAAGGAAAAAGCATAAAGACAAGAAGAAGAAGCACGGTTAGCATTAGTTGCTTAAGTGTAGGTTTAGTTCTTATTTTGGTAGTGTAGGCCGGTAGTTTACACGAGTTCGGCCCTCACTTTTGGTTTTTCAAGACATGGTGTGGTTCTCATGTACACCCTATCATTAGAAAGAAAGATATTAGTTATGTGGTTGGTTGTAATGTGTGTGTGTGTTGTAATGAAATATGAATTAGTAAAGATTGCACTTTCTGTTAAATGTTCGGAATGTTTTCGGGCGTCCTGTACTTGCATAGGCCTACTTATCGTTACATGTAACAAAAAAGCGATTGTGTATTCCACGCCCTGGGTTGATCATTCTAGGGGAGTGTGATAGTGCGCAGGCTTCTAGTAGGTTTCCCTCAACTCAGGAAACCTGTAGTTTGTCAAGCCAGGCTCGAGCGCCTGTTGTTTTTTTCTTGGGTTGCCCAGGGTTAATCCCAAGAGTAGCGAAGGCGCATGACATCGCGTTGTGTGATCCATCCGGCGTATGCTCTCCCGTCGTTCATCGGGTTGAGGCGAGCCTGTAGGCATCGCCGTTCACCAGGAAAGAGAAGCCTGGATCATCAGCCTGTAGGGTCCGATCGTGGCCATGGGCTACCCCTTAGCCTTGAGAGCTTCGAGGAAGAGACGATTTAAGGTCGGTCTCGGTGCTGTTCCAAGATTCGACCATCCCTCGTAGTTCGGAGGGAGTCTGTATCGCCCCCTTTGGCTGTTGGGCGGTTGAGCGATTTATCCTCGGCCTCGACACTGGGCAGAGGTTCGAGTTCGAGGTTATTTATACTCGGTCGCGCCGCGGGCCGGCGACTCAAGTAGCGTTTCCGGCTCCTGTGCTCCGGGTGCCGATGGTTGCCAATGTGATTAGGCCACGAGGTTGGCTAGTGGCTCGGCCGGCGGTGCCGACCCTCACGCTAAGGGCCGGTACGGCGGTCGGCTGTTTACTAAGGCTAGATGCCAGAATTAATCAAACAAGTCACGGGAGAAGTAAACACAGAGTAAAGAGATAGAAAGCTGGACATCATTTCCACTAATAACTTTTGGCATGAGTAGCCTTTACAATGCCTTGAATTGCTACAAAACATCACTGGAAAGCGTAAAATAACCATGTACTAATTTAAGTGAAGTAGCGGCGGAGATGTTCACTGCTCCAAGCCCTCAGTAGTTCAGCTCCATCCATGGCCGCCATCTTGAAAGTTCCATCACTGAGCCTTCGCAAGATAGAGTACGGGCCCTCCCAGTGGGGAGCGAGGCCCGTTGGCGGAGGGAATACCCGTTTTAGGATGAGGTCGCCGATGTTGAGATCATTGTGGCAGACTCGAGAGTTGAAGTACCGGGTGACTCGCTGTCGTTGGGCAGCGGCTCGGAGGTCAGTTTCATTCCACTTTTCTTCAAGCAGGTCGAGTGACCCCATGAGTAAATCTTGGTTCGTCTTTGGATCAAAATAGGTGACTCGATGAGACTGAAGCTCGAGCTTGATGTGGATGACGGCTTCAGACCCGTAGGCGAGGGCAAAGGGAGTGTGCCCGGTTGCTGTCTTGTGGTTTGTCGGTAGGCCCATAGGGCTAAAGGAAGTTCATCTGCCCACATGCCCCCAGCCTTCTCGAGGCACTTCTTGATGATGGACTTGATAACTTTGTTAACTGCCTCAACTTGTCCGTTAGCTTGGGGGTGTGCTACGACCGAGAATCTTTTTTCGATGTCGTGCCGCTGAGAGAAGGATTTGACCTCTACGCTCTCGAATTGAGTGTCGTTGTCTGAAATGATGGCCTGTGGGACCCCATATCGAGTGATGATGTTGCACACAATGAAGTTGATCATTTTCTTGGTAGTGATTGTGGAGAGGGCCTCGACCTCTGCCCATTTGGTAAAATAGTCGACAGCGACGACAGCGTATTGTGCCCCGCCCCTGGCCATGGGAAGAGTCCCAATGATGTCGATTCCCCACATGGCGAATGGCCATGGGTTGGTCATTTGCGTCAGTTCCGTGGGCGGGGCTCTCGGGATCTTTGAGAAGCATTTTCATTTTTCGCACTTGCGAGCGTAATCGATGGCATCCTGGTCGAGTGTGGGCTAGTATTAGCCATGTCGGAGTATCTTCCTAGCAAGGGTTTGCCCCTCGGTGTGGTCACCACATTCTCCTTCATGTACGCTGATTAGAACCTTGATGGCATCCTCATGGGCCACACACCCGAGTAAGGGGACAGAGAAGCCTCTTCGATAGAGTACCCCATCCGTAAGGAGATAACGGGTTGATGACGAGTGAGCGCTCACCTTTCTTTGCGGCTTTCAGGGAGGATCCCCTGTCGCAGGTAGTTCTTGATTGGTGTCATCCAAGATTCCGGCTCGGGTTTGGTGCTCATGGCCGTACTGGTTTGTGTTTGCTTGGTACTGGGGGTTTTGAGCACCTCGACAGGGGCGAAACCCACCAGCTGCGGATCCTCGGAACTTGCTAATCTGGCCAGTGAGTCCGCCCTTTCATTTTGCTCTCGCGGAATGTGAGTGATAATGAAGTGGTCAAAGTGAGTGAGTAGTTGTTGTACTTGAGCTAGGTATAGAACAAGTCTTTCCCCCTTAGTTTGGAATTCTTCCTTCACCTAGCACACGATGAGTTGTGAATCGGAGAAAATCTGAATAATCTTTAGATTGAGTTCAATCGCGATCCTTAACCCGGCTATCAACGCCTCATACTCTACATCGTTGCTGGTAGCGGGGAAATTTAGCTTTTGCGCGTAGTGTTTCGGGCGCCCCTCGGGAGTGATGAGTACGATGTCGGCCCCCGGACACTTGTTGCTGGAGGACCTGTCAACAAACAACTTCCACCTACTGTCGGGGGCCTTAACGTTCTCTGGTGAAGTTTCCTCGGGGGCCGTGAACTCTACTATGAAGTCGGCGAGGTCTTGTCCGAGGATGGCTCGGCGGGGGATGAATATTATCTCGAACTGACTTAGTTCCATGCTCCACTTTAGCAGTCGACCGGATGCCTCGGGCCGTTGTAGAACTGGACGCAGCAGCTAGTCGATGAAGACCTTTATGGAATGAGCCTGGCAGTATGGCCGAAGTTTCTGGGAGGAGATTAGTAAGCAGAATGCCAGTTTCTCGAGTTTTGGGTAGTTTTTTCTACCCTCGTCAATCACTTACTTATGTAATAGACATGTCATTGAATGCGATCTTCAAGCCGTATTAATGCCGAGCTGATTGCCTGCGTAGAAACAGACAAGTAAATATATAAGTCCTCATGATCTATAGGCTTAGACAAGATGGGTGGTCGCTCCAAGTGATCCAGGAGTTCCTTGAATGTGGAAGCGCACTCAGGGGTCCACTTGAAGTTGCGTTTCCCTTTTTGAAGTAAATCAAAGAAAGGAATGTGCTTGTCGATGGCCTTTGAGATGAATCGACTTAAAGCAGTGACCTTTCCATTTAAACTTTGAACATCCTTGATATTTTCAGGGATTTGGATATCCTGAATGGCTTGGATTTTCTCGGGATTAGCTTCGATGCCCCGGGCATTGACGATGAAACCCAGAAACTTTCCTGAAGCGACGCCAAAGGAACATTTGAGAGGGTTGAGTTTCATGTCGTGTCGACGGAGGACATCGAACACTTCAGAGAGGTCGTGGACGTGGTTGCTAGACACTTTTGATTTAACTAGCATGTCGTCCACGTGCACCTCCATGGATTTCCCAATTTGATTTTTGAAGAGTCGATTAACCATCCGCTGATACGTGGCGCCGGCATTCTTGAGGCCAAAAGGCATGACGCGATAGCAATAAAGTCCGAGGTCGGTTACGAAGGAGGTATGGTCCTGATCGCGGAGATTCATCGGGATCTGGTTGTGTAGTGTAGGCATCCATGAAAGATAGCAATTGTTATGCAGCGGTTGAATCGACTAGCCGATCGATCTTTGGGAACGGGAAGCTGTCCTTGGGACATGCTTTATTTAAATCCAAAAAGTCAATACACGTTCGCCATTTTCCATTAGTCTTTTTGACTAGTACCGGATTGAAGACCCATTCGGGGTAATCGGCTTCACGGATGAAGTTGTTATTTAGCAGACAATCTACCTCTTCTTCGAGTGCCTTGGATCTCTCGGGTCTCAAGAAGCGACGCTTTTGATTGACCAGAGGCATCGTAGGATCTATGCCTAGGGAGTGGCAGGCGATTGTCGGGTTCATGCCTTTCATGTTGGAATAAGTCCATGCGAATACGTCCAGATTAGCCTTTGGAAAATCCATTAGATCGTCTTTGACTGTTGGGTGAAGGTGTGATCCTATCTTTAATACTCGCGATGGATCGTTGAGACTGATGGGTACATTTACTGTGGACTCGACAGGAGTAGGTCTCTCGTGCTCAGGCTCTTCGTCTTTCCTTGGATCGAGGTCATCAAAAAGATAGGAGTGGCATCTGAGCCATGGCCCAGACGCCGTTGATTGCTATGTAGAGGCGGTCTTGGCACAAAAGGCTACGGGCGCTGCTTTACCCTTGTTCTTATTGCGTGCGTTCTTCCATTCTATGGCATAACATTCTCTAAAATTGACTTGGTCGCCTCTGACCATTCCGATCCCGTTTTCCGTTGGAAACTTCATCATGAGGGACCATGGTGATAGGCAGATACGAAATTCTGTGAGGAACGGACATCCAAGGAAGAAGTTATACGATGCGATGATGTCGATAACCACAAAGGTAAGGATTCGGACTCGGCTCCGATCCCCCGTACCGAGTTCGACGGGTAGGTCAATGACTCCTACCGGACAGCTGAATGCACCATTAAAACTGTGGATCATGGAATGGCATGGTTTGAGATCTCTTGCCTCTAATTTCATCTGGTCGTAGGCGGCTTTGAAAATGATGCTGACCGAGCTTCCTGAATCGACCAATATCTTTCGAACAGTTGCAGCGCCAATTTGGGCAGTGATGACCAAAGGATTGGTGGTCGGGATTTCAATTCCCGTAGACTCCCTTCCATTGAAGATAATGTCGTCCCACATGGTTTCCCGGAGCTTAGCCGGGATAGACTCATTGGGAGAAGAGCAAGACTCGTAGGTTGCGTGCTTAATGGGGCCCACATATTTCTCCATCTTTCGGAAGTTATCATGCATGGGGCTAGGCCCACCGCATATAGTGTTGATCATGATTCCACGTCTCGAGTTAGATGGTCCTGGGGCTGCCTTGGCGGCCGTCTGAGGAGTTGGAGCTGGAGGTTTTGGATTGGTTTCGGGGGGAAAGGGCTCTTGGAAGTATTGTTCAAGTCGCTTTTCTCGGATAAGCTTTTCAGTTGCATCCCTTAGCTGGCGACATTCATTCGTATTGTGCCCATACATATCATGATATCGGTAGTACCTCCCCGAGTTCTTCTCGGCGTCGGTTGATTCCCTGACGTGGGGCTTCTTGTACGGCAAGGTGTTACATGTCTCTAGGTAGATAGTTTCCGGATCTTCGTCTAGCGGAGTGTATGTCTTGTAGGCTTGGTAAGGGCCGGGCTTCCTCGGCTCTGTCTGGACCTGGTTGTTGCTTCAGCCACCTTGCCCCCCAATGTTTGGTCTCTGTCTGGGTGGTCTTGCCCCCGTGTTCGGGTTGGAGGGTCTTCCCGCTTCTCACCCCCTAGGACGGTTATTGGCGGTGTCCGCTCGAGGGATATTGGGGCGACCGGTCTCGGAGACGCGGTTCCGTCTTGCTTCTTCTTGGCATAAGAACTGCCCCGCTTTCTCATAGAAAGCATCGACGATCTTTGGTTGTTTTCGATCGATCCATGCCCCAAATTCAGAAGTTGGTAGGACGCCTTTAGTTAGATGGAAGAGTATGGTGCACGGATCTGGATCCTCGACCTCGGCGAGGGCGATGTTGAACCTAGAAAGGTAACTTTTGAGTGACTCTGAGGGCCCTTGGTATAGGTTGGAAAGGGTGAGGGCATTCTTCGGAGTTGGGATATGCATCCTGAACCACTTAACTAACTGTGTCGCCAATTGGCCGAAGTTGTTGATGGAGTTAAGCGGAAGGCAAGAGAACCATAATAGGGCAGTCCCCGATAGGAAGACTGGAAAGCATTTGCACTTGACTAGATCATCGCCTCTGCTCGAGTCCATTTGCCATTCATAACGGTTCAGGAAAGTACAAGGGTCAGTGATGCCGTCATAGAGCGGCATCTGCGGCATGCTGAAGCATCGCATCCATTCAGCTTCATTGACTCTTCGAGTGAAAGGATTGCATCTAATGTGGCTTCCCATGAGTCATGCACATTCCCTCGCATCTCCCTCATGATCCCTCGGACCATGTCGGGAAGATAGGTTGGATGGGGGTCCGCCATTGGGACCCATGGGTTTTGGCGAGGTTCTGGAGTTCTGGCGCGAGGGCGTCTTCTAGGGTGGATGTCTGCATCGTCTTTTTCTATGTCCTCAACATCTATAACAGGATCCTGGTGTGAGTGATGATGGGGAGCAGGGTCATGCGGATCCGGTTCCGGAAAGGCACGGGTCGTCAAAACAATAGGTTTATTGTCTCGATGGGCGGCGGTTGGGTCTTGTCGAGGAGGTTGGTTAGTAGGAGCAGGTCCTTCAGTGATGATTAAGTGAGGATGGTCCCAATATTCGGTGCCCTCGCTATAGTTAACCGTGGTCCGGTCGCCGTTGCCATACTCGTTGCCATGGCCATTGTCGAGGGCGTTTGTTCGGGCGACGACGTTGTTGATGGGACTAAACCTCCTTCTTTGGTGCAGGCCCCTAGGTACGGAAGAGGAAGTTTCCGATGTTGGTGGTCGAGGTCGAGCATTGTTTCGAGCTAGTTGTAGTCGAGCGACGACGCGCTAACTTTCCTGGAGTTGCCACATAAGGTCGATGTTATTCCTTAGCGCTTGGTTAAGCTCGACAGCTGTATTTTCATACTTCTCACTAAGCGTGCGGACTTGTGCTTGGGTTGCAGGCATTTCGGGGTCCGCAAGTGGAGGTTCATTTTCATTAGTGGCCGGGATGTCCACCGGTCGAGGTTGTTGAGATGTACCGGCCTCGACTGCGGCTGAAGAGCCGATCATTGCGTTCTTTGACTTTTTTACCATCGTAAGCGAACCCGACGGCAGGTTAAGCAAGGAACCTTAAGCTCGGCGAAGTTGAGATTGTAATATGTGAGAAGGACGCAATATCCGAGTTTTCTCAGTGAAAGAACCAAATGTTGACGGCAAAAAATGTCAAAAACACTAAAGATTCCCAATTACTAGGAATTATAAATATGGTCGCATAGACAAGAACATAAAATAAAACATAAGCAGTAAATAACACAAGAGATTTATAGTTGTTCGGCCTCGGTGAGGGCCTACGTCCACTTTGAAGAGTTATTGGAAATTTATTGATCACTTGGAAGATTACAAGATTGAGACTGTCTCATGATATCTTGTTACATTCAATTTTCATGATATATAGTGCCATAATCATCATATATTGAATAAATAAGGAAAAAGACAATTTTGTCCTTCTACTTCCTCAAAGAGGAGATGCCATCAATGAAGCTCTATGGAGGTTTCCAAGCTCAAGAATCCAAACCTTTTGAAGTGTGAGGCCATGGGGTATTTATAGGAAGTGGTTAGGTAGGGGTTAGGTAGGAGTAGGTAGAAATAGGGACTATCTAGAGGAAATTCGCGCCTCCAGCTGTTGACCACTGAAATTTCGCACCTGGACAGAGGTGCGAAATTTCGCACCTGCTGGGTGCGAGATTTCGCACCTGCTGGGTGCGAGATTTCGCACCTGCTGGGTGCGAGATTTCGCACCTGTATGGTGCGAAATTTCGCACCTGGTAGGTGCGGAATTTCACACCTACCAGGTACGAAATTTCGCACCTGGCATGGTGCGAAGTATGTTTTTGGTGAAGAGTGTGGTCGAGGCTCGTTGGTGCGATCTCTCTTCGGTCTTCCTCCTGTACTTCCTAAGCTTCGCCCTTGGCCCTGTCTTCACACGATGAGTTGAGTCGAGCATGTCTTGAGTACTTTTGGTAACCGGACCAAAAGGCCGGTTAACAACAGTCTGCCAGTTAACCAATTTTTGACGTTTTCCCATTCCATAAGACAGCACTTCTAAGTGTATCAATCTTTGAAATTACCCATTTAGAGAGTTTACGAAATGACATCCAATATGTTGGGATAGCGGATAAAACAGATTTAAACAACACCAACCGACCAGCCGAGGAATGGGAATTAGCCTTCCACAAGGCTAATCTCTTTTCCATCTTATGAATAAGAGGAAACCAATTAGATTTGTGGAGTTTAGTGGGTCTAAGAGGAATACCCAAATAAACAATTGGGAAATTATGAATAAAACAGTTAAGGAAAGAAGAAATAATTGGCCCAAGGTGATCAGATTTGCCAAGCATAATTATGGAACTCTTAGAGAAATTAATGGAAAGGCCAGAGATGAGCTCAAAGATATATAAAATAACTTTGAGGCAGTGAATATGATTAAGGTCAGGAGATGAGAATATGATGGTATCATCAGCAAACTGTAAATTTGAAATTGAAAGATTTGAATTTAGGAAATGAATACCATCGAATAAATTATTTGTGATTGCTCTCTTCACCATTTGATTGAACACGTTTGCGATGAGCACAAAAATAAGGGGAGATAGTGGATCTCCTTGCCGAAGCCCTCTATTAGATTTAATTAAACCTCCAATGAATCCATTAATAGAAATGGATGAGTAGATGGTTTTTAAAATACAATCAATCCCATTACACCATCGTTGAGAAACTCCTATGTGCTTAAACATCTGTAAAATGAATTCCCAATTGACAGAATCAAAGGCTTTAGAAAAATCTAATTTAAGAAGAACGCTTGGAGTAGAAGAATGGTGACAAAAAGAGATTACCTCTTGTGTAGCTGCAATATAATCGAGAATGTTACGTCCATGAATGAAAGCAGATTGTTCAAATCCAATAAGAGGAGAGATCACAAATTGAAAACGATTAGCAAGGGTTTTAGTAATGATTTTGAAGGTGGTATTGAGCAAGCTGATAGGATGAGAGGAAGAGAGAGAATTTGCTCCAGCGAATTTAGGAAGGAGGACAATATTTGCAAAATTTAATCGAGAAATAAGGCTGGGGTTATCATAGAATTCTTTACACATGTATACAATATCATGTTTCACTACAGCCCAAAAAGATTTAGAAAATGAAGGCCCAAAACCATCAGGGCTAGGGCTTTATCATCATGCATTTCGTTTAAAGAATCCCAAACCTTGCTTTCTGAAAAAGGATGATCAATGGAAATAGATGTTGGGTTCGGGTATAACAAATTCCAATCAATAACTAGAAGAGCGGAGGGTGTACAATCAAGGATTGAGCGATGAAAATTAAAAAAAAAAGATGAAGAATGTCAGCTTGATTTGTGAAAGATTGGCCTTCATGGGAGATTTCTGGAATATAAGTTGCTCTTCGTCTTCCATTTGCAATTCGATGAAAGTAAGCTGTGTTTTTATCCCTTCCTCTATCCATTTGGATTTGGCTCTTTGTTTCCAGCTTATTTCTTCTTGTTTGATGTTAATCCCTAAAAAATCCATATGCACATTGAGTAAAGGATACGGAACGGACATCATCAGGTTCGATCGTGCACAATGTTATCCGAGGCACTTAAACGGCCAAATATCAAACCCAAGACGAGTCAAGTCAACCAGTACGACCGAGGATGATGGTGCGATATGTAATGGGAAGTGCGGCCCAAAAAGGATAGAGATCGTATATCCTGTAAAGTCGCTCATTGATTTCCCGTCAAAAGACCAAGCCTGAAATGGAGCTGTAATACGAACGCTTGCAACATCTTATGTGACTTTCTCCAACCAAAGTTAAACATGAACCATGATTCAGGTGCAGAAGCCAAGGTTGGTCGTTCATATTGAGACAAAGCTGCTCAAACGCAGGAGCAAAGCAAGTCATCCATTCAGCATAGGCGTAAGCGACCTCATAGCATAGCCGTAAGGACAAATGGCGCCATATAAAGGCAGCAAAAGGACAAGCGCCCTTGAACTAAGAAGGACAGTCGCATAAGGAACAAGGAAGAGTCAGGTTCAGTCCCGCATTCCGCTCTTATGAAAGTTTCCAAGTTTCCCAAAGCATTCATTCTCACAGGGACGCCCGCACCTACGGACCCGTTCAACTACTTAAGGCGCTCACTCCACTGAGTCACTCGCGCATGGCAACCAAATATAGATCTGGAAAGCTGGCTATAGCTAGCCGATGGCATGATTGTGATTAATAGAATGAATGGTCTGTAGCATGCATAACGGATTTCAGATCATTTCCCAGGGGAAGTTCACCTATAAATACACCATGGCTGCCAACATAAAGGAGGTCCAATCTTGAAAACCACGAAGTGCTGCTAAATTCTATCCTGAACCAATGATTGAACCATGGCATCAAGAACAATCTTGTGATCATGGAAGACGAAGACATCCTCCTTCTCAACCATTCATCCGTCCTTCTTCTCCTCAAATTCCACCATTCTCTTGTATAATTCCAAGATTAAAATATATAAATGAGGGTATATTGAGTGAATATAGAGATGTATGAAAAGAGAGAATTGATGTATTTTGTAATCCTCGTTATAAGATTGAAAATCACCTTCATAGTGGATGTAGGCCTAAATAACGGTTGAACCACTATAAATCTCGTCTCTACTTTATCTTTTTCTCGCATTTTTCGTTTTCAATTGCTGATTAAACACGGTTCCATTGATTTCTTACCAAATTGGTGAAGTACAGTTTAGTACCTTGGGTGTTTAGACCATTTTTGGTGTAAACATTTTGGCACCCAACGTGGGGCGGTGTTCATAATTCCCTTTCGTAGTTCAACAATCTAAAATAAAAATATATCCAAAAACGCTTTCTCCTTTGAAACCATGGTCAAGTTGAAGAAAAGCGGCAAATCTACTAAAGTTACTACAAACAGTGAGGATGATATTGCTAACGAAGCTATGCCTCAAATCTTGAATCAAGGGGCAGGGGACACCCTAAGCCACCTATAACGCAAGATGAACTGAATGTGGCTGTAACCTGCCTGAACGAGAAAATGGATAAGACAACGAAGATGATAATGGAATGATTTGATGTCCTGACTAATGTTCAAGCCAACTTGTTACCACCAAATACTGTGGTTAATCCTAGTGAAAAAGAGGACTCGTCAGCCTCAGACCCTGGACGACCTCACAACCTAGAGGGAGAATGGGGAGAGGCCGACGTTGAGGATCCTAAGGCCAGATCTCCACACCGCAAAGAAGAACATACAGCTCGGGCTGTCGCTGGTCCCACCAACGTAACATCCCTCAAAAAGGATGTAAGGCGTCGAAGCTCAAACCATGGTCGTGCTGATGAGGACATCAATGCCGATCCCGATGAATAAGCAGGTGACGAGAGGCGCATCACAGACATGATCCAGCGAATAATGAAGGAGAAGGCGACCCAGGAAGATGAGGAGAAAGAATGGGAGTTTTTGCCCAGCAAAAATCCATTTACAGCGGAAATTCGTCAAGCAAAATTCCCAAAGAAATTCATACCCCCAACGATAGCACCTTATAGTGGAGTTGTAGATCCAACCATTTTCCTATTCAAGTATGACCAGCACATGAATGGAGCTAGGGCCACTAATGAAATCAAGTGCTTATACTTTCCCATTTGCCTAGAAGGCGTGGCCTCGCTGTGGTCTACCAGACTTTCACCTAAATGTTTGATTAATTCGCTGATTTGGCGAGGAGATTTCAAGATCAATTCCGATTACAAACCACCAAGGCAAGGGACGTGATGTCACTCGGCGAGATGGAACAAATGCCCGGAGAAACCATCAAGGCTTTCCTTACACGCTTCCATGCTGCATCAGCAGAGGTTATAGAACCAGAACCTTGGTACTTATTGGCAGCCTTGAAAAGGGCTATCGACAAGAAGTCAGAATTCAGGAAGTGGCTTAAGATGAAAAACCAAAGACTCTAAAGAAGTTCTACAAGAAAGCTGACGAATACATGAGCGTGGAAGCCGATATCCTAGATATCCCGAAGGACGCGAAGAATAGCACTATTAAGGAAGGGAAGAGCAACGAATCTTCTCAGATAATTCATAAGGATGACTCTGGGCATAAGATAGGGTTTGATGAGAGAGACAGTAAAATACATAAGAAGTCAAAATTCTTTAAGCAAACAGAATTGACTCCCTTGAATGAAACTCCAGACAAAATCTACTCTGCCACGAAGGACTCAGGCATGTTTCCTCAGGTAAAACCACGAAGAATCACAGAACATCAGACACATTCCGGAAAGTTCTGCCGGTTTCATAATCAACCTGGGCATAACACGAATAAATGTCGACACTTAGAAATTTGATTGAGTAGCTCATCCAAAAAAATCAATTGCAGCAGTAAGTTAAGAGTCCTCAAAATGCATTAGATAGTCAGAGGCAAGGTAAGGTTGCCAGTCAGGCCGGGTCGCACAAGATAACCCAAGCGCCCGAAGACTTACGACCAATCATTGACTAATGACCACTGGGCGCAATCCAATATCCAGAACGTGAAATGCGCGACCCCCATTCTCTTTACTTTACAGTTTCTATAATCTGTCTTTCCAGCTGTATTTCCATGAGATGATCTGTGATCCACCTTTATTGTGTTAATACAAACTCTACATGATGAAAGATATTCACTCATAGGTTATAACCTCATGAAAAACAAAAATGATTTGCAAACTAATGCTAAAAATTGGTCTCTAATATAGGCCAAAGTCGTGCATCACACATTAAGAGCATTGGTCAAACCAAGCAAGATAGTCTAATCCATCATCTTGCAGAATTCAAAGGGAAAGAACCATTCCAAAGCAATTCATGGAGAGCACGCCAAAATCCAGAGGTTGCACTCTTTGTTTTCCTTTTTTTTAAAAAAAAAAACTAGACTGGATAACACCAGTCCAAGGATCGGAAGGTCCCATAAACATGCTGGAAAGGCCAGCACAAGAACAGAAATCCTAGCCGAAAGGGGGTAATCAGAAATCCTAGCCGAAAGGGGGTAGAAATCCTAGCCGAAAGGGGTATCAGAAATCCTAGCCGTATGGGGGTATCCAATTTAGGTCTCTATTTGATCATAATAGCCGGGTCAAATAAGATCGAAATTGGGTTGAAAACTTGTAACCCAAGTCCTCCCATGGGGCGCGTACTCAAAACCAGTCTCCGAAGGGATCGGGTCATTGAGTTTGTGAGATATGGGAATGGGTACATAAACAAAAAAAAAGCAAATTGTACATACAGAAACGCATTCAATCGAGTTTCCGAAGGGTTTGGGACACCAAATCAATGAGGAATAGAAAAAATGTATAACAAGATACCCACGCCTTATAAGATTGCACTTTCAAAAAATAAACTTTAAAGGTTTGAATTACCAGACCATTAAAGAATGCGAAATATGCATAATAAGAACTAAACCCCTCAAAGAAAGGGCAAAATAGAAAATTTGATGTCCTAAATTCAAAGCAAACTAGCGATATTGACGATGAACGACGGAAAACGTAACCATCGCACAACCCATAAAAGCATAACAAGATGCAAACAAATAAAAATTACAATAAGTTATAGCGTATCAACACTAACGCATGATAACGAAATACAAATCTGTCACAAAGATACACGATTGTAAAGTTGGTACTGCAAAATGCAAAACAGCAGTACATCAATTGGCAATGTTTTCAGGTACACCATGGTCATCACCCAAATGAACCTATAGAAGTACCTTCATTAGCAAAGGAAGGTTCCGTTAGGAGGACTTGGGACCCCGAAACTCCATCTTTTGCAGAACTGGGGGCATGAATAGGAACAACATTTCGGACTTCTTTTCCAAGGGATTGAACTTGTTCATCAGCCAACATTCTGCTTCCTTTTTCCAAAGCATCGCGATCACTTGCCTCAAGGAGGGCCTCTTGTAGAGCACTGTTATTCTTATCTTTGGAGTAGCTAAGCACTTGCTCCCAGACAAGAGCTAATGTATGGGGGAAGTCCTTGTTCAGATAGCTCAAGCTTCCGCGGGTCATAACACTATGGGTGTAAAATCGAAATAAGGTCTTTTCAGTTTTAATTCTGGCCTGCTCAAGATCGCTGGTTAACCTCGCTTTATCTCCTTCTAAAGTTTCAAGAACCCTATTTTGGGAAGCGAGTTTACCTTCGAGCATTGCCTTATCCTGCCGACAAGAAACCACAACCTGTTGTACAGAAGTTAATTAAGATTCAGCGAACTCATGGTCAGCTTGAGCCTCATCAAGTTATTTTTTAGCAGCCTCAATCTCCTCCTGAATTTTTCTATTATCGGCCTCCAAGCTACTGATCCTACTATTCCCATCCTTAAAGAATGCAATTTCGACCGCTTGACTTTCGATCACACAGATCAATTCAGTCTTATCGCTCTCTAGAAGCTTGATATGCTCAAGACGTTGAGTATATAGTTTCTGAAATTCGAAGCAGAACCTGTTCCAAGACTCGAATCGCTCTCTGGAAGTATATTTGGCATCATCTAACTGAACTTCAAGCTGACCCACGAGAGTGGCAAGCCGGGAGGTCACATAATTTTTTACGGTGCTCAACTCTCCGATGGTACTCTGGTCATCATGTAGAGACAAGTCTAAGTCAAGGTTCATTCCATTTAAGTCCCAGTATCCGAACCTTTCCTTCAACTTAGGATTACCGGGGGCAACTCTGTAGGGAGGCCTTCAAGAATCGCTTGAATCTGATAGAGAATAGGTGCATTAGGCGTAGGGGATTTGAGCAACGATTCCATAGGGACTCAAGAACTGGGGCATAAAAGTTCAGCAGGCCTACCCTTATCTTGTTTATTATTACCATCTCTCCCCTCGGCATCCTGGTTTTTTCCTCCAGGTACTCGAGATTGGTCATGCTTCTTCTTCTTTAGCAAACTTGCCAGTGTTGCCTTAAGAGCATCTTGAGATAGAGGATCTGAGGATGGACTAAGGCAGCGAGGAAGACTGGACTATAAGACATTCTGTGGATCAACGAGAGCAAATTGTCGGGAGAAGCTATCCGATAAAGACGATCCCATTATTGGATCTAAGAGAAAAAAGAAGATCTAAGCACCTTAATCATTGAAAGGCGAGAGAGGGCCAGGTGAAGAAATACACGGAATAAATGAAAACAACAAGACTAAAACAGTTCCAGACCCTGTGGGATATCACGGTAACCCAGAAACAAGGTTTTTTTTGTGAAATTCGTACAATTAAAAGGTTTTGAAAGACAAAATGCCCAAATAATGGTCTTACCTCGAACAAGGTCTTCAGCTAAACCAAGGGGACTAAGACCTTTAAAAGCTGCTAAACCATCTTCTTCTTCTTGGTTGTCTTCAGAAGGATTTTCTCCGCCTCCCAGGTTTTCTTTAGAAATCACTACGATTCCGTGAGACTGCTCCACTCCCCGCACTTAATCCAAGGTGATCTCCAAGGAAGTTACATTCACATCTCCCTAGACAACTTTCTCTAAGGGAGGCCCATCTTTTTCGCACAAGACCACTGAAGTCTCAAGGCCTTGGTGCTTTGGACGCTCAGATACTAACTTTTTGGCAGAGGTCGCTCTTCTTTTGAAAGATGCCTCGCTGCTCCCCACCATGCTAGAACATTCCTTTTTTGAAGATTTCTTGATAGGGGATTTGCCAGGAGCTCCTTTTTTATCAGAAGTATCCGCTGTGAAGGTGCGCAAAAAGGAAAGCAAATTATATTGCCTTAAGAACCCTTCAGTGATCAAGAATTTCCTATTTCTCTCACCCTCATCAACAACTAATAATAAGCTGCATAAATATTGGTCGAAGGTTATGCTTTGATCGGGAAGCACTGCAGTATACCCAAAAGATTTTAAGAAAAAGGAAGAGGGGGAAAGATGAAATTTAAAGAATAAAAATACTTACTGCCTTCCATCCAAAAGCTGCAGAAATTATCGGGACATCGGACAAAGAAGTACTGATGGAGAAACCCTCCCACACTGTCCACTAAGTCAGTAATTATTTTCGAACCCTGGCTTTCCACAAAGAGAAACGAGGGACGCTGGTTTCTTGTCCTAAAAGCAAATAATGAGCATATATCCTTAAACGAAGGAGCCCGATGTTTTTCCCTCATAAAAAGGATATAAAGGCTTATCAGAATCACATAACCATTAGGATGCAACTGATACGGGGCAACAGCCAAGCTCCAGAGAATCATTTCTACATAAGGGTTAAAGGGAGGAACCACTCCGCTTATCAACATGCCACGAGTAACGGCAGCATATCCTTTGGGAGGGATATCCGTGAACTCTTTTTCCCCAGGCAGTTTGGCCTCTTCTTTCTTCGAAATACCGAATTTTTTGCACAGTTGATGGAACGAGCTGGGAGAAAGCTCCGTTGGGTGCCTCTCGCTAGGTACTTTAGAAAGTGCACGAGGTTGTGGGAAATCTTGCATAGCGCTTATCGAAGAGACAACATTGGGCGTAGACACAACCTGATCAGAACTTTCTACTCGATCAGACCTTTCGACCTGGTCCGACATAGATTGCTTCCTAAAATTATGGGATTGTAGAAAAAGAAGAAATCCTACTTAGAAACCCTAAAGCCACATGGTCAAAATTCATGCTTCAAAATTCGATCGAGATAAAATCAAAGAAGAAATTTACCTACAGGCTAGCGAACAGTCTCGAATCTGGGCGAATAGTCCAGCCAAATCTATCTCGAGAAAGCGGAGGCTTCGACAATGGTTTTGTGCACAAATGCAAATTAGAAAGATGAAAGAACTAGAGTAATCAAGAGTTTTAAAAGGAATCCAAGTAGTAAAGAGGATTGCTCAGAATAGCGCCGCCATTAAAAGCTTTTTTTTGGAAAAGAAGAAGATAGAAAAATAATATATAAAATACAAATGAAAGAATTGGCTAACCGAAGTAGTATCTCTGTCCGGTCGCTTGTACGAAAGGCAACCCTATATTCAGATTAATGGGCTTAGCATTCGGGCAATTGGGGAATCACTCAAAACAAGCACACATAGGTATGCGTGGAAAGCCAATTAAATGCGCACAGGTAAGAAAACAGAAAGGGAGATTAAAAGGCATCTATCTAGAATATTCTCACAACATCAGCTTGGTACTCGAATACACAAATTAGTGTCCCATCAAGCTCCAGCTGGTGTCCCGAAATTCAACTATTCGCACAGTAACCAAAAAGATACATCAAGTCGTTCACTCACAAGAGAGAGAGACAATACCAATCAGCTACAATGAAGCAATTTTAATCCTTTGCACGAACGACCCCTCGACAAGTCAGGATAAATCTACCAAACAATGTGCGATCAAATATGTCGAAGCCAGTTATTCCTTACTAAAAGAAATCACGGACTCCGAGGGGCAAGTGTTAATCACTAAAAAATTCGTACGCACATTGAGTAAAGGATACAGAACAGACATCATCAGGGTCAATCATGCGCAACGTTATCCGAGGCACTTAAATGGCCAAATATTAAACCCAAGACGAGTCAAGTCAACCAGTACTGCCGAGGATGATGGCGCGATATGTAATGGGAAGTGTGGCCCAAAAAGTATAGAGATCGTATATCCTGTAAAGTCGCTCAATGATTTCCCGTCAAAAGACCAAGCTTGAAATGGAGCTGCAATACGAGCGCTTGCAACATCTTATGTGACTATATCTCCAGCCAAAGTTAAACACGAATCGTGATTCAGGTGCGGAAGCCAAGGTCGGTCGTTCATATTGAGACAAAGCTGCTCAAACACAGGAGCAAAGCAAGTCGTCCATTCAACATAGGCGGAAGCGACCTCATAGCATAGCCGTAAGGACAAATGGCGCCATATAAAGGCAACAAAAGGACGAGCTCCCTTGAACTAAGAAGGATGGTCGCGCAAGAAATAGGGGAGAATGAGGTCCAGTCCCGCGTTCCACTCTTATGAAAGTTTCCAAGTTTCCCAAAGCATTCATTCTCACAGGGGTGCCGCCACCTATGGACCCGTTCAACTACTTAAGGCGCTCACTCCACTGAGTCACTCGCGCATGACAACCAAATACAGATCTGGATAGCTGGCTACAGCAAGCCGATGGCATGATTGTGATTAATAGAATGAACGGTCTGTAGCATGCATAAACGGATTTCAGTTCATTTCCTAGGGGAAGTTCACCTATAAATACATCATGGCTGCCAACATAAAGGGGATCCAATCTTGGAAACACGAAGTGCTTCTAAATTCTATCCTAAACCACTGATTCGGCCATGGCGTCAAGAACAATCTTGTGATCATGGAAGATGAAGACCCTCCTTCTCAACCATTCATCCATCCTTCTTCTCCTCAAATTCACCATTCTTTTGTATAATTCCAAGATTGAAATATATAAATGAGGGTATATTGAGTGAATATAGAGATGTATGAAAAGAGTGAATTGATGTATTTTGTAATCCTCGTTATAAGATTGAAAATCACCTTCACAGCGGACGTAGGCCTAAATAACGGCTGAACCACT
The DNA here is from genome assembly GCA_030737875.1 of Allium sativum. Lineage (NCBI taxonomy): Eukaryota > Viridiplantae > Streptophyta > Magnoliopsida > Asparagales > Amaryllidaceae > Allium > Allium sativum. Next base: position 10,790,362 of record CM060913.1, read on the forward strand.
ATAAATCTCGTCTATACTTTACCTTTTTCTCGCATTTTTCGTTTTCACTTGTTGATTAAACACGGTTCCATTTATTTCTTACCAAATTGGTGAAGTACAGTTTAGTTCCTTGGGTGTTTAGACCATTTTTGGTGTAAACATTTGAATAACCTGTCTAATTCAGATTCAAGTTCTTTTAAAGTGTTACTCTCTTCATCATTCAAGGGATGAGATTCCTCTAGGATGTTAAGATTCAAGATAGCATCTTGTAAGTTGGAAATGCGAGTTCGAATTGAACCCCAAACAGATTTAACCCATGGCTTAATCAATTTTCTTCAAGATCCCAGTTTTAGAATGATTTTGAGGGTAGCTGATTGAGATTGGATAGGTTGCACCCAAACTGTTTTAACAAATTCCTTAAAGGATGGTTCTAACAACCACAATCGTTCAAATCTAAAAGGCTTTTTAAAGTTAGAGAGGGAACCAAAATCTAGAATAATAAGACAATGGTCAGAAATGATTGAAGCAAGCCTAGAGACATAGGATAATGGGTGAAGCTCCTCCCAAGCAGAATTGAAGAGAAATCGATCAAGCTTAGCCAGAGAAGGAACCGATCTGTGACTTAACCAAGTGAATGAACAATTACAAATAGGAGGGTCAATAAGGCAGCAATCAAAGATAAAAGAATTAAAAGCGCCAGAGTCTGCTGATATAATCCCAGATTTTCTGTCATAAACATTTCTTATGGTATTGAAATCACCTCCTATTATCCATAGACCAAGAAAACTGTTTGTCAACTATTTACTATGATCCCAAAGGTTTATTCTCTCATAAGAATCTTGAGGTCCATAAATATCGGAAAAGAAATAGATAGAGTTTGAGGCAATATGTTTAAGGGCAACATGCAAAGCAGATTGATTAGAAAAAGTTTGATGCAGTGACCACACATATTCATTCCAAGTAGTGAAGAGACCCCCTCTAGATTCTATGGCATTAACATAAGCCCAACCAATCAAAGAGGATCCACCAATCAATCTAAAATGGTAATTTGATGGATCAAAAAGTTTAGTTTCTTGGAGAAAAAGGACATCTAATTCAATGGGGAGAAAACAAGATTAATAGCATGACATTTTGAATGGTCCCCCAAACCTCATACATTCCATGTGACTACTTTCATTGACGTCTATTAATACACTCTTGTTCTAAAGCTTGCATGGCTTTGTAATGTGAATCACGTAAACTTATGCCCATGCAACTTGAAATCCTTTTATTTAAATGTTTATTTGCAGAAGAAAAAACAACAGGGGTCAAAAAACTACCAGTGACATCAGGATTGTTGTGTCTACCACTTCAACGAACAAAGATAGGAGAGAGATATTGTGGTCAGTCTTGATCATCAGTCCATGGCTGCTGAGGAGGGGATTGCGGAGGAGGGATTGAGGCATTATTGAACGTAATAGTATGAATAGGATTTATAGAAAGATCAAGAGAGCGAGGAATAATTTGATTGAATGATGAATTTAGGTCCATATGCATTTCCTGGTTAACTTTTTTCTGGTCTGGTTGCTCCATCTCTTGATTGTCAATAATTGGAGGGTTAAAATTCATGTTCACTTCCGGATACATGGATGGTAAAGGAGGTAACATTGCTGCTTCTTCAATCATAGCATCAAATCTATCTTCAGAGCTCATTTCATGAAAATTATGAAGATATGGCACCAACTGTTCTTCTTCATTTCCAATAAAGAGTGTTTCTGGTCTTATTCCAGCATGCTCATATTTGCTTCGTTACACTTTGATAATATGGGTTTTGTTGTTGAAAGGCACAACATAAACACTTTTTGGGCCTATTCCTCCACAAAACTGAAGCTTGACCATAAATTCTCTATGATCAAAGTGACACCAATCACAATTATCCACTGCAAGAACACAACCCATCGGTTTCAAGATCTCTTTTATTGCTTCATCGTTGTTTTTCAAAAATTCAGGAAATCCTTCAACTTTAGCCCATGATTCGGTTTCCAATGCAGGTTGTGGTTCTTTCTCGTTCTCATCCCAAGCTTCTAAGTAGATGGCTGCTCTTGCTTTAGTCAATATTTTCAGTAATAAAGCATTGTTTTTTTTACTGTAATTAGGGCAACATACTAAAAAGGAATTGCTCGAGATGATCGACATCGGCCAACAAACATGTTCAAGATTAACTTCCAAAGCATAATGTAGGGTTTCAATGCTCTATTTACCAGTAAGAGATTTAGCAATAACGTATTTCGAGGAATCGGCCATTGTGAATTGTTTAGAAGACTGAAGTTATGGAGACTGAAGGGGGAGTGATGATAATTAAGTTCAGGAGAATACTTAATGTTTGAATTTGCGTGGTAATTATCATGATGGGCGGCTAAACGAAGAGATGTGTGATGTGAAATTTGTGCAGAATGAGTAGATTTCCTGGGGACCCAAAGTACTTAATCATAATTAGTCCTATTACCAGCTTTATGTGTGGAAGCCAAAGCGCTCACTTTGCTATTGGCTTTCTTCGAACAACGTGGCACTGAATGACCATAAGAGCCACATTTAAAACATATCTTCGGTTCTCTACACTCCTTTTCCATGTGTTCCTTGCATGCACACTGTAAACATCTTTTTTCTTTTTTCAAAAAGGTGACGGTTTGGAAGATGGAAATGAAAGCTGGCAAAGGTGAACTGAACTTCTTCTTAGGGGTGGTTTTGGTAGAGAAGAAGGAGGAGAAGCCGCTACCTGAGCATAAGATTTGGATGATGAATCGGAAGGATGACCAGAAAGCACAGAAAAGTGATTAGACTAGGTTAAAAAAGATGAACGAGAGTGATGAGGATGGAAAGAATTAGAAACTGGCACAATTACTGGATTAACCGACGCAGTTACTAGTCGAGAAGGTTCATGAACTGGTTGAACAACGACATGACGAGGAGCAGAGTGACCAGATGAAATATGACAAGATGAGGTTGAAGCACGATTGGAATAAGGGAGAGGACGAGGGCGAAGACTGGGACGCAAAGGAGGAGGATGAACAGAAGATGAGACATGACCCAAAAGAGCAGGTGACGAAAAAGACAGAGATGAACGAGGAAGAAGGAAAGGATTGTATTTGGATGGATATTTCAAAAGAAAGGATAGGATGATGGTAGCATAGACGTCATTAACGAAAGAAAGCAGCAGTTAAGGGGCTTAATTAACGATTTTGAATTTTTCCACGAATCCAAGTAAAAGAATTTCGTAGCAAAATTCTTAAGCTGCAAAGTCTCATTTTCCAGCCATATCATTTAAATGCTTATTTTTAATTATTTATTTATTATTAATACTTACGAATTTTATAGGGAGTTACATTCTTCCCCCCTTAAAAATGGATTTCGTCCCGAAATCCGTTTAAGGGGCCAAAAAAAAACAACTCGCATGAATCATCCATATTGTACACCCATGTTAATTTTAATTCATCCATATACATCCATGACTCGCAGTGGTTATGTACCGCAGACCCACTAAAGTGGGCTCTATCATGGCATGTATGTGTAATAAGTGATGCGATATGTATGCAAACAACCTAATTATGCATATAATTCTATATGAGTGCGTTGTGCAACGGTGTTGCATCCATTTCCTGATATCCAATCTAGCAATCATGATGCATCCATGAACGTTAATCTGAGGAAAAAATTACTCAAGAAAAGCTCTGGGTGTGTCTGTCTCATCTTATCCTCGGTCTCCCATGTGCTTTTCATAGGGTCATTTCCCCATTGTACTCGAATGAGACAAACAATTTTGTTGTGGAGTCTCTTGATTGCGTGCTCTACAATCCTTGCAATGGCACATGGAACCCTGCACTCCAACTCATTTTCTATGTCCCCAATTTCACCAAGCTCGAGCCTAATAGCAGAATCATGAAGGCATTTCCTTAAATGAGATATATGAAAAACATTATGGATTCCCGATAGAGGCTTTGGGAGATCCACTTGATAGGCCAAAGATCCTATCTTCTCGATGACATGAAAAGGCCCGATAAATCTGGGAGCCAACTTCCTAGTCTTCCCAAATCGAACAGTCTTCTTAAGAGGGGATACTTTTATGAATCCCGAGTCTCCAATAAACTCAGGTTCCCTCCTTCGCTTATCGGCATACGATTTCTGATGGTCTTGGGTTGCCTTCATCCTTTGTCTAATCAAAGATATCTTCCTCGTGGAATCACGGACGAAGTCTGGTCCAAGTATAACTTGTCGGTAGTTTTCCACCGACAAGTTGGCGATTTGCATGGCCTGCCATAAAGCGCTTCAAAAGAGGTCATACCAATGGTCGTTTGTAAATTATTATTGTATGTGAACTCCACAAGTGGTAGGTACCACTTCCAAACTCCTCCAAAGTCGATGATACAAGCTCTGAGCAAGTCCTCCAAGATTCTGTTTACTCTTTCTGTCTGTCCATCAGCCTGCAGATGATAAGCTTGCTTAGGTTAAGGGTCGTTCCTAATGCTGCTTGTAGGCTTCTGCAAAATTTAGTTGTGAACAAGGGATCTGTATCACTAACGATACTCAATGGAATATCATGTAATTTGACTATCTCTTTGACATATAATTGGACTAATGAGGCTGCAGTTTTTATCTTCTTGACAAGTATAAAACAATGTTTTAAATCTCGGATATCGGTCGAGTTTCATCTCGGGGATTTTATAAACTCGGTCTCGTATCGGGGGAGATCTCGGATGAGATGAGTCCAACTCGGGAGTTCATCTCGAATTTTCGCCTCAAGTCTAAAAGTTCATATCGGAACAATCTCGGGGTACATGATATGTTAAAAATGTTCTTTTAACAAAATGATTTTTATGAATGCTATCAAAAACATAGTAACTTAAACTTAAAATGCAAAATAACTTTATTATTCTTTATTTTGCGCAAGATTATTCATACTCCAAATCGTAATATGCTTAAAACAAGAATATTGTTAGACAAGAAACATTAAAAGGATCCAAAACATTAAAAAATTCAGCATAAATAGACCGTAAATACATAATTTCATAAGTAACATATATGTAAAAAGATGAATATGAAAATTATAAGTATTGTAAAACATATACGAATATATAATATAGTCATTTAACATGCAAAATGTAAAAAAAAAAGATTGATATGGCTAGATTTGAGTTTTTTAATTATAGTTCTAGTTCAGGCACAAATTTAAATTTTAACAAAAAAACTAAGATCTCGGATGATATTCTGGTATTTCGTCTCGATCGATATATCGTTCGATATTGCAATTTCTCGGATGATATATTCGAAAGGAGATTTAGAGTGATATTTGTCGTTACATTTCAAAAGGAGCCCAAAACAAGATCTCGGAGGAGATCTCGGGCAATATTTGCGAGATTTTAAACAGTGGTATAAAATGGGAACTTTTGGTTAAACGATCTACCACAACCCAAATGGCCTCATTTCCCTTCTGGCTTCTAGGAAGTCCATCTACAAAGTCCATGGAAATATGTTCCCACTTCAACATGGTGATCTCTAAGGGTAGTAACAGTCCTCCGGAATTACCTTGCTCCGCTTTCACTTTTTGGCAGGTTAAACATTTGGCTTTGAACTTGGCTACATCTCTTCATTCCTTCCCAATGGAGATTCCTCTTCATATCCTTGTACATTTTATCCCCACTGGGGTGTATGGTCAATTTTGACCTATGGCACTCCTCTAGAATTTCTTTCCTCAACCCTTCATCCTTAGGGATGCCAAGTCGTCCATCCCAAAGTAAGCTCCATTCTCATTGATCGAATATCTAACCGAATGGGGAAAGTACTCCATCTTTCCCACTTTTTCTTTTATGCTTCTTAATTCCTTATCAAGGTCTCGTGCGCTTTGGACCCTTTCTCTTAGGGTAGGTCTAATTATCATAGCCCCAAGAAAATCATTAGAAGTGGTTAGTGAGGATTGCAAATTAAAATTAGAGAGGAACTCTAATTGTTTCCATTTAGTTTTTGCATTCAAAGTCACATGTTTCCAACTTAAAGCAACTGCCACAACATTCCCCTTTCCCGGGGTGTACTGGATCATGAAATCAAACGAGGCGATATATTTCATTCATCTTCTTGTCTTAAGTTTAGTTCACGTTGATAAAATAAATACTTTAAGAATTCATGGTCAGTAAAGAGTTCAAATTTCTCCCCTAAAAGATAATGCCTCCACATTTTAAGGGAGAACACTACTACTGCCAACTCAAGGTCATGAACCGGGTATCTCTTTCTGGATCCTTGAGTTGTTTACTAGCATAATTAACTAGTTTCCTTTTGCATAAGGACTACTCCTAAACCGGTCCCACACGCATTGGTGTAAATGGTGAACAATTTTGAACTGTTGGGTATAAATAGGACTAGTGCGCCAGTTAATACTTACTTTAATTTCTTAAAGGCTATGTCACATTTATCACTCCAAGAAAACACCAAACTATTCCTCGATAATGAGGTTAATGGAGTAGCAATCTTTGCAAAGTCTTTAATGAATTTCCTATAATATCCAGCCAATCCAAGGAAGCTTCTTACTTTCGTAGCATTTCGAGGTATCCTCCATTCTTTGATTTCCTCGATCTTTATGAGGTCTACAGCCAAGCCTTCGCTTGACACAATATGTCCTAAAAATATTACTTCTTCCCTCTAGAAATGAAACTTTGAGAATTTTGCTTTCAATTGGTTCTTTCTTAATAACCCTACCACTTATCTCAAGTGATCTTCATGCTCTTTATGGTTTTTGAAAATATAAGGATATCATCTACGAAGACTACCACAATTTTATTTAGAATGCCCTTAAACACTTTACTCATGAGGTCAAAAAAGAAGGCGGGTGCATTTGTTAGTCCGAAGGACATAATTTCCCATTGGAACAATTCGTTTAGCGTCCTAAACGTAATTTTTTCCTTGTTGTCCTCCGCAATTCTTAACAGGTGAAATCCAGTAGCAAGGTCTAGTTGGGAAAATACTCGGGATCCTCCTAAGTGGTCAAAAAGGTCATCTATTCTTCTTGGACAATTTATTGAGTTTCCTATAGTCCACACAAAGTCTCAAAGATCCGTCTGCCTTGGTGGAAAATACAACAAGTGCACCCCTTTCTGAGGTACTTTGCCGAACGAAACCTTTTCGTAATAACTTTGAAATCTATTTATCTAACTCCTTCTTTCCTTGGCACCATATGCCTCAAGGGTAGTGCTACAGGTCTAGCGTCCTTCTCTAGATCTATACGAAAAAGATTCTCTGTAGGGTGGAAGTTTCATGACTTCCTCGAAGACATCCAAGAATTCACAAACTATAGGGACCGAAGATAGTCCTTTAGAACTAGAAGATAAGGAATATAATAAGTCTTTATCCTTGTTTCTAACATTGCAAGGAATACTTAGGCTACGTCCTCCTCGACTCCTAAGACGAATGAGTCTCTTATAGCAATCTAGGATAGCCCCATAAAACGATAGCCAGTCCATACATAGGATAAGGTCATACCCCATGAAATCCAACGAATACGCTTCGCAATGGAACTTGACATTGTCAACCTTCAATACTAGGTCTTTGCATAACAATTCAGGATACTTAGGTCCTCCTATATGGTAGGCCACCTCTATTGGACTATTCGAGATAAATATGAAAAGTTTCAACCGATTTACTAATCGTTTGGAGATAAAAGAATGGGTCGCTCCAGAATCGAACAAGGTGTATACTGAATTTCCTAAAACAGAGGTTATACCTTCAAGTGAGGGATGCCCTTGGTCTCTTGGGAGTCTTCTTTGAATTGGTGTTGCCTCTATTGCATAGTTTTGGCCACTCTTGACAACTTTGGGCTTTGGGTAGTCCTTAGACATGTGTCCTTCTTCATGGCAGTTGTAACATTTTCCCTTGAACTCCTTTTTCGCCAATGAGGTCCTACAATCCTTGGCCTTATGGCCCTTGCAGTTGCACCTCATACAAGTCTTTGCATCCTTTTTGAATTTGTTATTCTTCTTGTTCTTCCACCATTCCTTCTTCTTCTTTTTGTTGGAGCTTTCCCTTTTCTCACCTTCTTTATACTCCTTGGTGCCTTCCGCCATGCATATGATAGTTGTCACTACTAGGGTTTCAAAAGTCTCCCCAAATGTTACTTGGGCTAATATAGTTTCCTTCAACAAATAGTTCGGTATTTTAACAAATCTTAGGACTTTTTTCAAGGGGGTGTCTATCAATCCTCTTCCAAAATTACAAAATTCGGTAAATCTAGATACACACTGTTGCAGGCTCAAGCTTCCTTGCTTGAGGTGGATGAATTTCTCCAATTGGATTGCCATTTATGCCCGTGGCAAAAACTTTGCTTAAAATGGGTTTTGAATTGGTCCATGTAAAAATCCAGCCCTCGTTCCCTCATGATATTAAATTCCACCATTCAAGGGACTCATCTTTCAAGTGCCAAGCCGCTATCCCTCTTTTCACTTCATCGGGTTGGCCAGTGGCTTCAAAAATTATTTCACAGTCCATAACCCAAAATTGGGTACTAGCAAAGCCTTCCTTTCCATAAAACAAATTCCCTCCAAGATGCATGAAAGTCTTACAAAGGCGGGAAAAGTCAAAGGCTACCTCAGCGGGAGGAGCTGCAGATGCCGCGGGGGCAGGATTGGCAACAGGGACCTGTTCAATAGTACAGAGATACCAATGAAACCATTCTGTTAAGCAGCGGGGTCTTGCCGGTTTCTCTGCTTAGTTGGGTTTTCAGCCATTCTACTATCTGAAAAGAAAGGAAGAATCCCTTAGTGGATACTCCTCAGATAGTATTTAAGCTGAAAGGGAAGAAAAACGATAAAGATGCCTCGTGTATTCTATAACTGTGGAATTAACAAATTAAAGTATAATTAATTTGAAATCAAAGAACTAAGGGAAACGGGATACGCCATTGCGTTCGTCTCGGAAAAATACGCGAAATAGAGTCCGAGTTTTCGAAAAACGGAGTCCGTATGAAGAAGATATAGCCTCCGGAAGTTTCTGAATTAAGTTTAAAATTCGAACAGAATAAAACAGTTTAAAATTAAAAACTGGGCCCAATTGGCCAGGGCGGGAAAAATCCCGCCTGATGCACCCAGGTCGACTGGGCTGTCGACCTGGTCTAACCAGGTCGACAGGGCTGTCGACAGGGCTGTCGACAGGGCTGTCGACCTGGTCCAGAGCCAGGTCGAACCCAGCCCAACCTGGCTGGCCTATTCTCTGTTAGTCGATTTTCTGTAGTCTGCTTTGTCATTAGGGCTAGGTGGCAGGCTCTAATTGGTCTCTCTTTCGAATGAATGGCTACGATCAATCCAAGAAACATCGATGGTCCTAATCAGTTCATAAACTCTATAAAATGACCCTAGACTCTACCTAGGTTTCTTACACAATTCTCTAGCCTCCATTGCTCTCTTCTTCTAATAAAAAAATAAAAATGGCGTCGCTGCTCTGCTGGAATTAAAACTAGAAGATAATCAACATCAGCCTAAGCAACTCAATTCAAACTAGAGATTAGAGTTTCTGCAAAGATTCTACAACAAGTTAAAGTTCTTTCTTTAATCCAATCAAGGCAAGTACAGTTATTTTCCGCTATAAACGTTAATTATAATTTTGATATGAATCTGAGATTGTATATATATTCTCTTCTGTCAGATTTGTTTTTCTGTGACTGTTCTGTATCCCTTTTCTTCTTTTCTGTTTTTATAGCCAGGCTACCACGAGCCTGTGCCTAATCTCATAAGAGATGAGCGTATGAACGCAAATTTTGGGATAAATAATGAATGATGCGAAATTTGACAAGACTAAATTGAATATATGACTTTAGGTCTGAAGCATAAAATATATTGGACATATGCATAAATTTGACTATGAACATATAATTTATGCATGTTGTATGCATAGTTATGTTGTAATTTTAGAACTGAAATTAATGAGCATATGTTGTAAACTAGATTTGGGTCTATGCATATTCTATGATAGAAGAAAAGAGGAACTATTGTAAGATTACATATGATTTGAGACTTTGGACAAAATGCATATAAAAGTCAAGATCTGATTTTTAGAAGATATGATTTAAAGATTTATATTGTTGGGTATAGTTTGCATAATGATTCATGACTCAAAAAGAAGAAGATATGGAAACTTAGGTGTAAAGATTTACATTAATTAGGATATCTATTATTGTGATTACACCTAAATAGGGATTTTTGGATATATGGCATGCATTGAAATTAATGGTTATATTTGGTATAATTTATATGTGAATCTGCTGTAAAATGCTAGTTTAACAAAAATTGGAACATATGTTATATGGAAAATTATGTCCATATTCTGCGCTTAAGCAAACATGGAATATATGTTGTGAATCATGAAAAATTATGTAGGCATATGAATTTAGGCCTAATTTATGACTAGGCAAGGCATGTAAATGGAACCTTTAGAATTATTAGGTTTGCTAAATCTGCTAATTTGCTAAGTTGCCTAAACTGCTAGTTTTGTTATATTGCCTAGACTGCTAATTAGATTGAAATGCCAAATCTGTTAAATTTGTCTGTTGAGATGCCTAATCTGTTATATGCCAAAATCTGCTAAGTGCTAAATCGGTTAAATCTGTTAAGTCACCCAATCTGCTAAAATCTGTTATCTGCTATATCAGTTGAGTTGATGTGATCATTCTGTTGGGTGTGCGCATAAACGGTAAATAATTAATTAATTGGCCGCAAAGATGAATATGGCTAACTCGAGGTTAGAATGAGTTTGCGACGTAAATCTGCCCGGAACCGCCCGGCATATCCAGTGGCCGCAAACAATAGGTTCTAATGTGAGAAGTTAGTCATAACATGCGTAAGACACGAGGTTAGGTCTGGCTTGTGGCAGAAGTCTGCCCGGAACCGCCCGGCATATCCAGCGGCCACAAGCTACCGACCTAATGTGAGAGGTCTGTGCATTAATAATTAATTAATGCAAATCTAAGATAAGAATGACGTCTAAAACGTATTGGGGAAAATAGGGTTAAACCAAAGGGGATTAATAGATGTAGTAAAACCCGTCCATGAATCTGTAGGCCCAATACAAAGTTAGACAAATCTGAAAAATCTGTACATCTGACCCCTTAGTCTGAAAACTTGTTAACTTAATTTGTGAATTAGTAAATCTGTATTCTGTATGTCTGAACTTGTAAACAAGTTAATCTGAAATCTGTTAGTCTGGGGACACAAGGTTAGGAGGGGAATTACTTGTGTCATCTGTTGTTTGGGACCCATATTAGTCAGTAACCCTTTCTGGTATCAAAACTTTGACCCAACAGTAGGTAGGGTCCGGGCACGCTTACTGAACTAATTATAAGTGGTTCATTCTGATAATGGCGAGGGGTGTTGATGGTGCGTTCCAACCGGGTCATGTGCGTGCATGGATCCCGGTCTGCCTCTGAGGATGTAAGACGCCGTGACATCTGTAAATAGGTCTGTGCCAATTGGTTGTCACTTTAGGGAGTGATACACCCTACTGTGGGGCCGACACAGGATATTTATGTATTAGGGAGTCGATCGCTTGGGGTAGGGTTTTAGGGTGCGCTTAGTTCTGTCTGTTTCTGTTGGTACCGTCTGTTTCTGTTGGGTGGTAACACCTGTCTGTTTCTGTGTGGTACCGTCTGTTCGGGTGGTAAAGGCCCATTACTAGTGTACACCTAATTCCACATTCTGTCTCCATAGAGATAAATCTGTTTCTTCTTCTGTCTGTTTCTGATCGGGTAGTAAAGGCCCATTATTAGCATTCTGTTTCTGTTAAAGTATTCTGTACCCGTTCCTGCTTCAATTTAGACATTAGGGTGACACCTAATTCTGCTATACTAGTATTAGTGCAGAGAAGTGTAAAAATTGTTTATATCATTCTGTTTTTCGGTTATATCTGCTACACCTGTTATAGTTATCTCACATCCAGTTTTATGTTCATATCATATTATTATTATCTGTTCATATGCTGAAAGTCACTGGACTTGCCAGACTTTTTGTCTGACCCTTGTTGTTTCGCCTCCTTTCTTCCGTTCCCCCCAGGTTATCCAAGGAGGGAAATACTTTAGCTTGATCCGGATTTCTCTTTGCTTGAAGTGCTTAAAGTATGGCTCGGCTCTGTATAGCTTCCGTTCCATGGGGATTATGATTTTAAACTATGCATTTTGAAGGCTTTTGTACAAGACTGATATTTTGTACTTGAATTCTGAAATTGAAAGGATGTAACCATATTAATTTTCTGTTTCCGCTATAATAAAGTTAAAAAATTTCAAGTACTGTTTTATCTGTCTTGTGAGTTTCTGTTCTGTTTACTAAAATGCTCCACCAAAGTTAAGGCATTCCCTTTGTGAGTGACCTTAACGGAGGTGGGGTGTTACACTTGGTATCAGAGCTGAAGGTTACCAGATTTGATAAAGAATTTTTGAAAACTATTTTCAAAAAGGTTTTGAAAAGGAAGTATTTTCAAAAGTAAAGCTTATTTTGAAAAACATAGTCCCCTAAGCCATATATCTATCTTTTGATCCTCTGCTTGAATCCTTGTTTCCTTCTTTCTTGAGTCTCTGGGGCTCCCGGTTTTCTGGGGGGTAACCTCATCAAAGGGCAAAGTAGTGCCCGACTTCCATCGATAGCTGTAGTAGTTTCACCTACGGCTAGTTTTCTTTAGAGCTTTGAAGGATTTTTCCGGGCGATGGAGGCAGCTTTCGAGGGATTGGTCAACATGTTACACAAGGATAGTAAAGATGAGAATTATGAGGTTTGGCTAAGGAGCACAACCCAAAAGGTGAGAAACTCATATAGACTTAGTTCACAATGGAGGAAAAAGGGAAACACAAAAGAAGGAAGGAAAGATTGAAGATAAGGAGGAGGAAAGTGTTTTACTTATGGAAGCTCGACTCATCTGAATAAGGATTACCGAAAGAGGAAGGGGAGGGTGCTTGCTTCAACTGTGGGGAGATGGGACACTTCACTAGGGACTGCCCGAAGAGACGAGGACAAGGAGGGCAGGCGAACACTCTTGAAGCTAGTGGCTAGGATAGGAATAGGGAAAAATTTCTATAGTAGGTTTAATTTCTTTATCTGATTATGGAGTTAAGACTTTTTCTGATTCTGGTATTTTGGTTTTGTAATCGGTACTCTGCACTTTAATACTAGTATTATTTCTGAATTCCGCTATAGACTCAGACACATAAGGGTTATGGATCATCTGTTTGAGATTGGGGTTTGAGGGATATCTGTGTTAGGAGTCAAGTATGGCGCATACATTCTGAGTTTTCGTGGGGTATGATTTTATCAGGCTTAGCTTCCTAAGAATCATTAGGGAACCTGATCTGTACCAGTAGTCTGTAAATATCTAAATACTTTTTATAGGATTTCCAGTTTTGACATTGTCTAAAGAAGGTAATCCTCTGGGTGTCAATTTGATGTTGGTTTCGGTCTTTGGGGCCGATACTTAGGACCCATGTCTAATGGGAACCAAATTTTCGTTCTATCTGTACTCGCTTCCATCATTCGACTGTATCCTATCGATCGAATCTTCGAACTTTAGGTAGAAACTAATGGGTGTAAACATGTGTTTGAGACATGTTATGTTTGATGGTTGCAAGTGGATGCAAGTGGTTGCTAGTGGTTGCCCGTGGATGCATATACACACACTAGGCACTAGATCGGCTCGAAAACACTCTCATACTGCATATGGATGGGTGAGCATTTTTCAATTCTTGTGGATGCAAATTGGTTGATTCAGCACTTGGATGTTGCATTTGAGTGAATGGTTGTGCACTCATATAGAAATAATATATATCATCAGAATTCTATTGCATACATGTTGGACTCATGGCACTGACATAATTCGCATTAAGGAGGTCAACTGAATCAGTAGACCGCCTGATCTTTGCATTAGATAAGGAACATATACACACACTTTTGCATATGTTCATACAACATTAGAAGTTTTCTAAGGACAATGGATGCTTGTGGATGATGGTTGAGTAGATGGGTGATTGGATGGTAGGACACATTCTTCTTAACTTGAAGATTTCGGGGACGAAATCCTTTTAAGTGGGGGAGAATGTAACACCTCGTGTATTCTATAACTGTGGAATTAACAAATTAAAGTATAATTAATTTGAAATCAAAGAACTAAGGGAAACGGGATACGCCATTGCGTTCGTCTCGGAAAAATACGCGAAATAGAGTCCGAGTTTTCGAAAAACGGAGTCCGTATGAAGAAGATATAGCCTCCGGAAGTTTCTGAATTAAGTTTAAAATTCGAACAGAATAAAACAGTTTAAAATTAAAAACTGGGCCCAATTGGCCAGAGCGGGAAAAATCCCGCCTGATGCACCCAGGTCGACTGGGCTGTCGACCTGGTCTAACCAGGTCGACAGGGCTGTCGACCTGGTCCAGAGCCAGGTCGAACCCAGCCCAACCTGGCTGGCCTATTCTCTGTTAGTCGATTTTCTGTAGTCTGCTTTGTCATTAGGGCTAGGTGGCAGGCTCTAATTGGTCTCTCTTTCGAATGAATGGCTACGATCAATCCAAGCAACATCGATGGTCCTAATCAGTTCATAAACTCTATAAAATGTCCCTAGACTCTACCTAGGTTTCTTACACAATTCTCTAGCCTCCATTGCTCTCTTCTTCTAATAAAAAAATAAAAATGGCGTCGCTGCTCTGCTGGAATTAAAACTAGAAGATAATCAACATCAGCCTAAGCAACTCAATTCAAACTAGAGATTAGAGTTTCTGCAAAGATTCTACAACAAGTTAAAGTTCTTTCTTTAATCCAATCAAGGCAAGTACAGTTATTTTCCGCTATAAACGTTAATTATAATTTTGATATGAATCTGAGATTGTATATATATTCTCTTCTGTCAGATTTGTTTTTCTGTGACTGTTCTGTATCCCTTTTCTTCTTTTCTGTTTTTATAGCCAGGCTACCACGAGCCTGTGCCTAATCTCATAAGAGATGAGCGTATGAACGCAAATTTTGGGATAAATAATGAATGATGCGAAATTTGACAAGACTAAATTGAATGTATGACTTTAGGTCTGAAGCATAAAATATATTGGACATATGCATAAATTTGACTATGAACATATAATTTATGCATGTTGTATGCATAGTTATGTTGTAATTTTAGAACTGAAATTAATGAGCATATGTTGTAAACTAGATTTGGGTCTATGCATATTCTATGATAGAAGAAAAGAGGAACTATTGTAAGATTACATATGATTTGAGACTTTGGACAAAATGCATATAAAAGTCAAGATCTGATTTTTAGAAGATATGATTTAAAGATTTATATTGTTGGGTATAGTTTGCATAATGATTCATGACTCAAAAAGAAGAAGATATGGAAACTTAGGTGTAAAGATTTACATTAATTAGGATATCTATTATTGTGATTACACCTAAATAGGGATTTTTGGATATATGGCATGCATTGAAATTAATGGTTATATTTGGTATAATTTATATGTGAATCTGCTGTAAAATGCTAGTTTAACAAAAATTGGAACATATGTTATATGGCAAATTATGTCCATATTCTGCGCTTAAGCAAACATGGAATATATGTTGTGAATCATGAAAAATTATGTAGGCATATGAATTTAGGCCTAATTTATGACTAGGCAAGGCATGTAAATGGAACCTTTAGAATTATTAGGTTTGCTAAATCTGCTAATTTGCTAAGTTGCCTAAACTGCTAGTTTTGTTATATTGCCTAGACTGCTAATTAGATTGAAATGCCAAATCTGTTAAATTTGTCTGTTGAGATGCCTAATCTGTTATATGCCAAAATCTGCTAAGTGCTAAATCGGTTAAATCTGTTAAGTCACCCAATCTGCTAAAATCTGTTATCTGCTATATCAGTTGAGTTGATGTGATCATTCTGTTGGGTGTGCGCATAAACGGTAAATAATTAATTAATTGGCCGCAAAGATGAATATGGCTAACTCGAGGTTAGAATGAGTTTGCGACGTAAATCTGCCCGGAACCGCCCGGCATATCCAGTGGCCGCAAACAATAGGTTCTAATGTGAGAAGTTAGTCATAACATGCGTAAGACACGAGGTTAGGTCTGGCTTGTGGCAGAAGTATGCCCGGAACCGCCCGGCATATCCAGCGGCCACAAGCTACCGACCTAATGTGAGAGGTCTGTGCATTAATAATTAATTAATGCAAATCTAAGATAAGAATGACGTCTAAAACGTATTGGGGAAAATAGGGTTAAACCAAAGGGGATTAATAGATGTAGTAAAACCCGTCCATGAATCTGTAGGCCCAATACAAAGTTAGACAAATCTGAAAAATCTGTACATCTGACCCCTTAGTCTGAAAACTTGTTAACTTAATTTGTGAATTAGTAAATCTGTATTCTGTATGTCTGAACTTGTAAACAAGTTAATCTGAAATCTGTTAGTCTGGGGACACAAGGTTAGGAGGGGAATTACTTGTGTCATCTGTTGTTTGGGACCCATATTAGTCAGTAACCCTTTCTGGTATCAAAACTTTGACCCAACAGTAGGTAGGGTCCGGGCACGCTTACTGAACTAATTATAAGTGGTTCATTCTGATAATGGCGAGGGGTGTTGATGGTGCGTTCCAACCGGGTCATGTGCGTGCATGGATCCCGGTCTGCCTCTGAGGATGTAAGACGCCGTGACATCTGTAAATAGGTCTGTGCCAATTGGTTGTCACTTTAGGGAGTGATACACCCTACTGTGGGGCCGAAACATGATATTTATGTATTAGGGAGCCGATTGCTTGGGGTAGGGTTTTAGGGTACGCTTAGTTCTGTCTGTTTCTGTTGGTACCGTCTGTTTCTGTTGGGTGGTAACACCTGTCTGTTTCTGTGTGGTACCGTCTGTTCGGGTGGTAAAGGCCCATTACTAGTGTACACCTAATTCCACATTCTGTCTCCATAGAGATAAATCTGTTTCTTCTTCTGTCTGTTTCTGATCGGGTAGTAAAGGCCCATTATTAGCATTCTGTTTCTGTTAAAGTATTATGTACCCGTTCCTGCTTCAATTTAGACATTAGGGTGACACCTAATTCTGCTATACTAGTATTAGTGCAGAGAAGTGTAAAAATTGTTTATATCATTCTGTTTTTCGGTTATATCTGCTACACCTGTTATAGTTATCTCACATCCAGTTTTATGTTCATATCATATTATTATTATCTGTTCATATGCTGAAAGTCACTGGACTTGCCAGACTTTTTGTCTGACCCTTGTTGTTTCGCCTCCTTTCTTCCGTTTCCCCCCCGGGTTATCCAAGGAGGGAAATACTTTAGCTTGATCCGGATTTCTCTTTGCTTGAAGTGCTTAAAGTATGGCTCGGCTCTGTATAGCTTCCGTTCCATGGGGATTATGATTTTAAACTATGCATTTTGAAGGCTTTTGTACAAGACTGATATTTTGTACTTGAATTCTGAAATTGAAAGGATGTAACCATATTAATTTTCTGTTTCCGCTATAATAAAGTTAAAAATTTTCAAGTACTGTTTTATCTGTCTTGTGAGTTTCTGTTCTGTTTACTAAAATGCTCCACCAAAGTTAAGGCATTCCCATTGTGAGTGACCTTAACGGAGGTGGGGTGTTACATTATATATATAGTTTGAAAATTCTTTTTCAATATACAATACGCCTCCCATACGTATAATTCCCTTATAATCGGGTAATCTATGCTCTGATACCAAATGTAAGGAACGGGCCTAAATTTCGACTTAGAAAAGGCCCATTGAAACCGAGAGTCATTCTAAATGGGTTGTTGGCTCCTGTAGGAATTACATTTGCACAGAATAAATATACATAGAGGAAATCTCACACAACGGAAAGAGAAAATATAATACTGAAATAAGATGTATCATTTACTTAAAAATCGCAGAAATACAACAGTCATAGTTACATCTGTTCAATGGGTATATCAACTAGTTCAATCTCACAAGTTTCCAAAAGAAGTAAAGCAATAACTACTAATAATAGCATAACAACTTCGTCTTCTTCATCAGCTTCAATCATGACTTCGTCCATAGTTTTTACCCTGTATACTGACCTGTTGGATATGTTAAGAAGAGGGGTCAGAACAAAAAGTTCTTGTGACTGAAATATAGTGTTACTTAATGTCCATACCCTATATTTTTAGCAGGTTACATATGTCAAGGTATGTCTATGCAGCACATAACAAACATCAAGTATCTAACCAATGGGGTGGATATCCAAGTCAATCGCCCATTAGTGTTTTTAGGGTAAAGACCCAACAAGTTGGAAATTCTCGGTCACTTATGGCCCTATTAAAGGTGAATTTTTATGATCTATTATGACCCTGAGGCTGATCCCCAGTAGTATTGCGAACATCACTACTTAACTGATATTATGGTAGGACACCTATGACGCTTAAGACTTCCCTTAGACAGTTGGTGAGCATGCAATGGCCATATATTTTTCAATAACCAATATGTCCCTAGTTAAGCCCTTGCAAGCTTCTAGAGAAAGTGGACATCCACGTGAACTACCCTACGCCATAATCGTTTATGCCTAACCACTTTTAGAGAAAGAGGACCCAAAGACACACATCAAATCTAATAAGGGTGGGTCCCATGACTTTGGCTCCTCCCCAAGGAATAAACCTTCAGAAAGGCCGTAGTCCTAACTACTTAAGACCCAATCTAGGTAAAAGGAGAGTCAGCCACTTAATACCTTCTCAAAGTGTAGTATACTTGCCTATTTTCACACGCAATAGACTTATATATATAGTTATATATACACACATTAGACCTCTCACATTAAACCGTACACCTGTAGATGCTGGATATGCCGGTTGGTTCCAGGCAGGCTTCTACTACAAGTTGGTTTAACCTCGTGTCTAGTGTACTAAGTTTTTGAATGGCCCATGGCACCTAGACATCTCACATTAGTTGGGCCTACTTGTGGTTGCTGGATTTGTTGGTTGACTCCGGGCAGACTTCTACCACAAACGGCAAATAACCTCGTGTTTATGTGTCATTATTAAATATATATATAAACCCATTCTATATACACACACACAAGAAATTAACATGTATTTATATATGGGGACATTTCAAATTCGAATTCTAACCTAATCACATTTAGTATGCTACTACAACTTTAATCATGTTTATATAAGTATAATTATTATGTCGCCTAAATAACATAAATATTCGTATGAACGAGAAAACGTTCTAACGAGGTGGCAATTTGTCAATTTATCCAAATTAAGGTATACAAGTTAAAATTTCCATATATCTACCGCTACAATTTAGGAATGATGACATAATAACAAATTAACAAATAACAGTGAATGGAAAATATACCTACATACAAATTTCAACTTGCATCCTAGGCTTGTTGGAATGATTTCAGTACTGGATTAAAAATAGAGTATTACATACACTTATACATGTATGTTTAAAATTTCCACTTTATATAATTCACTCCTTTTTGGTGTTATACACATAAAAACGTTTACATTTGACATATTTCAAATATGAATACGTTCAGATTCAAAATAGAATCCAATCCCAATCAAATAATGAAATACCCAAATTTATACCCTTTTAGGTTACAATAAAATGTTAATAACAGTGAATTACACAAAATAGAAATAATAGTAGCAACACCCCTTTTCATCTTTAGCCTAATATTAAAATCAACAATCCACAAAAACTCAAATAATCATGACAATTCATATGCAAATACAAAATAGAGGATTTGGGTGGTTTTGGTGTTTATATTATCGATTTCCAAATCCCCCTAGGCATTTCTTTCAACATGAAAATCTAATAAAAATATGAATATGCCTAAGTAAACGATATTCCACTCACAGATTTAGGCAGAACAAAGAGAAATCTGTAGTAGATCTAGATATATGCTTTAATCTTTATGGTCAAACGTGCTCCAATAATCCTCCTAATATTTATATACAAGAAACATGTATTAGACTTTTATATACATATATTTATACCAAATTCCAGAGTACTAAACCTATATGAATTAGAATAGAGATAGGTTAAAAATAGGATTGGAGGAATAGAAGAAATGCTTAGCCTTTTTCTTTTATTTTCTCTGGAATTTAGTAACGGCAAAGAGGCAGCATGGAGGCAGGGATAGAGAATGGTTAGGGTTCATAGTGTGATATGAGGGGCTATATATAGTTGCCCATGTGAGCATAGACCATTGGATTTGTTTGATTTAATCTAGGCCTTTTGTTCATATATATCCCTCTGGAATAAAAAAAACCCTAACCACATAGATTTATTTGGGTGTCCAGCCACCAAGCAATCGACCTGAGCGATCCTATTAAGGGGGGTCGACTCCTTGGGGGCTGGAATGCCCAATAAAGGAGCGTTACTGAGGTGTTAAATTTAATTAATATGTTCCTTAATATCCTAATCTTATTCCTTATATACAATATACTTTGTCCCCATGATATTATCTTTAATTCCAAATTCAAATTCTCCCCCTTTATTTCGAATTTATATTGGACATACAAACACACACATATATATATATATATATTATCTATTTAATTATATATATATATTCTGCGTTTACTGCCCAAATTCATTAGTTCAAAACTTCTTTATACATTGACAATTTTCAGCATATTATATATGAAAACGATTCAAAATTTTGCCACGAATCCAAATAAAAGAATTTCGTAGCCAAATTCCTGATGATGCAAAATCTCATTTTCCAGCCATATCATTTAATTGCTTATATTTATTTATTTAATATTAATGTATATGAATTTTACGGGTGTTACATATTCACACGTACATCCTAAGTTATTTAATGCCTCACTATTGAATGGTAGATAGGGTGGTTTCTCCTGATCGCTTAAGACCCTAGAAGGACCGGTTGGTCACTTATTATTCCTTGATGATTTATTTAATGTTAACATAAACTAGAGGGCACAAGTTACAGTGCCCTACTAGTTAAGGCTTCTGTTATTCACGCATACACATACCCTATGTAAGGTAGAGAGTGTTTCGCATTACCATTTACTTGACCTTATTCGATAATCTCTTTATTCGCTTACTACTTCCCGTAGGATATGTAATCATACCTGACATTTTAAAGTTTTCAGGTTTGGGAAGGCCTCGCACACACTATTTAAGACCCCTAAATTGAATGACCTACTCCTAGGTGGACTCCTCGAGCAAAGCCACTTAAGAACCCAAAGAAGTGGACTATACGCGAAGATTATTAAATTTGTACACCATTTAGCCTTTAATGCTTTTCCATATTGGAATGAAGCGAGCCACATTATTGCGTTATTCCCATTTAGTTTCTCTTCACGAAAATACCGTACCCATATACTTAATTATCGTCATGGGTTCCTATGGTTAATAATATTTCACATCATTAATCTACTAAGTCCAATCCTAACTTTTAATTATAAGTTCTATATTAACTTACATAATAAGGAAAGTCTTGTCCTCCTTATCCTAGGATAGTTATTTGATTTTTTTCCCTTAATTGGACTTAGTAATTTAAACAACCATCAATACCCCTTAATCCCCTTTTTTGTTTCATTTATTTGTGTTCATATGTTTATTGCCCTTTACGACCACGACGATCATATTTTTCCTAAGGCAACAATTAATCTTTAAATTTTCCTCTATCACCTTTGATTACAATTAATGTCAGTTATGAGCCTAACGGCAATAATTTTCCTAAGACATTAATTATCAATGGATATCTTATCTTATCAGTCCCGAAATATCTATTTGTTGTACCCCAACAAGCATTACTAATTATTTATTTATTTTCTGTTATATATATATATATATATTTGTGCACCAGACCTCTTACATTAAGCCGACCACTTGTGGATTCTGGATATGCTGGTCGGTTCTGGATAGGCTTCTACCACAAGTTGAGCTTAACCTTGTGCCTAAATGCGATTTTAAATTAAATTCACTAATTGGGGGCATACAACATTTATCATAATAAATCTTAGGAATTATAACCATTAGACTTAATTCCCTTATTAAGTTTTATTTTCCCCAAATCAACATGGGTTACAGTAGTTATCTATTGTTACTACCAAAATTAACACCGAAACAGGCTGATGGTGATCGGACCGTCACACACATAAAAGAATAAGCCATAAGCAAAGACCGGGCACGAGAGGAAATCGAGAGCATAAGAAAGTATTCATAATTGAAAGCAACAAGCACCATCATTAAAGAAAAACCTTAGATCCGATATGTAGAATGAATATCGATAGGGTAGTTCCGGCATGAAGGGTAATCGACAAGAAGTCATCCAAAAACGGAAGATGATGAAAAAAGACCCAGAGTTCTACAACCCGAGATCCGAAAGGACAAAAGGTATATCGACATTAACTTGCCTAATGCCGATACATTAAGAGACGGAAGCATCATGAGCACAGAGTTCGAAACATAAGGAAATTGTCTGAAAGCCAACTGTCGAGACCTCAATTAAACGATCACTGAGAGGTCACTTTAACAAACAACTAATAAAGAACCTCTCCAGAAGGCCAAGCGCACTTCAAGGATATACCGAAAGGCAAGTCAGAGCCTCGAAGAGCGACATGCTATCCGCACTAATCTGCTTAGTATTGATACCGATAGGGGCGGCGGATCTGTAACCATACACTTGAAGCATGAAGACAAGTTTCATGAAGAATTAATGAACACCGGAAGCCAAAGATATCCATACCAATAGGTTTTGTATTGATACAAGAAAGGGAGAGACAATGTTAAAAAGAAGTTCCATAGACCGAGACCATCCTTCCGAGAACAGAAGACCATCCTTCCGAGAGTTGAAACAGGCACCCTAAAAGCAATAAGCAAAGCCAAAAGAGCATCCGAGAGCCAAAGAAACTGGAACCGAAGGGAAAAGCAGCCAAAAGTATAGCAGATTCTGGCCTAATGACAACATGGGTCCCGATTTGTCTATAAATAAGACCCTAAGGATCTTATTTTCGGGACCGATTTCTCATTTCTCGTTTTTGTACTCTTTTATTCTAGAGAAACCCTAATTTCCAAATCAATTTGGAGATTTCTATTGTTATCACTTATGTACACATAATCAAAGATCAATAAAGAGCGGATCAACACTTAGCATATTTCTTATGAGATTTTTATGAGTTTTCTTAGTTATTTCCTACATATCACACTATATGCTTTCTACACAGTCATGATTTCATACCAAAGTCTAAACCCTTCCGCGATGTTGTAGCAAAACCTCTTCTACAAGCCATTTAGCCTTCTACCAAGGGTTGTGCTTAGGGAACCCTTGTGCCAAGATAACTACTGGGTCTTAAGTCGCTTAAGCATGATGCTCACCCCTTGTAGGGAGGAGTAACTAATCTTTTGGGCTTTACACCTTGATATCTAGGAAATGGTAAGCTAACTCAAGCTCATGGAAACTAAATAACTCCGTTTTCCTCCTAGGTCCACTTCTATAGACCTATCTCCAGTGTTGAGGAAAAATATCATTAACATTTGGCGCTAGAAGGAGGGCTCGAACCTTTGGCCTTGTGGTTAACCTTACCTCATATCTAACTATGATGTTCCGTCCTAGATTAAACTAAGCTTTGAAGAAGCAAGAATATAAGAAAAATGTCCCAACAAGAGTCTTTGGATATCAAGTGGATATGTCAGATACTACTGACCCAAGAGTGATGGAAGAACAAAGGTTAAGAATGGAAGACTTACGAATAATCAAATGGAAAAAGGAAATAGAGCAATATGATTCTAACTATTGGAGTGATAACCCTTATTATGTAGAAAAAACATCAGCCTTTCCCCTATGTGATTCCATGTCAAAAGAGCATAACCCCTTCTCTTATATAAGGAAAATTATCCATAATCAAACCAAAGGAATGGTACTCAAATGGGAAATAATGAAGGATTTTAACCACTTTGCTTCCAAATGGGCTAAAAGGATAGTGCTTCAGTCTCAAAACACCTTGGAAAGAAGAATCACGGATACAGATGGAGCGGTGAAATTCAATAACAAAAAGGCTAGGTTTCAACGATAATAAAAGGATTTTATACCTAGATCACACAAAGGATGCAGCCTTGCCACTTCGATGTACAACATTTATTTCCTGACCAGACATGAACTCAACTATTGGCCGTCCACAAAGAAGAAACCCAAATCGAAAGGAAATTGGAAGGGCCTTACTGTCACTATCACATGATAAATGAACATGAAACAAATTGTTGCAAAGCTCTCGAAGGGATGGTCATCAAGTTCCTCAGTCAAGGACAATTACAAGACTTTGTAAAAGGATCAGACTAAGTTCAATGAGAATCCTTAGGAAAAGGATCGTTTGCATAACTTATGGTATGAAAACCCTCTCTAAAGCTTGAAGTAACCCACTGAGGGTCAAGTTGCAAATGGATAAAAACCCTTTTCACCGCCGAGTTGGCCATAGAAAGGCACCCCCCAGAAGGGGTGATGTGTAAGCCTTTCTCCGCGCCTAAGACAGAAAGGGCTAGCTTAAAGCATCAAAAGTGTAAGCCTCAGATCCACGCCAGAAATGGTCAGGATGGAGCGTCTATTTAGAATGCAACTGCCTCTGCTCGTAGAAGAGTATGCCCAGCCTCTACTATGAACTAAGCACGTCCTACCCCTGCTCATAGAAGAGCATGTCCTACCTCTGCTTATGTTCTGCATTACCCACAGAAGGAAATACAAACCTTATCATCACCTACAATGGTTGGGATAAGAGACCCCTCGGGGTGTGGAGTGTAAGCCTCAATCATCGCCTACGATGGCCAGGTAGAGCATCGAAAGAGTAAGCCTTATCTTGTGTCTATGATGTCCCGGTTTACACATCTAAGACCATATCATCGCTACAATAGTCAGGATAAGGCGTCTCCTGGAGGGAGGTCAGGTAAGACCTTGGGCCCTGCTTGTGGATAAGCTAGCCAAGCGCTCCGGACGTACAGGCCCAGAGAGTAGCCAACAAAGCATGTACATCCTATGCTTTGACAATAAAGAGCCCAGAGAGTGGCTCAATAAGCACGTACATCCTCTGCTTCATAAATCAAACCCAAAAAGGGTAATGAAACTAATGACTAGAAGTAAGTTTCTGGTCTTCTATTTCTAAACACCCGAATCTGGGTTGATTCGGACTTTCACTAGTTACCAGAAAAAGGTTTCTGGTCTCCCATCCTAAATACCCGATCTGGGTTTGTTCGGGATTTCTATTATTACCCGAAAAGTTTTCTGGTCTCTCCTTCTAAATACCAAATCTGGGTTTGTTCAAGATTTCTATTATTACCAGAAAAGGGTTTCTAGTCTCTCCCTCTAAAGACTGATTCTGGTTCGGTTCGGGACTTCGACTACGCCAAAAAGGGATTCTGGTCTTCTATATAATCTGAATCTGGGTTAGGGTTAAGATTCCTAAACGTTAGAAGCAAATTTCTAGTCTCATACCCTTAATGCCAGAACATAAGATGGTTCAAGGTTTCTGTCATAATCAAAGTGAATTTATAGAATGCTATCTTTAATACCCTAATTCAAGTTCTTAACCACAAAGTTAGGGTTCAACTTCCAATACCCAGGATGATGGCATGGTCCTACTACTTAAAAGCCTTCAAATGAAGATAATGGTCTTCCATCTTCTCAGGGAGATTTCTTTAACTCGTATATACATCTAGTCGTTATTCACTATGTCAAATGTATACATAATGCAAATAACCACACTATACTATAACATAAGCTCAAGGGAGAGCTCAAATAAATACCTTCGGTTTTCCCAATAAAACCTTGTGACAAAGTTATGGTTTTCTTAAAACATCCCACAGAGGGAAGTCTCTTCAGAATACCCATCATGTTGGTAGACTTGTACTAATATAGATAACATAAAAAGGCCTATTATACTATCATGCATTCGTTATCATGATGTGATTAACTTTAAAAGAGCAAGAAATGTGTCACGTATATCTTACAAGCTTACACCTAATAGAGTGTGTTAAATTTGTGCAGAGTGATGTAGTAAGACTTTGAAGAAAGAGCATTCATAGCCGATGAAAATCATCACATGTCAGGTGATATCCATATAATCCACAAACTTGTTTACAGAATTGTTTTACAAGTTATCACGTATACATGACTACCACATTGAGTATTTTACATTCAAGACACATGTGTCCTACCTTACATTCGATAAACAAAATAAGCTTCCTAATAATTAGGCCCCCTTTTCAATCAGAGTCAGGATGCTTTAGGAAATACTCCAATGATGCATAGCCTCGTCAATCAGACAAAGTACTTTGCCTAATTCCTCATTCGAACTGGTAGAAAGATTAACCTATAGTCGCCTTTTCAACCCAAGAATGACCTCATCCTTCTCTTTAAGTTGACCTGTCAAAAAGGATATTTGTTCATCCTGATTTTTTAATTGTCACCTTCTGAAGATAATACATTTCTTTCCATTTTGAGGAAAAAATGTCTTTAGAGAGGCCTCATGGTATTGTGACAGCCAGCGGAGTTTCTCCAACCTGAAGGAAATATGAAGCTTACCATCTAGAGACAATAACACACTGGAAGAATATAGGGAAATAATAGTCATACCTAAGAAGATTTAACTTTAGGAAGAACAATGGGCACTACCTCCTTTCGTTGTAAGTTTGCAGAACTATCATCCTTAGAAATAATTTCAGCCAAACCCGAGTCAAGGGGAACATCTAGAGAATCTGAATCTATCTCTGTGGAAGCAGAGACGTCCCCAGCAGCAGGAGGAGTAATGCCTTCTCTATTTATAACCTTAGGAAGCTCTTTGCCCTAGGGGTTAGGATTCGTATCATCATCCCATTTGTAATCCAATTCAGTTGACTTAGTTTCCACCGTATCTGAGTTAAAGTCATCCAGAAGGTCCTCAATACATAAGAAATTTTTGGGTTTGGACTTGCCTTTCGGTTGGACTTTAATATTTCGTCTATCCAATTTAATTCTCCCCGTGACCCTATCTCGGACAAAAGGATGTATAGAGGGAAAGTCTATCTCAGGAAACCTTTTGTAGTTATCGGAAAATGTTAGGAAAAGGCATCCTCATAGTATTCCAATACCATTCTTGGAAAATGATCTTTTAGGATATCAGAAATTCTGTTCTTGGTCTCATAAATGATATGCTGGTAATAAAGAGCTTGTGGTAAACTCGGGAAAGTTGAGCACTTTCTCCACCAACCTTTTATTATGACTAGCTACCATCCTTGTCTTCTCATCCTCAACCTCATGCTTAAACAATTGAAGCGCCAACACTTGATCATCTAAAGGAACTTAGATTTCCTTTCTTTCTCTAACTCCGACCTAACCCTTTCAAGGGACAGCTTCAGCACTACACATTCTTTCGTGTGGTCCTCTGTCAAAGACTCAATGTTGTGAGATAGGGATTCCTTCCCTTCCTTAAGAGATACAACTTCCAAGGAAAGAGGGATAAGCTTTTCCAGAAGAGAAAACCACCTTTTGGAAATCTAAAAAGAAAATAAGGGTCAGAATTCATGTAAAGGAAAAAGTAGAGAACAACAAGATCATATTAGTAGTTGTTGCACAATAAATGAATATGGGATGCCCCTTAACGACGGAAGAGTAGATAGAATAGAAAAGTTGGTCACTTTGTTAGAAAGAAGGGAAGACCATACAATCTCATCAAAGCTCATAATTTTGGAAGGAGGTTTAGAGGAACTAGCATGTCTAGAAGGAGGACTCGTCATTAACTCTTGCTCCACCAAATTTAAAGATCCAGGGGTGTCTGGAATGCAAATACGATGAAGAAAATCACTACTCAAAGTTACAGTTTTAAAAGGAGTGTTGTTCGTGGTCGCCCCGATAGAGGAAATATCATAAACAGGGGTGTGAAACTCGTCTAAGTTAATAAAACTAGTTTCTTGGAAAGCATAAGGGGTTGAAAATCGTCTTTGTGCCTCTTAGAAATTGGCTCCTCGTCAATAGAAACAAACCTATTCTTAGCTGCAATATCAGACTGAGACAGGGCCTATAAAGCAAATTCCCCATCAAGAGCTTGGGAAGCTAGATAAAACAACCATAAATTAGTTCATACTTAATACAAGTAAGATTTTGGAAATTACTTTCAAAAATAGTAATTGCCTAAAGAACAAAGGTACAAAGGGGACAGGTTGGTGCATACATCAGAACCCGGAGAAATAAATATAGACCTAGGAAAGTGCAAAGGAGGCCTTTCAAGGATCCTCTATCTAAAAGGAAGAAACTGATACTTTTGGACATTGCTTAAAGTCAATAGGCGGGATCACCTTCCCAACTTCTCGAAAATCTTAAATATTTTGGTGACAATTCGAATTTCCTCACTACTTAAGTCTTTTCTCATAGGCACAGCGGTTGAGGTAAGACTAAAGATTATGGCAAGACTTAAGATGGAAGATAACAAAAATTAAGGAGGAAAACTTACCTAAAGTACCAAAAGTTCCCGCAATGCCCGAGGGGCATCTAATAAAAAAGAATTGTGTATCCTAATCTTTAATCTGGGTAAGAATGTCACTAGTCAGTTTTTAGAGAGGTTGGCCTGATAAACTGGCATATTGGCCCTTTCGATTGTAGATAGTTGTAACAAAAAATATAGGAGGAAAGGACTTAGGGAAGGTTGTCCTAACTCCAAAGCTAGAAGTTCAAGCCACAAAAGACGAGTATACATATCTGGAGTTAGTTGGATAGGAGCTAGCTTCAAATATTGTAGGAATTTTGCAATGAAGTCTGGAAATGGGAAAAAGCCACCATGCCAAATATGAATGGAAGAATAAGCAAAGAACCCATCTAGAGGATTTTTGAATAGTATCTCTCCTAGAAGAAGGAATAGTATCAATTTACGTCATCCCAAAGCTTTCGAGGATGGCCCTTATCTCATCCTGAGAACGAACGTGAGAATATCGCGGTAGGCTTTCCATTTGAAAACCACAAAGAAGGTTGCTTAAGTTCGATACACCCAAGTGAAGTCATTCCACTATAGATGTGTTAGCGTTCATTTTGCAAAACTAATATTATTGTAAAACACAAGTCCTCACTTTCTTCTTTAAAAGATCAAAGAAAATGTCGTAAGTTAATACCTTTGTCATAGACATGTATGATTATGTATCATGCATGCATACCCATGGTAGTGTTCAAAAATTTGTCTTTAATTCTGCCAACTGCCTCATGATCAAAAACAAAATTAAAATAACAAGTGTTAGAAGTGACATACCGACGGAACTAGTGTTAGCATTCCCATACCTTAAAAGTTTCAATAACACCTAGTTCTAAACCTAAAACCGACCCCAGTGTCGATAATAAGGGAATCGAAACCAAAAAGGAATCGATGGTGTCAACATTAAATCTGTCAGTAATAAGAAGGGTTTTTAATTTCATCCACATAGTAGAGATAAATGTATGTACAAAGCTTTTAAATACGATAAGGGGGTATAGTCTAATTTCACATAATTTACCAAGATCGATCAATTCAACTTTTCTTTATAGATCAAACTATTACAGTGAAACCAAGAACTTGTGGAATCTGATCAGGATTCACGAATTAAGCAAAGAAGATGCCCTTTCATTTTTATCAAGGATCAAAATCTAGTTAGAAATACTTACAGGAATATTGAATTTGAAATTCCGATAAGATCGTACAACTTTTGAGAACGATAATCTTGTGTAAGCAGTGGATTGCAGGTGGAAGAATGGAGAAGAAGGAAAGAAAAGGATTTTTATTATTTAAAAAGCCCTTAATCTCGACCGAACACACGAGTACCAATCAAAAAGTAAGATTAAAGGATACGAAGAGGCGGGAAGTCAAAGTACCCAAGAAAAGTCAAATTTCAACTTGAAAGTCGAAAATACTCCTTCACAGGGGTGGGCAAATGTTACTACCAATCTTAACATCGAGACAGGCTGACGGTGAAGGGGTATCGGACCGTCACACGCATAGAAGAATAACATGTAAGCAAAGAATGGGCATGGGATGAAATCAAATGCATAAGGAAGTATCTGGAATGGCAAGCAACCAGCACCATCATTAAAGAAAAACCTCATATCTGATATAAAGAAAGAATGCGGATAGGGTAGTTCCGGCATGACAGGTAATCGAAAAGAAGTCATCCAAAACCAGAAGCAGATGAAGAAAAAGACCAAGAGTTCTACAACCCAAGACCTGGAAGGACGAAAGGGCTATCGGCATTAACTTGCTTAATGCCGATACATTAAGAGACGAAAGCATCATAAGCACAGAGTTCGAAACATAAGGAAATTGTCCGAAAGCCAACTACTGAGACCCTAATTAGACGATCACCAAGAGGCTACTTTAGCAAACCAATAAAGCACCTCTCCAGAAGGCCGAAGCGCACTTCAAGGATCTACCAAAAGGCAAGTCAGAGCCTCGAAGAGAGATAAGCTATCTACACTAATCTACTTAGTGTTGATACCAATTGGGATGGCGAATCTGTAACCATACACTTGAAGAATGAAGACTGGTTTCACGAAGAATTAATGAACAAGATCGAAAGCTCATAACCAAAAGCCAAAGCTACTTTCACCGAAAAAAAGGCTTAAACACCAAGGGTATAAGAATCGTATTTCACCAACATGATCAAAAAGTAAATGGGGTCGTACTCAAAATAGGTTAAAAGTAAAAAGGCTGGAATGTAAAATGGAGACAAGGTTTTTAGAGTGGTTCAGCCCTTAGCTAGGCCTACGTCCACTATGAAAGTAGTTTGCATTATCATGATGATTACAAAACATGTAAACTCTCTTTGTTCATACATCTTCTCATCCTCACAACTCTTAACACATTCTCACTCTTACGTACGAGCCTCGCTTAGATTTTTGGAATTCAATGGAGGAATAATGGAATCCATGGAGGATGTCTTTGACGTATTTCACTTACAAGAACTTGATGGATGTCATGGCCAAATTGATGAAGATCCTTCAAACGGAGATGATGATAATGGTTGAGAGTGCTTAAGGAATGGTGGAGGAAATAATTTTTCAGCACTTCAGCACGGCCAGCCCCCCTACTATGGTGGGAACCATGGCCTATTTATAGGTAAGCCCCCCTGAAGAAATGAGCTGAAATTCAAATATGCAGCCTTTTAAGAGCTGGTGTCTGACCGGTCGGTAGGTAGCAGTATGACCGGTCGGTAGGTAGCATCTGGTTGAAGCTCTGGCAGAACAAAATGTAAGTGCAGCCTTTCAAGAGCTGGTATTTGACCGGTCGGTAGGTCGCATCTGGTTGAAGCTCTGGCATTAATTGAGGAACGAGTGAGCAGACATGGAAAGCATGTACGACTTTTGGCGTCTTTATGTTCCCTGTTATGTACGATTGATTAGGGTAGTGTGAATGGACGACTTCAGAGTGGAACGCGTGGCCAGAACTAATCCTCTTCCTTGTCTTGTATGTATTAATTTTCCCCATGGTCGAGCTAATTTGTTATATTCGACCCATTTTGATGTGTGATCAAACTAACCATTCTTGTAAAGTCTTGTTTATACCTGAGCGTTTGAACGCCTTTTCGTCGTAGAGGTGAATAACTTTTCCTGATATGAGCAGCCGACCTCTTCAGACATGGATGGTCGGTCCTTTGAACTGAGCTCGTTATTTCAGTTTATGTAGTATTCCTGGGCCATATTGTCCCTTTGTATGGTCAAACCATGTTGCATAACTGGCGTGCGTCCCATCAGTTTTGATGTTATGTGTCCTTCCGTGTCGTGCTCAGGTCTTATTGATGCCTTCGGCCTTGGTTATGTGGGGCTGCCTTTTACCTTGTACGAACGACCTGAGTGTCTAGATTGTTTATGCATATCTAAACCCTGTAGCGGTCGTCCCGTAGATCTTACAAAGATTTGATACACCAATTATACACATGCTTTTTAGGGGTAAACATTTGCAATTTTTTTGTTTCACAGAAGATTACAGACTTCAAATAATTGATGATAATGCAATTTGGTGAATTAAATCTTTGTTTTCTAAGGGGTAATCGTCCACGGCTTTCGGTTGTTCTGGGCTGAACAAGACCAAAGCATCCCTAGGTCGCTTCATACTATCAGGCACATCATGACGGTTCGAGAGAGTTGGTTTAGGTGAGTCATTATACTTATTCAGCTGGGCAATTTTGAATTTGACTAGGCTGACGTGGCAAGAACATTCTGGACTAGTTTATTTTATATACTTTCCTCTTTCCTCATTTCACCTCTTTTCTTCGAAGAACTCTCTTGATGGTAGAAATGTTCTAGAGAGCTTTACATGGTAATCCACATCCTTTAATTTTTGCCCAGATTTTTCTTTAAAATTCTCAGTTTTCTCAACTCACTATTATGTTTAACACTTTCGCAACACCTGATTGATTAGAGCAACTTTTCTTCGGATCCGAAGCACCATGATTGTTTTGGGTGAGTTTTACTTTTTACTCCGCCTCGTTTTGTTTGAGCAGTTGCCAATGTCTTAGATAGCTTCGAACTAGGGTGTTTTAAGTGTGGTTTGATTGATTTGAATACGGATCAGGATTTTGGCAACAATTAGGTCTGTTTGATGACTGTGTTGTTTCCGTATTCATTTGATGAATCTGAACCACATGGAACCTTTTGAAGCTTCGATTTCGATATTGCCCATAAGTTATTTGCTGGAATGCCCCAGACATTACTGGCTTAAATCAATTGTGGTTCCTGTTCATGCCTAAATCTTGTTAGGTTGCGCATGATCTATACTCATGCCCAGATTACCTTGTTTTGATCAATATTCAAACTTCAGACTGAAATAGCCCTTTGGTGCTCAACACATACTGCATTTCTTTTTGGTCTTTCCCTTAGGTCCAAGGATGAAATTTCTTGTGTGAAGAAGACCAAAGAAGAAGGTGATGAAGAAGGTTGGAAGGAAAGCAGGCTGAAGAGTAGAAAGATTTTGGGCAAAAGTGACCCTCAAAGATATCGTGCACTGGATGAACCTCTCGTCCCAGAGATTTAGGCTACCTCTGACCAACTGTCTTTGGCTTCTCTGTTCATCACTTCAAATTCTTCTAATCCTCAAATGACCATACAGGAACCTCTTTATGTTCTGAACCCATGCCATCCTACACTTGTTGACCGATCCGAGGGTTGGTGTCTAGAAGGTATGTGCTTCAACTTGAACATAGACCCGTATGACAAGTGGATTGTTGCTGGCAAGATAGATGCTATGAAAGACTGCGTACTGGCTGAATTTGATCAGTTGGAGGCACATCCAAATTTGGTTAGAGACCTTATTGTGGAAATCAGGGACTACATTGGGAGGCAGTTGGGTGCTTGGCATACTCTTGCTAGTGATCATCAGAGGTTGAATAGAGAGAACATCGATCGAATCCATACTTTGGAGAAAGACAAGTTTGAGCTTATCAAGGCCCTTGAATCCCGGGAGAAGGTTACTGCCTTTCCTACCTGAAGGCTATGACTGGCTAGCTTCACCTTTCATTATTTCCGTTGTTACTTTAATATACTGCATTTAGACTGGCTGGTATATGCGAGTGCCATCCCCGCTTATTATCACATGCCTATGTTGGTGACTTTATGACTAATTTGGGCTCTGGTTTATTGTATTGCAGTTTTTAATAGCTTAGCTACCTTCTCGCTGGTGCGCCGCACGTTACACCTTTATCACAATTCATTTCTATTGGTTGAGTACTTTGTTAATCGTATGACTGTGCCCAACTTATGGTGTGTAAGATTATCATTACTGGTTCATATTAACTCTACGGTTAGACCCCCGTATCGAAGTTCGTTGTAATCTTAGAATTTCACGCATTTACTCATGTTTTCAATAACTCGTCAATTCAAACCCTTCGGAGTTTGAACTTGGAAGCGTGCCCCCTGAGGAGGTTTATGTGCTTTATATATAATTCACGTTTCTCACTGACCTGGTGTCCCAAGCCCTTCAGAGACTTGATTAAATATGCATTCATGTGTATATATATATACGTGTTTGTTGTTTTTTATTAAAATGTATTCAACCCCATATCTCACTGACTCAGTGACCCAAGCCCTTTGGAGACTAGTTTTGAATACGTGCCCCCAAGGGAGGACTTGGATTTCAAGTTTCGAACCATTCTAGGTCATGTTCGATCTGGTTATTTTGAAATCAAAAAAGACCTAAATTGTATAACCCCTTTCGGCTAGGATTTCTGTTACCCTCTTCCGGCTAGGATTTCTGATTGCATTAGTCCTTCCAGCATGTTTGCCAATCCTTCCAGCACTAGGATTGGTGCTTCCAGCCTAGGTGTTGTTGATCCTTCCAATTTTATGCATCACCGCGGGAGGTGGACACTAGCTCCTCTTATCGAATTCTATTTCGATTTAAGGAATTTGTGTCCTGCACCTAACAAGGTGCCACTTTTGGGACTAGCAATTTTATCTATGGGACAAATTTGATACTACCTTTGTATTTTCCTCAAAATTTGATGTCAACCCTTTCAATGGATGCTTGCTAAGAGTTTGGCGTGTTTCATAGTGAAAAGTGCAGCCTTCTGACTTGTTGTTTGTTTACTATGCTTTTCACTATTTGCCCCAGAATAGCTTATTCTTTTGAAGTGATGTACTTATTTATCCTGCTTAATTCACATGATATATTTGGCTCTCAAGTTGCTTTTCTTGAAATACGCTTTGGGAAGTTTCCCGTTACGGTTTAGCTGTAGGTGAGTGATCGCTTCTACTATGCCTACATTTTAAGAAACCAACTTTTAGTATGAGCTTACAGGTATGTTACTTAGGTAAGCACATAATTTTCGATTAATAGGGCCTTTGTTAGTAAATCATCGTCAATTGCTTACAGGAATATAGCAGGTAATAGAGCAAAGTAAAGTGACTACGGGTTCTTAAACAATAAGGCAAATCAAAGTAATAAAGCTAAGTAAAGCAATGGAGGTTGCTTATTCAAAGCCATCATAACCAGAACGCTGACTACAGATCTTTAAGCAAGTGCTAGCCTTGGATTGGTTTGAACGATCTACTTATTACCTGTTGCCCCTTGCTCGTAGAGGGTTGGGGCAGTGTTCATGGACTTGTACATATTATTGCAAATGATTCTTCCTTATCAGTCCCTTAATCAATGATTTTAAATGCCTACAGTCATTAGTATCGTGCCCTGGTTGGTTATGAAATTGACAAAACCTTCCTGATCTTATAGCGACATCTTTGACCCGCATTAGTTTTGGGATCAGATACTTCTCGGTATCCTTAGTTGCGATGAAGATATTCCCAATGGTGTCATTAAGGGAAGTGAGCTCAGAATTTTTAAAAAAGCGTAGCTTCTTCTTAGCCCAGTATTCTTTTCCTTCGTTGCTCCTCTTCTGGCTATCAGAGCTACTTTAAGTGCTACCTTTCCTTTTTAGTTGTTCACACACCGAATTCCCTTCAACACTCATATATTTTCAGCTTTATTGAGTAGATGTTCGAGTGTACCTGGTTTCTTCTTCTTAACCCACCATCCTAACTTGGTCTTTTTACATATGGCCCCTTTCAAAGCCATCAGAACTAGATGGGGCTCATAGTTTTTAACTTCAGCTACTGCCATATTAAAGCGGGTAAGAAAAGCTTTGATAGACTCTCCTGGTCTTTGTTGTAGTTCACCTAGCTCTATAACATCCCGAGCCCTAGCTACTTGGAACCTGAACTGCTTACTGAATAGCCTAGCCAAGGTAGCGAAATCGTCCATAGACCTCGTCGGTAACTTTGTGAACCAGAGGTAGGCCACTCATTCTAAATAAGTCGGGAAATACAGGCATTTGATCTCGTCGGTGGCGCACCCCCCGTTCATATGCTGATCATATTTGCACAGGAACACATTGGAATCGCTTGTCCTATTATAGGATTGCAACGTTGGAGGTTTAAATTTCTGTGGATAAATAGCCATTTTAATTCTTTTGGTGCGTGGGATCTTAGTAGGAAAAAATTCCCAATCTCTTTGATTATCCTCTTTCTTCAAACTCCCCTTCACAATTTCGCATGCCATTCCTAAAATATATTCCTGCTTTTTGCTCTGATCCATGGAATGAGCGCCTTCTTCCTTGCCAGATTCTCGTCTAGGTTTGTAATTTTGATTTGGGGACAGGGAATCTAGGCTTTCTTTTGAGAGAAATGCCCCTTTGGTGGGGTTACCTACCCGTTGAGAGGTTGTGTCATCGGAATAGTTACGCATAGGTGCTATAGCTTTTCCACGGTCCAGATTAGCATGATATGCAACTTCCTGAATAGAGTTTCCCTGTTTCGTGTTTGAAGCATAAATTTCTATATCGTATGTGTGACTCGTTCAAGCAGGTGGAAGACAGGTGGCACTTAGTGTGGTCTTTGCCGCAGCGGCTTGAACGTCGAACATCGACTCAAGTTTCTTCATCATTGCATTGTTTGCAATAGTTATTTGACTCATTAGTCCCGCCATTGCTTTTTCCAACTCTCTCTTGGTTATAGCTACCTCAATTTCCAATGATTCTCCTGCCTCGAAATGGGTGGTGGGCGATGTGACAATTTTAACATTGCTGGTGAGGTCATCGATTTCACAAGTAACTTCCTTCAGCACATCCATAATCTCAAGCAAAGTTTTTCTTAGAAAATCCCGTTGGACTTATGCAAATATGGCTCCTTGGTGGATGCTAAATGTTTTCACCAAAAATGGCTCAAACACCAAGGGTACACGAATCGTACTTCAACAACATGGTCAAAAAGTAAATGGATCCGTACTCAAAATAGGTTGAAAGTAAAAAAGCGTGGAATGTAAATGGAGACAAGGTTTTTAGAGTGGTTCAGCCCTAAGCTCTGCATTATCATGATGATTACAAAACATGTAAACTCTGTTTGTTCATACATCTTATCATCCTCTCAACTCTCAACACATTCTCACTCTTACATACAAGCCTCGCTTAGATTTGCGGAATCCAATGAAGGAATGGTGGAATTCGTGGAGGAGAAGGACGGATAAGCTACGGAGAAAGAGTATGTCTTTGACGTCTTTCACTTATAAGATCTCAATGGATGTCATGGCCAAATGGACGAAGATCCTTCAAATGGAGATGATGATAATGGTTGAGAGTGCATAAGGAATGGTGGAGGAAAGAATTTTTCAACACTTCATCACGGCTAGCCCCCTTACTATGGTGGAAACTATGGCCTATTTATAGGTGAGCCCCCTAAAGAAATGAACTGAAATTCACATATGCAGACGACATGTTGCCTGTCTTATTAATTACGGATATGCCACCACTTAGCTGTAACCAACTGGCAGTAGTTGTATTCAGTTGTCCTGAAACGACTTCATGGGGGCGAGCGACTTCATAGGAGCTAGCGGCATCATAGGTCTGAGCACATTGAATGGGTGGGCAGGCGATGAGTGTACAGATGATTTGTCAAAGCTTCCTAGTTAGTATAAGAATGATCGACTGAATCATCATGTTAAGTTTTTTTGGACCGGTAGATGGCATCTGGTTGATGCTGCTTGTTTGATTATAGTTGAACGAGCGACCTGCACCATAGTCCGCAAGCGAGCGATCAAGGCTTGCAGAACAAAATGTAAGTGTGGCCTTTCAAGAGCTGGTATCTGACCAGTCGGTAGGTAGAACTATCTGACTGGTCCGTAGGTAGCATTTGGTTGAAGCTCTTGCGACTAATTGAGGAATGAGTGAGCGGACATGGGAGGCATGTGCGACTTCTGGCATCTTTGTGTTCCCTGTTACGAACGATTGATCAGGGTAGTGTAAACAGACGACTGCAGAGTGGAACGTGTGGCCAGAACCAATCCTCTTCCTTGTCTTGTACGAATGACTTTCCCCATGGTCGAGCTAATCTGTTATATTTGACCCATTTTGATGAGCAGTCGAACTAACCATTCTTGTAAAGTCTTCTTTTTGCCTGAGTATTTGAATGCCTCTTCGTCATAGAGGTGAATAACTTTTCCTGATATGAGCGACTACCCTCTTTGGATATAGATGGTCGGTCCTTTGAACTATGCTCGTTCTTTCAGTTTATGTTGTATTCCTAGGCCATATTGTCTCTTTGTATAGTCGAACCATGCTGCATAACTGGCGTGCGACCCATCAGTTTTGATGTTGTGTGTCCTTTCTTGTCGTGCTCAGAACTTATTGATGCATTCAGACTTGGTTATGT
Source organism: Allium sativum (assembly GCA_030737875.1). Classification (NCBI taxonomy): domain Eukaryota; kingdom Viridiplantae; phylum Streptophyta; class Magnoliopsida; order Asparagales; family Amaryllidaceae; genus Allium; species Allium sativum. Next base: position 10,828,495 of record CM060913.1, read on the forward strand.
GTGGCTGCCTTTTACCTTGTACGAACGACCCGAGTGTCCTGGATTGTTCATGCATATCTAAGCCCTGGAGCAGTCGTCCTGTAGATCTTACGAAGATTTGACAATCCAATTATACACATGCTTTTTAGGGATAAACAAAAGCTATCCATACCAATAGGCTTGGTATCGATATAAGGAAGGGAAAGACAATGTTAAAAAGAAGTTCCAAAGACCAAGACCATCCATCCGAGAACCCAAGATCATCCTTCCGAGAGCCGAGACCGGCACCCTAAAAGCAATAAGCAAAGCTAAAAGAGCGACCGAGAGCCAAAGCAACTGGAACCAAAGGGAAAAGCAGTCGACAAGGGCTTTTGCTAGCCCAACAAAAAAAGTGACCCTGATTTTTCTATAAATAAGGCCCTAGCGGTCTCTTTTTCGGGACCGATTTCTCTTTATATATATAAATATATAAAGAGAACCAAAGTCCAAAATAGATGCCAACAAGCCTGGTAGGTAACCCAGCAAACATAACCACCTCGGACTATAACCATTTGTATAGAAAAGGTAGATAAATGAGCTCCGGATAAGCCACCGCCCAACATACATCAACATCGTGTTCCGGCAAGGCCACCACCTGATATTGAAGTTTGTCTACTCCTATATAATACAAAAGAAACTCCAAAAAATACAGCAAAAATTCATGTCAACCGAACATCACAAAAACAGAAAGGACTCTATAACACTGCTCTCCAATAAGCTCCACAGCAAAAATCAACTATTTGAATCCAAGCAGCAAACGACCAGGATGGCTGAATCCGGTGCGATAAGGAGTAGCGGTTGGGAAAACAAGAAAGTCTCTTAAGCGACACATCAAAGACAAGGCCTTAGAACCTAGAAAAGTCTAGCAACTCCAAGAAAATGATGAAAGGAACCCAGACAGTCTGATAGCTCCGAAAACAAGCCAGCTACTCCAGAACTAGAAGTTCCATAGACCATTGATCGTATAAAAACCTGTAAATCCAGACCCTACAGTACTTGCAAACAAAGTCAGCTCATAAGAAGGGGAGGCGAGAAGAGAATAGTGGGAAAGATCCTGCTAACCTCATGGAAACAGGTTCAACCAATCCCTGCTCGGGGGTTAGGTGATACTGATGTAACATCAAAGGTACCAGCCAATTGCCTTGAACGGGAACCAATAGTTCCTCTAAACGGTCTGCCACGAAACACATGGAACACATCATTCCTTACCCTTTGGATAATTGTAGGAGGTTCCATCGACACCTCGTCAAAAATTGCCTTATTCCATGAGCAGTAGATATGCCAGCAGATAAGACATGGGATTAACCGAAAAAGGGTCGAGCGAACAGATTTACCTGATGTTCCAGCCCACCAGAATCATAGTAAATCAAAGAGAGAAGACGCATTAACTCGAACACCAACCAAGTTTCCATAGTAATTCCAAACAGTGGTAGTCGAATGGTCGAAGAAAAACAAGTGAGCTACGGATTCCGTGTCACCAAACCCACAGCACCGACAACAGGACGCTAATCTTCTGAAGGTTCTCGGCTATGGGTAACCCTTCAATGAGGGTCCACCACATAAACAAAGAAACCTTTGGGGAATGCGAGCATCCTAAATGAAGGAGAATAAAGGGAGACGTGGAGCTTGCGTTCTAACCGAGCTCCATGTCGCCCTAATTGAGAAGGGACTGCCATCCCTTCCGGATCCACCACCATGTGAATCCGAGAAGGCCTTAACGGATTGCATCCGTCTCCACGTCTCACTAGTGTAGGATGGGGTACTGAAGTAGCTCGTGGCTTGAAGCCTACGATACTTGGCATGAAGGAATATCATCAAACCAAGCCCATAGCATGCAAGCAAAGGCAGTACATGTATCCTTTGGATTTCTGAGGTCTAAGCCTTTTTCACATTTAGGATAACAAATGATATCCCAAGAAATCAAATGGTGACGATTAGCGTTGTCCTTTATACCCTCAGAAGAAGGAAGAAGCCAAGGACCTATAAGAACGGAAAAGGTAGGAGTCATTGCAGTAAATATGTGTGATCCTATAGAGTCAAGCACAGACTTAATGAGAACCAGCTGCCCAACCTGAGAGAGCAGCGCCGCATTCCACCTAATAATCTTGCCCCTGGCTTTATCAGTCAAGGGGTTGAAAATAGCGTTAAGCTTACGACCTCTGTATAGAACAATACCGAGATAAGATAAAGGAAGGATTGTAGCCCTAAAACTGGTGAAGGTTTCAATCCAAGAAGATCTAGCCGCATGTAAGTCACTTGCTGAAACGAAGTAACTTTTTGCAGAGTTAACAAGTTGGCTAAAACACATCTCGTACTGCTGAAAGAGGCAGACAAGGCAACGAACTGCGCGACGATCACCATTCGTGAGAATGATAATTTCATCAACGGAGGATAAGGAAGAGATGAGGGGCAGCCTAAAGGGATTCCAAACCTGTGATACTAATTTGCTATTGTAAGTGAATGTAAGCCACATACAAATGCTTCAACAGCGATAATGAACAGGGTCGAGGAGAGAGGATCTCCCTGATGAAGCCCTCTTTCCGCCGTAAAATACCTGTTGGCTGATCTGTAGATGAGAATGGAAAACCAACAGTTGGAAATGAGCCTCCAGATAAGATTAGTTAGGGGTTCGAGAAACCCGAATGCCCTAAGAACCTTAATGATGAAAAACCATGACATGCGATCATAAGCTTTAGCCATATCTAGCTTGACGACCACAGTAGAACCCCTGACCATTCGATCAGTCGAAGACATCAGCTCCTGGGCTAATAGAATGTTATCTGTAATCAACCGTCCTTTTAAAAACACAGCTTGAGAAGAAGAGATAACACGCTGATGAAATGAAGCCAGCCAAGTGGATATGACTGTAGAAATAACCTTTTTAGAGAAGTTAGACAAGCTGATCGAGTGAAAATCCTCACACGTACTAGAATTTTTGCACTTGGGGATAAGGACCAAGTTGGCGGAAGTCCAGCCCTGAGGAAGATCTCCACCGAAGAAAAAATACCGAATTGCTAGATAGAAATCCAAATGGATGATCGACTAGACACTCCAGTAGAAGACCACATTAAAGCCATCAGGCCCACTAGCACTATCCTTACTTAGAGCAAAGACACAAGTGCGTATCTCTTATAAAGAAGGAGGAACGAAAAGGTCAACACACTCATAAGGAAGAACCATCCTAGGAACAAAGGCTAGAAATTTAGGACTAGAGACCGAAACCGACGGAGAACCAAGGAAGGTTTAAAAGTGAGAGAGAATAGTCTCCTTGACTTCCACTGGAGTGGAAGCTACAGAGAGATCAGGTTATTGTATCTGAAGAATTGTAAGAACTCTATTCTTTTTACGAATGGGAGATTCTTGGAGTTCGAATCATTGTCGACGACCCATTTGATCCTCGCCTCCTGACGTAGATAGGTGTTCTCAATACGGAGTTCCGACGAGAAGGCTAACTGGGCCAGAGCCCAATCTTCCGTGTTAGGAGCTAAAGCGTCTTCGTCGAAAGAACCTTCTGCTAGAATAAGAATCTCTTCGGCTGCTTTTACACAGTCGAAGATATTCTTGAAAACTTGCACATTCTAAGACTTGAGACAAGTCTTGAGACGCCTAAGCTTACGAGAAAACACCACAGAAGGCGAGCCAACCATCAGCGAATTCCATGAGTCTTCCATAACCCAATGGAACGAATAGCGAGAACTCCACATACTCTGGAACCAAAAAGAGGAAGGCCCTAAATGAACATGTGGGGAGCAGCTGAGAAGCATAGGAGCATGATCCAAGAATGTCCTATGCGTATGAGAAACAGAGTAAGGGAAAGGAAGGTTGAACCAACCTTTCGATCCGAAGACTCTGTCGCGTCTAGAAAGAATCTGGTTTGGCCTTTCTTGATTATTACACCAAGTACAAGCCGAATCGACGAAAGAAACCTCCGAAAGACCCGAACCAATGATGAAAGCATTGAAATCTGCTACTGCTGATCGGTTCGCTGCATTGCCTCCCCATTTCTCAGCTTTTCAGGGGACTACGTTGAAGTGGCCTCCTAAAACCGACATACCAAAGCCAAGATCAGAAAGAGAGAGGATGTCAGACCAAAGGGTCAATCTCTCAGTCCTATCGCATCTCGTGTAGACCGCTGAGATAAGAAACTTGGATGACAAGAGGGGAAAGAACAAGCAACTGGTAAAAGTTGAGACAAATCGAGAACCGAATGAACCACAACATCTTTGGACCATAAGATCCAAATCTTCCCAGATAAATTGGCTAAGGCACCGCCAAAGCCAAGAGACAAAACGACACTAATGGCCTCTTCTGGATCATTTAAAGGCTCTATAAGTGCTACGAAACAGACATAATGTTTCCTAAAGATACGCTTTAGTCTAACCATTGACGCATCGTTGCCAATACCATGAACATTCCAAAACAGGAAGGTCACCATTGGAGAAGCAGAGGATGAGCAGAACCAACGATACAAGAAAGGCCCCAGATAAGATAAAGCATATGTCGAGTAGATTTAACGATCTACTCAGACACCACTATAGAGCATGTGCAAATGGTGTGGGGGGTACGGGGGGTACGAGAAGTCACTCTCGGTCTACGACGCACTGGAAGCTCGATCAACCGATGGAGTGACAGATCGCGAAACACCATCTCACGATGGGTACAAGTTCTTAGTATGGCAAAAGAGGCAACCATTAATGGTCGCTGTCTCTTCCTCACTAAGGAAGGAGGTGGGAACTTCAACAGGAGAGGAATCGGCCTCTCCTGTTGAAGTGGGTGCCAAAAGAACATAAGAAACGAACATACACCTAATAAACATAGGGATGCGCAATAACCACAACACCGATTCCTATATGGACTTTACCAAAACCGGGTTGTCATTGGATTGACAACCCCGTATAGTCAGTAATGTCCGCATATGAACTGGGACCCTACACGTAAGCAAACTAGGTGGAGCACCCCAACCCGCACGGAACAACCCACATAAATTGTAGACACAGGCGGACAAAAATCTTCTGGTAAACCGTATAGTGGACCATAGTCGTGACCACTATTCAGCTACAACAAAAAGACCGCCTAACCCATCAAGTCCATACCTTATGCAGCCTCACACAAAACCTAAGAAAACCCACTAACCGTAACCAAACAAACAAGAGTCTCTAATGATATAAGAAAGACCTCATTAGGACTTAGCGGAGCAATAAACCTAAAGACAGTGAAAGCCATCACACCCGAACAATCAACAACGATATACAAAATCCCCCCAGAACTGGCACTCACAACATGAGAAAGAGCAAGCACAGTAAAAGAGCCATGCATAGCCATTAAAGCCATACATGACAATGTTCGACAACCCACAACCAATAGCATAACTAAAACCACCAGCACCCGCAAAAGCCAGCCCAAAGAAACAGGCGCACCGACAGGGCCCATTTAAACCACGATTAGTTGCTACTGAACCCAACAATGGGTTCGACAAAAAAGAACTCGCATAATTAACACGAGAACAAACAGGTACATTATGGCAAACAAGCCACACAACAGAGACAAATGCAACCATCGAATTACCCATAACCAAGAAGTTTAAACCAAAAAGAATACAAAATTCAGAACAAACCTGCCACTATAGCAAATAAGCATCACTGAAACTGCGAAGACTAATAACAATTAATGATTCCTCGAATTCATCGGAGACGGTGGGACCGATTTCTCATTCTTGTACTCTTTTCTTCTAGAGTAAACCCTAATTTCCAAATCAATTTGGGGATTTCTATTGTAATCACTTATGTATACAGAATCAAGGATCAATAAAGAGAGGATCCAAACTAAGCATATTTCTTATGAGCTTCTTATGAGTTTTCTTAGTTATTTCATACACAACACACCATATGGTTTCTACAAAGTCATGGTTTCGTATCCAAGTCTAAGCCCTTTCGCAAAGTTGTAGCAAAACTTCTTCCTATAAGCCATTTAGCCTTCTACCTAGGGTTGTGCTTGGGGAACCCTTGTCCTAAGATAACAGTTGGTTCTTAAGTCGCTTAAGCATGATGCTCACCCTTTGAGGGAAAAGTAACTAATCTTTTGAGCTTTAGACCTTGATATCTAGGAAACACTGAACTAACTCAAGCTCGTAGAAACTATATAACCCCTTTTTTCCTAGATCCACTTTTGTAGACCTATCTCCGATGTTGACGAAAAATATCGTTAACATCTATTTATTCATGGTCCTATTTATAACAACCAATCATATTAATTGGTACAAGTGGTCACCAAAAATATATTAATTTAATATGGATTACATTTAAACGTATTATTCCATAAATGAATATCGTTCAAACATTCAATATAATTACGTAGATTCGAACGGATAATGTGTGTGTGTATTTATTTATTTTTACGCGGTTAACATAGTTATCTTCATTACCGTTAATTTAATAATTTGGTTTAATCAATAACCAAACATTCCTTTTCATATTCAATCTTTCCATAAGGTTTCAAATCTTACAAAAAGACCGTTAGCTATAGTTATTGTAAATTATGCCTGATTTTTGGAATAGACATATTTCAAACCACCAGAAATACATATGTTTATACATATTTTGGAATAGTTGATGAAAACTACGCACAAATATGTATATTTATACGTACATTTACGTAACTTTTCCCTTTTTAAATCTTTTATCATACTTCTTATGGGTTTCAAAATAATGTCTTTTTGTTTAAAAAGGAGAAAACAACATATTTACAACAACTAAGCCAAAACCCCAACAACATTGAATACAAATAGGTTTATGTCTTTTTAAATCAAAATTACATAATTCACTATTGTATCTTTTTAATCCAAGCCACATAATTTATCATTTCAACACTGAAACTAGAGATCTGGAATATAACTACATACAACAGTGTTTAATGGGACTGATTTCCATATCTATAGTGTTTTGCAACAACCACAATATATTTTTAAGAACAACTGTAGGAAATATTCATAGACAATTAAGTAAGCCTACAAATTATTTTATTTATAACCACAAATCTATACTTTTAAGTTCTGATAACATTTATAAGCAGGTCTGATAGGTGTCATTTCAACTTCAACAATATTATAAACAACTCTGATGATATTAGACATATATTTTGAGATCTAATTCAAACGATATAAATAGGCTATTATAACTTTGTTTATAAATTTCCCACTCACCAGAAAGCATCCAAACCAGAAATCTGAATAATCTTTCAAGTCTACAATTCCCAAATTCTTATAGATCTACAATTATTATGAAAAAAGGTATACTTTCAAATCTGTAAGTTTGCATAAAAATAGGAAAAGAGGGGAGAATCTGATAATGACTGGCTTAGCCGTTAATTCATACCCGTTTCCATTTAAATCTGATAATCCCTTTCAAATCTAAATGATTTATATTTTATTGATTGTATATGAATACATTTTAATTAAGAAATTGATTTGAAGAGAAAGAGAAATGGCAGAGCTTCGCTGCAACCTATAGATTTGCTTGGAAAAGAATGAGGCCTTACCCCTTAATTTATAAGAGTGGTATTGGCTATGAACCGTAAGATTTATTTTAATATACATTCGTCCGTTTGTATTATATAATATAACGAAAATACCCTTCAAAACCTAGCCGTCACTGGGTAACTGCAGGTCCGAAGCGATCGATAGCCTCCTAGGAGCGATCGACCGTCCTTATGCGAAAATGCCCAGTGAAGGAAGGTTAAAGAAGGAAATATATATATTATTTTTTGTTTATTTATTTCCGTCCATTTTTCATATTTCGTCCGTAATTTTTCATATAGACTCCGTTCGAGAAACTCCAAACATGAAAGTTAACCCGAATTCCGAGACGAACGTATCGGATAAAGTTTTGTTGTCAAATTCCATCATTTGTAGAAATTCCTATTTTTGAGATCTAATAAAATAAATAATTTATTGTCAAAATTCCACGTTGTTACATTCTTCCCCCTTAGAAGGAATTTCGTCCCGAAATTCTGACAACCACTTATCCTACCCTACACAGTGTACATCCACTTTGCAACCATATGCACATGTGCACAGTGTACATAATGTATTTCAACCACAAAACATGTATGCACAATAATTCTATATCGGATCCTCCTATATATATGCATTGAATTTTTAAAACACTTTTGAAAACATGATGCAAAACAACCTAAATATACTGATAGTTCTATATAAATGCAAATTTTGAAAATCCTTTTTCATCCATAACCCTCACATGATTAAGAATAAAAGTGTGAAGCAACCAATTTTGCATCCAAACACTACCATCCAAAACGTCAACGCATTTAATCATTTCCGATTTAATTTCTCTTAAACTGGAAAAAGGAAATCGAAGCAAAGAATTTTAATGTTTCCTCCATTTATGAATATTCCATTTCCCTCCCTATAGTGAAATTTTCACCTCAGTTACTCAAAACACTCCAAAAAATTCCATCTGTAGACTGTAAAGGAGGCTTAAGACAAGCTTTAAAACGTAAAACGTGTTAATTAATAGCTTGCGCACATCGTTAACAAGGTATGGAAACAACGTTTCCTAGGCTAAAAGAGCCTTTTACTTATTGTCACTATCATTTTTGTGGTATCATTGGTCCTACTGCACTACTAAAACGCACACACAAACCATCCAAACATCTTCCTTACGCTTTTCATGTGACCAAAAAATCGAAATTTTTCACCAAAAGAAAAATTTCTGCTTGAAAACTTCTTATGTTTATTTTGAAATTATTTTCAATGTCGTTTCACTTTCCATATGAGATTAGTATGAAAAATCAAAATTTTGGTAACGTGCGCTATGCCCCATTTAAATCATTCATTTTAATGTAAAACAGACGTTTAAATATGCATAGATTGTTGTATCCAAATTTTTCGTTTTTGCGCGAACTGAAATAAAAGAAAGTAATTCAGTAAAAAATGATAAAAGTTTTTTTTTAGACAACAATTTCCAAAAGTTTCAAATTGTATTTTGCTGGAACTTAAAACGATTCATACATGTTGGCCAAAAAGGAAGTCGTTGCGCAGAAATGCGAAAAGTGAACCCACACAAAAAAAGACCAAAATAAATTTTAGCTTAACAAGGAACGGTGATTTATTTATTTACACCCATGAAGAAATACAATGCAAATCTGATCCTTCACTAAAATTCATCCAACATAGAATTCTATTCTTTCCAGCTTTAGGAAAACTGTTAGTTAGATAAGAAAAAAAATGAGATTTCATTCAAATGGATTTGCGTGAATGACATAAACATTTCAGACATAGAAATCTCATAAGTCGTGCGATTTAAACAACACTAACAGTTATAAGCAAGAATCATCACAAAGACAAGAACTAAATGCTGGAAAGGGAAAACAATAAAGATGACAACAAAACAACAACATCGAGAACCTCAAAACAATGGCCATATACAACGGGATGTTTTACTCCACAGCTGGGGCTCAAACCACTTTTATGACTTTTGATTATCATATTATGGTAGCAAAAATATTCAATCTCATGTTACAAACACTGCTAGTGTTGTTGAAGGTTCCCAAATTACCATCTTTTCTAAAAGAGAATTTGTGATGAGAAAAGAAACCTACCACAAAACTGCTTCTTATGGAAATCCACCTAATATTGTCTAAAGATAAAAATAGATAGGTGATATTACAAAAATTAATTCCACGAGACTACACACAAGAACACATGTTGAATCAAATATGATATGGCACAAAATGATGGTTACGCCATCGATCAAGAAAAACATTAATATTTGCATCACGAGACAAATCTAGTCACGACTTCCCATTATTGGAATAATGCGTTAGACAAGTCACACATTAACATAGGTAGTTTTAACATAGATCTCCAAACACAAAAACCGACCTTAAGGAAAAGGAGATCTGGTACAAAATCTCCAAAGTCGGTCAAACTAAAGACCATTAAAATCCACGTAAAACACGGATGCCTCTAAAACTCCCATCGAGATTCTCCTTAGACAAACCGTCCAAAGACGACTTATTCTTCATCTCTGGAATGACGATCGCCTTCACTAAAATATATTCCAACACGATATGATAAGAAGATGCAACACAAACAACAATCCTATTATAAGATCTCGAGCAACTGGCCGGTGCAAATCCAACTGCCTCGACAAATTTTCTTAGCCCTAAAGCGGTGAGACCTTTTTACCCATTCCGATCCAACCAAATGATCTCCCCCTAAGGATGAGACTTAAATGGTACTAGAAGGATCGGTGGTGCAAGTTGGTATTATGGGTAAGAAATGATCGAAGAGAAAAGATTAGATCCTGGAGTACTAGTGGGGTGAGATCTAATGCACAAACAAGCATGGTAAAAGAGGAGACGAGGTGACGGCAAAGAAAGAGAAAATGATAAGAATATAGTTCGACTAAATGAGGAAGGAAGGATGAAAGACAGAAGTTAAGAGGGTGATTTAGAAACAACTTTTATGGTTGGGTCATAGGTCCAAGTTGTACCAAAGCTCATCAACTAGTTGACCATTCTAGCCTAACGCCAAACGGTCAATTATTAAATGGGTTCTGGACAAAGGTTGAACCTTTACCTTATTAGGCCGAATTAAAATGTTAATTGTCTCGCGTCATCTTTTAAAATTTGACGCAATTCGAAAACCATTTACCCTCATCACGATGGTACGTATCATAAACCGTAATCAAACCCCGAACCGTCTCCAAAGGTTCCAAGTAGTCTCAACAAAAGGCTGCGACCACACAACGAACAAATGAATTCCAAAATAATTCAACTAGAAATCCGTAATTAAATTAAAACAAAATTTCCTATTTCCTAGCTGACAAACAAACAAACGATTTGAAATCAAATATCCCAAAATTTCGAACTAAGGATTTTCCTTGGCCTTTTCGAAGAAAATTTTAGAACTTTTTCAAAAATGGAATTTATAATAAACTAATGGTTTCGTATTTATAAATCCAATTTATTATTTCTATCTTTATTATTTATATTCCAATTTTTATTGCAAATTGAAAAACCTTTTTGCACTCAAAATTGTTGGAACTTTAAAATTTTAAGAATTAATCGTGATAATTTTAATAAATCGCCCAATATATATAAAAGAGAAGAATACTAAAAATCACAAGGAATGGATGTTTATTATTCTTAAGTTTAGTGGAATATTTCTTGTCATTTCTAGTTCCTTCATTGCTACCAATCGGATTATATTTATTAAAATTACACAAAGCCATAATAATTTTGAAACACAAATAGTTTAAATTTTAAAAACCAAATCTTTATAAAACCAAATCTTTATAATAATTCTGAAACCGTATTTCAAAACTTACAAAACCCACTTTATTTTTTCAAATAGTTCTAAAAATAAAACTCCCTCGAATACAAGGCCAAGGACTCAAATGAATATTTTCAATAAAGGGAAGATTCGGAAATTCAACGAAGTGACGAATGGATATACCTCGGAATTATATTATCGAAATGGATACAGCATACTAATGTGAACTTTTCCCGTTTTGGATCGAGCAAAGTTCTTTAACCGGAACTACCAACAAAACCAAAACTAGAAATCGTGAATATCTCAGTTGTAGCTAGATTTTTGTCCAGTCTCCAAACTAAAATCAATGGAATCCGCCATAGGTCGTCCTCATGCTCTTCATGACGAGATCGATAACGTACTGTAAGGTAAGACAGAATTGGCTAGAAACCCGAGCTCAACATATTTCAACTCTTAGCCGCTTAAAGTCCATTTTATATAATTAGGCCCATGACTAATTCATTGTCGAAATAAATTAAAGTCGAGTAAGAAAAATAAAGAAAAAGAAAATTTAATTACGTTCTCTCACGAGTCCTAATTTAACTAATTCCTCTGATCGTCTAACCTATGCTCTGATACCAAATGTAACACCCCGCACTTTTATGAGCCCAAATTTCCACAAAAATCGAAACTCGAAGACATCCAAGTATGGAGCGTGTAAATTTGGTACCTACAAACAAATGAGCATAAGCATAATCAGAGTATGATAAAAGAAACTCTCAGCAGAAACACATCGAAAACAAAATAAGATGGATTAGTATTAACTTAAGTAACTACCTTTTTCAAAGTAAGTCACTTTGCCAATACCGGGCATGAGAGAGAACGAGAACCGTAAGTCAAAACTAAACACCTGTGAGGACCCGACCTTCTCTAGAAAACCTGGGTGGTTGTAATGAGGAGAGACTCAGAACAACAAGATTCTGGTGAACAGGAAATGTATAACAAATGTATCCCATTTGGTTCAACCCAAGATGTATGACTACAAAGGTTAGTGATTCTAGCCTAACCTTATAAATATTTATGCACGACTCTAGCTGCCCTTCCCAAGGTAGTATATCCAAAATATGATACCTAGATAGAACGTTTATGCATATATTTATGAAGCCTTTATACCAGAACATGGTTGGTTTTTTAATTGTAAGTGTACACCTAATTACGGAGTTTCTTTATATATATATATATATATTCACATGTACATCCTTAGTTATTTAAAGCCTCACTATCGAATGATAGATATGGTGGATTTTCCCGATCTCTTAAGACCTTAGGTGGACATGTTAGTCACTTATTATTCCTCGATGATTTATTCTAACATAAACTAGAGGGTACTAGCTACGAGGCCCTACTAGTTAAGGCTTACGTCATTCACGCATACCCATACCTCATGTGAGATGAGAGAGGGTGTTTCACTTTACCATCTAGCCAATCTTAGTTGATAATCTCCTTAGGCACTTACTACTTCACATAGGATAGGTAGTCATATATGACACTGTTTCCAAGTTTGGGTAGGCGTCACACGCACCGTTTAAGACCCATAAACTGAAAGACCTACTCCCAGGTGGACTTCTCGACCCAAGCCACTTAAGACCCATGGAAGCGGACTATACGCGAAGATTATTAAGTTTGTATCCCATTTAGCCGTTAATGTTTTCCTTTATTGGAATGAAGCCAGCCACATTACTGGGTTATTCACATTTAGTTTCTCTTCACGGAAATGCCATAAACACATAGTTAATTATCGTCACGGGTTCCTATGGTTAATAATATTTCACATCATTAATCAACAAGTCTAATCCTAACTTTTAATATAAGTTTTATAATAACTTACATAATAAGGAAAGTCTTATCCTCCTCACCCTATGATATTTATTTGATTATTTTCACTAACTGGACTTAGTAATTTAAACAACCATCAATACCCATTAATCTCCTTTTTTATTTCATTTATTTCTATTAATATGTTTATTTCCCTTTATAGCCATAACGATCATATTTTTCCGAAGGCAGCCATTAATCATTAAATTTTCTTTTATCACCATTGATTACAATTAATTTCATTTATGAGCCTAACGGTAATAATTTTCCTAAGACATTAATTATTAATAGATATCCTTATCTTATCAGTCCCGAATTATCTATTTGTTATACCCCAAAAAGCATTACTAATTTTTATTTATTTTCTGTTATATATATATATATATGCACCAGACCTCTCACATTAAGCCGACCACTTGTGGATGCTGGATATGCCGGTCGGTTCCGAGCAGGCTTCTACCATAAGTTGAGCTTAACCTCGTGTTTTAATGCGATTGTAAATTAAATTCCCTAATTTGGGCATACAACATTTATCCTAATAAATCTTAGGAATTATAACCATTAGATTTAATTCCCTTATTAAATTTTACTTTCTCCAAATAAATGTTTGTTACAATAGTTATATATTTATTCGTGGTCTTATTTATAGCAACCAATCATATTAATTGCTACAAATGGTCACCATAAATATACTAATTTAATATGGATTACATTTACATGTATTATTCCACAAATGAATACTATTCAAACATTAACTATAATGCATATTTTGTCGTTTATGTAGATTTGGACAAATAATATATATATATATATATATATTCATTTATTCATCTATTTTTGCTCAGTTAACATAGTTATCTTCCCTTACTATTATTATTGGTTTAATCAATAACCAACCATTCCTTTTTGTATTCATTGTCGCCGTAAGGTTTCAAATCTTATAAAAAGACCGTTAGCTATAATTATTGTAAATTATGCCATATTTTTGGAATAAACATATTTCAAACCAGAAGAAATACATATGTTTATGCATATTATGGAATAGTTGATGAAAAATGCACAAATATGTATATTTATATTTATACGTACATTTACACAACTTTTCCCTTTTTAAGTCTTTTATCATACTTCTTGTGGGTTTCAAAATAATGTCTTTTTGTTCAAAAAGGAGAAAACAACATATTTGCAACAACTAAGCCAAAACCACAACAACATTGAATACAAATAGGTTTATGTCTTTTTAAATCAAAATTACATAATTCACAATTGTATCTTTTTAATCCAAATTGCATAATTTATCATTTCTACACTGAAACTAGAGATCTAGAATATAACTACATCTAAACAGTATTTAATGGGACTGATTTCCAGATCTATAGTATTTTGCAAGAACCACAATATATTTTTAAGCATAATTGTAGGAAATGTGTATAGACAACTAAGTAAGCCTATAAATTATTTTATTCATAACCACAAATCTATACTTTCAAATTTTGACAACATTTATAAGCAGATCTGATAGGTGTCATTTCAACTTCAACAATATTATAAAAAACTCTGATGATATTAGACATATATTTTGAGATCTAATTCAAACGATATAAATAGGCTATTATAACTTTGTATATAAATTTCCTACTCATCTGAAAGCATCCAAATCAGAAATCTGAATAACCTTTTAGGCCTACAAATCCCAAATTCTTGTAGATCTACAATTATTCTGAAAATGGGATACTTTTAGATCTATAGATTTGCAGGAAAACAAGAAAAGAGGGGAAAATTTGACGAAGACTATCTTAGCCGTCAATTCATACCCTTTTCCATTTAAATCTGATGATCCCTTTCAAATTTGAATGATTTATATTTGATTGGTTGTATATGAATATATTTAAATTAAGAAATTGATTTGAAGACAAAGAGAAATGGCAGAGCTTCGCTATTACCTATAGATTTGTGTGGAAAATAATGACGCTTTACCCCTTTGTTTATAGGAGTGGTATTGACTATGAATCGTTACATTTATTTAAATAAACATCCGTTCATTTATATTATATATGTAACACCCCACCTCCGCTAGGGTCACTCACAAAGGGAATGCACTAGTTTTGGAGGGGTATTATCGAGATAACATCACAGAATTATCACAAGACAGAACATTAATAAAAAAATTTAAGTAAACAACGGAAGAATTTATGAGCAAAACAGAATTTCATTTTATTCCAAAATAAACCATGTCTCTTACAAACATTTCAAATAACTTCGTTACAATTGTCTTGTAATAATAGCCAAAGAAGCAATAACTTAAAAACAGAAAAACAGCTTATTCCCCAAGTGCAGTAAAAAGAAGCAGCCATAGCAAACCGTACATGCTGAGCCAAAGCAAGTGATATCCAAGCTAAGAGCAAGTGTTTCCTCCCTGAGAACCTGGGGGGGAAACGAAAGAAAAAGAGGCGAAAGGAAACGGGTCAGTCATAAAGACTGAGTAAGTCCTAGTGACTTTCAGTGTAAAAACGGTTAAAACAACCTGTCATGTATGAACTGGAACTAAACTTAAGAATAGTGTCAAGGTGAACAAGATAGACTAAGGTAATCAGGATAAGTCAAGACAAGTCAAGTAAAGCATCACATGTTCGAGATCCGTTGCATCGACTTTACTAGTATACTAAGCCCATGTCACAAGTTAATCACGAAATAAATCCCACGGCCCAATATCATGAAATGACCCTGAAACGGGGTCTGACCCAAGTACGGGGTCCTACGGAGCGATTATCTAGTCGATCGGCTCCCTACAAGTTCTAGCTCGTCAAGCATCCGTGTCATACGGCTAATCACGAATGTAGTCACCTGTGTTGGGTCCACCTTCAGGTGTATCAGCCCTAGGGTGTCAACCCCTGACACGATTCAAGATGCACAGATAAATCTATGGATACCCAGTGCCTGCCCCGGAATACGTGCACGACCGTAGTCCATCGAACCTACACTAGCATACCCCACTGCCGTCGTTCACCTCTTACAATCAGCCCAGTAATCGTGCCCCACCCGGCCTAGCCCCAGGGTACCTTGATACATCTAGAGGGTTACTGCTGAAAAGGGTCGTGTCTAGGGTTTCGCCTAACAGATTAGGTCATGTAATTCGTGACCTAACCCGCCTAACCGATTAAGTCATGTAATTCGTGACTTAATCCTTTTCCAGTCTAGTCGTGTCAAGATGGTTAAGTATGTCATCTAAATTCGTGACTTAACCCGCCTACGTGTCATGTCAAGTTGGCTAAGTGTTGTCGTTTCAAGTTCATGACTTTGCCCTACAAATCATGTTCAAGTTGGTTAAGTTGTCTTTTCATGTTCATGACTTAACCCTAATTGGCATTAATTGATTCGTTAATGCACCGAACCACTCACATTGGATCCTATTGTTCGTAGACACTGGATTTGTCGGGCGGTTCCGGGCAGGTTTACGCTACGAACTCAACCCAACCTCGGGTTTCAAGCGCGATGTGACCAACTACCCACATTGGATCCTATTGTTTGTAGCAACTCGATTTGCCGGGCGGTTCCGGGCAGGTTTACACTACAAACTCAACCCAACCTCGAGTTGGCCACTTTCTTGTTTTCTAAAGTCATGCCCATGTTCTTATCAGATTCGTGCTATTTTCATAGCATGTTCATATGTCTATTTCGTGACCAACTAAGGCATGTTTCAAGTCAAGTTGTGGCATGTTCAAGTCAAGTTTTTCGTGCCATATTTCATGTTCTACTTATGCCAAATTTCACGATTTATGATTATAATTAATTCATGTTTTGCCTATTCTACCCAATCGTATCCCCAACGTATATAAACGTACTTCGTTCGCAAGCATAAACAATTCAAGAGATAAAGGGGAATAACACCAAACATGTGATAGGCATATGTGACAATTTCAACATCACTTGCATAATAAACAGGCTATAACATATCACATGGTTTCAATACTAACATGATGATAACTTGGCATAATAATGGTTCCAACTTGGTTTAACATGATGACTTCAACTTTACATCATAGGCATAATAATCATTGCAGACATAATAATAATTTTATTACAAACATGAAACATTAAAGGCATGGTAATTCTAATAGGCATAGTGGATTCCAATTTAGCATTTTTAACATAATGATTCTCATCTAGCATTATAAACATAATGATTCCAACTTTTCATCATAACCTAGCAATTCCCAATTTGTCATTAACATGATAGGTATATTAACATCACAGGCATAGTTTCATTAATATCATAGACATGGTTTAATTAGCATCATAGGCATGGTTTAATCAACATGAGGATTTCAATGAACATAATGATTCCATGGACATGTATTGGTCCAACTTGCAATAAAATTAAGCCCAAGTGATTCATAACAACATCAACATCATGATAAGTTTAACTTGCAACATTAACATAGCAATATTCCCAAATTTTGATTCAATGTTAAACAATATAAACATGTATTAATAATAGTTCTTAAATCCGGTTTCAATTCATAGCATGTCCATGTTATTTCAGCGTTTTTGCCTAAAAAGTGACATAGAACTTACTATATGAAGCAAGCAATCCAAATCAAAACTTTAAATCAAATAGCCCCAAATCCGTTGTCTAAAGCGTCGTAGTTGTTGTAGCTTCTAGTTGTAGCCTTCAAGAATCATCCTTCGTCTTCTTTAATTTTTGTTCTTTGTATTTTTAATTTAGAGTTCTAGGTTTAATGGCGGCTGCATGAGTGCTAAAATGAAATAGTATGATTTAGGCTAGGTCTTAGGGTCTTTAAATAGTTGTAGGCAACTCATTTAGGCCATTAGATCAACCCCAGAGTCAATTCGGACCATCAAAACACATACCGGGCTTCAAAAATGGGTTCTGGGCCAAACCAGGCTGACCAAGTCGACCTGTACAGGGGGGTCGACTCTAGGGTTGTAACAACCCGGAATTTTAGGACTAAAAAAAAAATATTATTATTTTTGATTAATTTAATGAGTTTTGGACATTTAAAATAGTTTATTTAAAAAAAAAAATTAACATGGATAATACATCAAGACGCTTGACCAATGAATTCAGCACAACAAAACGGATATGCATTCAAGTTTAACATGGATTTTGTGGATCGTTCGAATTATATGTTTGTTGCTATCAAATAAAACAAATAATAACGATTGAAGTGGAAGAAAAAAAATAAGAGGAAGGGAGCAACGTGGGTAGATTTTAGGAAGGAAGCGACATCTGTTGCTTTGAGGTCTAGTTAACATACAAGTGTTCATTTCTATATATGTTTAATTAGATAGGTGCTTAATTAATTTCTATTAATGCGCATTTAATAATTTTCTTCTTTTATATGATGATAAAAGGAATCCATCAATTTGTGGAATACAAGGAAAATACGAACCATATTTACAAATAATTGTTGTTCCCCTTTTGTGTGTTTCTAGCATGAAATTAAAGATTCGGGCCCATGGATGATCAAATTTTCTAAAATGAAAAATGGTGTTCTACTTAGAATACCATCTAGTAATTTAGGCAAGATTCGCCTGAATTCCGACGTCATTCCATCTTGTAATCGTTTATTAAATGTCAAATTAAATGACACGCACAAAACGAACTTATTTATCTTTCTACAAAATTAATTCTCTTGCTATATCCAGCTAGACGCATCCCAAATTAAAGGACAAAGGGCGTAATCCTATATATGATTTTTTTTAGTAACTATGTTAATTAAACACGCAAAAGGGTAATAAAAAGGGAATTTAATATAACCTAATTTGGAAAGTTAGTAATATTTTGGATGGTTGGAAAAGAATAGATTTTCATATTACAATTTTTATTAAAACGCAATGGATGTCATTACAAGGATAATGTTAAAAGAAGAAAGATTAATACAAAATAGAGATGTTAATGTATTTTGTACTACCTAACAAAAAAAAAACAGAAAAGGTGTTTTCTAATTATGAATCGCGGAAGGAATTATTCTATAATAAATATGGATATAGATTTTAGAAGTGTTTCCATAGCCAACCCAGTAGAATATGACTAGCTCCCTAAAGAAAAGATTTATAATAGTAGCAAGGATTAAAGAATAACAATTAAGATAAAGGTAAGAAGGAAAAATGACACTAATCAAGCTAAATACGTCGTAGACTGAAAAAGAAAAATCCTGAATGGTAAAAGATATAAAAGACAAATAAAGGAAAGAATTAATGTATTTCGTTAAGACACATTCCATTTACTCTCTCTTCTCTCGTTCCATTTATTCTTGTTTTCTCATTCCATTATTTTTCAAATATATATTATCTGTATTCCACTTAGAATAGCAACATGTAGGTTTAAATAACCTAGGGGTCTAACTAAAAAAAAAAAAAATACCTACTTCTATATAATATCATATTCCCCAACCCTAACCTATTCTCTAAACCTAAAGCTACGCTCTTTCTACTTCCTCTCAACAATGGCTGCTCTCTTCTCCATCAAAAACATGTTAAAATCCAAATCTCTCCAAACCCTAACAAATTATATGTCAACACGAAGGTATCGACGATACGAAGCTACCGGTGTCGTCGGTTTCGTAAACAACGCCCGGATTTGTCAAAATTCCCGACCAAAAGTTCATATTTTCGGATTTTAAAAGCTCAAAAAAAAAACCGCCCATTTAAACCCATTAAGGTGAGAACTCCTTTCACTCTAATTATTTTACAGTTAAATTTATATTAGAATATAAACGGTGCTTAGCAGCATCTGACACTATTGATTGTACAAAACCATGATGGTTTGTTGGGATTGTGATTTGGTTTGTTATTGTGTGATATTGTTGTACATGAAAATTATTTATATAAAATATATATATAAATTATCGTGAAATAAAAACTTCATTTTGTTATATAAAAAGCTAGCATAACAAAAACTTCATTTTTGTTATATGAAATGTAACATGATCAAAAACTTCTTTTTTTTTATTGTATAAAAATGTTAACATAGAAAAGATTCATTTTTATTGCGTAAAAATGTTAACGTAGGAAAACTCCATTTTCTACATTTTAATGCATAGGATAAATCAATTAAAAGATTAAATGTTGACCAAAATGTCCCTTTAACATATTAGTTTAGAATAAGATAATTATATGTTAATCATATGTCTACTTAACCAAAATGTCACCTTATCATATTAGTTTAGAATAAAAGAATTATTTGTTAACATATGTTTTATTGGAACAAATGTCATTTATATCTTGACAATGTAGAATGAAAGAATTATTTGTTAATATATTATTTGTAAATAAAATTGTCATCTTTGACAAAATAGAATGGTTGATTTATAACCATTATTTAAGTTAGAGTTGTCATATCTGAATAAAACCATCACTTTTGTTAGAATTGTCTTTTAGTTATGGCTTGTTATGTTAAATAGAATGTGAGAGCTCTTTTCTCACTCATTCTTTATTTCAGTAATTTTTTTTATATAAATAAATATTTTTAAATGCTTGAGATGAATGTTTGTGGTTTAATTTCATATTATACATGAATGGTTGTGGATTGATGTTGTTAATTGGTGTAATGAATTAATGCGATGTTTTGAAAATTGAAACCATGAAACTGGATAATTAATGTCGAGTGTTATTTATGTTAAATTATATATGTTACACTTCCGTACATAAGTGACCTGACTTATGTACGTTGATTGGGTAAATATTTGCACACAATTTCCCAAGTGCACAATTAAATGTGTTGTTATTTGGTTGTTTTATTGTTGAAGATAATTGTGTGATGGTTGATATGTCAAATTTAATGTATGCTATTTGAAAGTCATTTACATAAATTAATGAATGTTATCGAATGTAAGGTGAATTGAGCAATGTAGGAAAATGTTGTAAATGCAATATTTGAAGTATCATTTATGTTATTATGTGGGTCTCATTCCAAATAAGAGAATTTGAATATTTTCAAAAGGTTATCTCGTTAAAAGAATTTATTGTGGTCTTAAATGTCGTTTAATGTCATTTAATTAATACAAAGCCGTTTAGATAGTTTCACGTTATTTTTGGCGAAAATGGTCAATACCATTTATTTCATTCATTAAATATAAATGATTTAAGTTTTGAAATTTGAAAATTTTCAATTTTACGTTTATTTTAATATAATTAAAATGAATAGATTCTGCTTGACCCGAGGTTAGATTGAGTTGTGGTATAAGACTGCCCGGACCCGCCCGGCATATCCAGCCACCACAACAATATATATCTAATGTGAGAGGTTAATGCAGTATTAAATAATTAATTAATATTAAAGTTTGAAATTTAAAACTATATAATTTTGAAAATATAATAATTAATACAGAACTAATTAATTAATTAATATAGGAGATTTTGAAATCCCAAGTAACATTTTGGGAAACGTAATAATTAACGCAGAATTTATTAATTTGTTAATATGGAGATTTGAAATTCAAAATAAGTATTTTTGAAAAGTTAATATTTCTTTTAATATTATAAATATAAATGCATCATTAATGAATGATTAATTCTGAAAGTTGAATTTCAAAAGTGAACGCTGTGAAACATTAATATTATATCAATATAATATTAAAGGAAGTTGAAAAGTCAAAACTTGTTTATTATTTAAATCTAAGTTTGCAATTATTATTAATAATTTTAATTTATACTAAATAGGAAACGTTTTGAATGAAAATTAATTAAATAATATTGATATATTATTAATTATTATTCAATGGCTTGAATAGAACGTTTCGCGTAGCGACCGTTCGCGAATTTCAACCGTTGACTTTGAATGAACGTAAGGTTAGGAATAAAAGATTATTTTCTTTTATTTAGAATGAACGCTAATGTTAATTAATAAAAGATTATTTCTTTTATGCAACTATGAATGCTAATGTTAACAAATAAAAGATTATTTCTTTTATAAAACTAGGAATGCTAATACTAAAAAAAAAATACTTCTTTACATGGGTTAATGAACGTTAATGTTTATAAATAAATGATACTTCTTTTGTATGAGTTAATGAATTCTAAATAAGTCTCGTTAATGAAAGTTTTCTTTTATTTATAGTTAAAGAAAGCCGAAAAGGTTTTGTAAACAAAAGCAATTCTTTTATTTAAGATTTAGAACGGCGAATATGTTTTTTTTTTTTTAAAAGTAATTTTTTATTTAAGATTAGAGCGTCGAATATGCTTTGTTCATAAAGGTTAATCTTTTATTAAGATTAGGAATGCTAAATATATTTTGCTAATAAAGGTCATTCTTTTATGTATGTTAAAGAACCGTCAAACATGTTTTAATGAAACAAAGTAGGATAATAAAAGTTTAATCTTTTATTTTGAAAAGGAATATGAAACAAAGTGTGAAGTAAAGTTTATCTTTTATTTATGAATGAATATGGAATAAGAATTATAAGTAAAGTTTATCTTTTATTTATGAATGAATATGGAATAAGAAATATAAATAAAGTTTATCTTTTATTTATGAATGAATATGAAATAAGAATTATAAATAAAAGTTTATCTTTTATTTATGGATTGAATATAAAATAAGAATGGTAAACAAAGGTTTATCTTTTAATTATGAAATGAATATGAAATACGACACGTAAATAAAAGTTATCCTTTTATTTATTGAATTAAACAGGTAATATGAAATGAGAAATAAAGGTTATTCTTTTATCAAGGATATGAACATGAAAATGAAGGTTTTACTTTATTTAAGTTATGACAATGAAATAATATTTGACAATAAAAGTTAACTTTTACTTGAATTCTAAACATGAAAAATGTCTCATTAATTAATGATTTAGAAGATTGAATCTAATTAGAATTTTGAGAAATCTTAAATTAGATTAAAGAAGAGAGTTTCCAATGAAAAGAATTTTTAAATAAACAAATTTTCTCAATGGGATTGAGGCGTTGGTTGTGGTTTAGACACATGATTTTAAATAGCGCAAATTATTCAGGAAGACCGAGTTTACCCATTCTGAATGATTCATACGACGATTGAAGACCGACGATGGAGACGGTTGTTGAAGACCGGGAAATTTCCATATCGAATGAATGATTATTGATATCTTGATTGGACCGTACACCCAAGATGAGGGAAAATTGATGATCATTCAGACGTATTAGGAGATCTACTGGATATGGTTTCGTTCAGGCCCAGAACGGACTAATAAATGGATTGTGTGTCTGACATTGTATTCCTTTATATTGTACTCGTTGATCTCTGTCTAATATATAGCTGTTTGGTGGTGGAGAATTTATTCTCTTGCCTAACACCCTGTTATATATTGGTAGATGATTAATGATATAGTATGGTCTGACAATGTGACATGCTAAGATGCATATGATCAAGGCTTTTGTTGAAAAGCAGGGCCTTGTGGATGATGATCGAAGCACAGATTTAATTAGCATAGCTTTGTGTACAGCGTTACTTCGCGAGCCTCACACCCCGGTATGAGTCAAAAACGGGATACGGACCGTAGGGAGTGCACGCGTTTCTTTCTAGCTAGAGTGATGTCAGGGACCTACCAGCGCTGACATTTTACTTATGTGGATGATGGATTTAGAGGCGCCTCGTTATTTTTATAGGCCGTTGGTGGTCATACTATAGGTCCAAAGGGACCGGGAAACGTGTGTTCAGGCATAACTAATCCACTGCCCATAGGCGGGGACCGGCCCTACCGCTTCCAAGGGTTCACTGCGGGGGATCCTGAGGCATTTTCTAGAGTGTCTCGAATCAGAGAGGAGCTTGCCCCTAGCCTCGACTCATGATGGAATCCAAATCTCCAATACGACACCATCGGTTTTGATTGTAGAACTAGTATTGGCGACATGCTATATGGTAACCATGCCGTCTAGGATTGATACATTATGATTCAAATTGTTTTAAAACATATATATACACACTAATAGTATCAAAATCCGTTTTTATACGTATCAAGCATCTTTTGACCATTATAAGGTAAAACCCTATC
Organism: Allium sativum; assembly: GCA_030737875.1. Lineage (NCBI taxonomy): Eukaryota > Viridiplantae > Streptophyta > Magnoliopsida > Asparagales > Amaryllidaceae > Allium > Allium sativum. The sequence goes on from CM060913.1 coordinate 10,852,657, forward strand.
CTCTGGTGTGCGTTGCATTGTGTGATGGGACCTGGGTCTTATAATGGTTTCATTTTTCCAAAAAATCATTGCGTTGTTTAAACGATTTACTTTAATTTATGCACCGACAATCCATTGGAACAAAACCCGTTCCGCATTAGCGGCGTGGTCCTTAGATTTGTCTTATTAGTTAAATTAGTTGTGAAAACCCGTAACTTCCCCGTGAAGGAAAGAGCGGATAGTTCGAGAACAAGCCACAACATAACACATATAAAAGAACATTTCACTGTATATTACAACAATGCATCAGAATACAAGAATATACAGAGTATGAATGAATATTACACAGAAATATCAGAGATTTAAATTACATTTAAATACATCGCAGCGGAAAATAATACAATACACAACTAGAAGGAGATATACGGATACAAAGCTTTCCGGATATCGTTCCAGCTGTAAACCAGGATCCTGTGAATATAAATCTGCAAAACCAAAACTACTAGCTGCCCGTGTCAAAATAGGGGCACCCAGAGTTTAGGTTAAAACAATAAACTCCAGGTCAGTCATGTGACTGGTGTGAGAACTAAAACAGTTAATCTTTATTTTTAAAGTTAGGTAAATCAAGGGACCACGCCATATAACACGGAACGGGTTTCCTCCCAAGAATACCAGTGCATAAAACAAACAGCGCAATGTTAAATAAAGAAAAATGAAGCTGTTATAAGACCCAGGTCCCATCACACAATGCAACGCAAGCCGGAGGATAGGGTTTTTACCTTATAATAGCCAAGAATGCTTGATACGTTTAAAACAAATCATTTGATACTGTAATAAGTGCATAGTGTATAAAACAACTTCAAATCATAAGTATCAATCATAGGCGACATGAGCGTCCCATGCCACTATGTCACCATATATAGGTTTACAAATAAAACCGCAAAGTCACGTATTTGGAAATTGGGTTTCCATCTATGAACCGAGGCCAGGGATCGTCCTCTTCCGATTCGAGACAATCTAGCCTACCATGTCTCAGAAACAGCCGCAACTGCCCCCTGGATCGTCAGGGCCGGTCCACCGATGTGGATTATTATGCCTGAACAATACGTCTCCCCGCCCTTTGGGGCGCAAACGAGCCATCAAATGACTCCATCGGTTCGAGAACGACCGATCAATCCGAGGCGCCTCGCAACAGCAACAACCACATAAGTCAAACTCGTCAGGGCGTGTAAAACCACTGACGCCACTTTTTAGCTAGAAAGAAACGCAAGCCCTCCCTGAGGTCCGTCTCCCGTTTTTGGTTCATACCGGGTGTGAAACTCGCGAAGTAAACGCTACACAAAGCTACGCCACAAAGGGCCGTGCATTGATCATCACCACAAGACTTTGCTTTTCAACAGAAGCCTCGATCAATTGCCACTTAGGCATGCCACACAGGCAATTCACTCCATGCGTTTGATATCCATCAATATATAACCCCTGAGCTCGTATGTCTCAGAGAAGGGCGTTAAGCAAGAGAATAAATTCTCCGCCGCCAAACAGATATATATTTAATAGAGATCAATCACACGGACTAAAATCCAATGTCAGACACACAGTCCATTTGCAAGTCCGTTCTGGGTCTGAACGAAACCGGAGGCACCTAGTACCCCGCATATCCATCGATCTCCAAGTACGTCTGGACGATCACCAACTGTTTCCATCTTCTTGGGTGTACAGCCCAATCAAGATCATCAGTAATCACCCAAACGACGTGAAGACTTCTGGTCTTCGACCACCGTCTTCATCTTCGACTTATCGTCGTATCAGTTATTCAGAATGGGATAAACCCGGTCTTTCCGAATAACTCGCGTATATTTTAAATAAGTGTTACACAAACACAACAAACGCCTCATTCCAATTCATCAGTCACTAACCGTAAATTAATCAAGAGAATAATTCCCCAAATATTAACCCCGAAGGCCGAAACCAACATCAGATCAATATCCAGAAAACCATTCTGCTTAGCTAACCGACAGTTAGTTTCTGATTTCACATTCATAGGGAAACGTTCCCATTAATTTTATCCAAGATAAATTCCTGAATTTATTCTTTAATCTATTTTTGAATATCAATTCAAACTAGTCGGGATTAGCGAACCTTACCGAAGTAATCATTTGTTTTAATTTCTCAATCCCAACCTATTCATCCCATGAAGTAAAACTGGTTATACTTCATATCTAACACCACGGTGTTATCGGTAAATTCAATTACCCTTTCACGTTCAAATCTAATTAAAGATTTAACTATCGCCTGGAGCAAAACTGGTGATACTCCCTTCTCGATCATTTCAATCTAATTAAAGATTCATTAAAACTCCACTTAGTTTTAATCTTCGACTGGGTTAAAGAATCAGTGTCATTTAAAACACGGTTCACGATAAACCCAAAATCACATTCATTAATTATCGGGTTAAAGAACGAGTGTTATTTAAAACACTGTTCACGATAAACCCAAAAATCAATATCAATTCAGTTCCAATTAAATATTATTTAATTGGTACACATCATTAAATCTAACTAAAAAGATTTAATCTTTTCTCAACTGGGTTCAAGAACAGTGTTAGTGAAGACATCATTCACGACAAACCCAAATCACATTTGATATTCAATATAAGGCTCTGAATAGAAAATATATCGGCTTATATTCAATATCAAATTCTACGATTAACAAATGTCGTATTGGAAATAACGATATAAATATCTACATCTTTCAAATTTCCATAACAACATCTGTATAATCCCGAATTCCAACATCGAAATATTCTGAAGACAATTTCGATTCAAATCCACTCCAATGCAATCATTGGAAATTTTGGTTATTTTTAAAACCCTTTTCGAATTCAATTTATTTATTTAAAAATAAATAGAATTATAATTCTAGTTCAAAACTAGTTCATTTCGATAAAAATCTATTTTTATCTTTTCAAATATGGAGTTTTTCATCCCAATTCTTTCTAAATCATTTCTTATGATTTTACACAAATTATTACTATTTTTAATAATTTTATCAAGGCCCGTACAGTCAATTTCCATTAATGGCCATCGAACTGCACTTACAGCGACCTTTTTCAAATTTGATTTGGACGTAACTCAAAATCCAACCGTTAGATTTCTAATTTCTAATATTCGTTAGAAAGCTCTTTTCGATACGAACCTAACGGTTCCGGTTTTAGGAGGATCCGACGGTCGGATCTCCCGTAATGTCCGTTTGAAATAAATGGTCGAAATTCGCGAACTGCCGCGGCGCGGCGCGTTCTATTCAGGCCATTATATTATATATATAATATATATAATATATATTTCGTCGATTTCTATTTAAAACGAATTATATAAATCGTTTGGAATTCGTTTCAAAAACAATTTTAACTTCTATTTCAATTCAAATCAAAATTGAATTCTTTTTTATAAATTCGTTTTAAAATTCATTTCTATTCAATTCAAATTTCAATTCAATTTGAATTCATTTCAATTCACTTTCAATTCAATTTGAATTCGTTTTCAATTCAATTCATTTCGAAATCGTTTTCAATTCAATTCATTTCAGAATGAATAAAATCGATATAAATATCGTTTACGTCAAAATGGCGTCAATCTAATCAACACGGCTTCATAAATTTCTATTTTCAAATATTCTATTTCAAATATTTCTTTTTCAAAATAGTTGTTATTATCAAAATATTTCGTTCAACACATGACCAATCTCAATGGATGAGTATTGTCAACACATGAACCTTTATTTTATAATATTCTTTATTTTTCAAATTGGAATGAGGCCCAACCAATTACCATATAAAGTTAATTATATGGATTTTCATACATCACACGTATATAATAGCATTGAAAAATAATCAACCATCAACCAAAGTGCACTACACTGCATAAGCATCAAATATAGATATCTAACGCTTATAACAGCCTGTCAATCAATCGATCGACATATTTAATCAATCAGGATGAGTGAACTTCAAATTTCATCCCAACACCCGTGTGGGGTTTCAAACAATCAAACACATATTTTAGTTGTGCAGGAGGGCGATGTGTAAAATTTATCGACCCAATCAATGTCCTTCAAATAGGTGTACATAAACAAACCGTCTGGTTTGTAAATGAATATTTATTTATTCACATTCACGTTAAAAATTATATTTTTAACGATAAAACATTTTATTTTAACATATGAATTTCTATTCAGTTCATTCTTCAAATAAAATGATATTTTTATTTTTCTAACATATTTTAGAAAATTTCGGCGGCATAACGGCACGATACTAGAAACGGGACAAGGCCTAACCTTATCCCCGGTCTAGTGAAGGCCCACGCCATTCACACATCAATCAAATCCATTCATTCTCACCAAACAATTCAATTTCAATCAAATAATCTAATTAATTTTTGCAATCAAACAATTTAACAAACAAGCCATCCATGGTCTGTGGATGACGGGGGTCGGGTGCTGCTAAGCACCGTCTACATCCTAGTATATATTTTTAACTAGAAATTTAAAATAAAAGTGAGGAGTTCTCACCGATAGCTATCCAAACATCTTGGCTCTTCTTTGATATAAATCTTCTTCGTTCTCGCCTTTTTGTTACCTTCGTTGCCCGCTTTCACTACCTATGTAAAAATCGAATTTTTACTTCGCTATTCCATATATAAAAATCATATTTTTATTTCGAAGTTCAATATATAAAAATCCTATTTTTATTTCGAAGTTCAACATATAAAAATCCTATTTTTAATTCGAAGTTCAACATATAAAAATCCTATTTTTATTTCGAAGTTCAACATATAAAAATCCTATTTTTAATTCAACCCTTCAATAAAATCATATTTTTCTTCTACTATTTCTATTTTAAAAACGAAGTATATTTTATTTCAAAAACAATGCGGTATATATTTTCAAAACAACATTCTAAGTCATATTTTCAAAATCAAATTCTAGTTCTTACTTTTCAAAAACAAGTTCTAGTTCGTATTTTTTTTTTCCGAAACAATACCATTTAAATTTTCAAAGCAATTACATTTTACTTATTCTACAACAATGACATTCATATATTTTACTTCTTTCAAATAGTGTATATTTATATTTTTAAAACAAAGGTATATTTTATATATATTTTCAAAGATAATGTATGTACATTTTCAGAAATCATGTATGTATATTTATTAAAATCTGATATTTACAACACTGTTACATTTATTAAAACTGAGTTTAAAATCCTTACCATTTTCATTGCCATCGCCTGGAGGACTTCGAACCCTTTCAACAACTAGGGTTTACAAGCGCCGCCGCCTAGAGCATCTTTGCTCCGATCTGATGGTGCCACCCTCTTCAACTACGCGTCGCCCACCTCCGGTCAGAAGTCCGACCATCTCGCACCCCCCTGCTCCCTGAAATCGCTATCGAGCGGAAGCCCTTCCCATCGCCGAATCAACCTCCTCGTCCCTTCATTGATTCGTTTTAATTAGAGAACGATATGGGTGTTTTGTTTGGGAGAATATCGGTCGTGGGTTATGAGTGGAGCGGCGGAAATAACTGGAGCATTGACCGCTAACAAACAGATAAGAAAGTTTGACTAGGGTTTTAAAGTGTACTCATATATATAAATAATATTATATTAAATTTAATTCATTTAATACTTGTCTGTCGATTCAACCTCCAAATCACATTCAACGACTATCGCTCCTAGTCAAATACCCCCATTCCGGGCACAATGGGATATGCCTGGTAAGCCGATTCGGCTGTTACGACCAGTTTTTCTCAAAATTAAAATATAAATCCTTGTATATTCAATTTAAACGTACATTTTAATTTACCGGGGCCACATACTGATTCTAAAAATTGCAGAAAAATATTTTCTAGCTTCGTATTGACGATACGGTCCTAACAAAACTAGTTTCGTCGAATTCTGAGACCATTTGAAAAATGGTCATTTTCCAGTCGATTAAAATCAACTAAAACTGGCCAAACGCGTTTTCCTTTGCCACGCTCACATATTGATTCGAAAAATTACGAAATTTGAAACCTAGCAATAACTTGACATCATTGATCCAACAAAAGTGGTTTCGTCGAAATCCGAGATCGTTTGCAAAATGGCTATTTTTAAGGGCCTGAATTCCATAGCGACTATTCAGAATTTTCAACTGGACATATCCTTTGATTCCCGCTCTGTAAGCTTGATTTTTCGGATTCGTTGGAAAGATACTATCAAATAGATCCTATGATTTCTGGTTTCACTCAAATCCGGATTATTTTGCACCCGGTACATTCAATTGAAGTTTGAAATCGAATTATCGAACTACCGCGCCAATTTCAATTCTATTTATAATTATATATAAATATTTATATTCTAACGACGACGCGTATAATATATACGTTCGATTTCTATTCAAAATAAATTTCTCGTCGATTTTATTTAAAATAATTCATTTTAAATAATCAAAATTCGCTAAAATTGCCAAAATAAAAATTTTAAACTGGCCCAGATTTTCGGGTTGTTACATTAGTTTTGAGTTCTCATACCAGTCCCATGACTGACCTGGAGTTTATTCTTTTAACCTAAACTCTGGGTGCCCATATTTTCCACACGGGCAGCTAGTAGTTTTGGTTTTGCAGATATTACATTCACAGGATCCTGGTCTACAGCTGAAGCGATATTCGGAAATCTCTGTATCCGTGTATCTCTTTTAGTTGTATTTTGTATTATATTTTTCGCTGCTGTATTTAAATGTAATTTAAACTCTGGTATTGTATTTCCAATGTAAGGTATTTATCTGTACTCTGGAATACTCTTGTACTCTGATGTAATTGTGTTAATAGCAATAAAAATGTTCTTCTGTTTGTGTTCTGATGAGTATTGTTCTCAAAGCAATCCGGGCTTTCCTTTACGGGGAAGTTTGGGTCGTTTCATTTGGTATCAGAGCTTTGGTTTACAGAGCTCGAGAACAAGACACATTAGAACTGAACAAAAGAATTCATCAGAGATTGGATTAGTAATATCCAATAAGAATGACTCGTTAGAGATGGGATCAGTAGTATCCTAGAATAAGTCCGAAGAGTATTATTTTTAAAATAATAATAATAATAATGAAAACGAACTTTGTTTTGAAAATTTAAACCATATTATACGTATTTGAATTTTCTATTATATTTTGGACTATCGAGTTTGAGTAGATTTTGCATAAACGCCTAGCTAGCGTATATTCGTAGTCTCAATATACTCGATAGATATAGATTCCCACTCTAGAAACCCGGAGATGACCCTGATGACACTAGTGATTGATGCATCCTCATCAAAATTCATGTTCGTGTTTCAAAGGTGGGATATCTATATATTTCCCATTTGACTGGTGTGAGAACCAAAACTTAGATATTGTTGTGACTTGGCATCAAAATATGATTTTTGAATACATATGTATAAAGTTATGCATTTTAGAAAGTTAACCCACTAATTGATTGATGCTTGTGTTGTTTGCTTGATTGAGTTAATTAAAAATGCAGATAGACTTGTATACGTATATAATATTGAACAGGTCATAGCAAGAAGGTTAGAAGCAGAGGAATAAAATTATTTGCCCGACGAAAAAATAGGTACACATTTACTATTTCTTGGGTTTTTGATTTTATTAACCATTGGCTAGCCGTTGCTTGGCACTTTTTCTCTCTTACCCTCCTTCTTGTTTTTCTTTTTGAATTTATATGCCGTTGCTTGGCTTTTCTCTCTCCTATCCTCTTCCTTCTATTTTATTTTCTTTTGGTGCCCTATGAGGGAGTTTGCGTTTTTCGATATTCCCCGTACAAAGGAGGTTATGGCAAAAATTTTCTAAAATTTAGGGCGTTAGCCAAATTTTTGAAAATTGGAGAATTCTTAGAAATTGAAAAGTTGAAAGTTTAATCCGTAATAAATTTTTGAAAGTTGAGTGGAATTATAAAACAACTTTTTACTCTATTCCTTTTCGAGGACGAAAAGTTCTTAAGTGGGGGAGATTGTAACAACCCGGAATTTTAGGACTAAAATAAAATATTATTTTTTTTGATTAATTTAATGAGTTTTGTACATTTAAAAACAGTTTATTTAAAATAATAATAATTAAACATGGATAATACATCAAGACGCTTGACCAACGAATTCAGCACAACAAAACGGATATGCATTCAAGTTTAACATGGATTTTGTGGATCGTTCGAATTATATGTTTGTTGCTATCAAATAAAACAAATAATAATGATTGAAGTGGAAGAGAAAAAAATAAGAGGAAGGGAGCAACGTGGGTAGATTTTAGGAAGGAAGCGACATCTGTTGCTTTGAGGTCTAGTTAACATACAAGTGTTCATTTCTATATATGTTTAATTAGATAGGTGCTTAATTAATTTCTATTAATGCGCATTTAATAATTTTCTTCTTTTATATGATGATAAAAGGAATCCATCAATTTGTGGAATACAAGGAAAATACGAACCATATTTACAAACAATTGTTGTTCCCCTTTTGTGTGTTTCTAGCATGAAATTAAAGATTCGGGCCCACGGATGATCAAATTTTCTAAAACGAAAAATGGTGTTCTACTTAGAATACCATCTAGTAATTTAGGCAAGATTCGCCTGAGTTCCGACGTCATTCCATCTTGTAATCATTTATTAAATGTCAAATTAAATGACACGCACAAAACGAACTTATTTATCTTTCTACAAAATTAATTCTCTTGCTATATCCAGCTAGACGCATCCCAAAATAAAGGACAAAGGGCGTAATCCTATATATGATTTTTTTTAGTAACTATGTTAATTAAATACGCAAAAGGGTAATAAAAAGGGAATTTAATATAACCTAATTTGGAAAGTTAGTAATATTTTGGATGGTTGGAAAAGAATAGATTTTCATATTACAATTTTTATTAAAACGCAATGGATGTCATTACAAGGATAATGTTAAAAGAAGAAAGATTAATACAAAATAGAGATGTTAATGTATTTTGTACTACCTAACAAAAAAAAACAGAAAAGGTGTTTTCTAATTATGAATCGCGGAAGGAATTATTCTATAATAAATATGGATATAGATTTTAGAAGTGTTTCCATAGCCAACCCAGTAGAATATGACTAGCTCCATAAAGAAAAGATTTATAATAGTAGCAAGGATTAAAGAATAACAATTAAGATAAAGGTAAAAAGGAAAAATGACACTAATCAAGCTAAATACCTCGTAGACTGAAAAAGAAAAATCCTGAATGGTAAAAGATATAAAAGACAAATAAAGGAAAGAATTAATGTATTTCTTTAAGACACATTCCATTTACTCTCTCTTCTCTCATTCCATTTATTCTTGTTTTCTCATTCCATTATTTTTCAAATATATATTATATGTATTCCACTTAGAATAGCAACATGTAGGTTTAAATAACCTAGGGGTCTAACTAAAAAAAAATTACCTACTTCTATATAATATCATATTCCCCAACCCTAACCTATTCTCTAAACCTAAAGCTTCGCTCTTTCTACTTCCTCTCAACAATGGTTGCTCTCTTCTCCATCAAAAACATGTTAAAATCCAAATCTCTCCAAACCCTAACAAATTATATGTCAACACGAAGGTATCGACGATACGAAGCTACTGGTGTTGTCGGTTTCGTAAACAACGCCCGGATTTGTCAAAATTCCCGATCAAAAGTTCAGATTTTCGGATTTTAAAAGCTCAAAAAAAACCGCCCATTTAAACCCATTAAGGTGAGAACTCCTTTCACTCTAATTATTTTACAGTTAAATTTATATTAGAATATAAACGGTGCTTAGCAGCATCTGACACTATTGATTGTACAAAACCATGATGGTTTGTTGGGATTGTGATTTGGTTTGTTATTGTGTGATATTGTTGTACATGAAAATTATTTATATAAAATATATATATAAATTATCGTGAAATAAAAACTTCATTTTGTTATATAAAAAGCTAGCATAACAAAAACTTCATTTTTGTTATATGAAATGTAACATGATCAAAATTTTTTTTTTTTATTGTATAAAAATGTTAACATAGAAAAGATTCATTTTTATTGCGTAAAAATGTTAACATAGGAAAACTCCATTTTCTACATTTTAATGCATAGGATAAATCAATTAAAAGATTAAATGTTGACCAAAATGTCCCTTTAACATATTAGTTTAGAATAAGATAATTATATGTTAATCATATGTCTACTTAACCAAAATGTCACCTTATCATATTAGTTTAGAATAAAAGAATTATTTGTTAACATATGTTTTATTGGAACAAATGTCATTTATATCTTGACAATGTAGAATGAAAGAATTATTTGTTAATATATTATTTGTAAATAAAATTGTCATCTTTGACAAAATAGAATGGTTGATTTATAACCATTATTTAAGTTAGAGTTGTCATATCTGAATAAAACCATCACTTATGTTAGAATTGTCTTTTAGTTATGGCTTGTTATGTTAAATAGAATGTGAGAGCTCTTTTCTCACTCATTCTTTATTTCAGTAATTTTTTTTATATAAATAAATATTTTTAAATGCTTGAGATGAATGTTTGTGGTTTAATTTCATATTATACATGAATGGTTGTGGATTGATGTTGTTAATTGGTGTAATGAATTAATGCGATGTTTTGAAAATTGAAACCATGAAACTGGATAATTAATGTCGAGTGTTATTTATGTTAAATTATATATGTTACACTTCCGTACATAAGTGACCTGACTTATGTACGTTGATTGGGTAAATATTTGCACACAATTTCCCAAGTGCACAATTAAATGTGTTGTTATTTGGTTGTTTTATTGTTGAAGATAATTGTGTGATGGTTGATATGTCAAATTTAATGTATGCTATTTGAAAGTCATTTACATAAATTAATGAATGTTATCGAATGTAAGGTGAATTGAGCAATGTAGGAAAATGTTGTAAATGCAATATTTGAAGTATCATTTATGTTATTATGTGGGTCTCATTCCAAATAAGAGAATTTGAATATTTTCAAAAGGTTATCTCGTTAAAAGAATTTATTGTGGTTTTAAATGTCATTTAATGTCATTTAATTAATACAAAGCCGTTTAGATAGTTTCACGTTATTTTTGGCGAAAATGGTCAATACCATTTATTTCATTCATTAAATATAAATGATTTAAGTTTTGAAATTTGAAAATTTTCAATTTTACGTTTATTTTAATATAATTAAAATGAATAGATTCTGCTTGACCCGAGGTTAGATTGAGTTGTGGTATAAGACTGCCCGGACCCGCCCGGCATATCCAGCCACCACAACAATATATATCTAATGTGAGAGGTTAATGCAGTATTAAATAATTAATTAATATTAAAGTTTGAAATTTAAAACTATATAATTTTGAAAATATAATAATTAATACAGAACTAATTAATTAATTAATATAGGAGATTTTGAAATCCCAAGTAACATTTTGGGAAACGTAATAATTAACGCAGAATTTATTAATTTGTTAATATGGAGATTTGAAATTCAAAATAAGTATTTTTGAAAAGTTAATATTTCTTTTAATATTATAAATATAAATGCATCATTAATGAATGATTAATTCTGAAAGTTGAATTTCAAAAGTGAACGCTGTGAAACATTAATATTATATCAATATAATATTAAAGGAAGTTGAAAAGTCAAAACTTGTTTATTATTTAAATCTAAGTTTGCAATTATTATTAATAATTTTAATTTATACTAAATAGGAAACGTTTTGAATGAAAATTAATTAAATAATATTGATATATTATTAATTATTATTCAATGGCTTGAATAGAACGTTTCGCGTAGCGATCGTTCGCGAATTTCAACCGTTGACTTTGAATGAACGTAAGGTTAGGAATAAAAGATTATTTTCTTTTATTTAGAATGAACGCTAATGTTAATTAATAAAAGATTATTTCTTTTATGCAACTATGAATGCTAATGTTAACAAATAAAAGATTATTTCTTTTATAAAACTAGGAATGCTAATACTAAAAAAAAATACTTCTTTACATGGGTTAATGAACGTTAATGTTTATAAATAAATGATACTTCTTTTGTATGAGTTAATGAATTCTAAATAAGTCTCGTTAATGAAAGTTTTCTTTTATTTATAGTTAAAGAAAGCCGAAAAGGTTTTGTAAACAAAAGCAATTCTTTTATTTAAGATTTAGAACGACGAATATGTTTTGTTTTTTTTTTAAAAGTAATTTTTTATTTAAGATTAGAGCGTCGAATATGCTTTGTTCATAAAGGTTAATCTTTTATTAAGATTAGGAATGCTAAATATATTTTGCTAATAAAGGTCATTCTTTTATGTATGTTAAAGAACCGTCAAACATGTTTTAATGAAACAAAGTAGGATAGTAAAAGTTTAATCTTTTATTTTGAAAAGGAATATGAAACAAAGTGTGAAGTAAAGTTTATCTTTTATTTATGAATGAATATGGAATAATAATTATAAGTAAAGTTTATCTTTTATTTATGAATGAATATGGAATAAGAATTATAAATAAAGTTTATCTTTTATTTATGAATGAATATGAAATAAGAATTATAAATAAAAGTTTATCTTTTATTTATGGATTGAATATAAAATAAGAATGGTAAACAAAGGTTTATCTTTTAATTATGAAATGAATATGAAATACGACACGTAAATAAAAGTTATCCTTTTATTTATTGAATTAAACAGGTAATATGAAATGAGAAATAAAGGTTATTCTTTTATCAAGGATATGAACATGAAAATGAAGGTTTTACTTTATTTAAGTTATGACAATGAAATAATATTTGACAATAAAAGTTAACTTTTACTTGAATTCTAAACATGAAAAATGTCTCATTAATTAATGATTTAGAAGATTGAATCTAATTAGAATTTTGAGAAATCTTAAATTAGATTAAAGAAGAGAGTTTCCAATGAAAAAAAAATTTAAATAAACAAATTTTCTTAATGGGAATGAGGCGTTAGTTGTGTTTTAGACACATGATTTTAAATAGCGCAAATTATTCAGGAAGACCGGGTTTACCCATTCTGAATGATTCATACGACGATTGAAGACCGACGATGGAGACGGTTGTTGAAGACCGGGAAATTTCCATATCGAATGAATGATTATTGATATCTTGATTGGACCGTACACCCAAGATGAGGGTAAATTGATGATCATTCAGACGTATTAGGAGATCTACTGGATATGGTTTCGTTCAGGCCCAGAACGGACTAATAAATGGATTGTGTGTCTGACATTGTATTCCTTTATATTGTACTCGTTGATCTCTGTCTAATATATAGCTGTTTGGTGGTGGAGAATTTATTCTCTTGCCCGAACACCCTGTTATATATTGGTAGATGATTGATGATATAGTATGGTCTGACAATGTGACATGCTAAGATGCATATGATCAAGGCTTTTGTTGAAAAGTAGGGCCTTGTGGATGATGATCGAAGCACAGCTTTAATTAGCATAGCTTTGTGTACAGCGTTACTTCGCGAGCCTCACACCCCGGTATGAGTCAAAAACGGGATACGGACCGTAGGGAGTGCACACGTTTCTTTCTAGCTAGAGTGATGTCAGGGACCTACCGGCGCTGACATTTTACTTATGTGGATGATGGATTTAGAGGCGCCTCGTTATTTTTATAGGCCGTTGGTGGTCATACTATAGGTCCAAAGGGACCGGGAAACGTGTGTTCAGGCATAACTAATCCACTGCCCATAAGCGGGGACCGGCCCTACCGCTTCCAAGGGTTCACTGCGGGGGATCCTGTGGCATTTGCTAGAGTGTCTCGAATCGGAGAGGAGCTTGCCCCTAGCCTCGACTCATGATGGAATCCAAATCTCCAATACGACACCATCGGTTTTGATTGTAGAACTAGTATTGGCGACATGCTATATGGTAACCATGCCGTCTAGGATTGATACATTATGATTCAAATTGTTTTAAAACATATATATACACACTAATAGTATCAAAATCCGTTTTTATACGTATCAAGCATCTTTTGACCATTATAAGGTAAAACCCTATCCTCTGGTGTGCGTTGCATTGTGTGATGGGACCTGGGTCTTATAATGGTTTCATTTTTCCAAAAAATCATTGCGTTGTTTAAACGATTTACTTTAATTTATGCACCGACAATCCACTGGAACAAAACCCGTTCCACATTAGCGGCGTGGTCCTTGGATTTGTCTTATTAGTTAAATTAGTTTTGAGTTCTCATACCAGTCCCATGACTGACCTGGAGTTTATTCTTTTAACCTAAACTCTGGGTGCCCATATTTTCCACACGGGCAGCTAGTAGTTTTGGTTTTGCAGATATTACATTCACAGGATCCTGGTCTACAGCTGAAGCGATATTCGGAAAGCTCTGTATCCGTGTATCTCTTTTAGTTGTATTTTGTATTATATTTTTCGCTGCTATATTTAAATGTAATTTAAACTCTGGTATTGTATTTCCAATGTAAGGTATTTATCTGTACTCTGGAATACTCTTGTACTATGATGTAATTGTGTTAATAGCAATAAAAATGTTCTTCTGTTTGTGTTCTGATGAGTATTGTTCTCAAAGCAATCTGGGCTTTTCTTTACGGGGAAGTTTGGGTCGTTTCAAGGGTCGACCTGGCCTGGGGAGGTCGACTCTAGGGTCGACTCTAGGGTCGACTCGGTTCTGTCTGCCAAAAAGTCTGCTGAAACTTGTTTTGGCCATATCTTGGTCATACGGACTCCGATTTTCGAAAACTCGGACTCTATTTCACGTATTTTTTCGAGAGGAACGCAATGGTGAAGTCCATTTTACCTAATTCCTGATTCTTAAATTAATTATCCTTATTTTATTATCTTTTCCGTTACACACACCGTTACCGAACTAATTTTTCTTCTCTCCCAAATATTAATTATTTCTTCTTATGCATCACCATTATTTACCTATCTAAACATATTTTTATATATTTTATTTCATTTTTAATTATACCTTGATTTCTTGTTTTCAAATGTTGTTAAAATTCGGGTTGTTACAATATAATAAAATGAAAATACCCTTCAAAACCTAGCCGTCACTGGGTACTACAGGCATAAAGCGGTCTACACCCTCCTAGGAGCGTTCGACCGTCCTTCGTCCAAAATTCCCAGTGAAGGTAGGTTAAAGAAGGATATATATATATATGATCAATATCATGTCTTGTACCTACAATTAAATTATGAGAATTTGTCGTCTTATATAAACTGACTGACACCATTTTTCTTTAGTAACTTCACTTTTAGCGGAGATAGGATGTATAATCCTGATTCTATTTGATCTTTTAATCAAACTCATTCGGTATTGAGGTATACAATATTTATATTTAGTACTACTATGATTATAAAGAAACTCTATATCAGAATACAGCTGCTGAACAATGGTACTATCAAAAGTCGAATAAGATCTAGTGACTTTAAAGGTAGAAGATAGGAGATAATGAGATATATTAGGAAAAGAATTGAATGCCATAATCATTTGTTTATACTGATAAAGGAATAGATTCAGAAGGAAGAATACCGAGACTCAATAAGAAAGCTAACATTATATGATTTATTCTACTTATATATTTCCATTCGTTGTTCATACTTTGTCTGTAACTTTTTCATACAGATTCCGTTTGTGAAACTCCAAACATGAAAGTTGACCGAAATTCCGAGACGAACGCATCGGTTAAAGTTTCATGGTCAATTTCCACCATTTACTGAAATTTCTATTTTTATCTAATTAATAACTGATTTATTGTCAAAATTCCGGGTTGTTACAGGCTGGATCGCCCATTACTCCACTGATTAAGTTTGGTTATTTATTTAAAATTTCTGTTTTAAATTTCAAACTTTAACTGATCATAACTTGTTATTTTTTCATCCAATTTACGCAAACTAAAAGTCTATCTGAATCATAATCTCGTAATGGACGTAACGGTGAAATCTTCTTTGCCTAATGTGATACCCCACGTTAATGTCACTCATAAGAGAATGCATTAAGTTCTGTGAAGTGCAACAGGCAGTCATTACAGAAAATATACAAGACAGATAAAATAAGCAGCGCGAAAATTTTAAGCTTTATTATAAAAGAAATAAAGCATAGTCTCAGAAATACATCAAAACCGGTTACAACTAACAAACTTTCTTAAATCTGTCTTTCAAGCCATCTCAGAAAATAAAATACCAAAGTACATAAAGTCATATCTCATGCCATAAGCCAAACTAAAGTAGAAAGCAAGTCAAAATGATACCAAGAAGTCCAAGTCAAGTCCAAGATGAAGAGATATCCTAGTCACTGTTGAGTGTTGCCACTCTGAGGACTTGAGGAGGGGAAAAGGAAGAAAGAGGCAAAAGAAAAAAGGTAAGAAATAAAATTTGGCGAGTTCCAATGACTTAAAAATATGCATAAAATAGAAATGCCAAGACAGGTAAATAAGATTGGATAAGAAAGGTACAGTTTCATAACAGATAAACTAAACAGAATAGCAGGATGGACAGAATAACACGAATAAACTCATAATTGGGAATGCTTCACATTTATATCCTAAAAACATGTAATGTCTAAGCATATATTTCTGCACCAGTACTATTATAACAGGTTTAACGGGATTAGGTTATTTGGCTAATTACATATCAGTAGGATTAATAACAGAAAATAACACTAGGGTTATACAACAGGATTAAATAGTAGGATTAGGTGTACCCTAATTACATAACATGATTAGGTGTTAACCTAATTATATAACAATAGGATTAGGTGTACCCTAATTATTACCCAAGTGATCGACTCCCTAACCCAACAAACATATGAAACATACCTATTTATTGGTGTTATAGCGTCTTATCTTCCCTAGTCGGACCCATGCACTCTCATGACTCCATCGGAATGCGTCTGTTACCACCCCCGTGTGAACCTCTTACTATCAAGTTCAGTAAAGCATGCCTTGAGTCTCTACCTAGTGCGAGTCCCCGTCAGATAAGATACCTACAGGGATACTGGCTGATATGGGTTCCAAACAGCAGACCGACACAAGCTAAAGCCCCCTAAGCTTGTAAGAGTCCCTAAAACCCGATACAACAGCAGATGGAAGACCTCTTTGCTTATTAATACTTATGTTCAACTTAGCTGGTTTAGGTTTTATTAATAAGCATGCTTGTGATGTCATTATGTGTATACGACCCTATTCTTAACATGTCATTTACTTAATGTCAGTTTAAGTCAAAGTTAACATGTCTATTCCCTATGCATATTATTTATTAACTACATTCCCAAGTTACAGTTTACGCATAAGATCTATTTACAACAAGTATCTATAGCAAGCCTGCACATGCATATTTATCCTTTTTCTCAAATTATGGTTAATCAGTCCGAGTAAATAACATGCCTAAGTCCATCTTAATATTATTCATTTTTGCCCCAATCATACACTCATTCAAATCAGATATAGCATAGGCTTCTAGAGGCCTAGGCTTGGCGTAAAATAAACAGGAAAACAGAGGAAGAGGAATAGAATCAAATATGTGCATAGTCAAGACTAGAAATAAATGTTAAAAATGGGAAAAGGAAGATAGATACATATAACTTGTTAACCTTTCCAACATCACAGGCATTTGTATGACTTGTTTAATTAACAACATCACAGGGATATGTGTAGCTTGCCTAATTAACATCATCATATGCATAGGCATAACTTATTTAATTAACATCATCACAGGCATAGGTAAAATTTGTCCAGTAAACATCATTACGGGCATAGGTATAACGACATCACATGCATATGTATAATTTGTTAAACTAAAAATATCGTAGGTATATAATAGATTATAACGACATAGGTGATAACAATGAATCATGTATATTTATTTTACTTTAGATCCTTGCCAGTTTTTTTTAACTATCATGTTCAAGGCCTAAGAACTCAGATTTGTAAACAACTGTTACTCACAGTGGGTCTTGGTGAAGGTAAATATGTATAACACTAAGCCACAAAATGTCCAAATCAAATCCAAGTTGTATGTATGCAAGTCTTGATGTTGTCTTTGCTCAATCCAATCTCTAGCATTATTCCTCATTATATGTATATAATTTTCAGAATAATTTCACGGAGCAGAAGAAGATATGAAGAAAATTTGTGTGATTTGTGAATGAGTGAAGCCATCTATTTATAGAGTTACAAAGCCAACATCAACCCTTAGATCTAGGTTTTAAATTTGAGTCGTATAAGTCATGTTGAGTTAGCATAGGTTCAAGCTTCATAATTCAGCCAGATCATGTATAGGTCGACCCACCTGCTACATGGGTCGATGTAACGCCTCAGAATTTCCAATCAGTCAAAACTTAAAACTTTCCAATTCAAAACACTCTTACATAATTTATAATAATTTTATAAATTATTTTCCATATTTTTAAAACATTAAAAATGGATATTTATAGTTAAGGCCGATAACTGCACTTACTACATCCTTCACCGAAACGGTTTGAAACATAACTTGAAAATATACCCCGAAATTAAAATATGCTTTCACTCATTTGAAATCTCTTGCCAATATTAATCAAACTCTCTTTGTTTTGTGGAAACCCGATTTAGATTCCAAAAGTTATAAGCGTTTAAAATTTATAACTCAAATACATGAATTGCCATTTTATGATAGCTCTATTTTGACCAAAAAAAAAATTTAACCTCTGCTACGTTCAAAATACCTTTGATAACTATTATCTACTTATATAAACCCTCTAAATTGTTTTGGGTCTAAAATTCAACTTTATTTCTTTTCTTGATAAACCAACAATAAGCTTAAATGATAAAACTTGAAAGATGCACCAACACAAGACGTAATAACAACAATTTTTTTATATAAAGCAGCTGCATCACTACCCCCATGTGACTACCTATGTACCTTTATCTAATTGGGTAAGCAATTAGATACAGGATCAAGCCAACGCAGTTCTTCTTTACACAAAACATTTAAAATCAATATTTACTTTCAAAATACTCTTTATATCATGTGAGAGTAAAAGACCTTTTGTAAATACTCATTTTGGAAGACACACACACACACACAAATATATATATATATATATATATATATATATATATATATATATATCTTGTAGAACTTTCTTTCAAAAGACAACATCTTTTATTATAAGTACTAATCATCTTCTTTATGCAAAAACTTCTTCATAAACAAATCTCAAACCACCTTGATATTTCTCTAATATATGTTTAGAAAGATCTTGAAAGATTGAACTGAAATAGTTAAGTTCAACACCATTCATTATCTCGTTAAACACACCCAAT
Organism: Allium sativum; assembly: GCA_030737875.1. Classification (NCBI taxonomy): domain Eukaryota; kingdom Viridiplantae; phylum Streptophyta; class Magnoliopsida; order Asparagales; family Amaryllidaceae; genus Allium; species Allium sativum. Next base: position 10,871,988 of record CM060913.1, read on the forward strand.
TCATACCTCGTTTAAAACAATAATCATACCTCGTTTAAACACTAATCATATCTCGTTTAAACACTAATCATACCTCGGCTAAACACTAATCATTTTTTGTTTAAACACTAATCATACCTCAGTTAACCACGCACTATTCATACCTCATTTAAACACTAATCATAAGTGTCCTCAATCATCAGTCGTATATGTTGATTGCTTGTCAAAGCAAAGATCACAACCAATATAGTATGTTAAAGTTATAGGCATCTTTAAATTAAAACATAAGCTTATGAAATAATAATAGATTAGATGATAAGTGTACTTATTGTATTCCTTGCTATCTTCATGCAAAAGTCTCGTATAACATCACATAGAATTTATCATCACTCCCAAGTAATCAATTATTTTCCTCGAATCATCGAAATTTGTCAACCTTCCTTGTTCTCAATTTTGGCACGTTTTACTTTGATTTGACATGCTCGATTTGCGTCATTTTATTTATTATACTATAAGGAAGCTCGAGTCCAAATTTGAGAGGATTTGGAATAGTTTACCATGGTTTTATACTCAAAACATCTTTAACATCATTTATGACATGCTATGAAAAGTTTTGCTCGTTTCAAAACACTTCATAGTCATTTCAGAGAAAAGACAGCACTTCCAGAAATGCTATGGCAAGTTCTAGGTGGTTTATGATGATTTTAGACTAAAAACAGCTTACTACAACGTTTCTGGTATGCTATGAAAAGTTTTTGAGTGGTTTTTAAGCTTAAAACAGCAATTACATCATTTTAGGCGTGCTATGAAAAGTTCTGTATTGTTCATAATTTTAGACTCAAATCAGCTACTACAGCGCTTCTGGGCGCTGTAAAAAGATTCTTCTTGGTTCCGTGCTTCATAAATAGAAAAATAGTGTTTTTGAGTGCTATAAAAAGTTCCGAAAATCAGATTTTAGCCTTTTTTTGGGCAAAATGTTTGACATTGTTTCTCTATGATAAAAATAGATTTTGACTCCAATTTTTTTACAGTAAGAAGCTTTCTTTGTCTAATTAATTATCATCAAAAGAGAACCTCAAATTCATTTACCAATTTAATATATAAAATCAAACATCATGAGGCATTTTTAACATGTCCATTTCGGGCTGATTTTTACCTCACTTTGCATTCAGTTTTCAGGTATGCGAACGGCCGAATTTGAAAAAAATGCCATGGATGAAGTTATATCCCTTTGAATTATCATTCCAAATTGGTTGAGAAGTCAAAATTTCATTAAGAATTGAAAAAGTTATGCCCAAAATACCGAACGTCATTTTCAGGGTTTTAAGTCCAATCATTCATTCATAAATTTCTCAACTTTTCTTCAAAATATGAAATGAATACATGAACTTAAATAATTTTTCTCACCTTGTACTTGTGCCTTGATCTTGTATTTATCTTCTAGGCTTCTCCCAAACCTATCTTCTTTTTCTTTTCTTGGTTTTATGTTTGTGAATGCATGAAAAAGAATGAACCTTTCCACCCTTATACAGTAGTTTTCAAGGCTAGTTTGGTAATTTGGTTCTGGACAGTTGTCCTCCTTATCTTTATGCATGCTTTAGGATGAAGACACATGCTTACTTAGGTGTCTTTAGATGTTTCTACACATGGACATCTAATGTGTGCATGTGTATTAACCTTATTTACTTACAAGACATGTATTCCTTTCATTTGGTGACACGTGTCCCTATCATGTTAAGCCATTTTTCATATTCTAGAACATGTACACATATACCATTTGTATTTTGATTTATATGCTATATACATACATATATGTGTTCATATACTGTTACTACATGCTCATGATATTCCAACAACTTTTAATAAGAAAAATCTCGTTTATCAGCAAAACTGTTTTCGATCACATTATCGATTTTTCTTCGAACTACATATCTTTGTAAACAAAAACTCAACAACATGTTTTCTCCTCATTAATTGTCATTTATAAAGGGATTCAATGAAGGTTATAAAGCAATTAAATCCAAGTTTTTTAAATATTTAAATAACCTCGATATTTAAATATTTACTGCCCGAAGTTCCATGTTGTTACATTCTTTCCCCCTTAAAAGGAATTTCGTCCCCGAAATTCTATGCAATATTTAATCAATAGGAAACCAAATATTCCATGAACGAAACTCTATATATCTAGGAAATTTTCTTGAAATTATACTTTTAAAATAATTTCATAAATTGAAATCATGCCTGAATATTATATAATTTGAACCTTTTAATATTCTGTTACTCCTGCAAGCTGTTACTGGATCAGGCACACCATAGCTTCTTTTTATGCTCAAATTTAGAATCATGTTCTTTGCAGTTCTTATCGATACCCAGTCTCCTTTTCTTTTTATGTGGTACCCATTGAAATGCACCAAACATTCATCTCGTACTCCGGCTCATCATCATCAAGTACGGATGTATTGTCCATGTTGCGGTACCCATCGAAATGTACCAGAGAGTAATCATAAGATTCTTATTATAAGAATTTCCAAAATAGACTTTAACATACTATATTCAAATAAGTCAAAAGTGTATAAAAAAATCTTTTTCAAAACCAGGATCATATTCATCAAATATCTTGTACTCTCCTTGTTGTAGTACCCATCAAAATGTACTAGAGAGTAATATTTTCAAAATAGACATCTCAAATAATATCTTCATTTTTTTTTATAATATGATTGTATTCATCAAAGTGTATTCAATCTACACACAAGTTAGGATATTTTATCGTATTGCGGCCGACATCCCGTTATCAAATAGGATGTACTCTACTCGGCTCGATACCAAAATAGAGTAATAGTTGCACTATCCAAGATCTATTGTCTTATGTCGGCATCCTGTCATCAAATAGGATATACTCTACTCGGCTTGACACCAGCATAGAATAATAGTGCACTACCCAAGATCTATTGTCTTATAACGCACATTGTCACCGTCATTCGAATGTATCCATCATTGATGAATAATCAATAAAAATCTTTCATAAGTTTAAACAAAGTATTAAATACTTTTATACTTTGTAATCATTACTCCCACATGGATAACCATTTTCTTTTGGAAAATCCACACTCTCAACTTCGAAAATTATCCCAAGTATAAACCCCTTTTTTTCCACATCAAGCTTTTCATATTACTGGATGTATCTTAAAATCTTATATTCGCACTGAATGACGTCAACCTTTTTTTTTCAAACACATAGTCAATTTGCAATAATAGCAAACTGCCAAAATTTAAAATGTGTACAATGTAAGTATTCTAGATGATTATCTCGCTTCCCAATAAGATTAACTTCGACCAAACCCAATCAAGAAATCAAAAGTTATGACTGAACTGCTGAGAGATGTTTTAGCAGCTTTAAGTTAACATCATCAATGCTAAACAGCTCTAATATCATATTGCATAATGATATAATCAATTAAATAGATTTTCTCACCTTGGTTTCATAGTGTTCAATTTACTCCTCTTTATCATGCTACTACATCCCTCCTTTTATAAGCGACTTCATTCCTTTGCTACTTTATGACTAATCATATGCACTTAAAACCCCTCTCATACGGCGCATAATAAAGAATCATAAATGTATAACGTTAGACACACAAAATTAATACTGCCCATAAACCTGGTCAGAGGAATGGTGCCTCACCTTACCCAGTTTTTTTCACTAAATTAAGGTGACTTCATTTTAAATTTTCTAAAATGATTACAAATCTTTGGCGAAATTGTATTTAGGTACCCAACTTATGCTCTGATACCACTTGTAACGCCCCGAAATTTTCGATCAGTCAAAATTTAAAACTTTCCAATTCAAAACACTCTTACATAATTTATAATAATTTTACAATTTTTTTTCCATATTTTTAAAACATTAAAAATGTCTATTTATAGTTGCAGTCGATAACTGCAATTACAGCGTCCTTCACCGAAACAGTTTGAAACATAACTTGAAATTATACCTCGAAATTAAAATATGCTTTCACTCATTTGAAAGCTCTTGTCAATATTAATCAAAAGCTCTTCATAAATCTGATTTAGGTTCCAAAAGTTATAAGCATCTAAAGTTTATAACTCAAATACATGAATTGCCTTTTTATGATAGCTCTATTTTGACCGAATTTTTTTTTATCCTTTGCTACGTTCAAAATACCTTTAATAACCATTATCTACTTATATAAACCCTCTAAATTGTTTTGGGTTTAAAATTCAATTTTATTTCTTTTCTTGATAAAACAACAATATAGCTTAAATGATAAAACATGAAAGATGCACCAACACAAAACGTAATAACAACAGTTTTTTTTATAAAGCAGCTGCATCACTACCCCCATGTGACTGTCTACGCATCTTTATATAACTGGGTAAGAAATTAGATACAGGTTCAATCCAACGTAGTTCTTCTTTATACAAAACATTTAAAATCAATATTTACTTTCAAAATACTCTTTATGTCATGTGGGGGTAAAAGACGTTTTGTAAATACTCATTTCTAAAGACATCTATATATATCTCTTGTAGAACTTTCTTTCAAAAGACAACATCTTTTATTATAAGTACTAATCATGTTCTTTTTGCAAAAACTTCTTCATAAACAAATCTCAAACCACCTTGATATTTCTCTAATATATGTTTGGAAAGATCTTCAAAGATTGAACTGAAATAGTTAAGTTCAACACCATTCATTATCTCGTTAAAACACACCCAATTCATACCTCCTTTAAAACAATATTCATAACTTGTTTAAACACTAATCATACCTCGTTTAAACACTAATCATACCTCAGCTAAACACTAATCATTTCTTGTTTAAACACTAATCATACCTCAGTTAACCAGCACTGTTCATACCTCATTTAAACACTAATCATAAGTGTCCTCAAGCATCAGTCGTATATGTTGATTGATTGTCAAAGCGAAGATCACAACCCATATAGTATGTTAAAGTTATAGGCATCTTTAAATTAAAAAATAAGCTTATGAAATAATAATAGATTAGATGATAAGTATACTTACAGTATTCCTTGCTATCTTCATGCAATAGTCTCGTAGAACATCACATAGTACTTATCATCACTCCCAAGTAATCAATTATTTTCTTCGAATCATCGAAAATTGTCTAACTTCCTTGTTCTCAAATTTGACACGTTTTACTTTGATTTAACATTCTTGTTTTGCTTCAGTTTGTTTATGATATACAAGGAAGCTCGAGTCCAAATTTGAGAGGACTTGGAATAGTTTACCATGGTTTTATACTCAAAACATCTATAGCAGCGTTTCTGTCATGCTATGAAAAGTTCTGCTCGTTTTAAAATGCTTCATAGTCACTTTAGAGAAAAGACAACACTTCCAGAAATGCTATGGCAAGTTCTATGTGGTTTATGATGATTTTAGACAAAAAAAAAACTTACTACAGCGTTTTTGGGATGTTATGAAATGTTCTGGATGGTTTTTAAGCTTAAAACAGTTATTACAGCGTTTCAGGCACGCCATGAAAAGTTACGGGTTGTTCATAATGATTTTAGACTCAAATCGGCTACTACAGCACTTCTGGGCACTATAAAAAGATTCTGCTTGGTTCCATGCTTCATAAATAGAAAAGATAGTGTTTAGGAGTGCTATAAAAAGTTCCAAAAATCAGATTTTATCCTGTTTTTGGGCAAAAAATTTGATGTTGTTTCTCTATGATAAAAAATAGTTTTTGACTACAATTTTTTAAAGTAAGAAGCGCTCTTTGTCTACTTAATTATCATCAAAAGAAAACCTCAAAATCATATGCCAATTTAATATATAAAATCAAACATCATGAGGCATTTTTAACATGTCCATTTCATGCTGATTTTTACCTCACTTTATATTCAGTTTTCGGGTTTGAAAACTACCAAATTTGAAAAAAGTTCCATAGGTGAAAGTTGTATCCCTTTGAATAAGCTTTCCAAATTGATAGTTTAGTCAAAATTTCATTATGAATTGAAAAAGTTATCCCCAAAATACCGAACGTCATTTCAGGGTTTTAAGTCCAATCATTCATTCATAAATTTCTCAACTTTTCTTCAAAATATGAAATGAATACATGAACTTAGATAACCTTTCTCACCTTTTACTTGTGCGTTGATCTTGTATTTATCCTCTAGGCTTCTCCCAAACCTCTCCTCTTTTTTCTTATCTTGGTTTTATGTTTGTGAATGCATGAAAAAGAATGAACCTTTCCACCCTTTATATAGTAGTTTTCAAGGCTAGTTTGGTATTTTGGTTTTGAACATTTTCCCCCCTTATCTTTATGCATGCTTTAGGATGAAGACACATGCCTAATTAGGTGTCTTTAGATGTTTCTACACATGAACACCTAATGTGTGTATGTGTCTTAACCTTGTTTACTTACAAGACATGTGTTCCTTTCATTTGGTGACACGTGTCCCTATCATGTTAAGCCATTTTTCATATTCTATAATATGTACACATATACCATTTGTATTTTGATTTATATGATATGTTCATACATATATGTGTTCATCTATTGTTACTACATGCTCATGATATTCCAACAACTTTTAATAAGCAAAATCTCGTTTATTGACAAAACTGTTTTCGGTCACCTTATCGATTTTTCTTCGAACTACATATCTTTATAAACAAAAACTCAATAACATGTTTTCTCCTCATTAATTATTATTTATAAAGGGATTTAATAAAGGTTATAAAGCAATTAAATCCAAGTTTTAAATATTTAAATAACCTCGATATTTAAATATTTACTGCCCAAAGTTTTAGGTTGTTATAGTCGACCTCACTCTCACTGGGTCGACCTAAGCCAGTGGGGGTCGATTCTTAATGGGTCTTTTTCCCTCCTACCCGCACTCGTCTCGCTCTTGATTTTTCTAGAATTTTATTTGATTTATGTTTACACACAAGCTCCTTATATGTACACAAACTTCTAGAGCCTATAACTTCTTCATACATTGTCCATTTCGCGCAAACTTGGGGTCTATCCGTACCAGAATTCCAAGATGAACGCAACGGTAAGGCCAGTTTTAGTTAATTCAGAATATTTATTATGTTATAGTATTATGGTTTTGAGGTGTTACATTTCCTCTACTTAAAGGATTTCATCTCCGAAATCTCTAAGTCTAGAAGAATGTTACTATCCTAACATCCACTTGCAACCATCTACCAATCCATTATTCATAGGCATCCATTGTCCTTAAGAAATTTCTAATGCTTGTATTAACTTATTCAAAGTGTTATGTGTATATGTCCTCACCCTATTACGAAGATCAGGTTGTCGACTGATTCAATTGACCTCCTTATTGCAATATATGTTTGTGCCATGAATCCAAAATGTATGCAAATAGTTCTATTATATCATGTAAATTCTATATGTCTATAGAATTATCCATCCAAATCAACATCCATATGATGATACATCCATTTCCATCCACAGAAATCTAAAATGCACACATATCCATATTCAACATGTAAGTGATTTAAGCTGATCTAGTGCCTAATGTGTGTATATGCATCCATGAGCAACCACTAGCATCCACTTGCATCCACTTGCAACCATCAATCATAACATGGTTCAAACACATATTTCCAATCATTGGATTCTACGTAAGGATCAAAAGGTTCGAACGATAAGATAAATAAATTTGAACGGTAGAAGCAAATGCAAAGTAAAAGCTTCGAAATGAAGTCAAGAACATACTCTCAAAGAAAAGGATACGAAGCGTGAATCCTATCTTCGGGTTCCCATGTTGCGTCTTCGCGGTCTTCTCCCCATTGCACTTTTACCAACTTAATTTCCTTGTTACGTAGCTTCTTGATTTATGACCCAAGGATATGAGTAGGAACTCATCTACTGATGCTTCATTCTCAATTTCTACACCCTCAAGAGTGCCTGGATCTACTATCTATGCTGAGTCATGGAGACATTTCCTCAGATGGGAAACGTGAAATACGTTGTGTAATCCTGCCAGTCTATCTGGTTGCTTAACCTATAAGCTATCTGTCCTATCATCTCTACTATAGGGAATGACCCTACTAATCTTGGTGCCAACTTCCCTACTAAACCAAAGCGAGCTACATTCCTTAGCGATGACACTTTAATGAAGACTATATCTCCCACTTCGAATTCCAAGTCAGCCCTCCTCTTATCAGCATAAGATTTTTGTCTATCTTGAGCGGCCTTCATCCTTTGGTGGATAAGATTGATCTTCTCTGAAGTATCTTGAATCATGTCTGGCCCAAGCAGAAGTCAGTCGGTAGACTCCTACCAATAATTCGGCGATCTACAAGGTCGTCCATATAATGCTTCGAAGGGTGCCATGCCTATGCTGGATTGGTAACTATTGTTGTAGGTGAAATCCACCAAAGGAAGATGATCTTCCGAAGTCCCTCCAAAGTCTAGGATACACAGTCTTAGGAGATCCTCAAGACCTCTATTCACCCTCTCAGTCTTTCCATCTATTTGAGGATGATATGGTGTGCTTAAACGTAGATGTGTACCTAACGCCTCTTGCAAGATCTTCCAAAACTAACTAGTAAAGATGGGGTCGCGGTTGCTCACTGGAAGGTACCCCCATGCAATCGAACTATCTCTCAGAGATAAACTAATGCCAACTAAGATTTCATCCTCTTTCTCTTTACAGGATTAAAATAAGCGCTCTTTGTAAGTCTGTCCATTATCACCCAAATGCTCGTATTGCCCCTTCTTGTTCTGGGCAATCCATCGATGAAGTCCATAGAGACGCTCTCCCACTTCCATTGAGGGATATCCAAGGGCTGAAACAATCCACCTGGTTTCTTTTTTTCAGCCATTACTCTTTGGAAAGTCATGCATCGAGCAAAAAATTCTGCCATATCCTTCTTCATGTTAGTCCAAAAGAAAGCCCAGTTCATGTCTCGATACATTTTATCGCCGCCCGGATGGATAGTCATTTGAGAATGCTGAGCCTCCTCAAGCACTGACTTTAGCAATTCCCCAATCTTATGGACACATAGCCTTCCATCTCGTCTTGGCCACCCTTTATCATCCACGGTATATCTAGCAAGGTGACTAGAAGTCTCTCCTCTATTAAGCTTGTCCAAGATGTCTGAAATCTACGGATCCTCTCATTGCCTAGACCCAACTTGCTCCAATAGAGTAGGATGCACCTCTAAAGAGGCTAACAATCCAACTGTGAAATCTGTAAAAGGCTTAAAATCAAAAGTCGAGATGTACTTCAAGCTCCGCCTTTCTACGAATAGAGGACTCAAGGTCATCCTATGCCTACTCGATGCGTCCGCCACTACGTTACTCTTGCCAGGGGTGTAAGCTATCTCAAAGTTGTAGGATTCTAGGAACTCCATCCACTGTTGCTACCTTAATTGAGATCTTTTTGTGAGAACAAGTACTTGAGTGACTTATGATCTGTATACAACTTAATTTTTTCTCCAAACAGATAGTGTCGCTAAGACTTCAATGTGAACACTATAGCAGCTAACTCTAGGTCATGGGCTGGGTAGTTCTTCTCATGAACCCTCAATTGTTTGCTTCCATAGCACACTACCCTTCCCTCTTGCATTAGAACGACACCAAGCCTTGATCCACAAGCATCGGTGTAAACCATAAACATTTTGCTTCCATCTAAGAGAGTCAGAATTGGGTTTGTTGTCAGAGCTCCTTCAACCTTTAAAAGGCATCCTCACAATTAATGCTCCATGAAAAAGTCAAGTTCTTTTTCGTCAGTCGGGTAAGCAGGGCTGATACTCTTGCAAAATCTCTGATAAACCTTCTATATTAGCCCGCCAACCCTAGAAAACTTCTCACCTCCGTTTCATTCTTTGGAGCTCTCCAATATTGAACTGCAACAACTTTCGTGGGATCCATAGCTATCCTGTCCTTGGAGACCACATGCCTTACGAACCTTACTTCCTTTCTCCAAAAGTGACACTTAGAAAACTTCGCCTTGTGTTATTGTGACCTGAGGGTACGTAGAACCTCCCTTAAGTGTTGGGTATGATCCTCCTCGATTTTTTGAATATCAGGATGTCATCCACAAAGACCACCACAAACTTGTTCAGAAACTCCCTAAACACCCTACTCATCAAGTCCACAAAATAGGCGGGTGCATTAGATAGCCCAAAAGGCATAACCAACCATTCGAAGAAGCCATCTAGAGTTCTGAATGCAGTCTTATCAGTGTTGTCTTTAGCCACTCTTAACTGATGAAAACTTGTGGCCAGATCCATCTCTGAGAAAACCGATGCACCAACCAGCTGATCAAACAGGTCTTTAATTCTCGCGGGTGCCTATTCTTCTTAGTGAGCTTATTCAGCTCCATATAATCCACACATAGATGAAGTGAGACGTCTGCCTTAGTTGCAAAGACGTCTGGTGCTCCCCATTTTGAAATTCTTTTCCTAATAAAACCTTTCTCAAATAGCTCCCTTACTTGCTTACTGAGCTCCCTCCTTTCCCTTGGAGTCATGTGGCATACTGGTAGAGCAATTGGCTTTGTGTTCTCTAACAAGTAAAAACGGAAGTCTATCTCATGCTTTGTAGGTAGTCCCTTAACCTCCTCAAACACATCCAGGTAGTCTCTAACTATGGGCATAGATCGCAAGTCATCAATAGAAGTATCAAGTGATTATAGAAAACTGAGCATCACCGACCCCCGTGGGTTGCAGGAAATTTCGAGAGTCCTACTATGAGAAGAAAGAAGTCTAACCACTCTCTTTTCGCAATCAAGGATGGCACCATACATGGCTAGCCATTCCATGCCTAAAATCAAACCATAGCCCATACAACCCAGTACATATGCGTCGCATTCAAATTCGACGCCCAATATAGAAATTCTCAAACCCCTACACATCATGGATAAATGAGCCGATCCTCCTATGGGGTTTGAGATATTACAGGTTAAGAGTCTATACTAGTATTTAGGTGCAGACTATCTACTAAAGAACTGGATATAAATGAGTATGAAGCACAAGAATCAAACAGGGTTAGAACAGGATAGTCAAAAAGGGAAATCAAACCCTCAACCATGACTTTCCTACCTTGGTCTACTTTCTTCCAAAGCATGCACTTGTCCAGAAGTTATTGCCCCTTGCCCTTGCTTTCTAGGGAATTTCTTAGTGAAGTGTCACATCTGTCCACAATTAAAGCAAGCTCCCTTGGTCTTTCTGCAGACTTTTACAAAATGAACCATAGCACTGCATCCATGACACTTTACCTCTTTTTTGATTTGGGCCTTGTCAGGCTTTCCACCTTTCTTTTGTTGCTTTCCTTTCTTGGGCCACCATTTCTGATTTTCACCCTTTTCTTGGGTCTCTTCAGTCTTGTTTTCTTTCTTTTCCTCTTTACCTTCTTCATGCATAAGCATTATATTAACTAGCCTTTCAAAAGTTTCCCCCATTGGTATGTGAGACAAAGAAAGTTTGTGGAGAGGTTGATTCAATGCTCTCACAAATCTAAGTGCCTTTTTATGGGCGTATTCACCAACTCTTGTCCAAACCTTGCTAGCTAATTAAACTTATTCACATATTCCTTAATCGGTATGTCTCTCTATTTTAAAGCCAAGAACCTTTCCATTTGCAATCCCTCCTCTGTCTGAGATAAAAATTTCACCTCGAACCTTTGCCTGAAGTCATCCCTAGTCACCGCCGGTTGTCCATCTTGTGTTACTTCTCACTAGTAGGAAGCCTCATCCTTAAGTTTCCATGCAACCAGTTGTATTTACCTTTGGTCGTCGACCTTCAAAAGTCCAAAAAAGTTCCCCATCCCCCGTAGCCAATTCCGTGCTTCAACGAAGCTTTCAGTTTCATAGAATGGTTTTCCTCCCATAGCACATAAGTTTTTGCATATCTTAGAGAAGTTATCTACTCATGGAGGTGGAGGAATAACGGCTGCAGCTGGGGGAGGGGCATTTCCTTGACCTTCGGCAGGTGCCATAGCCACGAGATATCTATGGAACCACGCCGGTATCTGAAAAATCCTCGAGAAGATTGGGTTCCCTAGACATGTTGAAAAGAAAGAAAAAGGATTCAGCAAGATAACGAGAGGATTTTGACTATGACTTGTGGGGATATGTTTTTTTTTCTATTTGAAAATACTTTTCTTGTTTAAAACAGTTTTGAAAAAAAATTCTCTGATCTTGTAACCTTCAGCTCTGACTCCAAATGTGACACCCCACGTCCGTTAATGTCACTCACAAGAGAATGCATTAAGTTCCATGAAGCGCAATAGGCAATCATTACAGAGAATATACAAGACAGATAAGATAAGCAGCAGAATTTTTTTTAAACTTTATTATAGAAGAAATAAAACATAGTCTTAGAAATATATCAAAACCATTTACAACTAACAAACTATCATAAATCTGTCTTTCGAGCCATCTCAGAAAATAAAATGCCAAAGTACATAAAGTCATATCCCATGCTATAAGCCAAACTAAATTAGAGAGAAAGTCAAAACGATACATCATAAGAAGTCCAAGTCAAGTCCAAGCTGAAGAGATATCCTAGTTACCGTTGAGTGCTGCCACTCTGAGGACTTGAGAGGGGGAAAAGGAAGAAAGAGGAGAAAGAAAAAGGGTCAGACATAAAGTCTAGCGAGTTCCAGTGACTTACAAATATGCATAAAATAGGAATGCCAAGACATGTAAATAAGACTAGATAAGAAAGGTACAGTTTCATAATAGATAAAATAAACAAAATAGCAGGATGGACAGAAGAACTAAATTTATGACCGGGTAATGCTTCACATTTATATCCGAAAAATAGGCAAAGTCTGAATATATATGTCTTCACCAGTACTAGTATAACAGGCTTAACAGGATTAGGTTCTTTGCCTAATTACGTATCAGTAGGATTAACAACAGGATTAATAACAGAAAATAACATTAGGGTTATACAACGGGATTAAATAGTAGGATTAACTATACCCTAATTACATAATAGGATTAGGTATTAACCTAATTATATAACAACAGAATCAGGTGTACCTTAATTACTACCCATGTGATCGGTTCCATATTTATGTAAATACCCTGTGTCGGCCCGGACAGTTGGGTGTATCGCTCCCTATCCCAAAAACCATATGACACAGACCTACTTACTTGTGTTATAGCGTATTACCTTCTCTAGTGTGACCCATGCATGCTCACGACTCTGTCGGAATGCTTCCGTAACTACCCCAATGTGAACCTTTTACTATCAAGTTCAGTAAAGCGTGCCCTGAGCCTCTACCTAGTGCGAGGCCTCGTTAGATAAGATACCTATAGGGATACTGACTGATATAGGTCCCAAATAGCAGACTGACACAAGCTAAAAACCCTTAAGCTTGTGACCCCAAATATCTAGGATTTAAGAGTCCCAAAAACTCGATACAACATCAGATGGGGGACCTCTCTGCTTATTAACACTTATGTTCAACTTAGCAGGTTCAGGTTTTATTAATAAGCATGGTTGTAAGGTCATTATGTGTATACAACCCTATTATTAACATGTCATTTATTGTATATTTAAGTCAAAGTTAACATGTCTATTCCCTATGCATATTATTAATTAACTACATTCCAAGTTACAGGTTTATACATAAATCTATTTACAAGTATCTACAACAAGCCTACACATGTATATTTACCCTTTTTCCTAAATTATGGTCAATCAGTATGAGTAAATAACATGCCTAAGTCCCTCTTTATATTATTCATTTTTTCCCCAATCATACACTCATTCAAATCGGGTATAGCCTAGGCTTCCAAAGGCCTAGGCTTAGCGTAAAATAAATAGGAAAAAAGAGGGAGAGGAATAGAATCAAATCACATATGTGTATAGTCAAGACTGGAAATAAACATAAAAATTGGGAAAAGGAAGATATATACATATAACTTGTTAATCTTCCCAACATTACAGGCATATGTATAACTTGTTTAATAAACAACATCATAGGCATATATGTAGCTTGTCTAATTAACATCATCACATGCATAGGAATAACTTGTCCAACTAACATCATTACAGGCATAGGTATAACTTGTCCAATTAACATCATTACAGGCATAGGTATAACAGTATCATGGGCATATGTATATTTTGTTTAACTACAATATCATAGGCATGTAATAGATTATAACGCCACAGGTGATAACAATGAATCAGGTATATTTATTTTACTTTAGATCCTAGCCAGTTTTATGTAATTGTCAGGTTCATGGCCTAAGAAATCAGATCTGTGAACAACTGTAAATCACGGTGAGTCTTGGTGATGATAAATATGTATAACACTAAACCACAGAATCTCCAAATCAAATCCAAGTTGTATGTATGCAAGTCTTGATGTTGTCTCTGCTCAATCCTATCTCTAGCAGCATTCCCCTATTATACGTATATAATTTCCAGAATAATTTCACAAAGGCAGAAGAAGATATGAAGAAATTTTGTGTGATTTGTGAATGAGGGAAGCCATCTATTTATAGAGTTACAGAGCTAACATCAACCCTTAGAGCAAGGTTTTTAATCTGAGCCGTACAAGTCATGTTGAGTCAGCATGAATATAGGCACAAAATAATCCAGGCTCAAGCTTCAGAATTCGGCCAGATCACGTATGGGTCGACCCACCTACTACATGGGTCGACCTGACCCTCATTGGGTTGACCCATAAGTCGACCCAGGCCAATGGGTGTTGACCCTTAATGGGTCTTTTCCCGCCTACACGCGCTCGTCTCGCTTTAGATTTTTCTAGAATTTTATTTGATTTATGTTTACACACAAGATCCTTACATGTATACAAACTTCTAGAGCCTTTAACTTCTCCATACATTGTCTATTTTGTGCAAACTTGGGGTCTATCCGAACCAGAATTCTGAGAAGAACGCACCGGTAATGTCGGTTTCAGTTAATTCTGAATATTTATTATGGTTATAGTGTATTATGGTTTTGGGGTGTTACACTTAATTCAGAATATTACTTTAATTAATATTTTTTATTAGTTTTTCTATTTGGTTATTGTTTATTAAAATTCGGGGTGTTTTACTTTAGCTTCAAAGAAATCTTAATAATCATCCACTAACTTTTCACCTAGATTCATGAACTCTTTATTCCTTTACTTTCCTCTTAAACCCATCTCAAAATCAAGATCATTAAGTATCCTTTCAAATAGCCTTTACAAAATCTAAGTCCTTTTTGAATTCCTAATCATGACTTAATCTTTAGCGGGTTAAAGAATGATGTTACTATAAACACCATTCATAACAAACCTAAAACCAATCGATATTGAATAAAAGATTTAAACAAAAATTATCAACTTATATTCGATACTACTTCCCATAATCAGCGAATACTATAAGTGGAATATCGATATAAATATCTTTCAAATTCTTCAGATATTATACGTCCAATTATGGAATTCTATACCAAATATATGAAGATTATTTCCATGCAAACCAATCTTAGTAATTTTGGAAAACCTTTACTTCTAAGATAATATCTGAAATCATTTCATATAGAAACTAGATAGAAGTTGCATCCACTTATGTTCGAAATCAATTTCCAAATTCGGTTAATATTATAAGCGGAATAACGATAATTCTACCTTTTAAAGTTCCCTAACAATACAAGTTACTTACCGAATTAATAACGACATTTGAAGATCACTTTCAATCATTTCAAATTTCATTAATAATTGGAAAACCATTTTGTCTCAAGATAAATTAGATCTTACTTAAAACTGATATGTTTTAAGTACTATATACTTCTAAAAATATTCCATTAATCATTTAAAAATGATCATTTAAGTCTAGGATAATGAATCATAAGTTAGAACATCAAAGTATACCGTTTTCAAAAAAAATGTTGCAAAAGCTTTACAAAAATGTCGCAAAACAGCTTATATTAGCTATTTTGATCAAAATAACCTTTATATTACCCAAAACTATCATTTTACAATTCAAATCACTTTTAAATAATCTATTATGATTTTACAAAAAAATTCCATATTTTTTTATAATATTAAAATAACCATTTATCGTTATGATCTACGAACTGTGTTTACAACGACCTTTAATCAAAATAGATTTAAACATAACTTGAAATATATACATCGGAATCCAAAAATTCTTTTTCCATTTGAAAATATTATTATAAGAAAGCAAACATTTTTCGTTTGAAATTAATTTGATTAAAATTGCATTAGTTATAGCTGTTTAAATTTTATGGCCGAAATTCGCGAACAACCACTGCGCGACACGTCCTATTCAGACCATATTACATCTTTCACAAAAAATTCATTTGATTCCCTTCCAATATGATTATAAATCTTTATAAAATATATCAACTCATTTAAAAACAATATTTCAAATTTCAGACTTCAAATTCAATTTAAATTCGAAATTGAATATTATAATATTAGTAAAATAATATTACGAACTTCAAATTTTGCAGACATCAAATTAAATATAACACAAGACTGATGGAATAATCTATTTGGATTTAAACTATTGTTTACATGCCTAATTCAACTTCAATTTTGAACAATTATTCAAAGTCAATTTTAAACTTGTTTATGCCATAATAGTCAAAATAGTTTTTAGTTACGTTTCCATCTTTACAAAAATTGTTCATATATACTTCAATTTCGTTTCCAAACTGTTTCATATACGAAATTCAAATTTTCATTTTTTGTCATTTTTTTAATATCAAAATAATACAAAACATGTTTATATTGAATGGAGACTTAACTAATTACTTCTATAATGTCATAACTTCAATGTCATAGGTGTGCAATCATATTCAAACATAAACTAACAACATATGAACATCCATATCAATTCACATCAATATCATCAATCAACGTTATAACAACATGCAAGCATTATGGTAATCAGCGCTTATTAGTGCATTAGTGCGTTTAACTATACAACCATTCAACCATCATCATATACATATAATTAACAACTATGACCATCCATATTAAAACATGTATAGCTTCTCACTAATACTAACTTAACTAAAAGTAGTTTTAGAAGTTCTCGCTAACATAACTCAATTAGAAATAGGTTTTGTAGTTCTCAACTGCATAAATCCTTATTTCTTCCTTGTAGAACTTCGGTGGATCCGTTGGGCGGCGTCACCATGTCGCAAACTGTTTTTCTCTCTACACCATATATATTCAATTTCTTTTTGTTTTTTTAAGAGGAGGGAGGAGGCCGAAGCTTCAAGGAGGAAGAGGGGGTGGCACGGCCGTGAGGAGGAGGGGGTATGGACAGAGATGGATGGCCAGTAGAGGTGGCATGGGGTCGGAGGAGAAGGGGGATCGAGAGGAGGAGGGTGTAGCCGAGCCAAGGGAAGGGGAAACAGATAGTGTAGGCCGGATATTGTAGAGGTGGTGAAGGGCACTTAGGACGAGTATGAGAAGAGAAAGAAGGGAGAGAAAGGGGAAGAAGAAGTGGGAGAATCCATGGTCATGGTGCTTTATGGGAAGAAGGAGGGAAATTGGTGTGGAATGAGAATGAAGGGGAGGCTTTAGGGTGCTTTTGTAAGGTGGGTACAAGGGTATTTAGGTAATTTCTCTATGGACACACGTCCATCTTAATTCATGCATCATACATGTGTTAACACGCATGTTAATACCATATTATTCCTTAAGAGAACCATGGACTAAGGAAGAAAACCATGGCTCTTTGTACATGGTTTCACTCTGAAATATTTTAGTAATGCTTAGGAAGTGTTTCAACTTAGCTACGCGTATATGCATTGCAAAATTTCAAGTTCTAGGATATCGTTTTATCACTTAAACATCTGACAACTCATATTATCAAAATCGGATGATATTATCAACTTATTTGATATTTAAAAATAATTATTAACTTTATTTATCTATATGTAGATATATTAATTTAATTAAAAATAGATTTTGCTTAAAATAGTCTTATAAATACGCATTGGGAAAATTCGTTATAACAAAACTTCTAAATTCGTTATAAAAAATTATGCCATTATATTTTGAAAAAATTAAACATCTATTTTATCATTTAAACATATTTATATTAAAATTTTATTTTATAATTAACCTAAATTCATAATTTAATTAAATTAATTCATTTTAAGTCCACTGGTTTTAAACTAATTAAAAATTATGGATCGTTACATATTCTCAAGGAATACGCAAGTGCATGGAGAGTATAAATGTTTGCGCTTCAAGGATCGGAAATCTTTATGGTCCTTATGGATACGAAAGTCGGTATGGAGCAGAAGGTTTCAGAGCTTCGGAGAAGAGAATGAAAAAACTAAGTATATCGGGATCGAGGTACGAAAATTAGTGGGCACATTCCCATAAGCCTTCCCTCCTACCTGCTCCTACCTACTCCCTTCATCTACAAATACCCACCATTCTACTATGAGAAAAGGGTTGAAATTTTGCTCTATTGACAATTTAGGAAGAATATAATGCATACTTGACTCTCAAGCTTGCACCATTACCCCGAGAAGAAGAAAACTACCTCTTTTCGGACACTTGGAATTTTTGGGCTACCTTGGCATTTCGGGAGAAGGAAAAAATCTCTCTTCAAATCCAGTAATCGCCTCCGTACTATCCTACTTCATTCTGGATTCTCCACCAAGTGCACAGTTGTTAAAGTGGTGTCGGTATTAGTAGAGAGTATGACATCTACCGACTCTGGTCTCTTTAATAACCAAACATTTACGCATTACACACCGTGGTCAAGAATACTTGTTTTTAAGAAAATATAATTTGATTCCAATAAAATAATCCAATCTGATTCGAATCCATATTCCAAAATCTAACTTCTAACCATTCATATTTCATATTCAAATCATTTTATCATTTATTGGTTCACCTTCAAATTGTCCTAATAATTGGAAACATTCTTATACCATTATTTCCAAGTTATCTTCAACTTAGATTTCGAGTTTATTAAATTCAAAACAACTTCAATATTTGTTGTTATGTTGTCAATTAAATAAGAATTCAAAACTTGTTATTTTCCATTCAAAATCTCATGTCAAATAACCTCTAAGTAAAAAACATTTTCCAGTTAGTAGGATTTTCCTAAGAACTTTTCTTTAACATTCAATTAGGAATTTCACTAAACCAAATCTTAATTTATCTAAGATAGATTTTCGCTAATCCTTTTAAAACAAAACCAATTACTAGACTAACCATTTTTAATTATTCAGTATAAAACTTTATGTTAAACTATACGAAGTCAAGTTTCCTAAACTCTTGTTTAACTCAAATCTTAACTTCAAATGTAGTTCTTTTAAAATATATTCAAACACTTTTCATTAAAATCTTACTTAAGCTTTAGCAAACTTAAGTAAATTCAAGAAAATTCTTTCGAACGTTTATTTATACAGTAATTAAATTCTTTCAAGTTAAATTTGTACAAACTAGTCTAAGATGTCAAAAAGACATCAAATCCATCATCAAGAAGCGTTTGGAAAAGGCTATAGGCAAATGGGTAGATGAACTCCCTCTAGCTTTTTGGGCTTACCGAACAATCCATAAGTCAATGATCGGCCACACTCCATTCGCTCTCTCGTATGGATATGAAGCTGCAATTCCTATCGAGCTTGAACTACAGTTTCATCGAACCACTTATTATGATTAGAAGACCGACATAAATCTTCCCTTGGAATCTCTCGACTTACTTGAAGAGAAAAGGAATGAATCTAAACTCAAAGCAGCTGCACACAGCTAACGAGTCACCCGATACTTAAATATCAAAGTCCATCCAAAACACTTTGATATCAGTGACCTCGTTCTTAAGCGGATCTTTACCACACTAAGTGGTCTCGATCCTCGCTGGAAAGGTCTGTACGTCATTCAACGGAGGTTAGAGACGAGACTTTCAAGCTAACAATCGTTGTTAACACCAAGTTACTGAGAGCATGGAACAATGATCATCTTCACCAGTACTTTAACTAAGTTACTGTACAGAATTTACCAGTTTTCACAAAGGTTTTGTTTTCAATTTAATGCATTGTAAAAGAAAATGTCGTTACCACCGATAATTTATCACTAAAAGTTTTCAAATCTCCATGTTCTTGGTGCGCTTAATTTCTGCATAGTATGTTAGAGCTATGATAATAACCGACTTTCATACGCATGCATAAAACACTGGATTGACACCTCAGAGCTGGGAATCGATCCACTACCCCGAGTCTTTACTGAGACTCAAACCTTATGCAGTGGTCCACCCTTCACACGTCAACTTGAGCCTCGAACCAATGATGAGGCCAAGTACAAATAACTCGTGATGCTTATTAATTCAAGTGTCCAACCCCGTCCCTTGGTTTTCAAACTTGGGGATAACCCACTAGTCGAGTACGTGCAATATCGACTGCTTTCTCGGCCAACAATGATCCCTAGGGTTTAGATCCAATTACAAAACTAGTGAACCAAAGATGCCCTCGACTCTTACCCAAATGAAACAAGGGGAGAGTATAAAGGATAGAACAATGATGTCCACTCTTGACTCCCTACGACTAAGAATCAACGACTGCAAGGAAGTTCTGAGAGCGAAGTCACCAAACTTAATTCTCATGCGACTCAAGACTAATGACTAAAAGGAAGTCCCAAGAGTGAAGTTCACACACTTAGGCTCCAAACGACTCGAAATCAACAA
The DNA here is from genome assembly GCA_030737875.1 of Allium sativum. NCBI lineage: Eukaryota > Viridiplantae > Streptophyta > Magnoliopsida > Asparagales > Amaryllidaceae > Allium > Allium sativum. The sequence continues at coordinate 10,892,627 of CM060913.1, forward strand.
CCAAAAGGAGATCTCGAGAATGGAATCAACACACTCGAACTTCACATGACTTGAGTTTCTCAAGAGTGAAGTCTCAAATAAATTAAATTCAAGTATGATGTTAAGTCAATTTACATAAGTATAGTACTGGAAAATGTAAAGAATACTTGAACACTTAAAAACTAACTTTCATTCATAAGTCAAAATATTTCTTTTCTAATGACACGATGTATATCAAAACCACATAATGCCTCCAAAAGAGAGGGTCGTACTCATGTATCCTGGCGGCTTACAAACCAAAATATATCTATAACAACCACTCAGGAGTGCTACCTTTCTTCTTCTTCTCCTACCCGAACTAGGGTAGCTCCTCCTCCTCGCCGTTTTTCTTCTTCCTTCTCGAGTTTCCTACTCCTCTTTCCTTCTGCCCCTTCTACAGGGTAGGCTGGGTGTGAGGCCTCATCTCGAAACCTTTCCCTAGGTCTCCTCCAAGTATCCACTCCTCCTCAGAGTTGCTCGGAATTTCTGTGATTTAGGCTTCCGCACTAGGGCTAGGTATGGTTTTCAAGGGCTTAGGCTCCATGGGTCGCGCCAATACTATAGCCTTATCTACCTCCTTTTTGGATGCCTTTTCAGCTTTCTTGGCCTCCCAGTCGGGCTTTCCACATAGCTTCTTTCTCGCCCTTCTTTTCGGACTCTACCTCATCCTTCATCTTCACTTACTCCTCAGTCTCCAGCCTTCATAATTCCTCCTAAGCTCTCTGACGAGTGGCCTCCAATTCAGATTTTTTTTCCGGGACTCTTCCTAAATCTTGGCCCGGACATTTTCTTCAACTTTATTCCTAGCCTCACTCTAAGCTTTGAGGAGTGCTTCCTCATCTGCCTTCCTCTTTGCCTCCTTCTCCTCGGACTTCATAAGCATTTGGGTACATTGCTACTTGAACAAATCGTACGTGGATGGCCTGCCTGCTCCCATCTTCTCTGCTACCTAAGGGTCTACCTACTGCCTTTCCTTTTCTTCCACAAAAAGTTAGTCGAAATCATCCATCCCTATCTCTCCCATCTTTAGAGCCATTAACATGTCGTGTGACTAAACTCCTCACTCATTTGCCTCATATATGCCTCAATGCCAAACCCGAACCCGGGCTTGGTGACCATTGTTTTGGGGCCGGGGGTTGTTCTAGCTCCAAAAGAACCTACACAAAGAAGCGGAAGACGAGTTAGTTTACTCCTACTTCGTGCTACCATCTTTTTGAATACCAATGAGAAAGTGGATATAACTTGTATCATTGTAGTGCGGCTTCCATCAGCATATTGTTTTTGGTGGTTGGTGGAAAGAAGCTTCTGTGTTCCAACCGCGGATGGTTGGGATCATACTTCGTAACCATAGGAGATGAAATGGATGGGCTGCCAGAAGGGACAAGAGGATGATTTATTGTTGTTGGAAAGTAGTGCATTCAAATACACACTCTGTAACAATTTCTTTCCATTTTCTCAATGGCAAGTCGTTTCGCCTCCTCCATCTCGGCGTCTTCTTTCAGCATGGCTCTCCCTTCCGCCAACACCTATCGCTCCTCATCCTTCAAGTACTGGGCCATCTACACTTCCTCATCTACTATCTCCACTTACTGGACAATAATTTCATACTCTGCTAGTCTTTCCCAGGCTAGAGCAAGCGTCCATACATAGTCTTCGACTCATAAGATTCCGCGAAATTAAATAGTTTTTACATAAAAGCCCCACACTGCTAGCTCTAGCTCCATATCAATCTTTGCTCGGGCCTTTCTAGCTTCGACTCTAAGCCCTTTTAGCTGGGCGTTGAATTCAGATTTGACACCCTTACCTTGGCTCAGCACCTCCTTGTTTGATGCCTCTACCTCCATCTTCTCCTTCCTAGCCCATTGGAGCTCAACGCGATTTGAGTCAAGGAGTTGTCTGAGCTCCTTATTTTTTTATTAAGCACTATGCCCTTTCATTTTCTTCCTATGACTTATCATTCTCCCTAGTCAGCACTTTATTATTCTCTCTGAGCCGCTACAGCAACTCGTTTTCCATATATAGTCGGGCATTCTACTAAGAAACTGCATGTTGTCTTTCTCAAGTGTGACTGCCCGAGATGCGATCGACGGTAGCACATCCTTATGCTCTCCCGATCCCTAACCATAGTTGCCTTCACGTCCTCCATCTTCTTCCTTAGTCCATCTATTTCAGCACCAGAGAGTTAGCTCATAAATATGTCACTCGAATACATGGAAATAGACGCTAATCAAAATCTTGTCTTACCTATTTCGACATCCCGACTTCTAATGCTCTCTCGATAAAACTTAGCCTCAAGCTTCAAATCCTAAATCTATGTAATCTTTTGAGTGATCAACTTGGAGAGTCTCTTGTTGTACTGATACAAGATCCGGTATTGATTAAAGATGTCATACACCCGGTTCTATGTATCCTCATCGTCATGCATTGGGATCTGATGCATATCGTGTTTCCAAAGTAGTTCCTTAAAACAAAAGCACGGGAAGGACCTTTTCGGAATCTCCTCCTTCTCTGTACCACTCTGGACCGGGATCTTGGCATATCAGGAACCGTCTGGCCATGCTTTCTTATCTATCTTCTTATAATCCCTAATTTTTCACTGTCTTTTCTTTGTCTGTGACTCGTAACAACAATGCTGAAGATGGGACGTAGAGAGGAATAATCAACGTCGACTGCTTTGTGCTAACGGTCTCTATCCTCCCAACATTTGTCGGCCTTTTACTTGGAGGTGGAAATGGGGAGCTCCACGAATATTTTTGATGTTGACGATTGCCACCTAATCATAAGATCGCAAGGGTTTTGAGTGCAACTCTGCACTTATAATTCAATCTCTAGACCCCCGATCTTGGCCTTTGTCGCCTTCTTGGGCCATCTCACCTGCACAAAGCAAATCCGGATTTAGAAACGAACATCCCATGCGCACAAATAAGTGTTGTGTTAGGCAGTGCTTGTGAGTGTGCGTCTTAAGTGTTTCCTCTATAGACCAGAAGTCAGTTCGCTTGAAGGGGTAATTTCCCCAATGCTCAACAATAAGTTCTTAACATTTGTGTCACTGAAACCAAATGTGGACGTCTCTATGGGGACGATGTCGAAGCCCTAAAACTGACACTCAACCTTTATCGGCGCAGTGGTCTCAGAGGTTATAACTAGAGAAATCGTTTCAAAGGTCTCCCCCAACCTTGTCTCCTATATTGGAGAGGGAACGAGAGAGGGCTCCAAACCATCTCCTCCGGCATAAACCTCATCATCACCACGATCTTGCGTACCAAGCTCCCGCTGAGCTCCTACAAACTTCTCTTCAAACAAGGGGAACTTAGGGATGTGCAACAGGGGGCAATTCCATTTGCAGACCTGGAGGAACCTCTCTTTCCTCAGCTTCTGCCTCTCCTTCCACTTCTTCATCATCATCTTTATGATCCCTCAAGTAACCTTCAGGAACATGGAGAAGTTGGTTCGACAATAGGGTCTGGCTGTCACGAAATGCATTCAAAACATTAATCAACGTTAGGACTCGCTTGAGATAAACAACACCCCTCAAAATCCAGTGGATACTTAGCGCATAAAGTGTCAAGTTAGTTTAGAGCTTATGACTCGATTAGTTAAAATATTGCATACATTTTAAAGCACTTTCGGCCTATGAGCTATCTCCTTGGAAATCTTAGAGGGAATCAGACATAGAACCAATAATGCTTGAAGTAATAAAGCTTGTTCCATGCCCCCAGGATGATGTGACTGTTGGCCTGCACCTTTAAGTAGACAAGGGAAGGTGAAGTGCTTCTTCTCTTCACGGAGCAGAGGTAACGAATGTCTTTCCCAGTCAGCTCTACGCCTAATCACTCTATAAATAGGATGTAAGCGCCGATCAGAAAGGCATACGTGTTCAAATAAAGCTGCGCCGACAGATGTAAGAAGTGCAGAATATCCCAGATAAATGGATAAGACAGGGGTATGTGTAATGTCCCGTATTTTAGCAATGAAATAATTAATTTATTTTATTATTTAAATAGTGATTTAGAGAATTTAATGGTCGTTTAATTAAATAACTTTAAATATTTAATTAATATAAATAACAAAATAATATATAATATAATTCAGAAATAATCAAAAATGGTGGAATTCATAATATCGTGTGAATTGGATTATTTATAAGATATAATTCAGTTTAGAATTGAATTATAATAACGAATACATTGTTTAAACGAAGTTTGAACGTATAATTATATTATAATTATAACCGAGCTCGAAATGGCGCTGTAGTTCGTAAATTGGCGATTCGAACTTCAACCGAATAAACAGAAGTCGTTTTAAATCGGATTTCTGTGAAACAAGAAACGTTCAGAGCTAGCGAAGTATATTTTTCTAGTGGAAGAGAAAAATCGGGATTTCATTATGTAGATTTTGATTTATGTCCAAATCAAATTTCAGAAAAGTCGCTGTGGAATTCCTTTATAATTTATAACGATTTATTTATATTATAAAAGAATTTTTAAAATAAATCGAATATCGATATAACTGGGAATTTTAAAATATCGAGTTATAAATCCAATAGGAGCTGTATGATATTCCACTGCCCTGCTTTCGACGACGATTATAATAAGTAGTTACGCTGCCATTTTTCCAATATCATGGCCGGGGGCTAGGGTAACTCCTGAATGCTCAGTGACAACCTCCCAATTGTCACCGCAATCTATACTATAATATTTATTTATAAATATTTAATTTAATTGTTTTTAAATATATCTATATATTTAAATGGGTTATTTAAAGCATTAAAAATAGCCAGTTTTGCAAACGACCTCCAAATTCGACGAAACCAATTTTGTTGGATTCGTAATGTTAAATTATTGCTAGATTTCAATTTTTGTGATTTTTGAAGTCAGTATGTGGCTGTACCGATTTTTAATGTGAAAAACAGTCGATATTTCGATGGTTAAAAACACGTTGTGTGAACAAACGGAGTCGGAATTCGACGAAACTAGTTTCGTTGGGTTCGTAGTGTCGAACTGTAGCTGCATACCCATTTTCGTGATTTTTGGGTATCATGTGTGATCATAAGGATTTTTAAGGACGAAAACAGACAACGTAGTGATAAAAATCAATATAATAATCGAATAAAAAAATATTCTCCCTCCCTATAAGTATCTCCATTCCTTAACCTAATTCCTATCGGTTCATTTGTCCAGTCAATGGCTTTTGAAGCCGCCACAAAGAAAAAACAAACATTTCGCAAGTTTTAAAATCAAAATAAAATCAATGGAAAATCCAAAAATCACGAGATGTGTGTATTTGTAATCCTCTTGTCATCCTCTTCAATCTGGTACCAAATTTATTGGGTTTGATGAAGAAATTTTTCGTTGGTTATATAGACAGCTCGACTAGGGTTCACGTTCTCTTCAAATTCTTGGGGTTTGAGCTCGATTAGTGCTGGTATTCGAACTCGTAGTGGAAAATAGGAGTTCTGAATTTTTGGGAATTAATTAAAAATAAAGTTGAAGATCCCTGTCTGTATCGCATGCAGGAGTGCTGAGGACGCGACTGAGATAGTGGGCTCGAGTTGTTTCAAAGTGGGGCGGAAATGAAGAGGAAGTGAAGAGAGATGCAACGGTGACTTTTATTTTGGTTTCGGTGAAGGAAATGGAGGGCTATGAGGGGTTGAAAGAGGAGGTAATGGCCATGTTTTTGTTGTGCCTGGACTGTGTTTCGTTTTGGGAAGAAGGGTGATGGAGCAGGCTTGAGTGTTAGGGATTTGGTAAGTGGGCCGAGATTAAAAGGGGGTTGGGCCCAATGGGAGTAAATTTAAAGTTTTATTTTAATTTAAATGTATATGACAATGTAAAATGCATAACTCCGTCATACGTTAACCAATTTCAGAAAAACAAGATCCGTCGGGATCGTATGGACGGACACTACCCAATGGAACTGACTGGGAGTGGATTGGAGATCGTTACAATTTATAGCAAAATAAATTGTCCGTCTGAATCAACGGAAACAAATCGTTATTTAACGATTAACGCGAAATGTGAGTAAAACTCACCAACTCTAAACAGTTATATTTTTATAACGTATTCTTAGAACTGATAATTATCTGTTGATTGCTGTGTGTTAACTGTTTGGTTGAATTGCTTGTGTATTGGTTGAAATTATAGATAACGACATATATAAATCGTTAATCAAATGTTGATTCTGTTTAGCAGAATATTTCATATTGAAATGAAATCGATGTTAATTATGTTGTTTAACATTTGTGATGCAGGGAAATAGGTTGGAGGAATCCAACTGGATTCCTCAACATTTATTTTACTGTTTTTCATATATTGTAATATATGATGTGATATATAATCAGTTGTTGATTATGTGTGTTTGAATGATATCGATCACGGTTATTTGGTATTTTAAATACCGTAAGAAATACTGGGATGTAAAAAGGGGATTTTCAAAGTGTATTTTGAAAATAAATTATTTATATAAAATCAATGGATTTCATATATAAAGAAAGGATTTTATAAAAGAAAATACTTTGTAAAATCAAATAAGAATTAAAAAGGAAATTTATTTATAAAATCAAAGGAATTTATAAAAAGGGCCATTAGTTTATAAAATGAATTATAATTTATTAAAGAGAAAATATTTATAAAATCAAGGGATTTTATAAAGAGGGAATTATTTATAAAATCAAAGGATTTTATACAGAGGAATATTTATTGGGATAATAAATAAGATCATATAAGAAACATTTATTGGGATAATAAATAGAAGTATAAGGGATATTTATTTAGAAAATAAATAAGATATCATAAGGATATTTATTTGGAAAATAAATAGGATAATTAAAAAGGATTATTTATAAAACAAATAGAGTTTTATAAAGGGATTATTTATAAAACAAATAGAGTTTTATAAAGGGATTGTTTGTAAGGCAAATAGAATTATAAAAGGGAATAAAGATTAAATGGAAATCTATTTAACGAGTAAATGTGAAAAGATTTATTTAAAGTAGATAATAAATAGAATCTGTTTACCAGATAAATTGAGATGATTAATTTGTAAATAATATTTTATAAATTAAGTAAAAATAGTTATCACTGGATAAATGGAATATATAAGTCAAGACTTATATAGAGAAGTAAGAATCAGTTTCAACATCGATATTTGAAATTGAATATGGACGAAGAGTTAAATCGAAATTAGTTATTCGAAGTGAGTTAATCAATTAGAGTTAAATCAGTTTGAGTTAGTCGAGTGTTAGTTAATCAAATAGAGTTCGTCGAGTATTGGTTAATCGAAGATAAGATTTATCAAATATAGTTATTCGAAAAGGAGTTATTCGAAATAGTTTATTCGAATAGAATTAAAGGAGTTATTTGAAATAGTTTATCCGAATAGAATTAAAGTAGTTATTCGAAATAGTTTATTCGAATAGAAAAAAGGGGATTATCGTATATTTGTTATTCGAAAGAAGTTATCGAATATTAGTTATTTGAAAGGGTTATCGAATATTTGTTATTTGAAAGGGTTATCGAATGTTAGTTATTTGAAAGGAGTTATCGAATGATAGTTTATTCGAATAGAGTTGAAAAGAGACATTGAATATAGTTTATTCGAATAGAGTTAAAAGGAGTTGTCGAATATAGTTTATTCGAATAGAGAAAGGAGTAAATCGAATATAGTTTATTCGAAAGGGGTTAATCAAATATAGTTTATTTGATAGGAGTAAATTGATAAGAGTTAATCGATTAGGGTTAATCAAAAAGAGTTAATCCAATAGAGTTAATCAAATAAAGTTAATAGAATAGAGTTAATCAAATAGAGCTAATTGATAAGGGTAAATCGATTAGAGTTAATCGAATAGTGTTAATTGAATAGAGTTAATCGAATATGGCTATTCGAAGAGTGATTACTGAATATAGTTTATTCGAAGGAAAGGGTTATCGAATAGAGTTTATTCAAAAGAGAATTATACGTTGAAATTCGATTATATCAAATGTTGGAAAGGAATATTTACTTTTCGGTTTTTAAACCAATATTTATTTATTTAATAAATCGTTTAGTTATTTATTCAAATTAAAGAATAAAAGTTATATTTGAAGTTAGATATTTTGAAAGTAGGAATTATAACGTTATCGTTATAACCAATGTTTTTATAAAAGAAGTGGATTCGTAAATAGAATCCGTGAGGTTCGCAAGGAATTTGTTAAAGGTTTAAAAAGACAAACTTTGACTATTTCGAAGTTAAAACATTGTTCAGTTAAGGCCTGAGAGGTAATTATACCCCCAACTTGATTGACTTCCTTCTTAACTAAGGAATGGTAAGGTTTGATAGTGAAGGTTGGTTAAGTGAATATAGTTAATGAAGGTAATGGTTTGAATTGGCATAGCGATGTTTTATTTAAACATTTGTTTAAATCCAAGGAATCAGTTTTGGAAACGTTTTCCAAATATAATCAGAGATATTTTCTAATCATAGAAAATGAAATGTTGGATGGTAAAGAATACTGAAATGACAGTGATACGTGGAAAGGAGATGGAAATGTTTTCCAATTATTAATAACATATATTTCCTAAATTAGAAAATAAGAATTTCTGTATATATATGGAAATAGGAAATGGGTAAACAAATAAATTAATGATGAATTAATTTAAGAGATAAATGATGATTGATGATTTGATCGAGAGAATTTCCATCTGAAAATAATGTTGTTGTTTGCATATGTGTTTTCTTTGATAGTTAACTCACCGACTATCGAAGTTCTTGACCATTTTCCTGTCGTCAATACGGAGAGACCGGGATCAGACTCATTATCTGAAAACCACTCTGTATGTGCGTTAGCGTTGCGATCAAATATGATGAAGATAATTGAAGACGGAGTTATGCAAGGGCTGTCCTATTTACAGAATAGTGCCTTCGGTTTGTCCAGTCCCAGGACGACCTGTATGGAAGAATGTATGACAGAGTATATTTAATGGATCGCATAAGTTGATCTCTTCAAATGTATTTACATTTGGTGGCGGAGGAATTCATTTCTCTTAGCTGTATACTCGTTGTATTTTTGGGGAAATCAATTTGTGATTTGGCGGGTATGACGATGTGACATTCAAAGTGAATAATTGTGTGATCTGTCAGAGATAAGCGTGGCCTCTAGCCTCACAATTGGGAAATGACAAAAATCGGGCAGGCAGCATGGCTAAGTGGTTGGCTGCCAAGTAGGGTGTATTATCACCTATCTAGAGATATTTATTTCATTCTATAATCTATTGTCGATGTTGTCCCATTCGGGAAACGGTTGCTGATCTCAACCGTTGGTGATATACATTCGATACACTCAAGCGAAACGAGTGGTCGGTCATGTGTGGCTGGGTTGCAAGATGTTCTTGTTGAACCCAGTGTATTCCTCTCTAGAGGTACACTATCGGAAGGTGGTTCCATACCTTGTCATAGTTGGAAATCCATTACCCAATAAATGCTCGCGGTTTTGATTGTATACTATATATGTGGAACGTGAGATGAAAGCGTTCTGCAAGATGATTATTATATTATGGTTGATAGGCATTATTATAATATCAAAAGAGTTTTGATATAAAGTTTGTTGTTTCTTTCAAAATGATTTGAAAGTTAAATCAAATTGATTTGGGTTCTCATAGGGGAAAAACCCGTTCCGTTATACGGCGTGGTCTTATGAGATATCGTTTAATTGCTCAAACTGTTTTAAATTGTTTTACTCACACCAGTCCCATGACTGACCCAGAGTTTATTTTGTTTTGTTTTCCCTAAACTCTTGGGTGCCAGTTATGTACGGGCAATCAAGTAGTCAGGATTTTACAGATATACTTGGAGAGCTTGGAGCAGGAGCTTCAGGATTATACAGCTATTGTTTATTCCGCTGTGTTTTAAGTGTTGTACCCTGATAATGTTACTGTATACATATACTGATTTTATTTAAAAGATATGTTATATATTATATGTTGTTCGTTCTGTTGTGATATTCGTGTTTACTCTGATGTTGTATGTTCTTCTTCTTCTATTCTAAATTTCTATCTTATATATCCTCACCCTCTGTTATCTTTCTATTAGTTTTCTGTTTTCCAGTACAATGTGGGTTGGACTTGTGTTATTTGGTCAGCTCAAATTGGACCAGAATTTCGGGACACTACAGTATGCACCTAACATATAATATGTTCCTGTTCAAAGTAGTGTAGCCCTCTAGGGATGCATGTGTCTTATCATCCTTCTAGGGACTGGGACATCATATCAGGATATTCCGTACTTTGCACAAATCCATATTATCGAAGCTTCATAAATTTGCGAAATAACTAAATCTAGTGGCTTCCCAAGAATATTATCTTCCGCCATCATTGTCGATGCCACAAAAATGCCTTCCTTTTCACCACCCACGTCCTACTCTTCTTTCAGACCCGCTCCTGTGGGTTCTACCTCTTCCTTTATGACTAGCGCCTCGACAAGCTCCTGATCATGCATGTTGTATGGGCAAATTTGTTGGGAAGGGATGGAGCCTTTATAAGTCTCAGGCTCTCTGCTTATTGGGTTAAAATCATACGAGGATTCAACAGAATTTGGAGACGGTTCTACATCTCCGGCTGTTAAGTCGTGGAGTCGTCCAGAGCTTCTTTGTGTCATTGCAAACTATACTCTCAAGATAATTGCATTGGTAACTACATGAAAATCCATACCCCTTGTGTTTGTGCAAAATAGCGTGGAACGTGCAGTGTCGTATTGATGCAATTACAAAAAGGTATTTCGGGATGTGGCGGCGGTTTCCAGTTTCATAAACTTAAACCATCGTCGTCACCAACCGAGATCGTAGGATTCACATCAAATCACGATTACGTCATGATTGGGTTGAAAATCAAGTCAAGGAATTGGTGGTTCAATCATATATTTATACTCTTGTTTTATGCTTTAATCCTATGTGCATATCTGAGTTGTCGATCAAAATAAGTTCTTTTTTGAAAGTTAATGCGCTAAGAAACAATGCATTCAATTTGAAACTCAACCCAATTGCGCAACATCACGAAACAACTTGATTTTGCGAAGTTGAATTTCAAAGTTGAAATTTTTCTAAGTTTCCAGGATATGAAATTTTCATTTCATATCCTCATAAACCTAAAAAATTTCCACCCTCAAATCTTTAGCACCGAAAATGGCTAAGTGTTGGGATACAAAACCAAAATTTGTATCCTTGAACACGATGGAAAGCAGGCCTGAAAAATGACTAAGTCCCGAATACAAAATATAAATTCATATCCTCGAAATGTCTGGATTTCTCCATCACTGATCCTCTCACCATGCATCAATCACTACCGATCCCGCCTACCATACGCAGCTTCATCTCCCCGATGTTCTCATGCACCAGAATTCGATTTTTTGCTAAGTCCTCCGAGATACAAAATTTTCATTTCGTATCCACATGACCGAGTAAAAAATTACTAAGTCTCCTGGGATACAAGATGAAAATTTCATGTCGCCTTAAACTTCCTCCTCCCTATGGAAAAGCAATTAATTTGTATCCCTCCTCTTCTTCCTCCTAACCATGTATCTTCTACAACATTTCCAACATTCACACCCACGTTATGGCCATAAAGTACCAACAAACATCCATCGGCCTCATCTCTCACATCCTCTAACTCCATCAATTGCACATATCCGATTTGAATCAGATCGACAAAACCCACGAACCCTACAATTCAAAACCCAATAACTAACAAACATTCATATTCAATCCACCTGAGTTATGTCGGACTAAAGCGAAGGGAAGTTCAAAGTTTTTCAAGGATTTCAAATTCTTGAATTATTTGAGTCTACGAGTATGAAATGGCAAGAAGAGGAGATGAAAAATAGGATCCACATATTTATAGAAGGCAAGGGGGATGTAACAACCCAAATTTTAATATATAGTGGTTAATTAATAAATTAAAATGATTAGTTGTTAAATTATGGGAATTTGGCAACGGGGATTGCACCATTACGTCAGTTATGATTTTTCGGTCCAGATACGTATTTGCTTTGCATAAAACAGACTTAAAACAAAGGAGATATAGTAATTCAAAGTAATAAATTCAAATCAGAAATTAAGTAGAAAAAATATTAGTTTTTGCATGGGACGACCCAACAACAACTGGCCCGGCTTATGGGTTGACCCAGTTTGCGAGAGGGTCGACCTATGTGTTGACTCAGCTGGGCTATGGTCAAGCCAATACGTGCCTGACACATATACTTGCCAAGAACGAAGTCGATTAAACGAACGAGATTTTTTTGAGCTGTTTAGAGATGACATGTTTTATTTTCATTGGTTGACGTGACTAATCCGGATTGATCCAAGGATATGTCGATTCAGATTTGGAACTTAAATCTAACGATTGAGGACCTTTTGCTTCACCGATAAATAAACCTCCAACCCCGCCCCGTTTCTTCACAATACATCTCTTCCCCCAGGCTAATCTCCTTTTTGAGAGACAAGGCCAACCTAAAAATTAAAATTTAATGGATATATACTAAAATAAAAATATTTCCTATTTTATTTTCTTGTGAAAATTCTGCTAGGGCCACGGGGTAAGGATTTTCTGCTTATTTTTATGGTTACCATATTTTTGATTAAGTTTAGGTGAATATGAATAATAGTAGTTTAGTTGTTGTTTTGTTCATGGTTCTTTTACTTATATTTTGTTTACAATTCCATTTATTCCTATTTTTCTCTAATTTCTTTTCCTAAGTAGTTTATGTAATTTTTCGGTCTTTTCTTACAATTTTTGTTTAATTATTATTCAAATTGCTATAGTTTCTATTCTTAATACTCTATCCCCATCTTCGTCGGATTTTTTTAAAGTTTATCGAGGTTATGCCCAAATATGCATGAAAGGCATATGTATACGACTAATTTAGGTACAAATTTATATGCTTAATTGACTATACTGGATTATAATTCTTTTATTCTTCACATGTTGTGAATCTGATTAATTAGAATGGTTGAAAGGAGAGAATTGATAATTTGGGGCTAATTTGACATGTAATGTAAACTATAATAAAAGGGGAACGTTGGATTGATAATAGACAAACTTGATTAAGTTTGTAAAGTGGCTATGGTATAGGTTCTGATAGAATAATGAATTATAACATATTTTTGCATAAATATGATAAATTGAGGAATCATATTAAACAAACATGGTTTATTTACAAATATGAATGTGACATGAGAATGTAAATGTGAAGTCGGTCTTAATATGAAAATTAACCTTAAATAGTATTAAGTTATAAACATAAAACTATATTCTATGGTGGTATTGCCGTTCATTGATATTCTATGGGGGGTTACTGAAATAGTCGTTCAATGATAATAATACATATTATTCTATGGTGGCGATGGCCTTCATCGATATACTATGAAGGGCTTATTGAAATAGGCATTCAATGATAATTATTTATATTATTCTATGGTGGCCTCTGCGTTTGTTGATATTCCATAAGGGCCCGTTTAAAAGGCATTCAATGATAGTAATAAATATTATTCTATAGTGGCCTTGACATTCGTTGGTTTCTATAGAAGGCCAAATCAATGGGGGATTTGGGTCGAGTATTATTTGGTTCGGGATCCAAGCCAGACAACATACCCTTTTATCACATAAAGTCTCACTGGGAGGCATAGGCATGCACCATTCAATGTTAGGTAATAAGTTGGTCCAAACTTGAAATGGACCAGCAGGTCAATGTTTGTGCATTAAGACGACAAGGGAAAATTCGACACTATAACACTTGTGATTTATGCGTTCGTTGATATGGTATTGACAGCCGATCAATGGGTAGTATTACGAAAATCTTCCAAAGTATATTATGTTCTGAAACTGGCACAAATGAAAATAGACAAAGCAAACGAGAATAGTCAAACCTACGTGTACTTTTATGTTATCCTATTTTTCACTTTTGGTGTGCACAGACACTTACCCTATCTGACACTAGAACTATTATTTTATCTGTTTCCTTTGCTTATCAATCGTGCTAGTGATCATAACAGCTCACCAGACTTTATGTTTGACCCATTTTCCTTCCTTCTTTCCTTTCTCTTTTCCCTCCAGGCTCGCAGGGAGAAAATGGGTATTTCGGATTATTCAGCTGATTCTATCTTGGAGGATTTTCTTTGTAGCAGATGTATCACTTTTTGTTATATTCTCTTTTCTATAGTTTGGTTATATCTATTGACTATTTGAGGGATATTATTTATGTACTCTGATATTATTCATGACTAAGATTTATCTTCATGAAACATGGTTTTTTGTGACATTTGGTTTTTCTAAAATAAATGGTTATGTCACTCTCTTTTAAATTTTCTTTTGCTGTGTTTATTTTATTTATATCTTGTGAATCTTAGTCTTTGTGATGTATTTATGTCTTTATACATGTAACACTTCATATTCCTTGTCGAGATCCTACTTTAAGTAATGTTAAGGAGTGTGGGGTGTTTCATTTGGCATGAGAGGCTAAGGATACAAGATCACTAAAAAAACTAAAAAAAGAGAACACTTTTTACAAGGAAACAAATTTTTAGAAACCAAAAGTTATTTGAAAATAAAAGAATATCCCCTCAAGTCAGTTACAACCTTCCTTTGATTCTCTCGAGTTCAAAAGTCTCTATCCTATCTCTTTTGCGCAGCATGTCTGGGGCTCTTAAACTTCTTGAGGATATCCTAATTCCTGTTTGGTCTCATAGATATTTAGAGGCTACTACACTAGCCAAAGAACAGAACATGCATAGGCTCAGGCACCCAATGCGGTGGTTCCTCCTAATCCACCAACAATCGCTGATTTTTCTAAGCTTTGTAAAAATTTATTGAATTTGGACGGCAAGTCTTTCTTGGGCTCAGAGACATTTGTAGAGCCCGGTACTTGGCTCAGAGATACAAAGAACAATTTTGAGTTATTAGAGCTTGAGGATCGACAAAGAGTTCGACTGGTTACTTGGTAGCTTAAGGAGGAGGCCTCATTTTAGTGGAAGACTGTGAAGGCTGAAGGAAGCATATATATTGGGCTAAATTCCTAGTTAGTTTTGAGAGGAAATTTCTACTGCAAGCATAAGAAGGTATGCAGTTGGATAGGTTTCTTAGTTTGAAGCAATGAGATCTTTCGATCAAGGAATACATCAACCAGTTTAATGAGTTGTCAAGTTTTGGGTTGGATTTGATAAAGACAATTAGCAAGAAAGCTGTTAGATTTGCGAAAGGTCTGAACCAACCTTTGTAAGGTTTGGCGATAACTCATATTCCGATGGAGTCTACTTTTGAGGCTTTAGTGGAGATGATTTTGATGCATGAGGATAAAAAAGAAGAGGTCAAGGATGTTAAGAATGGAGCTTCTAAGTTTTCTGGTTCTAAGAAAAAATTGTGGAAAACAAGAAAGGAAAGAAGAAGCAAGCTGGTAGTTCTCAGAAAGGAAAGATTAGGATAGAGATACAGTGTCATGGTTATGGTATGTTTGGGAATTTCGTAACGGACTGCAAGAAGTCGATGATGAAAGGCAAGTGCTCTAATTGTTGGCAGTCGGGCATGTCCACAAAAGACTGGAAAAAAGACTGGTACATCGGTAGCACGTGTTCATGTGTTGGAGGCTGTTATCTCCAACTAGTAATGGTCCGTATAGAGGTAGGAAGGTAATCATAGAAGGTTTGATCTCAATTTTTGACTTTCCTATTCTTTTTTATTTTGGAGATTCTCGTTTATTTCTAGCACTTCGATTGACAGTTTGCACTTAGATACCTTACTTGTTACCGAACTCATAGTAGTTTCAAACCCCATAGATGGTTCAACACACTTATATATGGTTTGTAGGGGTTTGAAAATTCTATTTTTGGTGTTGAGTTTGATTGTGACACCAACGTGTTGGGATTCTTTGGGTATGTATGATCTTATAGATGGAATGATTAGCCATATACGGAGCTATTCTTGACTGCGAGAAGATGGTCGTTCGTTTGATGAATTATAGTGGTAGGACCCTTGAGATTTCTTATGACCCACGGGGTCAGTCCTGTTGAGTTGTCTTTAATCCCTAGATTCTTCTATTGGTGATAACGATTCTGTACCCATTTTTGTGAGTATCCCGATGTATCTGAGGAGGTGAAAGGGTTGACACCTATGCGAGAGATTGAATTTCAGATTTATCTCAGTGAGAATTCGAAGCTGGTAGCGTTTCCTGTTCATTATATGGCTCCGAGGGAACGGAGATAGCTTAGTAAGTAAGTGGGTGAGCTTTTGGAAAAGGGATTTATAAGGCAGAGTATCTTTGAGTGGTGAGCACTGGTCGTCTTTGCTAGCAAAGCAGACGATTCCCTTCGGTTGTGTGTACCTTATAGAGATCACTTGAATAATCTCATGAAAAAGAGTCATTACCAACTCTCTTGGATAAATGATTTGTTTGACCAGTTGGTTGGCGCACTTGTATTTTCTCAATTATATCTTGCCATTGGTTTTCACCATCTTAGTGTGGCAAATGATATCATAGGTAAGACATCACTAGACTCCTAATGGTTTTTTTGGGTGATTAATTATGCCTTTTCAACTATCCAACGCCTCACCTTATTTTGTGGACTTGATGAGCAGAGTACTCAGGGATGTTATGTATAAGTTTGTGGTAGTCTTTGTGGATGGTATTAATGTATTCTCAAGGAGCGAGGCACCTTACATTTAAGAGAGGTTCCCCATACTCTCCGAGCACACCAACTCAAGGAAAAATTCTCTAAATGTTATTTTTAGCAAAGATAGTTTTGTTTCTTGGAGGGCATATAGTCTCTAAGGATGGGTTAGTTGTGGATCTCGCCAAGGTGATGGTGGTGCAAGATTGGAAGACCCCCGAAAACACAACAAAGTAGAGGAGTTTTCTTATTCTAGAGGGTTACTATAGGAAGTTCATTAAAGATTTTGCGTAGATTTCAACATCGCTTACTCGACTTACTAAGAAGAATTTGGATTTTTCTTGGAATTGTGATTATGAGGACTCTTTTCTAAGATTGAAGAAAGCTTTTACTAGTGCACTAGTATTGGTACTTCCTAATGGCTCTAACTTATTTATTATGTATACCAATGCGTGTGGGAGTTACTTAGGCGCAGTGTCGATGCAGGAAGGTAGGGTTGTGTTCTATGGTAGAAGACACTTAAGGATTTATGAGAGAAATTACCCTACCCATGATTTGGAGTTGGCTGCTATTTTGTTTGTGCTTAAGTCTTGGAGACATTATCTATTAGGCTAGTGGTTCGAGCTCTTTATGGATTATAAGTCTCTAAAGTATTTGTTCTTGCAGAAGGACCTCAATCTAAGGTAGCAACGATGAATGAATTTTTTAGCATCATACAACTATGGGATTGCTTATACCCCAGGCAAGGGGTATGTAGTAGAGGATGCTTTAAGTAGGCAGAGGGCATCCTTGAGTGCTTTGTTTGTAGATAGTAAGAGATTGGGGTTTATATCCACATTCGGTTTCAAACCACTGTGGACAATACTCTGGTATTGTTGGCATCTTTAGAGGTTCGACCAATCTTGTTAAAGAAAGTTGGATTGAGGCAGAGAGAGGATCTAGAGTTGGTAGATATTTGGACAGGCTTGGTAGAGGAGAGACTTTTGGACATCTTATCAGATATTCTATAGATTCTATAGGATGGTTTCAGTGCGACGGTAAACTTTGTGTCCCTACACGAATGATTTGACGTGTGCGACGTGGTCAAGGCACATCACTCTAAGATGAATTATCCATCCGAACGGTGATCAAATGTATCGAAACATGAGACGAGTCTTCAACTGGAATGGCATGAATAAGGATGTGGGTGAGTTTGTAGCTAATTGTATGACGTGCTTGATAATAAAGGTGGATCAAAAGAAGCATGATGGATTGCTCTAGCCTTTGGATATACCACTTTGGAAGTGGGAAGCTTATCTATGGACTTATAGTTGGGTTCCCTGGATCGAGGAAAGGCAACATCAGCATTTGGGTTATTATAGGCCAACTTACGAAGAGCGGTCATTTCATCCTAGTTAAAAGTAAGAGGACACGCTACATGGTTGGCGTTTCTGTGTGAGCGAGAGATAGTCCAACTCTATGATGTACCTACGAGAATTGTGATTGATACTGATTCGATTTTCACCAGTGAGTTTTAGAGGAGTCTGCAGGAGGCTTTAAGGACACAGCTCAGATTGAGCGTGGCATATCATCCTCAAACCAATGGACAGACTGAGAGGGTGAACAAGATTTTAGAGGATCTACTGAGGCTGCATATTTTGGATTTCAAAGGGACTTAAGAGGAACATTTACCCCTTGTGGATTTTCTTATAATGATAGTTTCCAGACTAGCATCAGCATAACACTCTTTGAGGCTTTGTATGGATGACCTTGTAGATCTCCCTCATTTTGGCGGGAGTCTACGGATAGGCTACTTTTTGGGTCGAATATGGTTAGAGAGACATATAATAATATTGATTTGGTTAGAAGGAGGATGAAGGCGGCACAGGATCTAAAAAGTCTTACACAGATAAGAGGACCGATCTAGAGTTTGATGTTGGAGATTTGGTTATCGTGAAGGTATATCCATTGAGGAATGTAGTGAGATTTGACACCATAGTAAATTTAGCATTCGTTGGGCCATTCCTAATTATAGAGGGAGTTGGGCAGATGGCATATAGGGTCCAACTACCAAAGAGGATTTCCGGTGCTCACGACGTCTTTCATGTTTTGCACTTGAGAAAGTGCTTATATGACTCAGTAGTCGTAGAAGAGCCTAGTTTGTTAGAGGATATGGAGATTGATCAGGAAACTTCCAATTGACGTGTACCTACGTGAATCCTAGGCTATGAGACCAAGTGACTAAAGAATAAGGAGGTGAGGCTGGTAAAGGTTCAGTGCAGAGATGATTCCAGCGAAGCTGTTAAGGAACCAGAGGAGAAGATGTGCGTTTCCAATCCATATCTTTTTGATGGTACACTTGGATCTTTTTCCAACTTTAGTTCCTGAATAGGCATTATCTTTCCATTCCTTTGAATCCAATCTTAGGAGAAATCCATGGATGGTAAGATGTGATTGAAACATGTTATTGGAACGTGTTATGTTTAATGGATGTAAATGGATGCAAGTGTTTGCAAGTGGATGTAGTGGATGCATATACACACACTTAGCACAATTGGAGATCAGCTGATAGGACATTGGCATATGCATACGGACGTGTGTGCATTTTATCTATTTCTATGGTCGTAATATACGGATGTTATCATATGGTTGTTGCATATAAATAATTTTTAAAGCACACATATAGAATATCTATTGTCATTAGGATTTTTGCATTCATTTAGATGCATTGCACAAACAAAAATGCATAAAAAGGAGGTCAACTAAATCAATAGACCGCCGAATCTTTTTTATTAGTCAAGCTTGTACACAATACCGTACTGCATAAGTACATATATTGCATTACAAAAAAAAAATTAAGGACAATGATCGTAAATGGATGATGGTTGAGAAGATGGATGTAGATACTTGTGCATAAACACTTATTTTAATCCTCTACCATAGAGATTTTAGGGATGAAATTCTTTAAGGTGGGGAGAATGAAACAACCCAAATTTTAATATACAATGGTTGATTAAAAAATAACTAATCAACTAACAAGATGTAAAATTATGGGAATTTGGCAACGGGGGTTGCACCATTGCATCCATTACGATTTTATGGTCCAGGTACTTTTATAGTTTGCATAAAATGGACTTAAAACGAAGGAGATATGGATATTCAAAGTTTGAAATTCAAACCAGAAATTAAATAGAAAAAATATTAACCGTTGCATGGGACAACCAAGCAACAACCGGCCGACCTAGGTTGCAATTGGATCGACCCGTGTGTTGACCTCTGGGGTTTGGGTCGACAGAATAGGTGCCTAGCACGTATACTTTTTAGTCACGAAATCAATTAAACAGATGAGATTTTTTCAGGTTGATGGGTTCTATTTTTATCACTGGTGTGACTAATCCAGATTAATCCAAGGATATGGTCGATTCAGATTTGAAACCTAGATCTAACAATTGAGGATCGTTTTGCTCCACCTATGAATAAACCTCCAACCTCTCCACATTTCTTCAAAAAACATATCTTCCCTACCTTGGCTAGTCTCCTTTTTGAGAGACAGGGCCAGCATAAAAAATAAATTTTAGGGGATTGAGATAAAAATAAAAATATTTTCTACTTTATTTTCTTCTTAAGGTTCTAATGGGGCCACGGGGGAATACTTTTCTGGTGAGTTTCATGATTATCAGATTTTTGATTAAGTTTAGGTAAATATAAATAATAGTAGTTGTAGCCATAGTTTTGTTCACAGTTCTTTTACTTACAATTTTGTTTATTCCTATTTTTTGTAATTTCTTTCTATACATAGTTTCTATAATTTTTCTATCTTTTCTTACAGTTTTTACTTAATTAATATTCAAACTATTGTAAGTTGTGTCCTTAACACTCTTTCCTCATCTTCATCGGATTTTTTTACAGTTTATTGTGGTTATGCCCAAATATGCTAAAAAGGTATATGTACACGACTGATTTAGGGATAAATTTATTTTCCTAATTGACTACGACTAATTATAATTCTTTTATTTTGCGCATGTTGGGAAATATGATTAATTGGAATGGTCGAAAGGAAAAAACTGATAATTTAGGGCTAATTTGACATGTAATGTAAATTGTAATAAAAAGGAAACGTTGGACTGATAATAAGAAAACTTGATTAGTTTGTAAAATGTCCATAGTACAAGTTACGATAGAAAATTACACTGTAACATATATTTGCATAAATATGATTAATTGAGGAATCATATTAAACAAACATGGTTTATTTGCAAATATGAATGTGACATGAGACCGTAAATATGACAATTGGGCTTAACATGAAAACTAACTTAAAATAATATTAAGTTATAAGCCTAAAACTATATCATTCAATGGTGGCCTTGGCGTTCGTTGATATTCTATGGGGGCCTACTGAAATAGGCACTCAACGATAATAATATATATTATTCTATGGTGGCCATAGTGTTCGTTGATATTCTATATGGGCCAATTGAAATAGGTGTTCAATGATAATAATATATATTATTCTATGATGGCCTTGGCGTTCGTTGATATTCTATGAGGAGCTATTAAAATAGGCGTTCAACGATAATATTAAATATTATTTTATGATGGCCTTGGCATTCGTTGGTTTATATGGGGGGCAAAGTCAATAGGGATTTGGGTCGAGTATTATTTGGTTGGGATATATACCATACACCATACCTTTTTATCACATACGATCTTACTAAGAGGCAAGGGCACGCATCATGCTGTGCTAGGTAGTAAGTTCGTCCAAACTTGAGGTGGGTACGGATGCTTTCCGGCGGGTCAAAGTGCATGCATTGAGCTGATGATGGAAAATAAGATGTGTAGCACTTATGATTAGTTCTATGTCTTTTCCTGATGGGTCGGGATCGATAATCCATGGCCTATAGTAGGGATAGATTATCACTTTATGGTATTGACAGTTGATCGATGGGTAGTATTAGAAAAATCTTCCTAAGCATATTATGTTCTAAATTGGTAGAAGTGCAAAAGTCAAAAGTGAATGAGAATAATCAACCATATATGTAACTTCTATGTCATCCTGTATGTTCACTTTAGATATGCATTGACACTTACCATATCCGACACCAGAAATATTTTTTTATCTATTTCCGTAACCGATGAATCATGTTAATAATCATAAAGCTCACCGGACTTTATGTCTGACCTATTTTCCCTTCCTTCTTTCCTTTTTATTTCTCCCCAGGCATGCAGGGAGGAAGTGCGTAGTTTGGATTATTCAGCCGATTCTGTCTTGAAGGATTTTCTTTGCAACAGATGTGTGACTTTTTGTTATTTTCTCTTTTCCGCGGTTTGGTTGTATCTATTGACTAGTTGAGGGATATTATTTATGTACTCCGATGTTATTCATGACTAAGATTTTATCTTCTTGTGACATGGCATTTTGTGACAGTTGGTTTTTCTGAAATAAATGGTTATGTCACTATTTTAAATTGTCCTCCATTTTGTTTAATTTTATTTATGTCTTGTAAATCTTAGTCTTTGTGATTTATTTTTGTCTTTATACATATAACGCTTAATGTTCCTTAGCGAGATCCTATTTTATATAACGTTAAGGGGTGTGTGGTGTTTCAGGGGAATTCCAGAGATTTAGAATTTTTTCCAAGTGTTCCGGGATTAGTACCGATCCCATTTTTAAAAAGGGGAAAAAGGAAGGGAAGGAGGAAGATTGGTTCAACAAGCTCCGGGATTGGTGAAACTTTCAAAAATCAGGACTATGGTTACGATCACGCTTATCAAAACTAACTCGACTTGCTAGCCGATCGTGTACTCATGAGCATAAACATCCTAGACTATGCGCCAAGAAATCAAGTTTCTGATTCGACAACATTTTCAAAAATTAACTTATGTGATTGCGTGCTCGAAACAACCATTTCGATTATGTTTTATTATAAACTCTGATCGTATCGCGTAAAACCTTGTGCAAACGTGTTAGTGCATACTAGACACTGTGCCGACAACGACTCGTTTACGTTCCATGTAACGGGAGTTGGCAACTAACGTTTAATTTCTTGAATCGACAAGAATTAGATACACACCTTAACAACCAAAAAGGATTTCTAGTCCAAGTAGTCAGTATTCTCAATAACGCTGGACTCCATATTTATATCAATGAACTTCGATAGAGCATCATTTTTCTTAAGAAAAACGTACTCCTAGAAATGCACTACCCAATGGAGTGGTCGTGACCAATCGCTCAACATCACTTGGAGATTTTTATGACTTCCAAAAAGACTTCTATCAACTCAAAGCATGTCATGCTACCATAGAAGTACTTTGGAGACAAGTGTTATCCGTCTTTTTGGCCTGGTTACCAGAAGCAGTCCAAGACCGCACGACTTGGCCCATCGCATGGTCAGACGACCCAAGAGTGTTGCCAAAATATCTAGGAACCAAACCCAGATGGAGTCGTTCAAGTATAGTCATCATGGCTCGTCAACATTGCACAAAAATGATCAAGTACTTCGAAATCGGTATGCGACATTTCGTATCCGGAAACCGACTCCCAAATTGTCCAAAACCTTCCGGGTCGGGACTGAGGAATCTGTATCCCGAGATCAGCACGAGCATATCTTTATCTTGGGATCACCTTTCCCAATATCATATCCACATTTCCATCACTCCAGATTTCCTAATGTGCTCCATTATTCCATTTTCGTATCCCGCTTCACCATTCCAGAATTCATATACCCAACAAGCCAAATCCAACACGACTCCCCAGAAGCTATTCTCAGGGAATATGCAAGTGCATAAGGATCAGTATAAATGTTTCCGCTTTCTGGATCGGTATTCTTCATGGTCCTTCTGGGATACGAAAGTCAGCATAGAGTAAAAGGATTCAGAGCTTCAGAGCGAGGTAGGAAAAAACTAAGTACACCTGGAACGGTACCGATCCTGGAATACGAAAAATTGTAGCGTATGCCCAACCTCCCCTCTTACCTACTCTTACCTATTCCCTTATACTATAAATACTTACCATTCTGCTAAGAGAAAAGGGTTTGATTTTTTCTTTCTTGAGATTTTGGGAAGAAGATATTTCCTATTTAACTCTCAAGCTTGCTCCATTACCCCAGGAAGAAGAAAACAACCTCTTTTCAGACACTTGGACTTTTTGGGTTACCTTGGCATTTCGAAAAGAAGGCAAAAGCTTATAATTTGGACCTCTTTGAACTTGCTTTCCAACATTGTCATTGTAGTTTCTTGAAACCATTGTCCCCACCATTGTAATTTTGAAATTGAGGTGAATAAAAGTAGGGCAGGAAAATAGAACCGAGAACCGAAAAGACCTGGATCCGAACCGAAACCAATAGGTCTTAGGTCGAGTCTAGGTGATGAAAAAGACAGTCAAGACCTAATCAAACCCAACTCGAACCACCTGACCTGGACTAATTCAACTCGAAAGACCCGACCAGAAAGCATTGAAGTATATGCGGTTTTAATGTTAACATCGAACCGAACCCGACCCAAACCAAAACTGACCTGAACCGGAACCGACCCGAACCGAGGCTCGGTTTGGGTCCATATTTTGGAAATGTATAGTTTAGACCAAACAAAACCCCACCTGCCTAGAATCGAGACTCGTCAGGTCGGATCCTGGTCCATCAAGTCGGGTCTAATTGACAACCCTAAATAAAAAAGCAAAGCCTACAAAGTGGAAGTAGGTTCTCACGGACCGAACCATTATAAACACTGTTGATTTACTTTCCTGCATATTTTCCATACTGGACATGTAATTTCATTGTCTTGGAACTCATTGATTGTTGTTGCTAAATTTTGGACATTAACACTTACTAAATTCTACGTTTAACCAAAGGAATTTCAAAATGTGGTAAAAGAAATAAAATATCCTAAGAAATATAGAATAAGCATCATTGCCCAATTGCTTGAGACACTTCAACATAGTACAAAATATCACGGGTTCGAATTCCACTTTGTGGCATTTAACTCACTTGAAATATAGTATGTTATATATCATCTAGACTTGTATATAAAATACCTAAATTTAAAAAAAAACGCATGATAATGTATTTATACCACCGTCTAGAAATAACAAATAAATGTGATTTCACAAAATATCTAACAGGAAATAATCTCAATGTAGTCTAAATATTTGTAAATCATTGATAAATATTAATTTATAGCTTTTATAGTCATTTCCAAATGGTAAGCACGCAAAACAAAATTTGCATTGTTACCAACTAATATCATAGACTTCAGCATATTAGAATCTAAAATGATCGTACAAAAATTATAAGAGTAACGCTAATAATATGTATTTATTGTTAGACCAAAAAATGGTTCTATCACCCAATAGACTATGATTTCTAGAGATTAGTGAAGAAATATAAATTAAAAACGAGAAAAATTCAACAAACACACCAGATTCATAGTCATTCGGCGTTAACGAGCCTACGTCCACTTTATAATTCTTTTATTCAACAAAGAATTGCAATTACAACACTTGAAATCCTTCAACACTTAAGATACAATCTTAATTCTCTCAAAATATGAAAATTCACTCATATGTCATGAAAATCGAGTTCAGATCGAGCAGAAATGGCAGATGATATAGGAAGCTTCAATATTTCAAGTGTCAAAAGTCCTCTTCTCAGTCTCAGGGTCGGATGTATATAGGTGCTGGTTTTGGAAAATAGGCAGAAATAGTTATGTAAAGGTGGCATTCAGCTAGGATTTTTAGGCAGTTAGTGGGAGCAATTTCATGTAGAAAGGTAGGTCAATTCGTTGGACACGTGGCAAGAGACACGTTAGAATAGGAAATAGTGGATAACGTGGGTAAGCTATCGGTTATAGGGCAGATCGGATATTTTTCGGGTCGAACTTCTCGAGCCGGCTTCGTTCGAACCGAAGACTCCCTAATCCGGTGCTTCTTTCCTCTGTTTGATACGGTCAACGGAAATCTACTTGGCCTAGCTCCTACTTAGCTCGATCCGATCTGAAGCATGTTATTTGCATAAGCATGACTCTTAATATCTATGTCTCGTGAGCATGACCGTTCGAGCTTTAGACGACCCGGCTACAAGGCGGGCTAATATTTTTGCCCTCAAAGTACGTCTTATCGTAGATGAAATGTGCTTTGAACTTGTCAAGCTGTCCATTCCTAAATAGTCAAATAGTCGTGTCCTTTTGTGAAGTCATGACTCTTGTTTCTTTGTGTCATGTATAAATAGGAGCTTACACCCATGATTATCTTTGTTGCAATTGGCAATTCAAGATTTTCAAATGGAGCATAGACAGATATACAGGTAAATCCATCAACCCTTTTCGAATCAAAAGGTTAGAGTTACCCATTTGAATCGAGTTGATTTGTCAGTTCTCATATATGATCACACACATACATGTCGTTTTGAATAATTCCTTTTGATTATTGAAATTCAATTAAATCATATGTATATGACTCATCACCCAAAACACAAAATAATTGTCGAGGACGTCCTTCACTTTCTATCAACTTTCCTAGTTTTCATTCCTCCTCGGTTTGGATCAAAAAAACCTATCTCGTTCCGAGTCGGGTCATTCAATTTGAAAAATTCTCGACCTGACCTGCCGCTCTTCCTTCAGTTTCACTCCGAGAAACGTGTAAGCCATCGTTTCAGGGGATTCAAATAGTTCCTTCGGTTCACTATATAAACCGATTTACTCCTACTTTTTCCTTTACTTTATTTCTCTTGCCAAACCGCTTTGATCTTGCAAGCCCTAATTTCCCAGTACTTCAAATCTGCATCAATTCTTGAATCCAATCCATAAGTGGGTTATAAAATCATTTAATTCATTCTTTAATTTGAAATCACGTATGGATTTAACTGCAAAATCTTGCCAATATCCTTCGATTCCACCATGATGTTAATGCTTTAAGCCTTCAGGGCCATCGCTGTCACCGGTGATGTCAGAATTGCCACTCGTGATGGTCACAGTGCCTCTGGTCAGCTAGCAACACCCATGGAACCGATCATAATGGCTTGACCTTTACTTTAGTGGGTTGGATATGAAATAGGAATACGATGGTACTTTGGTTGTGAAGGAGGAGAAGAAGGAAGATGGTTGAGCTCGGCTTAAATGGATGGGCCAAAAAATTAGAATAGCTACAGGTGCCCAGTGCTTCGTGGGCTCGGATCAAATATTTTCAATCTGAAGATGCTCGACCCATTCCGTTCGATCTGAATGGGACCGATCCTGAAATATAGATCCGAACATAAGCGATCAATATGACTTCCATACACATATGCAAGTATCCAGATTAACAAGCATGAAAATACAGCTACTATAATCCATCATATACATACAGATTGATCAATACCAACATAACACACATTCTCGTAGACAGTTAGGATAAAGCCTTTCATAATTTGGACCTAAGGGCATAGCATACTTACTCAGAAACCCTAGACATAAGGACATAACTTTCCGCGACACTACGACGCATATCAAATGATTTCATGCTTTCATCATTTCTTTCCTTTATGCAATTTAGTACACATATACTGCACACACTAGCACACACATAGGGAGGAACATATTACTTCAATTTAAAACCCAACATTTCTTGGATAGTACAACAAGAATGTCTAGAAGGTATCCCACTAGATATCCCGAGTTGGAAAAAGGCAAAGCTATCGAGACAACAACCAATCCTGATATTCTTCCATCACATTCTAACTCTGACGACACTGATCCATAATTTGAAGTTGACATCCACAGAGAGGTTGAATCCTCTGAAGGAGGAGTTTCTATGGACGAGGGGGTAGGAGGAGTAGGAGACAATAGTGCTCCAGACACATTTAATGATGCAGTCTTTCTGGAAGAATCCCACGACTCTTGGGTATCCACTACCAATGAGTCAAGACTTCAACGATTATGTTTGAAACATGGGATATCTTAAGATGAGGTTCGAGTTGCTAACATCTTAGATAGACCTCACAATCCTCCAGAAGGATATACGGCGATAAGCCGGCAGATGTGCTCAATCGGGAGTATTCCTTCATTTCACCCTTTTGTTGTAGATTTTCTTATACGATTGAAAATATCTCCCATGCAATTTCGCCCGACAGTGTATTCATACTTGTACACTTTGTACCTTGTATATATGGTAGGTGTGAAGCCCACCTATGAAGATATAACCTTTTTCTATAACTTCAAGCATCGTAAAGATGGGACTCCTTCCTTCCTTTATTTCGAATCCGCGCCTAAAAGGAAAATCATCGCAAAAGGATTTAGTAATGTGGGTGATATAAGACCCAACTGATTCTACATTCGACACCAAGCTGGGTGTGCCAGGAGGTGGCTTCAATCTGGTGAGCTCCAAGTCCTAATTTCCTTACTTTAGACCCACTAGCAAGCTTTTTGACCTTTCTTCTTCATTTTCAATTCCAAATCCGAAGAAACTGCAATGCCAAGTGTATTAAGATCATTTGAATTCTTTACTAAATTCCAAACCGACTTTCTTAAGTGTTAAAAGATTCTTAGTGGATGAGTTTCTTGACTGGCATTATTTGCTTAGTCCGCAGCGAAGTATAGGAGTCGGTGGAGGTCGTGCTCTTGTATATGTGTCCCCAGCTCAAATTCCTCCAGTGTCAGCGGGGACTTGAATTGTACCCTCGGTCATGGGATAGGCAGCAATGTCATCTGAGGCAAGGGAGGCCGTGCAGAGCAAATATCTTGCAAGCTCCAATCAGGAACCTTAAACAGGAAAGAGAAATCTCTCGAGAAAGTGTGTAACACCCCGAGTTTTCTGTTATCTATAACTCAAAAAATTAAAGTATAATTAATCCTAAATGATGGAATTAAGGAAAATGGGTTACGCGATTGCGTTCGTCTCGAAATTATGCTTGATATAGAGTCCAAGTTTACGTAAAACGGACACCGTATGAAGAAGATATGGACGAACGAAGTTGGGCAGAAAAATCAGAAATGGGTCAGAATGCACTGGCGCACTTGGGAAGTGCGCTAGAACAAAATTGCACTGGCGCACTTGGGAAGTGCGCCAGTACAATTTTAGCACTGGCGCACCTGCCAAGTGCGCCCAGGCCAGAAAGACCTGTTGGTCAGGCCCTGGCTGGCCTGGTCGGGGTCTGGTCGATTTCTGAGGCTTGGCTGAGTCACTAGGGCTTACATGTCACTTTCTGATTGGCTTCTCTTGAGATGGATGGTCTGGATTCACTCTAGCTTCATCGATGGCTCTAATCGGATTAAAATTCTATAAATACAACTCAAGTCTAACCCTAAATTCACACAAATAATATAATACTAAAGTCGTCATGCTGCTGGAAAGAAACTAGGAGTGGCCGTCAGTTAGAAAGCTTAGAGACAAGCCAATACTAAAGTAAAACACGAATCAAAACAACGTTAGTCTAATCAAAGGAAAGCATATCAAATTCAGAATTCAGAATCCAGAATCCAGGTTCGTCGTTCGTTGTAAGTATAGTGATTTTTCCGATGAGAATAAAACTAAGACTTGATTCGATGTAAATTGGAAGTGGAATTGTGTTATTATGTAACGACGATGTTAATTCATATCTATGTATTGAAATGATTGTGTTGCGAATGAAATTGGGATGTTTATGGTATAATTAAGATTGATGTTGATCCTATTGTACTTTTAGAATGATAACGACATCACAAGCAAGTTGTATAGTTCTTATTTATGTGATTATATAGGTTGTTTGTGATTAGAACCTCATGTATATACTTTATGCAAGAATCTTTATACCTAAATGGTTATGTTCATATACATGCCCCTATGTTTATACAAAAGTTGCAAGTTCCTAATTGGATCCATGTCAAGATCCACTTTAGTACATGTTTCATGTTGTAATTAGATATGCGATTGGATCTAGTTCACACCCTTGTCATAAAGTTATACATATTTATGAAAATATCATATTCTAGTCATGTGCTAGTGATGTTCGATGTTATGCCTAGATCCAAAAACAAGTTTAGGCTTATGTTGTCTAAATCATATGCTAATTCATGTGACACCTATTTGATTAGACCCTTATTTCAATACAAGTTCACATATATGTAAATTGATTTAGGCTATGTTGCAAATTCACATATATGTATATTGACTATTTTGCAAGTTCACATCTATGACATTCATGTTGGCTATTTTGCAAGTTCACACCTATGATGTTCATATTGACTATGCCAAAAATGCCAAGTTTACACCTATGTCATGTTTATGTTTATGAATTCCCTTATGCCTATTTGTGTGCGTTAAATTAGGCTAAGTTTTTAGCCTAATATTATATGCTAAAACTATGCGAACGAAAATTAGGCTAAGATTGTTAGCCTAATGTTTAAACGGGGTAACATTGGGGATATTAATAAAACTTGACATAAAAAAAATGTATGAAATTGGCATGTTTGTCACATGCCAAAATTGGTGGCATTTAAACGGTATAAATTCTTATACCAAAAATGTTAAACTTGGAATGTGGGCCATAACATTTAATTGTTGACAAATTTACATATATTCAGTAATAAAGACAAATATGGAAATTTAGAAAATACGAATATGCTTAACACGAGGTTGGATTGAGTTGTGATGTAAATCTGCCCGGACCCGCCCGGCTGTCCAGTAGTCACAACAATACCTATCCAATGTAGGTGGTTAAGCATGAAGCCCAATAAGGACCCGAGGTTAGACTGAGTTACTGTGTAAATCTGCCCGGAACCGACCGGCACATCCAGTAACCGTAACAATATCTGTCTAATGTGAGTGGTCGGTGCTTTAAAAGGCTAAGGACAGATGGTAGGGTTAAGTTAACTAAAACACTAAACCAATTCAACATGTTAATGAAATTGATCGGTGGGGTTAGGTAAATACAGACACTTAACCACTTAACATGTTTGACTAGAAAACCCTAGTAACGGGGACCCATTTCTGCAGTAACCCAATTAGGTATCATGGTACCCTGAAACTAGGCAGGGTGGGGCACGATTACTGGGCTGATTGTAATCGGTCAAAGGACGGCGGTGGGTGCAACAGTGTGGGTTCTAACGGAGTGCGGGCGTGCACACACTTCGGAGCTGACAAACATGGCACTGGGGGCACCAGTAGTATAACCTATGCATCTCTAGTTTTGTGTTGGGTCGCCACAATGGGACTTGATACACCCCATGGTGGGGCCAACATAGGTATCTACAATCTTCGGGGGCCATAAGACACAGATGATTATGCGAGTAGGAGCTGATCTGTAGAAACGGGATCACTTTACCCTCAGCATAGGGTGAATCTTTCGAAACGGGGTCACTTCACCCTCAGCATAGGGTGCCAGTCGGAATAAATACCAGTAGGTGCAGAGATATAGTATGGGGTGCGATAGTATATTCGATTCAAACTGCTTTGTCTTAGCTTATGACGCTCACCTGTTTCCAGTTTATACTTATCATGCCCTTATTCTTATTCTCATATTGAAGAGTCACTAGACTTACCAGGCTTTATGTCTGACCCTATTTTCTTTCGTCTTCTTTTCTTCCGTTCCCCCTCTCCCCCAGGTCCACAGGGAGGAAATAACTCAGCTTAAGCAGATTCTTTAAAAGCTTCAAGATAGTTGATGTACGGTTTGGAGTCTCTTTCCTTGGCTAGGCTGTTGGTCACACTCTATAGGGATTTATGCAGTTTTAATCACGTTTTATGCTTCTTTATTTAAAAACCAAGACATAAATGATGTTGTAAGGTATTGGAAGTTGTTATGAGACAATTATGGAAATGTTTTGTATGAACAAGTATTTTATGAAATAAAAGTCTGACGTTTTCCGCTGCTTATATATATATATGTGTGTGTGTTTATACATGTCTTATGTTTTATCTGTGAATTTTACTTACAAACCTCCACCAAAGTTAAGGCAGTCCCTTGTGAGTGACCTTAATGGAGGGTGGCGTGTTTCACTTGGTATCAGAGCACAGATTTACTAGACTAGATAAAAAATTTTGAAAATATTTTCAAAAAGAAGTTTAAAGAAGCATTGTTTTCAAGAAAAGTGTTGTTTTTTTAAAGGCATAATTCCCCAGAGCCATATGCACTATCCCTCTATCTCTTTATCTTGAATACTTTCCTTTTTGTTCCAGCATGTCTGGAGATCTTAACCTTCTAGAGGGAGTACCGATCCCTGGCTGGTTCCGAAGGTACCTAGAGGCTAGGGCCAATGGTGCGGGCCAAGCAGACATTCCTCCTCCTACGGTGGCAGCAGTTCCTCCTCCCCCTCCTCCTCCTCCTCATGGGAACACTTCCGCTAAGACATGTAGAGAATTTAAGGCTATGGGAGGAAAGGACTTTTATGGAACTGAATCGTTTGTGGTAGCAAGGAACTGGCTGAAAGAGACTGAAGATTTTTTCGTTATCTTCGAAGTTGATGACAAGCAGAAGATACAGCTAGCAGTGTGGTTGCTTAAAGATGAAGCATCTTATTGGTGGTAGATCACCAATGCTGAGAGGCCAGTGGAAACATGGGAAGACTTCAGGACAAGGTTTGAGATGAAATTCCTCTCCCAAGCTGAAAGAAGCCTGCAAATGGAGAAGTTCCTAACTCTGAAACAGGGAAGTATGACAATCAGGGAGTACGTTAATTAGTTTAATCAGCTGGCCAGATTTGGGTTGGACTTAGTAAACACCCAACACAAGAAGGCGCTCCGCTTCGTCAAAGGTCTGAATGAGCCTCTACACAGCCTTGCTATGACTCATGTATCCACGAGAGCGACTTATGAAAGCTTAGTGGACATGGCATTGCTACACGAGGAAGATAAGGGCAAGAAAGAGACTAAGGTAGAAGAAAAGAAGGAAGGTTTATAGGCTAAGAAAACAGACTTCAAGAAAGGCGGGAAGAACAACAAATCCCGTGAAAAGAGAAAGTGCAATTTCTTGTGGGACATATAGCAAAAGACTGCAGAAAGAAGAAGGCAAAGATGAGTGGTGGTTGCTTCAGTTGTGGCGAGACTGGACACTTGGCTAAGGACTGCCCAAAGAAGCGGGGCCAGGGACAGAGGACTGGATCTACCTCAGGCGGACAAGTTCACGCGCTGGTGGCAACTCCACAGGAATGAGGTAGAAATATTTCTGTAGAAAACTTAGTTTATCTGTATGATCATCCAGTTCGCACTCTCTTTGATTCTGGTGCATCCCACTCCTTTATTTCATCTGCTTTAGTAGAATCTCTGCACCTAGACACTAGTATGGTAGAAGATCCTTGGTTGTTTCAAATCCAATTGGGGGCTCGGCTTATTTGTCGATGGTTTGCTTCGATTTGAAAATCTCTATTATAAGTGTTGAATTTAGATGTAGTGCCTTTGTTTTGGGCTTCTCAGGGTATGGACTGATCCTAGGCATGGACTGGTTATCCAGTAATGGTGCCATTCTTGATTGTGAGAAAACTGTGGTTAGGCTCTTGACTCGGCTCGGTAACACTCTAGAAATTTCTTGTAATCCCTTGAATGTTGTAATGCTTAGTTATCTAGAGTCGCTTGACGCTTCTGTTGAGAATTTGCAGTCGGTTAGTGTAACAACCCGTATTTCGATAACATGTTTTTACGAGAATCAAGGCAGAATTTAATTTTAAATTCTGAATCAAGTAAAACGGGCTATGCCGTTAATAGAGTCTGAGTTTTCGAGAATCGGAGTCCGTATGACCAAGTTATGGTCCGACGAAGTTTTCAGAAAATTCAAGTTCAAAAACGAGTTCTAATTTCGAAAATTTGGCCTAGAAGGCTAGGCGGGAAAATTCCCGCCAGCCACCCCAAGTCGACAGGGCTGTCGACTTGGGAGTCGACATGGCATGACCCAAGTCGACAGCCCTGTCGACTTGGGTGTCGACTTATGGTGGCCGGGCAGTTTTGCCTGGTGCACCTGTTTTCTGTTTTGGCTAGGTTTTTGGGCCTGGTTCGAAATCTGATGGTTCAGGTTGATCCTATGGTTAATCTAAGGGTCCTAACTAATCCTAATCTCTATAAATAAGCCCCTAACCCTCTCCTAAAATCCTCATTATTCATTCATGCAACTAAACTATGCCAAAATTGCTCCTCTCATGGCCTCCACTCAAAACCCTAGCCTCCATCCTCTTGCCCAAAGTTTCTATCTTCATTTCTATGAGAGGTTTCATGATCATGTGAGTGTTAGAGAGTCTCTATGTTAGTATGAGAGCTTCTCAAGTTGATTTCAAGGCTAAAGCTTTGATCTTTGTTCATCAAGATGGGGTTTTTATTGATTTGGAGCTTTCATCTTTGGGTTTTTGGATGATGGCATGCATAGGCTTTGTCTCAATCTTTAATTTAATCGATTTGTGCCTTCATAGCAATGTAAGCCCTTTCCCTACTCTTAGATATTAACTATGAAGTTAAATGTTCATGTTGCAAGTTTGGGTTTGATCATTAAGTATGATACATGCTATCATGTCATGCAAGTTTATGAAGTCATTATCTTGATCTTGTGGGCTAAAAGCTACAACCTTTATGTTGAAATGTTGCATTATGCAACATGAGAACCCTCATAACCTTTATGTCAACTTTCATATGAAGTCATAACCCTTATATGATGATATATGCGAGTTACTAGTTATCATTCCATGTCTTTTGTCACCATGATTCGCTTATGTGCCAAGTTTGGGTTTATGCATGTTTTTGAGGCTTAAGAATGTAACATGCAAGTTAATGAACACATTTGTGCCTCATTTGCCACCATGATTAACTTGTGGCTTAATATCCATTTTTGTCATGCCTTTGCCAAGTCTCTTCTTTTAATCCATTACGTTGTTGCGAACGTATATGCGAGTTTAAAAGCGTTGGGTTATGTTATGGGTAATTTCTAATGACATGAAAATATAACTTAAAAACATGAATTGAAATATAACATGGAAGTTGACATGTAAGTAGGCTTGAAAATATGAAATTGGGAATTTACCTATTAAGTTAGGTCTACCCATACTATGGA
Organism: Allium sativum; assembly: GCA_030737875.1. Taxonomy (NCBI): domain Eukaryota; kingdom Viridiplantae; phylum Streptophyta; class Magnoliopsida; order Asparagales; family Amaryllidaceae; genus Allium; species Allium sativum. Next base: position 10,927,224 of record CM060913.1, read on the forward strand.
ATTGGGAATTTACCTATTGAGTTAGGTCTACCCATATTCTTAAGAAAACTTGAATATGAACATGACACTAGACTAAACATGAAAGTGTCCAACTCGAGGTTGGGTTGAGTTTGCAACATAAAGCTACCCGGACCCGACCGGCCTAACTAGTAGTTGCAAACAATAGGATCCAATGTGAGAAGTTGGTCATGTTGTGCTTGAACCCGAGGTTAGACCAAGTTGTGGTGTAAAGCTACCCGGAACCAACCGGCTTAACTAGTAACCACAACAAAGTCTAATGTGAGAGGTTGAGGTGCATTAAGTAATTAATGCCACATGATAAGGTTAAGTAAGTTTCCTTAATGACACTTAACCGTATAATACAGTTAATGGATGGGGTTAAGTTAACTTAGACTTAACTAATCTAAACATGGAAATCGGATGGGGTTAAGTTAGCCTAGACTTAATTAATCCAACTTGGTAGTTTAAGGGGGTTAAGTTACACTTAACTAATCTAACACGATGATTTGATGTGGTTAAGTGACCTATACTTAACCAATCTAACTCGTTAATTTGACGTGGTTAAGTTAACCAATATAACGTGAAAACATGATAAGGCTAAGTCATGAATCGCTTGAATACACTTGACCGATTTGACTAAGTAAATTGATAGGGTCAAGTTAATATATACTTAACCAATCTAGAATGATAATTGGACGAGGTTAAGTCGTGAATTGCTTAATATACTTAATCAACTTGACACATGGTTTGTAGGGTTAAATCTTGAACTTGGATACTTAGCCAATTTTGACATGATTTGTAGACGGATTAAGTCATGAACTTAAGTGGCACTTAATCCATTATATAAACCCTAGTTCAGAGAATTAGGTGCATAATCGTAATTAACAAGAATAACGGGAATAAGCTAAGTGGTAAACCTTAGTTGGAGAATAGCTAAGTAATAATTCTTAGTCAAGGAATTTTGGACCAGTTCATAGATTGGATGAGTAACCCGATACGGTAGGTCATCGTTTAAGCACACGAGTAGGAGCAAGTTATCTGATTTAGATAAAGGCTCCAGCGAACTGGGTAACGAAGCAGCGGCTTCGGGGAACGTGAGGATATTCTTGGTATCCTTCTGTGAGCTGCCAGGTGATCATACTAGGCTCATGAGAGGTTAAGGTCTGCGTTAGAAGAACCAAGAGTATGCCTTGGTTGCTATACGAGCGACCTAAAGACGGGGATGGATAGGGGATAGTCGACGATACACGGTAGTGCCCTAGATAGCATTTCGTCAGGCTACCTACCATCTTTGGTCAAGCGTGTACGTACGGAAAGGCAGAGAACACCCAAAAGACCATAATTGCTATCTAATTATGGTTGCGGTAAGGCTAGGATTGTGGGTTGGCCAGTAGTGTGTTCTCATACAGGATTTATCATGTCTTGTCTTTCACTAGTTGAGGGAGTGGTCTCGTGGGACCATAGCCACGTATAGGAAAAACAGACCTTAGTATCTGCATCGGCAGATAAATCAAAAGCTCCCGACCGAGTCCTGTATTTCTTGATCTGCCCTGTGACAGGACTCGGATGGCACGATGTGATACATGTGCATACAGTCATGGAAAAACGATTCACGATGAATGCATGGGAAAAAGGGCGCGGTTGACGGTTAGCGTAATTCCTAGTGGCCCTGGGTGGTTGAACCCAAACCGAAATACGAAAACGTGCAATAGGTAAGCATAATCACTAGTGGTCCTAGGCGGCATAAGTCCTAGTTGCACAAACGATGATTCATGTTGGGAAAGTCTAGCTAGGTCTAGGGTAACAGTCCAAACGAGCCTAAGGATCATGGAATTACATTGGAGTATTATAGAACCTCATGGGAAAGCCCGTACGGTCTACGGCAAGGAACTGAACATTTACATGGAAAGAAACATATGAGTTGAGTAACCTATAAATACGATATATTAGGTTGACATGAACCATTACACGACTTTTGAGTAAGGGTCATTCATGGTTAACACATGATACGGTGGGGATACTAGTATGGTAGGTGCAGAGCTAAAATACAGGATAGATACCATGGGACGTTATACGTGATAGATATATTGGGGATATTATACTTGATAGGAACCTGATGATGGGATACCTTGTTTTATCTTGACATCGTAATTTATCATGACACCTTAGTTTATCTGAGTTCAGTAGTTCATCCTGTTATTTTGATTTAGCTTATCTATCTTGTCATCATGCTTATGTTCATCTCAGTTTCTCATGTCAGTTAACTTTACTAGTTTTTATGCTGATAGTAGATAGGGCTTACTCAGTCTTTTTGACTGACCCGTTTTGTTTCGCTTCTTGTCTTCCGTTTCCCCCCCCCCCCCTCCTCAGGTTACAGGGAGGAAATACTGTTGTTTAATTCGGACTTCTTCTGCTTGAAGGTCATCATGGATGGCTTGGACTTTTCTTGGCTATGGCTACTTTACTGTTTTACTTGGGGAATAATTTTCGAAAATGTCTTTATGCTTCTTTACTATTGCAAGACAGGTTTTGATGTACTCTGATGTAAAAGGCTTTAGACCTTATTTATTCATGTTATGAAAGTTTGATTTTACTTCCGCTATTTTATATGTTCTGTCTTGTGATATTTCTGTGCATGTTTACCAATAATGCCCCTCTAAAGCTAGTGCATTCCTTTGCAAGTGACCCTAGCGGAGGCGAGGTGTTACGCGTGGTATCAGAGTAGAAGGTTACCAGACTGGGCAAAAGTTTTTAAAGACCTTCTGAAAACTATTTGAAAATCGTTTACAAAGAAGCATTTTTCAAGAAAATTTTCTTTTAAAAGAAAAAGGCTATTCCCCAAAGGCCATTAGCACTATCCTTGTTTCCTTAGTTGAATCTCTTTTCCTTTCTTTTCTCCATCTGTAGTCACAGTGGTTTTAACTGCGACTAGTCTTTTCTATCTACGAAAGTGCTTTCCATACGATGGAGGTGGTTCTCGAGAGACCAGTGGCCGCGTTATAAGAAAGGATAGTGAGAAAGAGGATAAAGGATACGAGCTTAAGGATGAGCAACTTGTTGGTATGGCTTAGTCCTCAAAGGAGGGAGAAAGATGAACAATGAAACCCATGACGAGAGAGTACCTTTGGCATGGTAAAACGGGGCGGATAGTTAAGTATTATGGGACAAGGACAAGATCATCGAGAGGGCAATAGTATGCTCTCATTTCTAGGGTACCTCGGAAGGAGGGTAACGATCTTGTTAAAGGTTTAGCTTTTCTTCTCTATCATCCCGTTAGGACTTCGTTTTTCGTATCATTTAAGTCTGCTTCGATAGTTGAGTCTCTGCACCTTAAGTACTAGCGTAATAGAGAATCCCATTTTTGTCTCAAAGTCCTATTGGAGAATCAGTCCATTTATACATGACTTGTTTGGATTTGAGAATGTCTATGCCAAGTGTTGAGTTTGGAAATAATGCTTATGTTTATAAGCTATGGATGGATTCTAGGGATGAAGTGGTTATCCAGTAGGGGGTGCCACTCTCGGTTTTGATAGGAGGGTAGTTAGACCTTTTGACTAGCCTTGGTAATACCCTCGAAGTATCGTGTAACCTTTTTGAGGTTCTATCATGACTAGTTACTTAGAATCCCTTGATGCCTTTATTGGAAATTTGAAGCCCGATCGAGTGGTGTTCGCCGATAAGACGGATGGTTTACTTCATTTATGCATGGGTTATAGAGATCACCCTAGTAAGTGCGCTTGATAACCTGGTTGACATCTGTTTACTTTCAAGAGAAAGTTCTTCTACATGGAATACCTTATAGTATATAAACGAGATACAAGATTCACTAGTGAATTTTGGAAAGCTTGCATGAGATCATGAGTACGCAGTCATGTTTGCGCCAAGTATTCTAGAAAAAGGATAAGTGCAAGTGGAACGAGAGGCGACGAAGAAATGAGTTCCAACTCATGTTATGGAAACAGGAAATAAGAAGCTACGAAATCGCGAAGTTAAAAGACGGTCAAGGCACAATGGAATTAAGCTCAAGGAAATACGACTTTGATGGTCAAAGACTAGATATGCGCATGATATCTCTTTTTGGGAGTATATCCTTGATCCCTGTTTTCTGTAGAGCTTACTTGTAGGCTATCTTTTGTGGACATCCTCTCGGTCCTATTTTCTGTTACAAACCCCGTAAGGAGTTTGTCTTGTTTATCTTCTCGACCCTGTTTCAGGGAATCCTAGGTAGAACCCTATGGATGTAAACATGTATTTGAAACATGTTATGATTGATATGGTTGCAAGTGGTTGCTCGTGGATGCGCGAATACACATTAGATACTAGCTCGACTCGGTCACATTTCATATTGCATATGCACGAGTATTTATACTTGTTTATGGATGAAATCGAATGTATTATCATGCGGTTGTTGCATATGAATGAATGATTGTGCACGCATATAGTATGTATATGACTAGGACTATTTGCATACATGTTGGATTCATGGCACTATACATATTTTGCATTAGAAAGATTATTCAGGCCTGATCATTAGCATTAGCTAAGGAACATGTACACACGCGTTTTACATATATTCATATAGCATTAGAAATCATCTAAGGACAATGGTTGCTTGTGGATGATGTTTTGAGTAGATGAATGATGGATGGTAGGATATGTTCTTCCTAACTTGGAGATTTCGGGGACGAAATCCTAAAAGGTGGGGAGAATGTAACAACCCGTATTTCGATAACATGTTAAGACGAGAATCAAGGCAGAATTTAATTTTAAATTCTGAATCAAGTAAAACGGGCTATGCCGTTGCGTTCGTCTCGGAAAAATACGCGAAATAGAGTCTGAGTTTTCGAGAATCGGAGTCCGTATGACCAAGTTATGGTCCGACGAAGTTTTCAGAAAATTCAAGTTCAAAAACGAGTTCTAATTTCGAAAATTTGGCCTAGAAGGCTAGGCGGGAAAATTCCCGCCAGCCACCCCAAGTCGACAGGGATGTCGACTTGGGAGTCGACATGGCATGACCCAAGTCAACAGCCCTGTCGACTTGGGTGTCGACTTATGGTGGCCGGGCAGTTTTGCCTGGTGCACCTGTTTTCTGTTTTGGCTAGGTTTTTGGGCCTGGTTCGAAATCTGATGGTTCAGGTTGATCCTATGGTTAATCTAAGGGTCCTAACTAATCCTGATCTCTATAAATAAGCCCCTAACCCTCTCCTAAAATCCTCATTATTCATTCATGCAACTAAACTATGCCAAAATTGCTCCTCTCATGGCCTCCACTCAAAACCCTAGCCTCCATCCTCTTGCCCAAAGTTTCTATCTTCATTTCTATGAGAGGTTTCATGATCATGTGAGCGTTAGAGAGTCTCTATGTTAGTATGAGAGCTTCTCAAGTTGATTTCAAGGCTAAAGCTTTGATCTTTGTTCATCAAGATGGGGTTTTTATTGATTTGGAGCTTTCATCTTTGGGTTTTTGGATGATGGCATGCATAGGCTTTGTCTCAATCTTTAATTTAATCGATTTGTGCCTTCATAGCAATGTAAGCCCTTTCCCTACTCTTAGATAATAACTATGAAGTTAAATGTTCATGTTGCAAGTTTGGGTTTGATCATTAAGTATGATACATGCTATCATGTCATGCAAGTTTATGAATTCATTATCTTGATCTTGTGGGCTAAAAGCTACAACCTTTATGTTGAAATGTTGCATTATGCAACATGAGAACCCTCATAACCTTTATGTCAACTTTCATATGAAGTCATAACCCTTATATGATGATATATGCGAGTTACTAGTCATCATTCCATGTCTTTTGTCACCATGATTCGCTTATGTGCCAAGTTTGGGTTTATGCATGTTTTTGAGGCTTAAGCATGTAATATGCAAGTTAATGAACACATTTGTGCCTCATTTGCCACCATGATTAACTTGTGGCTTAATATCCATTTTTTTCATGCCTTTGCCAAGTCTCTTCTTTTAATCCATTACGTTGTTGCGAACGTATATGCGAGTTTAAAAGCGTTGGGTTATGTTATGGGTAATTTCTAATGACATGAAAATATAACTTAAAAACATGACTTGAAATATAACATGGAAGTTGACATGTAAGTATGCTTGAAAATATGAAATTGGGAATTTACCTACTAAGTTAGGTCTACCCATACTATGGAATTGGGAATTTACCTATTGAGTTAGGTCTACCCATATTCTTAAGAAAACTTGAATATGAACATGACACTAGACTAAACATGAAAGTGACCAACTCGAGGTTGGGTTGAGTTTGCAACATAAAGCTACCCGGAACCGACCGGCCTAACTAGTAGTTGCAAACAATAGGACCCAATGAGAGAAGTTGGTCATGTTGTGCTTGAACCCGAGGTTAGACCAAGTTGTGGTGTAAAGCTACCCGGAACCGACCGGCTTAACTAGTAACCACAACAAATTCTAATGTGAGAGGTTGAGGTGCATTAAGTAATTAATGCCACATGATAAGGTTAAGTAAGTTTCCTTAATGACACTTAACCGTATAATACAGTTAATGGATGGGGATAAGTTAACTTAGACTTAACTAATCTAAACATGGAAATCGGATGGGGTTAAGTTAGCCTAGACTTAATTAATCCAATTTGGTAGTTTAAGGGGGTTAAGTTAAACACTTAACTAATCTAACACGATGATTTGATGTGGTTAAGTGACCTATACTTAACCAATCTAACTCGTTAATTTGACGTGGTTAAGTTAACCAATACTTAACCAATATAACGTGAAAACATGATAAGGCTAAGTCACGAATCGCTTGAATACACTTGACCGATTTGACTAAGTAAATTGATAGGGTCAAGTTAATATATACTTAACCAATCTAGAATGATAATTGGACGAGGTTAAGTCGTGAATTGCTTAATATACTTAATCAACTTGACACATGGTTTGTAGCGTTAAGTCTTGAACTTGGATACTTAGCCAATTTTGACATGATTTGTAGATGGATTAAGTCATGAACTTAAGTGACACTTAATCCATTATATAAACCCTAGTTCAGAGAATTAGGTGGATAACCGTAATTAACAAGAATAACGGGAATAAGCTAAGTGGTAAACCTTAGTTGGAGAATAGCTAAGTAATAATTCTTAGTCAAGGAATTTTGGACCAGTTCATAGATTGGATGAGTAACCCGATACGGTAGGTCATCGTTTAAGCACACGAGCAGGAGCAAGTTATCTGATTTAGATAAAGGCTCTAGCGAACTGGGTAACGAAGCAGCGGCTTCGGGGAACGTGAGGATATTCTTGGTATCCCTCTGTGAGCTGTCAGGTGATCATACTAGGCTCATGAGAGGTTAAGGTCTGCGTTAGAAGAACCAAGAGTATGCCTTGGTTGCTATACGAGCGACCTAAAGACGGGGATGGATAGGGGATAGTCGACGGTACACGGTAGTGCCCTAGATAGCATTTCGTCAGGCTACCTACCATCTTTGGTCAAGCGTGTACGTACGGAAAGGCAGAGAACACCCAAAAGACCATAATTGCTATCTAATTATGGTTGCGGTAAGGCTAGGATTGTGGGTTGGCCAGTAGTGTGTTCTCATACAGGATTTATCCTGTCTTGTCTTTCACTAGTTGAGGGAGTGGTCTCGTGGGACCATAGCCACGTATAGGAAAAACAGACCTTAGCATCTGCATCGGCAGATAAATCGAAAGCTCCCGACCGAGTCCTGTATTTCTTGATCTGCCCTGTGACAGGACTCGGATGGCACGATGTGATACATGTGCATACAGTCATGGAAAAACGATTCACGATGAATGCGTGGGAAAAAGGGCGTGGTTGACGGTTAGCGTAATTCCTAGTGGCCCTGGGTGGTTGAACCCAAACCGAAATACGAAAACGTGCAATAGGTAAGCATAATCACTAGTGGTCCTAGGTGGCATAAGTCCTAGTTGCACAAACGATGATTCATGTTGGGAAAGCCTAGCTAGGTCTAGGGTAACAGTCCAAACGAGCCTAAGGATCATGGAATTACATTGGAGTAGTATAGAACCTCATGGGAAAGCCCGTACGGTCTACGGCAAGGAACTTAACATTTACATGGAAAGAAACATACGAGTTGAGTAACCTATAAATGCGATATATTAGGTTGACATGAACCATTACACGACTTTTGAGTAAGGGTCATTCATGGTTAACACATGATACGGTGGGGATACTAGTATGGTAGGTGCAGAGCTAAAATACAGGATAGATACCATGGGACGTTATACATGATAGATATCTTGGGGATATTATACTTGATAGGAACCTGACGATGGGATACCTTGTTTTATCTTGACATCGTAATTTATCATGACACCTTAGTTTATCTGAGTTCAGTAGTTCATCCTGTTATTTTGATTTAGCTTATCTATCTTGTCATCATGCTTATGTTCATCTCAGTTTCTCATGTCAGTTAACTTTACTAGTTTTTATGCTGATAGTAGATAGGGCTTACTCAGTCTTTTTGACTGACCCGTTTTGTTTCGCTTCTTGTCTTCCGTTCCCCCCCCCCCCAGGTTACAGGGAGGAAATACTGTTGTTTAATTCGGACTTCTTCTGCTTGAAGGTCATCATGGATGGCTTGGACTTTTCTTGGCTATGGCTACTTTACTGTTTTACTTGGGGAATAATTTTCGAAAATGTCTTTATGCTTCTTTACTATTGCAAGACAGGTTTTGATGTACTCTGATGTAAAAGGCTTTAGACCTTATTTATTCATGTTATGAAAGTTTGATTTTACTTCCGCTATTTTATATGTTCTGTCTTGTGATATTTCTGTGCATGTTTACCAATAATGCCCCTCTAAAGCTAGTGCATTCCTTTGCGAGTGACCCTAGCGGAGGCGGGGTGTTACAGTTAGGGTAGTCCGGGAATATTCGGATGTCTTTGAAGAGGTGAAAGGCTTACCTCCGAAGCGGGAAATAGACTTCCGCATATATCTTGTTGATAATGCAAAGCCCGTAGCTCTTCCTGTTAGACACATGGCTCCAAAGGAGAGAAAGGAGCTCAGTAAGCAAGTTGAGGAGCTTCTCGAGAAGGGGTTTATAAGAAGGAGTATCTCGAAATAGGGTGCTCCAGTGTTGTTCACTACCAAAGCAGAAGGTTCACTACGTCTTTGTGTGGACTATAGGGAGCTAAACAAGCTGACTAAGAAGAATAGACTCCCGCTTCCCCGAATAGACGATTTGGTTGATCAACTTATAGGTGCGTTGGTCTTCTCCCCACTTGATCTGGCTACTGGGTTCCATCAGCTAAGGGTAGCTGAAGATAGCATTGATAAAACGGCGTTCAGAACCCTAGTCGGTTTCTTCGAGTGACTTGTCATGCCTTTCGGTTTGACAAACGCACCCGCTTATTTTGTAGACCTAATGAGCAGGGTGTTCAGAGAATTCCTCAATAAGTTCGTGGTGGTCTTCATAGATGATATTTTGATCTTCTCAAAGAATGAGGAAGAACATGCTCAGCATCTGAAAGAGATCATGGATACTCTCTGTGCACATCAGCTAAAAGCCAAATTTTCCAGCTGTCACTTTTGGAGAGAAGAAGTAAGGTTCCTTGGGCATATAGTGTCCAAAGAGGGGTTGGTTGTGGACCCCGCGAAAGTGGTGGCAGTGCAAGATTGGAAGACCCCAAGAAATGCAACTGAAGTCTGAAGCTTTCTTGGGCTAGCCGGTTTTACCGAAAATTCATTAGGGATTTCGCGAAAATCTCAGCTCCACTCACAAGGCTAACAAAGAAGAATCTGGCTTTCACTTGGGATTTGGATTGCGAGTTTGCTTTCCAACGATTAAAAAGGGCTCTCACAACAGCCCCAGTTCTGACTTTGCCAGATGGAAGCAAAATATTCACAGTATATACGGATGCTTGTGGTACGTGGCTAGGCGCTGTTCTGATGCAAGAAGGGAGGGTAGTAGCCTATGGTGGAAGACAATTGAAAGTGCATGAAAAGAACTACCCAACCCACGATCTTGATTTGGCCGCCATCGTCTTTGCACTTAAGTCTTGGTGCCATTATCTCCTAGGTGAGAAGTTCAAATTATATACTGACCACAAATCGTTGAAGTATCTTTTCTCGCAGAAGGATATTAACTTGAGGCAGCAAAGGTGGATGTAGTTCCTTGCCTCGTATGACTTTGAAATTTCCTATACTCCCGGCAAAGGCAACGTAGTAGCAGACGCGTTGAGCCAAAAGAAACTGACCTTAAGCCCTCTCTTTGTGGAAAGGAAAAGCTTGGAGTATATAGCCAGTTTTAACTTTAGGCCCTCCTCAGATTTTATACCTGGTTTATTGGCATCCCTAGAAGTACAGCCCACTCTTATAGACTCGATAGGGGCCGCACAACGTGAAGACCCGCAACTTGTGGATGTGATCGATAAACTAATTAAGGGTGAAACTTCCAGTTACCTCAATAGGTACTCCATTGATGATAAGGGTTGGCTGAGACGGGATGGAAGGCTATGCGTCCCACAATCTAGGGATTTAGTGAAGAAGGTTCTTGATGAGGCACATCATTCTAAGATGACAATACACCCAGGTGGAGATAAGATGTACAAAGACGTAAAGAGAGTTTTCAATTGGAGTGGCATGAAGAAGGACGTGGCGGATTTCGTTTCTAAGTGCGTGACATGCCAACAGGTCAAGGCAGAACAGAAGAAGCCTGGAGGACTGCTTCATCCTCTAGGATTCCCGCAATGGAAGTGGGATAGCATTTCAATGGACTTCATTGATGGGTTGCCTAGGTCAAGAAGAGGCAATACTAACATTTGGGTAATAGTGGACATGCATACTAAAAGCGCCCACTTTATACCTGTCAAGAGTAGAAGGATTGCTTCGTCTCTAGCTTCTCTTTATCTCAATGAAATAGTTCGAATCCATGGAATACCCTCTAGCATAGTGAGTGACAGAGACCCCATCTTCGCGAGCGAATTTTGGCGGAGTTTGCAAGAAGCTGTCGGCACACAGTTATGTTTGAGCACGGCCTATCACCCCCAAACTGATGGTCAGACATAAAGGGTGAATAGAGTACTAGAAGATCTTCTAAGACTGTGCGTTCTTGACTTCGGAGGGACTTGGGAGGATCACCTTCCTTTAGTGGAATTCTCCTATAACAACAGTTACCAAGCCACCATCGGTATGACGCCCTTCGAAGCTTTGTATGAAAGACCTTTCTGATCACCAACTTGTTGGTGGGAGTCCACTGACAAGATTATACTTGGGCCAGACTTGATTAGAGAGACTTCAGAAAAAGTGGACTTGATATGAAGGAGAATGAAGACTGCCCAAGACAGACAGAAATCCTACGCCGACAAAAGGAGGACCGACCTTAGTTTGAGGTTGGGGACAGGGTTTTCCTTAAGGTATCCCCGTTAAGGAACGTCGTTCGCTTTGGATCCGCAGGAAAGCTAGCACCAAGATTTGTAGGACCGTTCCCTATCATCGAGAAGATTGGGAAAATGGCTTATAGAGTAGAGCTGCCTGAAAGGTTAGCTGGAATTCACAACGTCTTTCACGTTTCTCATCTCCGAAAATGTCTACATGAATCAGCGGAAGTGGTGGAGCCAAGCATTCTAGAAGAAGCCGAAGTGGAACGCGAAGCAACTATGAGGCGAGTTCCAACTCGAATCGTAGGAACTGAAACCAAAAAGCTATGCAACCACGAAGTGAAGCTCGTTAAGGTTCAGTGGAGCAACGCCGAGGAAGACGCGACTTGGGAAACTAAGGATAGAATACGCGCGGCCTACCCTTTTCTTTTTGAGGGTATATCTTTGATCTCTCTTTTTCCTTAAGTTGTGCTTGTATCTATCTTTTTAGGTATATCTCCTCGATATTATCCTTTATCCTTAGGTAGAAACCATTTTGGATGTAAACATGTATTTGAAACATGTTATGGTTGATGGTTGCAAGTGGTTGCAAGTGGTTGCTAGTGGTTGCTCGTGGATGCATATACACACACAACCTAGGTTTTAGATCGGCTCGATCACTTCATACTGCATATGCATATATGTATTCATATTTGTATGTGGTTGAAACTTGATATGTTGTCATATGGATGTCGCATTTGTATAGATGGTTGCGCACTCATGTAGAATTATGAGTAAGGACAAATTTGCATACATAATGGATTCATGACACTTACATGATTTGCATTAAGGAGGTCAACTGGATCAGTAGACCGCCTGATTTTGCATTAGTTAAGGACATATACACACACGGTGCATATAATCATAAAGCATTAGAAGTCTTTTAAGGACAATGGATGCCTGTGTTTGTTGATTGAGTAGATGGACGATTGGATGTTAGGACTTACGTTCTCCTAGACTTGAAGATTTCGGGGACGAAATCCTTTAAGGAGGGGAGAATGTAACACCTCGAGTTTTCTGTTATCTGTAACTTAACAAATTAAAGTATAATTAATTCTAAATGATGGAATTAAGGGAAATGGGTTATGCCATTGCGTTCGTCTCGAAATTCTGCTTGAGATAGAGTCCAAGTTTACGTAAAACGGATACCGTATGAAGAATATATGGACGAACGAAGTTGGGCAGAAAAATCAGAAATGGGTCAGAATGCACTAGCGCACTTGGGAAGTGCGCCAGAACAAAATTGCACTGGCGCACTTGGGAAGTGCGCCAGTACAATTTTAGCACTAGTGCACCTGCCAAGTGCGCCCAGGCCAGAAAGACCTGTTGGTCAGGCCCTGGCTGGCCTGGTCGGGGTCTGGTCGATTTCTGAGGCTTGGCTGAGTCACTAAGGCTTGCATGTCACTTTCTGATTGGCTTCTCTTGAGATGGATGGTCTGGATTCACTCTAGCTTCATCGACGGCTCTAATCGGATTAAAATTCTATAAATACAACTCAAGTCTAACCCTAAATTCACACAAATAATATAATACTAAAGCCGTCATGATGCTGGAAAGAAACTAGGAGTGGCCGTCAGTTAGAAAGCTTGGAGACAAGCCAATACTAAAGTAAAACACGAATCAAAACAACGTTAGTCTACCCAAAGGAAAGCATATCAAATTCAGAATTCAGAATCCAGAATCCAAGTTCGTCATTCGTTGTAAGTAGAGTGATTTTTCCGATGAGAATAAAACTAAGACTTGATTCGATGTAAATTGGAAGTGGAATTGTGCTATTATGTAACGACGATGTTAATTCATATCTATGTATTGAAATGATTGTGTTGCGAATGAAATTGGGATGTTTATGGTATAATTAAGATTGATGTTGATCCTATTGTACTTTTAGAATGATAACGACATCACAAGCAAGTTGTATAGTTCATATTTATGTGATTATATAGGTTGTTTATGATTAAAACCTTATGTATATACTTTATGCAAGAATCTTTATGCCTAAATGGTTATGTTCATATACATGCCCCTATGTTTATACAAAAGTTGCAAGTTCCTAATTGGATCCATGTCAAGATCCACTTTAGTACATGTTTCATGTTGTAATTAGATATGCGATTGGATCTAGTTCACATCCTTGTCATAAAGTTATACATATTTATGAAAATATCATATTCTTGTCATGTGCTAGTGATGTTCGATGTTATGCCTAGATCCAAAAACAAGTTTAAACTTATGTTGTCTAAATCATATGCTAATTCATGTGACACCTATTTGATTAGACCCTTATTTCAATACAAGTTCACATATATGTAAATTGATTTAGGCTATGTTGCAAATTCACATATATGTATATTGACTATTTTGCAAGTTCACATCTATGACATTCATGTTGGCTATTTTGCAAGTTCACACCTATGATGTTCATATTAACTATGCCAAAGATGCCAAGTTTACACCTATGTCATGTTTATGTTTATGAATTCCCTTATGCCTATTTGTGTGCGTTAAATTAGGCTAAGTTTTTAGCCTAATATTATATGCTAAAACTATGCAAACGAAAATTAGGCTAAGATTGTTAGCCTAATGTTTAAACGGGGTAACGTTGGGGATATTAATAAAACTTGACATAAAAAAATGTATGAAATTGGCATGTTTGTCACATGCCAAAATTGGTGGCATTTAAACGGTATAAATTCTTATACCAAAAATGTTAAACTTGGAATGTGGGCCATAACATTTAATTATTGACAAATTTACATATATTCAGTAATAAAGACAAATATGTAAATTTAGAAAATACGAATATGCTTAACACGAGGTTGGATTGAGTTGTGATGTAGATCTGCCCGGACCCGCCCGGTTGTCCAGTAGTCACAACAATACCTATCCAATGTGGGTGGTTAAGCATGAAGCCCAATAAGGACCCAAGGTTAGACTGAGTTACGGTGTAAATCTGCCTGGAACTGACCGGCACATCCAGTAACCATAACAATATCTGTCTAATGTGAGTGGTCGGTGCTTTAAAAGGCTAAGGACAGATGTTAGGGTTAAGGTAACTAAAACACTTAACCAATTCAACATGTTAATGAAATTGATGGGTGGGGTTAGGTAAATACAGACACTTAACCACTTAACATGTTTGACTAGAAAACCCTAGTAACGGGGACCCATTTCAGCAGTAACCCAAATAGGTATCATGGTACCCTGAAACTAGGCAGGGTAGGGCACGATTACTGGGCTGATTGTAAGCAGTCAAAGCGACGGCGGTGGGTGCAACAGTGTGGGTTCTAACGGAGTGCGGGCGTGCACACACTTCGGAGCAGACAAACAGGGCACTGTGGGCACCAGTAGTATAACCTATGCATCTCTGGTTTTGTGTCGGGTCGCCAACATGAGACTTGATACAGCCCATGGTGGGGCCAGCATAGGTATCTACAATCTTTGGGGGCCGTAAGACACAGATGATTATGCGAGTAGGAGCCGATCTGTAGAAACGGGATCACTTTACCCTCAGCATAGGGTGCATCTTTAGAAACGGGATCACTTCACCCTCAGCATAGGGTGCCAGTCGGAATAAATACCAGTAGGTGCAGAGATATAGTATAGGGTGCGATAGTATATTCGATTCAAACTGCTTTGTCTTAGCTTATGACACTCACTTGTTTCCAGTTTATACTTATCATGCCCTTATTCTTATTCTCATACTGAAGAGTCACTAGACTTACCAGGCTTTATGTCTGACCCTATTTTCTTTCGTCTTCTTTTCTTCCGTTCCCCCCCCCCCCGGTCCACAGGGAGGAAATAACTCAGCTTAGGTAGATTCTTTAAAAGCTTCAAGATAGTTGATGTACAGTTTGGAGTCTCTTTCCTTGGCTATGGCTGTTGGTCACACTCTATGGGGATTTATGCAGTTTTAATCACGTTTTATGCTTCTTTATTCAAAAACCAAGACAGAAATGATGTTGTAATGTTTTGGAAGTTGTTATGAGACAATTATGGAAATGTGTTGTATGAACAAGTATTTTATGAAATAAAAGTCTGACGTTTTCCGCTGCTTATATATATATATATATATATATATGTGTGTGTGTGTGTGTGTGTGTGTGTGTGTATGTGTGTGTTTATATCTGTCTTGTGTTTTATCTGTGACTTTTACTTATAAACCTCCACCAAAGTTAAGGCAGTCCCTTGTGAGTGACCTTAATGGAGGGTGGGGTGTTTCAAAGTGGCTAGCGAAACACTAAAGAGTCCAACTCCCATAAACATATACACCGAAGAGCTTTTAGATAAGATTACCAAGGAGAATCCTACAGGTCTTTCTCTGAAATATACACCCACTATAGAGAAGCAACCTTCTCCTAAGACTCTACCTCCTGCTAAATCACCAACCCACGATTCTTGCCAAGAGAAGTCAGTTTCTCCATTTCAAGGATTGGGTGATCTTCCTTTTCCAGATATTATATATTCCTCTCAAGGTATCGTCTCTGGTTCTTTTTTTCCTACTTACGTAGAGGAAGTCAAACCCACCAAGATGGGGAAGACGACACCTACCATCCAAACTTTGGGCTTCGATCCGTCGGGGGATCACTTAGGACATACACAACACAGACACTGCACACCACATCATCTGTGTTATACTATCTTGTGATTTTAATATTGGCTTGTGTTAACTTGCAGGGATGATGTTTCATCAAAGTTACAACCGTAGAAAGGTCCATGGTAGTCTGTCAAAATCTTATTTCGACACTTGATTATAGAGATGATCACAAGAGAGATCATAGAAGGCGTGTCAACAAAGGTATTATCCTACCTCACGCTCCCGCTCACCGGTCCGTTCCGATTCTGATAAGCATAAAACCTACCAAAGCCACCATGAAGGGGATAAGAAGACTCCCAAAGCCAAAGTTCCTTTAAAGAGTCATATCCTCAGGAAACATCTCTCAAGAAGCACTCCGACCTGAAGGAAAAATCCAAAGATAAATTCGATGCATCTATCATTCCATCCAAGCGTAAATCCATCGATATTTCCACAACAAAGCTTGTGGTTCTTGACGCCTCAACTATCGAGGGGGTGAAAATATTAAAGGATAAATTCCTCGATACCACTTTGGGAACATGCATTTCGTGCCTAACCTCCAACCAGTCCCTGGAAATTGGTCCCATAACGTCAAAGAACGGGTACACTTCGCTGACCAACAGTACAAGAGGACCTGCAGGTTTGTCCGGGGTATCTGAGATCATACAAAACCTCCAACTAGATTTGGATGATCAAAGGCATACGTGAGAATGCGATATGTTGCGTGTGAAATCCATTGAGAAAGAATGTGAAGACATTCAGGCCAAACATGCACTCGTAGAATGTGACGCCGAGAAATATAAGAAATTGCACAACGAGTTGCAACAGTGCTTCCATAATGAGCTCGACATAAATAGAAAAGATCGTACATCTCTCAAGGAGAAGTGCCAGAGTGTTATGACTGAGAATATTGATTTAAATTTATCTTACACTCGCCTTGAGCATGAGTAGGCTGAACTTGAGAAGTAAACTGTTAGTCTAAGAGCCAAGCTGACTGAAGCTGAGGAAAGGGCAAGAAAGGCCGAGGAAAATGGTAACACCCCCCATGGGTCTACTTCCAATTCTAAGGCACAATTTGAAGTTAATAAAGTTGTGATGGAGAAATAGCTTGTTGAGGCCAAAGAAGATCTGGGTTGCGTGGGACATCTTATAATGCCTTTCTTTACACAAGTCCATTGAACTCATGACATATCGTGGGCGGAGGACTATCCCACGACGCTAGTTAATGCATGGAGAGAGTTTGTCGACGAGGAGAAGCGTAGGTTGAAGGCTAAAACTATGGATGAAGAATAACCAATGAGAATATTCTTAAAGGGTCACAAACCTGAGCACCTGGCAAGAAGGAAGGAGGCTGCTAAGGAAAGACGAGGAAGTAGCAAAGCGTCAGGCTAAAGGCAAAGATGCTATTGAAGGTGGCTCTAGCTCTTCCTATATAGTGCCGTAGACTAGGGGGATAGTGGGGTACGACCCTGAACGTCCAGGACCCATCAGACACATATTCTCTCCCTATTACTGAAGCTACGACTCCCACCACTCCTAGAGATCAGTCAGCCGAAGGTATTTCCCCATTTTTCCACGGTTTTCTAAAGCTATCCCGGCATGTTGTCATGCTATGAGGCTTCCAATTGAGAGGCCTATTATTTCTCTAGAGCTAATAGCCATTGCTGCTCCTACTTTAGGTATGAAGCCTGCCGATGTATGTAAGGAGCAGGAGACAAAACCAACCGATGAGCCTGCAGTGCCTCCTGGTGATAATCTTCTCATCGATTATATCAAGCAACTCCAGGAGACAGCCTTAGTAGTCAAAGGATCGTAATATGTTGTTCTGTGAGAAGAGACTTCAAGTTCTATGGGGATTACTGCCTCCGAACCATATGAGAGTATAAAAGGAATATGACCGGTTGCTGATTTATGGGTAGTCGATATGCCCAGAGAGCTAATGACAATTCGTCAACCCACTTGGCCTTTGCTTGCTCCAGTCGCTTCTTTAGAATGGTTTTGATGATCTTGTTAACAACCTCTGCTTGTCCATTCGATTGCGGGTGTGTAACTGTTTTATACCTCTTCTCAATATAATGTTGTCGGCATAAATCTTTGAACTCTGTGCTATCGAATTGGGTTCCATTATCAGTAATGATAGTCTTGGGAAGCCCAAATTTGCATATGATGTTTCTAGTGATGAAGTTTATCACTCGCTTGGTCGTGATGGTGGTTAATGGGTTTTTTCATCCCATTTCATAAAGTAATCCACTGCCACAACTGCATAATTCGCTCCAACTTTGGATATTGGATGACTTCTGATAATGTCTACACCCCACACTGCAATTGCCAGGGACTCACCATCTGGGTGAGTTGGTTAGGCAAAACCCTGGGTATCTTAGCAAATCTCTGGCATTTGTCAAAGTGTCGTGAATAATTAGCCATGTCCCAGTTTATGGTAGACCAAAAATAGCCATACCGTTGTATCTTTTTTGCTAAGGTTTTCTCTTCGATGTGGTCACCATAATCACCTTCGTGCACTTCTCGTAACGTGTGCTTGACGTCTTCATTAGCGATGCACCAAAGTAGAGGAACATAAAATCCCCTTCTGTAAAGCGTATCAAGCTGCGTGATGTATCTTGTAGCTTTGCGGACGATGGCGTGCTCCTCTCTCTTCCTCTCTGGAAGTGTTCCATGCTGAAGAAAGATATTTATAGGATTCATCCTTGACTCTCTTTTAGTCTTGGCTTCCAATGTTTGATCAACTTCCATATGATCGAGGCTCAGAGCATTCAGGACTTCAATTAGGACCATCCTTATTTCCTCTAGGCTGTGAGAACTGGCCATATTGGCTAACTGATCTGCTTTCTGATTCTCCTCCCACGGGATGTGGGAAATGCTATGGTACTCAAAGCCATCCAACATTTTCTCTACTCATCCCTGGTAAGTAACAAGCCATAATCCCTTCGTTCGGTAATCTTTCCAAACTTGAAACATAATAATTTCAGATTCACAGAAAATGTCCAATGCAACTACTCCTAATTCCTTCTCGAGAATTAGCCCGGAAATCAGGTCTTCATACTCGAAATCATTATTAGTAGTGGGGAAATTCAGCCTTAAGGCATAATAGATTGTTCGTCTCTCAGGAGTTACCAATACAACCTCAGCGCCGGAACGTTGATCATTGCGAGCACCATCTTTATACAACTTCTAAATGCTTGATTCCAGTGTAGTCTCAAGAGGGTTTGACTCATTATCCAAGGCGTCTTCCTATGGAGTTATGAATTTGGTAATGAAATCGACCAACTCTTGCCCTTGGATTGACTTCCTGGAAAGGAATGTGAAGTCGAACTGACTCAGTTCGATGCTCCACTTAAGTAACCGACCTGATGCCTCAAGCCGTTGAAGGACATGTCATAGCGGTTGGTCGGTGTCTATCATGATTGGGTGAGCTTGGAAATAATGGTGGAGTTTCCTTGAAGCGATCACTAAGCTTTAGGCAAGCTTTTCAATCTAAGGATAGTTGTGTTCTTCCCCTGTCAACTTCTTGCTCACATAATAGACTAGCCTTTGGACCTTATCGTCCTCGTAGACAAGTGTTGAACTGATTGCATGTGATGATAAAGCTAAGTACACAAAAAATTCCTCATGATAAACAGGCTTTTATAATATCGAGGGTCTCTCTAAGTGACTAAATAAATTCTGGAAAGGCTCGACACAATCTGGAGTGCATTCAAAGTTGCGCTTCCCTCGCTTTATTAATTCAAAGAAGGGAATGCACTTGCCGATAGCTCTAGAGATGAACTTCCTTAAGGCCGCTACTTTTCCTACCATGCTCTGCACATCCTTAATCTTTCGAGGTTCTCGGATGTTCCCGATTGCCAATATATGATCTGGGTTGATTTCAATCTCACGCGAGCTAACGATGAAACTCAAATTAAACTTCCCTGACGCGACACCAAAAGAGCACTTCAAAGGGTTGAGTTTTATCCTGTAATGCCAGAGGATGCTAAACATTTCTGCTAAGTCTCTAACATGATTTCTCGATTTCTTTGACTTCACAAGCATGTCAACTACATACAACTCCATCGATTTCCCGATCTGATTAGGGAACATATGATTAACCAACCGTTGATACGTCGCCCCGACGTTCTTTAGACTGAAAGGCATCACTACGTAGCACTATAAACCAAGATCCTTGATAAAACTGGTATGCTCCTGATCTGGAACGTGCTTCAGAATTTGGTTATATCTAGAGTATACGTCCATAAATGAGAGGATTTCATGTCCAGCTATCGAATTTACTAGTTGATCAATCCTTGGGAGCGGAAAGTTGTCCTTCGAGCATGCCTTGTTTAGATCCGAGAAGTCGATGCACATATGCCACTTCACGTTAAATTTCTTCTCAAGTACCAGATCCAATATCCACTTTGGGTATGTCGCATCACAAATGAATCTGTTGCCCTTCAACTTTTTCACTTCCTCTTTCAAAGCTGCTGAGCTCTCCGGGCCAAGCATGTGTTTTTTTGCTAAACTTGAACATACCTAGAATCGATGCTCAATGAGTGGCCCATAATTGATGGAGATATATCATACATATCAACATGGGACCAAGCAAACACATCCAGGTTTGCCTTGAGAAAATCAATCAATTCCTTCGTTAGGAAAGAATCTAAATCGGATCTGCTCTTCGAAACCCTAGCCGGGTCGTCGTCACTGATCAGAACTTCTATCATATATTCGTTAGGTTCCACCCTTCTACATCTCAACTCTTCATCTTATCTAGGGTCAATATCTTCGAATTGACGACTGGGCTATTCTGGTAGGGAAGTACCCATTACTTGTTGTGTTGAAGCCTCCTTGGTTGGAGAGGAGGCTTCTTGCGGTTCTTCTCCTTCTCCATTGCAGACCTCCTTCCATTCCGCTAAATAGCACGCCCTTCCTATTACTTGATCACCCCTGGCCATTCCCACTCCAACTTCAGTCAGAAATTTCAATAGCAGACACCAAGGATCTATATAGGCCCTAAATTCTGCTAGGGACAGTCGACCTAGGAAGGAATTGTAAGGAGAATTAATGTCCATTACAAGAAATGAAAGGATTAATACTCTCTGTAGATCTCCCTCACTTAACTCAACAGGCAACTCTATTAAACCTACTGTTTCAGTAGTTGAACCACTGAAACCACATATCCATCATGTACATGGATTTAAATCTCTCGACTCCAATCTTATCCGATCAAAGGCTTTTTTAAACAAAATATTGATGGAACTCCCACAATCAAAAGAACTTTCCACATAGTTGTAGGGCCAATAATGGCTGATATCACCAACGGGTCAGTACTAGGGGTTTCCAACCCTGAATTTTCTCAGTTACAGAAAACAATATTATCCTTCATCGTTTTCTGCTACTTAATCGAAACACTATCTTCGGGGTTGCTACATTCTCCAACTTCTATATAATTTGTTGCATTCACATACTTCTCCATTGTCATCGCACTGAATCCTGTCGGATAAGGTCCTCCGACGATTGTATTGATGACAATCGCCTTTCCTTTCTACTGGCCAGCGGCTCTGGAGGACCCTTGATCTTGATTTGGGGCTGGATCTCCTTGCCCCCTGCCCCTTAGGGCTACCTTGTACTCATCAAGCTTTCCTTTTGCAACAACTTCTCAAGCACATCTCTCATGTGATGACATTCATTCGTAGAATGTCCAAATGTCTCATGAAACAAACAATACTTTCCAGTCTCACGTTCTTTCTCCATCAAATTTCGTGGAGGTGGTTTCTTGTACTGCACCATGTTACATGTGTCGAGATATATATTTTTCAATGTATCTTTCGGCAGCATTTAACTTTCAAATGATTGGAACTGGGATCGCTTCATAGCATTCCCTTTCTGATTTTGATTTCCTTTATTTTCATTCTTTTCCTGATGACCATTCTTCTTATTCTGGTTCCCAATATTAACTTCAATTTTTCCAAAGTTGTCACCGAACTGTCTCACTGTAATACTACTCTAAATTTCTTTTTCACAACCTTGTTAGACTTCTTTTTTGATGTAGATATGCATCTTCTTGTCTCAAACGTACGTTCACCTTTTCATAAAACAATTCTATGGTCGTAGAAGATTTTCCAACCAAATATCTCCCAAACTCCGAGTCCGTATCCACACCATGGACAATTGCTATGAAAATGGTTTTCGTGTTTGGGTTCCTCGCCTCAGTGAAAGCCATATTGAAGCGGTCGAGATACCCTCTCAAAGTCTCCTTAGGGTCTTGCTTAACTGTAGATAGTTCCATTACATGTTTAGACTTCAACTCGTGCAATCGAAATTGAGTTAAGAACCTTTTGCTTAGGTGTTTGAAGTTGGGAACTGACTAGGGAGGAAGTTTGGTAAACCACATCATCGCCACTCCTTCAAGATATATCGAGAAGGCTTTACATGTAATGGCATCAGGAGAAGTTGCTACGTTTACATACAACGAATAGCGCATCAAATACTGTTGCGGGTCCATCCTTCCTAAGTAATGGCTTGTAGCAGGCAAATTAAACCATCTTAGGAACTGTGCCTCCAAGATATCGTCGGTGAAGGGAGTATGGCCACGATCTATTCTCTAATCCTCGTTAGTAGCCCCTTCTATGATGCATTATCTGCCTTATCATTGCTTCTACCTCTGCATTGGTCATCATACGTTATGGTTCGGTATCCTCTGTTTGCTGAACTATCTTTGTTCTCATCACAGGCAATATTGCTTGAGTCGACGTCTGGACAATACTTCCTTGCCCTCTACGAGGTTAATCACACGATGAGTGGGAGAAGACATAGGAGCACTAGTAGTTCGGGAAGTGCCTTGTTCCCATGGGGATCTCGAGGTTGAGTTGTTGCATTTTCTCGGGAAGGTAATGAACCGAATCACAGCTGACAAAGGTTTTCTGGCCTTTCATAAGGTCTCACCTGATGTGGTCATCGTTCAACTTCTTTAGGTTTTCTGGCCTTTTGTAAGGTCTCCTTTGACACAGTCGTCGTTCACCTTCCTCAGATGAGGACGAGTTATTTGTCATTTCACGAAGTGGCGGAGAAGGTTTCCTCTACCTTTGGAACTCTTCCCACTGTCTAGTTATGGCGTCCACATTGTTTCTCAACGCAGCACTGTCTCGCCTCTGTGCATCCAAGGCAGAGGTAGTCTCTTCTAGCTTGTTGAAAAGGCATGTGAAATCATCCCGCGTAACGATTGTTGAAGATGGAGATTGATCGGGATTTGGAACGACTGTCTCGACTATGGGCTCGGATCGAGTGGGGGAATCAGATCGAGCTAGGGGTTTGGATCGAGCTCAACCCAAGATGGCTCGAGTCGGGTTCGCTCATTCTAGGACCATGTGCTGGCACTAACTGAGTGTTCGGCTACTGCGTGTTGCTGGCTGGTTGACGCTCCATAGAGGGTTGATGAGCTTTATCTCTTGTTGAAACCATAATTACTGAGATTATTGAAGATGATAAGTATATGAACTATCTCAATGGACTTAGCGATTCGATTAGTAGATGAATATTCTAAAAAGGGCTGAGAATTCAAATTTCTCGGTGAAAGCACTAAAATTTTAGACCAAAAAAATGTTTTAGCACCCATTAGACTAGGATTTGTAGAGGTTAATGAAGAAGTATAAATTAAAAACGAGAAACATTCAACAAACGCACCAAATTTATAGTGGCTTGGTGTTAACAAGCCTACGTCCACTTCATAATTATTCTGTTCAACAAAGAATTACAATTACAACACTTGAAATCCTTTTGCACTTAAGATACAATCTAAATTCTCTAAAAAATATGGAAATTCACTCAAATGTCATGACAACTGAGTTTAGATCGAACAGAAATGGCGGATCATATTAAGAGCTTTAATGTTTCAAATGTCAAAAGTCCTCTTCTCAGTCTTTGGGTTATATATATATATATATATATATATGTGTGTGTGTGTGTGTGTGTGTGTGTGTGTGTGTGTGTGTTGGTTTTGGAAAATAGGCAGGAACGGTTATGTAAAGGTGGCATTTGGCCAAGATTTTTAGGTGGTTAATGGGAGAGTTTTCATGTAGAAAGGCAGGTCGGTTCGAGGGACACGTGGCAAGAGACCCGTTAGAATAGGAAATAGTGGATAACGTGGGTGAGTCATCGATTATAGGGCGGATCGAATATTGGTTGAGTCGAACTTCTCGAGCCGACTCCGTTCAAATCGAAGACCCAAAATCTGATGCTCCTTTTCTCTGTTCGATCTGACCAATGGAAAACTACTTGGCCCAACTCCTACTTAGCTCGATCTGATTCGAAGCATGTTATTTGCATAAGCATGACTCTTGATATCTAAGGCCCCTGAGCATGACCATTCAAGCTTTGGACGACCTAGCTAACATTTGTATTACAAAAATTATGTCATGATATATTGTACATATTTTGCTCATAACTGCATAAACTTCGTATATACATTGAAATAGCTCAACAACCTCGTATTAATCTTTAAAGACACATGTTTAGGTAAATTTTGTTATTTAAATATTGTGATCCGAACTTACAAATTTATAATCGGTTGTTTTAGCTTTTGTAGTTTTGTTTCATTCTACAACGCTATATTCCAATCATCCCACACACAAAAATAGGTGACATATTTACACATTTAAATATATTTGATGATATCTACAATATAATATCCCCTTTACATTTTTTTTTGAAAAAAATCACTTTAAAGTAAAGGTATTATGTGAGCAACACCTAATTAATATCCAATATGGAAGAGAAAGACAAATATATTGTATGCTACATACTTTTGCATTTTTTTGAAAGATAGATAATGTAACGACTCGAATTTTACGTATCGTAGGATCGTTAAATAATTATATTTTATTCCCTAGTGGTTGGATCATTCTAAGTTTTTAATATGTTGTCTAAGAGAATGTGAGACATGTCCATGATTCTTATGAATCGATTTGTGACCATTTTGCCCTAACGAATATTGTTTTAGCTATAACTTTTGATAGAAATTGAATTGGGTATTGAAATCAGTTTCATTGGATCAGAATGGTGGTTTACGATTTCATAGAGTGGTCTCATTAAATATTTAGTTCAGCGGTTTGGGAGAAATCGTTGTTTTAAGTTTTAATTTCTGCTAGGTTGACTAATTAGCTACTAACGGGCTGATTTGTGAAGCCCATTAGGTTAATGACCAACAACTATAATTAAAGGGGTTTGGGGAAAGAATTAAGGTTTATCTCATCATTCAAACATTTATTTGGGCACCTGTGATTCTCCAGTTTAACATAATCCTTAATTTCTTCATCTTGTTCATTCTAATTCATCATAGATTGCATCCAGAGATTAGATCGTCACCAAAGAAGATTATATCACGTCAAATTACACTAGTTTAAGGGTTTTTCAACACTGTCCAATTCTGATTTCACCAGTATTGCATTGGATCTAGAAATTGGTGAGTGATAGATATCTCTCACATGGAAAGTACAGATTATATGAGTTAAATACCAGTCTGTTCATATATGTTTAATTCAGATTTAGATGCCCTGAGAAAACCTAATTTATTCATGCAATCTGAATAATTGTTTGATATGTCATGTTCTTATGTATGTTTAGATCAAATTATGTCAGATCCAATTATTTATGTTATTTTTATGGTATGCGCATGTTTGTATGATCAAGATCCGATGAATTAGTGTTTGTTTTAATCGAATTGAATGCATTGCTTGAACTGTTTGTTAGAATTGTGTGCCATAGATCGTAGGTTTAAAGAACAGAGCAATCAGAGATTCAGATTCAGATGATCGGATTCAGACGAATCTTGGCGGAGGAGCTCTAGAGAGTATCGAGAAAATGCTCCAAAATTTTCACTAAAAAATATTCTAATTATATGGACCTGTATCGGCCCATTGCCGATGGACCGGTACCGATCCATCAGCATTGGTGGGGTCGAATTAAAAGTTGGCATGTGGGCTCGAGAAGTGATTCCAAAGCTACATACAAATTTTCAAGTGATTTAGAGATGATTAAGGATGGGTTGAAGGTTGGTTGCTCAAGTGTTTTGATGGACTAGCAAAGGTTTTTGCACGTTCGGTGGTTAGCTATGAAATTGGACTGATAGAAAGTATTTGAAGAGTATAGCAAAGTGGTTGAGACACTTATCCATAAATGGATAAGTATTAGGACCGGTACAGGTCATGGGTGATGGACCGGTAGCGATTCGTCATAAAGCAAGGTGAGGGGTTGATACTTTGGGGTCTTGATCGTGACAGCTTTTAGAGGTTGCTAATGAAGTTTGGTAATGAATGGACTTCAGATGATTGATGTGCAACTCAGTCATGGATGGTTCTTCGATTGTCAACTCAAGTTGGAGTGGCCAGAGGTGTATTGATGTGATACTGGTCGTGGGATGATGTACGATCCAGTGAGATGACAGGTTGACTCAAGTGTGGGTTGATGGAGGATGATAATGGAATTGGTTTGAGAAGTCGCTCAAACTAAAGATGTGATCCCCGAGAAGGAAGGCTCTACATAATTAAAGAGTAGAGGAATTGTTGGTTATCAAAGGTTCTAGCAGGCTCAAAGCAAGGGTATCATGGGGATGCCCGTTAGGATTAGGTTGGATAATGTACCCTTGGATCGAGCTCCGGGAGTGATCTAGTTGTCTCGGATGGAGGCAAACATACACAAGACAGATGTATGGTAGTCTGACTAGAATCGGGGGTTTTCGTTATCCCTTGACGGACGATAATGGCCAATCATTCGATGATTAATGTATTCAAGGTTTTAGTTGGTGATAGCTAGGATATTGTTTGTTGTGGATGCCATGGTTAATTATGTGCTTTTTTCTTTATTTCTCTGGGTAGGTGATCACCGTAGGTCATTGAAGAGAAGAGGGATTGGGGGATGTTCTTTCCTATTCTTGAGCAGCATATGATGTATGATTATCTTGTGCTAATCCTTTGGATGCTAAGGCATGTCAGATGGTTGAACTGTCTATAATCATATATCTTGGATAACTGTTGTTAGTTATTTTATCGCTCACTGAGACTGTTGTATAACTCAAAGTTTTATGTTTCCCTTTTATTACCTTGGGCTGCTAATCAATTGTATTAGTGAGTAGACTCAGATAGCAAGTAGTAGGTTCTGGTGCCGATGATGTTGTGCGGTGATGAGCGGGATGCTGGCATACTACTACTATGGTATTTAGATACCTTTTTGTTTCCGTTCTATGTTGATGACTTTTAATACTCTTATAGATATGTAGCAAGACTTGATGTATGGATTTCTCATTTTCACAAATGTTTTGTATTGGTGACTCTAAGATGTTATGAGATTTGAGTTTCTATTCTGTTATTCTTTACTGCTATATCCTATTGTATATTTTCTATTATACATTATCCATGCATTGTGAGTTATACAACATATTTATTTTTGAGTTATCCTTTCTTGATAAACATTCCATATCGGCTTGGCACGTAATGCAACACACTTTTTCCTTAGTTTGGTGCTCGAATTATCGGGACAGATGCCAAATTTGGTATCAAAGTTTTGGTTAATCAATTTTACACAATGTTCTCCAGCGTAAAAGCATATGAGAGACATACTTGACAATTATTATTTCATAATATATAGCATAATAGGTCAGTAAGAACTTAAACACCATTGTGACCTTTCTCTAATGTGGATTGATCATTCTCGTTTTAGATAAAGAATGAGCCGACGAACTTCAGGACACGCCATTTGTGATGAGCCCGCTGCTGCAGGGGGAGGCGAGGGTAGCCAGTCGGGAGCTACAACTGCTACGCCTGATTATCCTGCTATGTTCGAGGCAACGATGGTAGCGATCGTGAGGAGGACGCCTACTCCAGAAGTGGCAGTAGAGCGTGGTGTTCCTATGCAGGCACCTAAGGATGTTGATTTCGCTAAGCTCTGTAGGGATTATGCTTCTCTGGGTGGCAAAATGTTTGTTAGTACATAACCTATTGTCGAGGTTCTGAATTGGTTGGTACTTGTGTTCGGATTTTCAAAGATTTGGGAATTGGTGATGCAAGTAAGAGGAAACTTGCATCGATACAGCTGTAAGATCGAGCAATGGATTGGTGGAACTCTATTACTTTAGTTACTCCAAAGGACTAGATCACATGGAATCAGTTTAAAACCAAATTCGAAGAGAAGTTCATTCATGTGGTCCAAAAGTCGATACTCGTTAAGAAGTTTGTTGAGCTAAACCAAGGAGGTAGACCGGTGTTTGAGTATATGGATGAGTTTGAAGCTTTATCTAAGTATGACTGTTCATATTTTGAGACTCTTTATCGGAAGAATGAGTAGTTTATATTGGGATTAAATGAGTGTCGTGGGAACAACTGATCGACCTTACTGGTGATTCCTATGAAACTCTAGTCAAGAAGGTTTTGAAAAAGGAGTGCTTGTTTCCACAGAATGTAGAGATAGTTGTTGAGAATAAGGAGGAATCGAAGCAACATTAGGGTAATGGCAATAAGAAAATGTGGAATGGTAAATGAAAACAACAAGGAATAATGCCCAGAAGAAAACAAAGGGTGAGGTTACCTGCTACAACTACCAAGAGAAGGGTCATTATTACAAGGATTGTAAGAACCTTATGGTAAAAAGGAAGTGCTTTAACTGTGATAAACCTGAACATATGAAGAAGAATTGTCCTGAACCACCAAAGGATAAGCAGGTTGTGGGAGCGTATGCTTTGGACTCCGTCTTCCTTGAGAGGACTCACTGTTGTGGAAAAAGAGAAGAGTGTTATTGCGCAAGGTAAGCTTTCTATCAAAGACGTTTTAGTTCGAGTTTTGTTTGATACTGGTGCATCGCATTCTTTTATCTTTAATGAGCTTTTTTGCAATTTACGTTTAGAACCTGGGATTATTGATAGACCATTGGTTATGACTAATCCAGTAGGGGGTTCGTCTAGTATTTGTATGCTTGGTCATGGTCTAGTTTTATCGAGTAATGGCTGCTCTTTTGTGTAGGATTGCTTTGTTCTGAACTACACTGGGTTTTGGATTATTTTGGGTATTATGACGACATGAACTTCCCCATAAAGGAAAGCCCGGATTGAGTTGAGAATACGACAAATCAGAACACAAACAGAAGAACATTTCATTGCTTATTACAACAATTTACATCCGAGTACAAGAATATACAGAGTATGAATAAATATTATACACCAAAAAATATATCAGAGATTTACAAATTACAATGCAGCGGAAAATAATACAAAACACAACTAAAAGAGATACATGGATACAGGGCTTTCTGAATATCATTCCAGCTGTAAAACAGGATCCTGTGAATATAATATCTGCAAAACCCAACTACTAGTTGCCCGTGTGGAGAATAAGGGCACCCAGAGTTTAGGTTAAAACAATAAACTCCAGGTCAGTCATGTGACTGGTGTGAGAACTAAAACGATTATTAATTTGATTTTAAAGTTAGGTAAATCAAGGGACCACGCCGTATAACACGGAACGGGTTTATCCCCAAGAATACCGGTGCATAAAACAAACAGCGCAATGCTAAATAAAGAACAATGAAGCTATTATAAGACTCAGGTCCCATCATACAATGCAACGCAAGCAGGAGGATAGAGTTTTTACCTTATAATAGTCAAAAATGCTTGGTACGTGAAATTTCATCTTTTACTATTACTATAAGTGTATAGTGTCAAAACAATTTCAAATATAAATGTATCAATCATAGACGGCATGAGTACCCCATACCACTATGTCACCATTCTAGGCTCTACAATCAAAACCGCAAAATGTCATATTGGAAGTTGGATTTCCATCTATGAACCAAGGCAAAGGGATCATCATGTGCTAATTCGAGACTCTCTAACCCGAGCCTCAGGAACAGCCGCAACTGCATCTTGGATCCTCAGGGTCGGTCCACTCGATGTGGATTAAAATGCCTGAACACTACGTTTCCCCGCCCAATGGGGCGTAAAATTGGTCTGTATAAAGAACATACCATCCATCGGCTCCACAGAGACCGATATAACCGAGGCCCCTCGTTATCCATCATCCACATAAGTAAAACATCTGGGCGTGCAAAACCCAGACACCACTCCTAGCTAGAAGGAAACGCATGCCCTCCCTGAGGTCCTCTCCCATTTCTAGTTCACACAGGGGTGTGAGGCTCGCAAATTAACACTACACAAAGCTATGTTATATTAAAGCCGTGCTTTGATCATCAACCACAAGACTCTGCTTTTCAACAGAAGCCTTGATCATTTGCATCTCAGCATGCCACACAGACAATTCACGCTATGCAACCGATGTCTATCGATCACACAGAATGAAATCTGATGTCAGACACGCATCCATTTACAAGTTCGTTCTGGGTCTGAACGAAACCGGAGGCACCTTATTCCTCGTCGCGTAGTCCAATACAGGAGAGGGGTCCTTGCATATCCGGTCGATCTCCAAGTATGTCTGAAACGATCACCACTTATTACCTTGTCTTGGGTGTACAACCAAATCAAGACATCAGTAATCATCCAAACAATGTGAAGACCTCCGGTCTTCAACCACCGTCTTCATCGTCGACTCATCGCCGATTCAGTTATTCAGAATGGGATAAACCCGGTCTTCTCGAATAACTCGCCTATATAATAAAAAATTGCTACACAAACACAACATACGCCTCATTCCAATTCAGAATATTCTTTTATTCAAATATTCTTATACTTTGGGAAAGTAGCCCATTAATTTTATCAAAGATAAATTCTTTAAATTTATTCTTTAATCTTCCTTTGGATACCAATTCAAACCAAATTATGGTTTATTCAAACTAGTCAGGATTAGCGATCCTTACCGAAGTAATCATTTGTTTAATTTCCCAATCCCAACCTATCCATCCCATGAAGCAAAACTGGTAATACTTCATATATAACACCACGATGTTATCGGTAAATTAAATTACCATTTCACATTCAAATCTAACTAAAGATTTAACTATCGCCTGGAGTAAAACTGGTGGTACTCCATTCTCGATCATTTCTTGAATTTGATAATTTTAGTTATCAAATTCACCCTTCAATCTAATTAAAGATTCATTAAAACTCTAATTCAGTTTTAATTTCCAAAAATCATTAGTTAATGATTTTCTTCAAAGTTAAGAAATTAATCTTATCTTTAACTGGGTTAAAGAACTAACGTCATTTAAAACACAACTCACGATAAACCCAAAATCTCATTCCATTAACACTGAAATTTTCACGGAAAACAGATCGATATATATAATTGATATAAACTTCCATATCCAACCGATAATATAATTGGAACAACGACAAAGCCTTTTGAATTCCATATATAGTAACAACCTTCCTCCACAGAAGTTCACTTCGATTATTACCAAATCGAATTCCATTCAATTCAATATGTTAAATCGGAAAACTTTACTTTGGAAAATCTCCTTTAAACCTTAGCAAAAGATTTATAAATTCCAAATCACATTTCACTGTAAATCGAGTTAAAGAACGAATGTCGTTAAAAACACAGTTCACAATAAACCCAAAATTTCATTCCATTTCAATTCCAATTAAATATTAATTAATTGGTCATTCTTCTCTACATCTTAATTAAAAGATTTATTCTTTTCACATGGGGTTTAAGAACAGTGTCACTGAAGACCCCATCCCATCAGTCTCTAAACGTGAATTAGTAAGAGAACTATTCCCTAAGTATTAATCTCGAAGCTGAAACCAACATCAGATCAATACCCAGGAAACCATTCAACTTAGCTAATCTCCAGTTAGTTTCTAATTTTCTTAACTCCACTGGGTTTAAGAACAGTATTATTAAAGATACCATTCACGACAAATCCAAAATCCAATTTGATATTAAACACAAGGCTCTGAATAGAAATTATACCGGCTTATATTCAATATCAAATTCTGAAATCTACAAATATCGTATTGGAATATCGATATATATATATATATATATATATATATATCTTCCAAATTCCTCCACAATGTCCATATAATCCCGAAATCCAATATCGAAATATTCCAAAGATAATATCGATTCAAATCCATTCCAATTCTAGAAATTCCGGATATTTTTAAAACCATTTCAAATCCAATTTATTTATTTAAAAATACTAGATTATAATTCTAGTTCATAACTAGTTCATTTCGATAAAAATATATTTTTATCTTTTCAAATATGGGATTTTTCATCCCAATTCTTTCTAAATCAATTATTATGATTTTACACAAATTATTGATATTTTTAATAATTTTATCAAGGCCCGTACAGTCGATTTCCATAAATGACTACCGAACTGCACTTACAGCGACCTTTTCCAAATTTGATTTAGACATAATTCCAAATCCAACTGTTAGATTTATAATTTCTTGTATTCTTTAGAAAGATCTTTTCGATATGAACCCAACGGTTGCAGTTTTAGGAGAATCCGACGGTCAGATCTCCCGTAATGTCCGTTCGAAGTCAATGGTCGAAATTCGCGAACTGACGCGGCGCTGCACGTTCTATTCTGGCCAATATATATATATATATATATATATATATATATATATATATATATATATATATATATATATATATTTCATCGACTCCATTTAAAACATATTTTATAAATCGTTTTAAATTCGTATTTTATAAATTGTTTTAAATTCGTTTTCAAAATGATTTCAACTTCATATTCAATTTCAAATCAAAATTGAATATTCCATATCATTGATATTAAATGATAATATTTTCAAAATATTATATTTCGAAATCATTTCCCTTTCGATATTCATTATAGAAATGAACAAAATCGATATAAATATTGTTCACGTCAAAATGGCGTTAATCTAATCAACACGGCTTCATATGTTTAAATATTTTTGTGTCTACCCACAATCGGACATCAAAATCAGATTTTGATCATTTACTAAATATTATTTTAAAATATTCCTTATTTTAAAATATTCATTATTTAAAAATATTCTTTCTTTCTGAACTGGAATTAGACACTGTCAATTACCATATAATGTTATTTATATGGATTTCATACAACACATGTATCGAATAACAACGATAAACAACCAACCATCATCCAAAGTGCATTCTACACTGCATAAGCATCAAATATTCAATGCTTACAACAGTCTGTCAACCAATCGATTGACATACAACTAAATAGTTGGGATTAGTGTACGCCAAATATCATCCCAACACCCGTGTGGGATTTCAACCAACAAATGCAGAATTCATTTGTGCAGTTGGGTGACGTGTAAAATTTATCGTCCTAATCAATATCCGTCAAATGTGTGTACATAAACAAATTGTCCGATTTGTTTATGAATATTTATTTTATTCCTATACACGTTAAAAATTATATTTTTAACTATAAAATATTTATTTCAACACGTGAATATTTTATTTTCATTCCACATCACAATCAATTTTCACAACACAATCAAACAAACAAGTCGTCTATGGTCAGTGGACGACGGTGTCGGGTGCTGCTAAGCGCCATCTGCATCCTAGTATATATTTTACTAGAAAAGAAATTAGAGTGAGAAGTTTTCACTTTGGGTTTACACTCCGCCATCATTTATTTCTGAACGGTTTGGATTCGGATTTGTTTTCCGGTCAGTTCCATCGCAATCTGCTTTACGCGATTTATGTTAAAAATCCCAATTTTAAACAATGATGTTTATAAATAAAAATCACGTTTTTATTTCAATGCTATCTTTATAAAAAATCATACTTTTAACACGATGTTATTTATATACAAATCACATTTCACTACATATATAAAGATTATATTTTTATCCTTGCTATGAATATATAAAAATTTCATTTTTATCCTTGCTATGAATATGTAAAAATTATATTTTTATCCTTGCTATGAATTGTAAAAATTATATTTTTATCCTTGCTATGAATATGTAAAAATTATATTTTAAACAATGCTTATATATATATATATATTTTATAGTGTTATTTTATTTTTTAAAACATTTTTAGAACAATGTTTTTAGACCTTTAAAAACTGATTTTAAACTTTGTATATATATATTTAAAATTGATTTTAAATCACTTTTTATATATTTTTAAATCATGCTATATTTATATTTTTAAAACCTTTGCTAAAACAATGTATGTAATTCATTTTCTAAAACAATGTATGTTTTTTTCTTCCTAAAACAATTTATGTTTTTTTTTTCATTTCCTAAAACAATGCTAATCTTATTTACAATGTTAATTTTATTTTATATATATAATAAAATTCTCTTTTAAATTAACTAATTACCACTTAAGATAATTATATAATTAAATTAAACTAATTTAATCCCTCACCCATCTTCTTTCCTTCTTGTAATCCTTCCTCCCTCGCAAAGAAAAAAAATCTGGAGCACGCTGTATAACAGAACTCGTCATCTTCATCCCTAGGGTTTAGAATCGCGCCCCCAAACTTCGCCTTGCCTATGATCAACTCAGGCCATATCGAAGGACTAGAAGCCCTCTTCCAATGCCTAGGACGGCGTGTAACTCGAGCTCGCCCTTGTCTCGGATTTTGAGCCTGAACGCGGCGGCTTTGCAGCTAAAAACCGAACAAGATGATTTGCTAAATACGATCTCTTCTATATGAAAACATAGATCTTGAGCTCCTCCTTGATTTTTTTCTTTGGAATGACTTCCTAACTCGCGATGGATGGAGAGATTTTTAGGGATTTCTCTCAGATTGAAACGGTTGTTAAACAAGTATACATCGGCTGCCAAAAGGTTGACCTCGTTGAAATGAAGTAGGGCTTGACTAGGGTTTGACCATCCCCCTTCATATTAGTATTTAATTTATTTATTAATTAAATGTGTATTTAATGATCCGAACACCAAATCAAACAGAACGAGTGCCGCCCCTAGCTAAATACCCCCATTCCGGACACAATGCGATATGTACCGTAAGCTAATTTGACCGTTACGATCCGTTTTCGTTAAAAACAAAATATAAATTAATATAACGTTCAAATTTGATTTCAATGAACATTTTAATTTACCGGGGCCACATACTGACTTCAAAAATTCCAGAAAAATAAATCTGGCTATGTTTTGATGATACGGTCCTAACAAAAATTATTTCGTTGAATTTGGAGACCGTTTGAAAAATGGTCATTTTCTGGTCGATCCAGATTTACTAAAACTGTCAAAACACGTTTTCTTTTGCCACGCTCACATATTGATTCCAAAAATTATGAAAATTGGAATCTAGCAATAATTTGACATTCCAGTTCCAATAAAAGTGGCTTCGTCGAAAACAGAGGTTGTTTGCAAAATGGCTATTTTTAAGGGCTTTATATATATATATATATATATTAAAATATATATAAATTCCACAACGACTTTTCTGAATTTTAAAATGGAAGTAACTTATCACTTATAAAATGAAATTTATATTTTTCACATTCGTTAGAAAGATATTATTAATCAGATTCAAATATTTCTTGTTTCTCCCAATTCTGACTTATATTGAATTCTGTATATTCATTTGAAATTAGAAATCCAATTTTCGAACTACCGCGTCATTTCAGGCTCATTTTATAATTAAAATAAATTTATTCGTTCTAACTTCACCGAAAATAAATTTTTAGTCATTATTATTTAAAGTAATTCATTTTAAATATTCAAAATTCATTAAAATCTCCAAAATAAAAAATTTAAATTGGTTCTGTCCGGGTTGTTACAATCTCCCCCACTTAAAATATTTTCGTCCTCGAAAAGGAACGGAACATAAAGTTGTTTAACAAATCAACTCAACTTTCATTTTGGCTTTCATTCTTCAACTTTTCAGTTTCTAAGAATTTTCTAATTTTTCAAAAATTGGCTAACACCCTAAATTTTCAAAAAAATTCGCCATAACCTCCTTTGTACGGGGAGCACCGAGAAAATCCCCAAACCGCCACACAGGCCCTCTCATCTCAAAAAGAAAAGGAAAAAGCCAAGCGGCTAGCGGCTCATAAAATCATCCAAACCCAAAAAATTAGCAAACATATACCGATTTGTCGAGCATACAATTTTATTCCTCTTCTCTAGCCTCCTTCCTATGACCTGTTCAATGTATATATATATGTATATGCATGCAATTGCAATCAATTTTCAATTCAGTTCAATATTTGACACAATTTGGTTATATTTAGCGTTCATGTACAAATTGGTTTCAACAATCCTATCAGTCAAACTAATAATCAAACAACACAACCAACAATCAATTAGTTGATTATCGTTTCAAACACATATATTGTTACATATACTAAAAATCAATTTTTGATGCCAAATCACAATAATAGACCCTATCTAGTTTTGGTTCTCACACCAGTCAATTGGAAATAAATAGATATCCCACTTTTTGAAACTCGAACATAAATACTTGTAGTGTGATCACAATTACCAGTATCATCCCCGGGCGACTAGAGTGTGATTCTATATCTATCCAGTATATTTGAGACTTCGTATACACGTGGATCAGACGTATATGCAAAATCTTTATATATACTTGATTATCCAAATCAATATAAAACAAATATTCAAATACGAATAATAAGGTTTAATTTTTCAAAACAAATTTGTTTTTTTTTTCATTTTGATTTTAAAAACACTACTCTTCGGACCCATTCTAGGATACTACTGATCCCATCTCTAATGAGTCATCCTCGTTGGATATTACTAATCCAATCTCTGATGCATTCTTTCGTTTGGT
The DNA here is from genome assembly GCA_030737875.1 of Allium sativum. Lineage (NCBI taxonomy): Eukaryota > Viridiplantae > Streptophyta > Magnoliopsida > Asparagales > Amaryllidaceae > Allium > Allium sativum. Next base: position 10,963,922 of record CM060913.1, read on the forward strand.
TCTAATGTGCCTTGTTCTCGAGCTCTGTAAACCAAAGCTCTGATACTAGCTATAACGACCCGAACTTCCCCGTAAAAGAAATCCCGGATTGAGTTGAGAACACGACAAATTCGAACACAAACAGAAGAACATTTCATTGCTTATTACAACAATTTACATCAGAGTACAAGAATATACAGAGTATGAATAAATATTATACATCAAAAAACATATCAGAGATTTACAAATTACAATGCAGTGGAAAATAATACAAAACACAACTGAAAGAGATACGCGGATACAGAGCTTTTCGAATATCATTCCAGCTGTAAACCAGGACCTGTAAATATAATTTCTGCAAAACCCAACTACTAGCTACCCGAGTGGAAAATAAGGGCACCTAGAGTTTAGGTTAAAACAATAAACTACAGGTCGGTCATGTGACTGGTGTGAGAACTAAAATAGTTATTAATTTGATTTTAAAGTTAGGTAAATCAAGGGACCACACCGTATAACACGGAACGGGTTTACCACCAAGAATACCGGTGCATAAAACAAACAGCGCAATGCTAAATAAAGAACAATGAAGCTATTATAAGACTCAGGTCCCATCACACAATGCAACGCAAGCCGGAGGATAGAGTTTTTACCTTATAATAGCCAAAAATGCTTGGTACGTGAAATTTCATCTTTTACTATTACTATAAGTGTATAGTGTCAAAACAATTTCAAATATAAATGTATCAATCATAGACGACATCAGTGCCCCATCCCGCTATGTCGCTATACTAGGCTTAACAATCAAAACAACAAAATGACGTATTGGAAGTTGGATTCCCATCTGTGAACCTAGGAAAAGGGATCATCCAGTGCTAATTCGAGACTCTCTTGCCCGAGCCTCAGGAACAGCCGCAATTGCACCTTGGATCGTCAGGGTCGGTCCACTCAATGTGGATTAAAATGCCTGAACACTACCTTACCCCGCCTTATGGGGCGTAAAATTGGTCTATATAAAGACCATACCATTCATCGGCTCCGCAAAGACCAATATAACCGAGGCGCCTCGTTATCCATCATTCACATAAGTAAAACATTTGGGCGTGCAAACCCAGACACCACTCCTAGCTAGAAGGAAACACATGCCCTCCTTGAGGTCCTCCCCCGTTTCTGGTTCACACCGAGTTGTGAGGCTCGCGAATTAATGCTATACAAAGTTATGCTATATTAAAGTCGTGCTTTGATCATCAACTACAAGACTCTGCTTTTCAACAGAAGCCTTGATCATTTGCATCTCAGCATGCCACAAAGGCAATTCATGTTATGCAATCGATGTCTATCGATCACACAGAATGAAATCCGATGTCATACACACATCCATTTACAAGTTCGTTCTGGGGCTGAACGAAACCGGAGGCACCTTATTTCTCATCCCGTATGCCCAATACAGGAGTGAGGTCCTCGCATATCCGGTCGATCTCCAAGTATGTCTGGAATGATCACCGCTTATTACCTTGTCTTGGGTGTACAGCCCAATCAAGACATCAGTAATCATCCAAACAATGTGAAGACCTCCGGTCTTCAACCACCGTCTTCATTGTTGACTCATCGCCGATTCAATTATTCAGAATGGGACAGACCCGGTCTTTCCGAATAACTCGCGTATATAATAAACATGTGCTACACAAACACAACATACGTCTCATTCCAATTCAGAATATCCTTTTGTTCAAATATTCTTATACTTTGGGAAAGGTTCCCATTAATTTTATCAAAGATAAATTCTTTAAATTTATTCTTTAATCTTCCTTTGGATATCAATTCAAACCAAATTATGGTTTATCCAAACTAGTCGGGATTAGCGATCCTTACCGAAGTAATATTTTGTTTAATTTCCCGATCCCAACCTATCCATCCCATGAAGCAAAACTGGTAATACTTCATACCTAACACCATGGTGTTATAAGTAAATTAAATTACCATTTCACGTTCAAATCTAGTTAAAGATTTAACTATCGCCTGGAGTAAAACTGGTGGTACTCCATTCTCGATCATTTCTTGAATTTGATAATTTTAGTTATCAAATTCACCCTTCAATCTAATTAAAGATTCATTAAAACTCTAATTCAGTTTTAATTTCCAAAAATCAATAGTTAATGATTTTCTTCAAAGTTAAGAAATTAATCTTATCTTTAACTGGGTTAAAGAACTAATGTCATTTAAAACACAGCTCACGATAAACCCAAAATCTCATTCCATTAACAATGGAATTTTCATGGAAAACATATCGATATATATATAATCGATATAAACTTCCATATCCAACCGATAATATAAAAGGAATACCGGCAAAGCCTTTTGAATTCCATATATAGTAACAGCCTTCCTCCACAGAAGTTCACTTCGATTGTTACCAAATCGAATTCCATTCAATTCCAATTTAATATGTTAAATCGGAAAAATTTACTTTGGAAAATCTCCTTTAAACCTTAACAAAAGATATATAAATTCCAAATCACATTTCACTGAGAATCGGGTTAAAGAACGAATGTCGTTAAAAACACAGTTCACAATAAACCCAAAATCTCATTCTATTTCAATTCCAATTAAATATTAATTAATTGGTAATTCTTCTCTACATCTTAATTAAAAGATTTATTCTTTTCACAAGGGTTTAAGAAGAATGTTACTGAAGACCCCATACCATCAGTCTCTAACCGTGAATTAGTAAGAGAACAATTCCCTAAGAATTAATCCCGAAGGTCGAAACCAACATCAGATCAATACCTAGGAAACCATTCAACCTAGCTAATCTCCAATTAGTTTCTAATTTTCTTAACTCCATTGGGTTTACGAACAGTATTATTAAAGATACCATTCATGACAAATCCAAAATCCAATTTGATATTAAATACAAGGCTCTTAATATAAATTATACTGGCTTATATTCAATATCAAATTCTGAAATCTACAAATATCGTATTGGAATAACGATATATATATTTTCCAAATTCCTCCACAATGTCCGTATAATCACGGAATCCAATATCGAAATATTTGGAAGATAATTTCGATTCAAATCCATTCCAATTCATATATTGGAAATTCTGGTTATTTTTTAAGCCATTTCAAATCCAATTTATTTATTTAAAAATACTGGATTATAATTCTAGTTTATAAGTAGTTCATTTCGATAAAAATATATTTTTATCTTTTCAAATATGAGATTTTTCATCCCAATTCTTTCCAAATCATTTATTATGACTTTACACAAATTATTGATATTTTTAATAATTTTATCAAGGCCCATACAATCGATTTCCATAAACGGCCATAGAGCTGCACTTACAGCGACCTTTTCCAATTTTGATTTGCACATAATTCCAAATACAACCATTAGATATCTAATTTCTTGTATTCGTTAGAAAGCTCTTTTCGATACGAACCCAACGGTTCCGGTTTTAGGAGAATCTGACGGTCGGATCTCTCGTAATGTCTGTTCGAAGTCAATGGTCGAAATTCGCAAACTACCGCGGCGCGTTCTATTCTAGCCATTATATATATACATAATATATTATATATTTCGTCGATTTCCATTTAAAACGTATTTTATAAATCATTTTAAATTCGTTTTCAATACGATTTCAACTTCATATTCAATTTCAAATCAAAATTGAATATTCCATATCATTGATATATAAATGATAATATTTTCAAAATATTATATTTCAAAATTATTTCCTTTTTCGATATTCATTACAGAAATGAATAAAATCGACATAAGTATCGTTCACGTCAAAATGGCGTTAACCTAATCGACACGGCTTCATATGTTTAAATATTTTCGTGTCCGCCCAAAATCGGACATTAAAATCAGATTTTGATCATTTACTGAATATTATTTTAAAATATTCTTTTTTCTGAACTGGAATCAGACACTGTCAATTACCATATAATGTTATTTATATGGATTTCATACAACACATGTATCGAATAACAATGATAAACAACCAACCATCATCCAAAGTGCATTCTACACTACATAAGCATTAAATACAAATATTTAATGCTTACAACAGTCTATCAACCAATCGATTGACATACAACTAAATAGTTGGGATTAGTGTACGTCAAATATCATCCCAACACCCGTGTGTGGTTTCAACCAACAAACACAGAATTTATTTGTGCAGTTGGGCGACGTGTAAAATTTATCGTCCCAATCAATATCCGTTAAATATGTGTACATAAACAAATCGTCCGATTTGTTTATGAATAATTATTTTATTCATATACACGTTAAAAATTATTTTTTTAACTATAAAATATTTATTTTAACACGTGAATATTTTATTTTCATTTCACATCACAATCAATTTTCACAACACAATCAAACAAACAAGTCGTCCATGGTCTGTGGACGACGATGTCGGGTGCTACTAAGCATCGTCTTCATCCTAGTATATATTTTACTAGAAAAGAAATTAGGGTGAGAAGTTCTCACCTTGGATTTCCACTCTGCCATTATTTATTTCTGAAAGGTTTGGATTCGGATTTGTTTACCAGTCAGTTCCATCGCAATCTATTTTATGCAATTTATGTTAAAAATCCCAATTTTAAACAATGATGTTTATAAATAAAAATCAAGTTTTTATTTCAAAGCTATCTTTATAAAAATCATATTTTTAACACGATGTTATTTATATACAAATCACATTTCACTACATATATAAAGATTATATTTTTATCCTTGCTATGAATATATAAAAAATTAGTTTTTATCCTTGCTGTAAATATGTAAAAATTATATTTTTATCCTTGCTATGCATATGTAAAAATTATATTTTTATCCTTGCTATGAATATGTAAAAATTATATTTTAAACAATGCTTATATATATATATTTTATAATGCTGTTTTATTTTTATAAAACATTTTTAGAACAATGTTTTTATACCTTTAAAAACTGATTTTAAACTTTGTATATATATATAACTGATTTTAAATCACTTTAAATATATTTTTAAATCATGCTATATTTATATTTTTAAAACGATGTATGTTTTTCATGTGCTAAAACAATGTATGTAATACATTTTCTAAAACAATGTATGTTTTTTCATTTCCTAAAACAATGTATGTTTTTTTTCATTTCCTAAAACAATGCTAATTTTATTTACAATGTTAATTTTATTTTATATATGTAATAAAATTCTCTTTTAAATTAACTAATTACTACTTAAGATAACTATATAATTAAACTAATTTAATCCCTCACCCATCTTCTTTCCTTCATGTAATCTTTCCTCCCTCGCAAAGAAAAAAAGCTGGAGCACGCTATATAACAACCCGTCATCTTCATCCCTAGGGTTTATAATCGTGCCCCCAAACCTCGCCTAGTCGCTGATCAGCTCAGGCCATATCGAAGACCTTGAAGTCCTCTTCCAATGCCTATGATGGCTTGTAACTTGAGCTCGCCCTTATCTCGGATTTTGTGCCTGAACGCGTCGTCTTTGCAACCAGAAACCGAACAAGATGATATGCTTAATACGATCTCTCCTATATGAAAATATAGATCTCGAGCTCCTCCTTGATTTTTGCTTTGGAACGACTTCCTAACTCGCGATGGATGGAGAGATTTTTAGGGATTTCTCTCGGATTGAAATGGCCGTTAAACAAGTATACGGCGGCTGCAAAAAGGTTGACCTCGTTGAAATGAAGTATGGCTTGACTAGGGTGTGACCATCCCCCTTCATATTAGTATTTAATTTATTTATTAATTAAATGTGTATTTAACAGTCTGAACACCAAATCAAACCCAACGAGTGTCGCCCGCAGCTGAATATCCCCATTCTGGACACAATAGGATATGTACCATAAGCTGATTCGACAATTACGATCCGTTTTCGTTAAAATCAAAATATAAATTAATATAACATTTAAATTTGATTTCAACGTGTATTTTAATTTACCGGGGCCACATACTAACTCCAAAAATACCAAAAAAATAAATATGGCTATGTCTTGATGATACGCTCCTAACAAAATTAATATCGTCGAATTTGGAGACCGTTTGAAAAATAGTCATTTTTTGGTCGATCCAAATTCACTGAAACTGTCAAAAAACGTTTCTTTTGCCACACTCACATATTAATTCCAAAAATTATGAAAATTGGAATCTAGCAATAATTTGACATTCCGGTTCCAACAAAAGTGGTTTCGTCGAAAATGGAGGTCGTTTGCAAAATGGCTATTTTTAAGGGCTTTATACATATTTAAATATATATAAATTCCATAGCGACTTTTCTGAATTTTAAACTGGACGTAACTTATCACTTATAAAACGAAATTTATATTTTTCACATCCGTTAGAAAGATATTGTTAATCAGATTCAAATATTTCTTGTTTCGCCCAATTCTGACTTATATTGAATTCTGTATATTCATTTGAAATTAGAAATCCAATTTTCGAACTACTGCGCCATTTCAGGCTCGTTTTATAATTAAAATAAATTTATTCATTCTAACTTCATTGAAAATAAATTTTTAGTCGTTATTATTTAAAATAATTCATTTTAAATATTCAAAATTCATTAAAATCTCCAAAATAAAAAATTTAAATTGGTTCTGATTTTTCGGGTTGTTACAGGTATGGACTGGCTTAAGAGGTATGCGGCTATTGTGGATTGCGAAAGGCTTTAGGTAACAATCAGGAATGTTGAAGGGCGAACGATGGAGAACTTTATCTGTCAAAGGACGAAGTTCTGGTTAGCTTTTTATACTCGCTTGTGATTCCACGGGATGGGTTGTCATCTATTCCAATCATTCGAGAGTTTTTTGATGTTTTTGATGAGCCATAGGGATTGCTGCTATAGTAAAAGTTTAGTTTTTGGATTGATTTAGTGAATGCAGCCAGACCTATTATTACGCCTCTTAGGCGATGGTGCCTAAGGACAGTGAGAGTTAGAAATGTAAGTGAATGATCTTTTGAGTAAGGGATTCATTCGAATAAGCATATCCGAACGGGATGCACCAGTTGTGTTTGCGACCAAGGCCAATGGATCGTTGTGATTGTGCATGGATTATCGTGAGCTGAAGTAAGTGACCAAGAAGAACAAGTATCCATTACCGAGAATCTGTGACTTGTTTGATCAACTTCACAAAGCCAAGGTGTTTTCCCAAATGGATCTGGCGACAGGATTTCACCAATTGAGAGTGGCTAGGGATAGTGACCTGAAGACTGCTTTTGGGACACCATCCAAATTTTATGGGTGTTTGGTGATGTTGTTTGGATTGACTAATGCACCAACAAATTTTGTGGATCTTATGAATCAAATCTTCAGAGATCAGTTGAACAAGTTCATGCTTGTGTTTGTGGACGATATATTGGTTTATTCTAGGACTGAGAAGGAACATAAGAGACACTTGAGAATTGTATTGGAAATCTTACAGAAACATCAGTTGAGGGCTAATTTTTTGAAGCGTCACTTCTGGAAGGAAGAAGTGAGGTTCTTGGGTTATGTCGTATCAAGATAAGGAATGGCGGTGGATCCCGCTAAGATCGCAGCAATCCAAGATTGGGATCGACCCAAGAATGTGACGGATGATAGGAATTTCCTTGGTTTGGCTGGATATAATCGATGATTTATCAAGGACTTCTCTAAGATAGCTGCACCATTAACTGGACCAAAGAGGAAGAATCAGGTATTCGTGTGGAATGCAAAGTGTGAGAAAGCTCACACTTAAATTTTAAAAGAAAGATTGATGAGTGCTCTGGTGTTGACTATTCCGAGTGGGAATGAAGAGATGTCTGTATATACTAATGCATGTGGAACCAGACTTGGAGCGATGCTAATGCAAAAGGATAGAGTTGTGGCTTATGCGAGTCGACAACTAAAGCTGCATGAAAGGAATTGCCTGACTCACGATTTAGAGTTTGTGTCATTAATATTTGCTCCGAAGATTTGGAATCATTATTTGTTGGGAGTTAGGTTTGAGTTGTTTACGGATCATAAGTCATTGAAGTACCTTTTTTCTCAAAAGGGTTTGAACCTTCGGCAGCAGTGATGGTTAGGTTTCTAGCATCATATGTCTTTAGAATAGTACATACTCCAAGAAAAGGTAACGCAGTGGCCGACGCGTTAAGTTGAAGAATGTGATTTTGGAAGCCATATTTTTGGAATGGAAGCATCTCAAGCATTTGGTTGGATCTGATTTTAGACCTCATTGTGAGTTAGAGTCCAAGATGTTAGCAGACTTGTCGATTAGACTGAATCTTATCGAAAGTATTGGCGAAAGCTAGAAATGAGACCCTAAGCTTGTAGATATTATTCAGAGATTAGAAATGAAAGTAGAACCAGAGGAGATTAAGGATTTCGTAGTCGATCGAGATGGTTGGCTTTGTAAGAGTGGATGACTGGTTGTTCCTTATATAGATGGATTGAGAGATGAGGGAATGCCATCACTCTAGATTGTCGATTTAACCTAGTGATAATAAGATGTACCAAGATATGAAGTGAGGCTATTATTCAGAAGGCATCAAAGGGATGTCCGGAAATTTGTCTCGATATGTATGAACTATCAGCTCGTAAAAGATGAGAAGAAGAAGCCAAGTGGATTTTTACAATAGTTGGAAGTTCCTACGTGGAAATGGGATCAAGTGTCGATGGATTTTATTGGTGGACTACCTAGGATGAGGACAGGAAATGATAATATTGGGTTGTCGTGGATCGCTTGACTAAAAGCAAGGGGTTTATTCTTGTCATATCAACTAGGAAAGTATCGAGTTGGCTGAGTTATATCTTAAGTGGATAGTTTGATTCCATGGGATTCGAAAGAGTATTGTTAGTGATCAAGATCCATTATTCGGTAGTGGATTCCCTCAGACTGTGGTTCCTTAGGCCATGTATACATAATCCGTCCCTAGGTCAGCCTACTCTAGCCCAAGATAAGAAGGAGACATTACTTAGAGAACTACCTTACACACGTTATCGTCTACTAGGACTACTTAATAACTTTTAGAGTGAGGCAGACCTAATGACCATTTAATACCTTTATTAGAGTGGGCCCAATTACTTTATCCTTTTGAAAGAATGAATGGTAGAAGAGGCCTAATGTCCTAAACACTTAATACCCAAACAATTGGTAGGTCATCCACTTAATACCTTCTCAAAGAAGGCCTACTTCACACATAAATACTTATATATATATATATATATATATATATATATATATGTGTGTGTGTGTGTGTGTGTGTGTGTGTGTGTGTGTGTGTGTGTGTACATTAGACATCTCACATTCTACCACTTGTAGATGGTGGATTTGTCGGGCAGTTTTGGGCAGGCTCTGGGTTGAACCTCGCATCGTAGTGTACTAATTATAATGGCCCATGACACCTAGACCTCTCACATTAACCGATTTACTTGTAGACGATGGATATGTCGGTCGGTTCTGGGTAGACTTGTACTATAAGTAACGGTTAACCTCGTTTCTATGTGTTATTAATATTGGTTAAGCCATTAACTCACATACCTACAAATATACAAATTCCTGTAGGGTCAATCAAATTATATTCCTAATTTAATCGTATTTATTGCATATTTAATACATATTAATATACGTTGATTACATTATATATATATATATAAATTAAGCGAACGAGATTAATGCCCTTTCCACGTTTTTGAAATGTTAACCCTATTAAATTCTTAAAGGTGTACAAGTCATTTCCCCATATTTTCCTCAACCATAACATAAATATGACAATAAAATGGGAAAACAATCACAACAATATATAAACTTGCAACCCAGGTTTTGACTTGATTATTGTAATAATAAAAGATGAACATAACATCAATTATATACGTTTATAACTCCTATCTTGAATAGATTCCTTTTTTATGTTTGTTTGTATGTAAAACATTAATATTTAGATCTATAGTATGTAATAAGTTCAAATTCTCTATTTTGAGAAATAGAGATTCAAACCTGTTAAATTCACAAATTATCGAAATCTTAATATTTTACCCAAAAATCAAACAAAACAATAAGGAATCCAAATAATATAGAAAATCATACAAAAAGAATCATGTTCTTCTTTTATTATTACAACAACCCAGAACCAAAATATAACTAGATTAAACATTTCCACAAAAAACATAGGGAATTTAGAGGGCGTTTAATATGGTATTTTTGTATAAATCCAAATTCCCTTAGGCATATAGATTCAAATTTACACTACAAAACAAAGAAAATAGCAAACTGATGTCATTTCCACTCACAGTGCTAAAAAGGAATATAAAATAGTGGAAATATGAATGGTGTTTGCTTTTGGATCCACCCCTTTGTACAAAACATTCTCTAATTCTTATTAATATATATATATATATATATATATATTTATAAGAATCAAGAGATTAGAGTCTTATATACAAATATTTGAATTCCAGAATATAAAATCTAAATCTAATCCTAAATCAGAATAGAGAAAAAAAGAAATATAGATTAAGGATTTGTAACACCCCACCTCCGCTAGGGTCACTCACAAAGGGAATGCACTAGCTTTGGTGGAGCATTATCTAGGTAAACATACACAGAAATATTACAAGACAGAACATAAAATAGCGGAAGAAGAACCAAATTTCATTGCTTTAAAATCTAGAAAGGTCTAAAGCCTTTTACATCAAAATGCTACTAAATCCATTACATCGAAATCTGTCTTGCAATTGTAAAGAAGCATAAAACCATAGTTATAAATCATTCCCCAATAAAGCAGCAAAGCAAGCCATAGCCAAGAGCAATCCAAGCCTTCATGAAATAGCCTTGGAACTTGGTAAGATCCAAACTAAGCTGTATTCCCACCCTGTGAACCTGGAGGGGGGGAACGGAAGAAAAAGAGGCGAAACAAACTGGGTCAGTCATAAAGACTGAGTAAATCCTAATGACTTTCAGCATACAAACAGGTAAAGTTAATATGGCATGAATAAACTGAAAATAAACATAATCATGATGACATGATAAGCCACAGGCACGATAACTAAGAATAACATCATAGGATTTTTGTCATGTTTAACATTGCAAGGTTCCCATTCAGGATGAACTAAATATAGTTTCGCAAGATTTCTATCATGTATCGCAAGATTTCTCTGCTTCGCCATTAAAATGATATCTATTTGCTCTGATTTCCTAAATTCTCTGCACCAACTGTACTAGTATCCCAACCCGTATCCTCCTTTCCATGTATATGTACAGTCCCTTGTCGTATATCGTACGGGTTTCATCACGTATTTCTATACTACTTCAACGTAGTGCCACCATTATTGAAATCGTTGGGACCGCCATCCTTGTTCTGGCTAGGTTTCCTTATCATGAAGTATCGCGTGTTCAACTAGGATTTATGCCACCTAGGACCACTAGGGATTATGTTACCTAACGAATTCCACGTAACAATCTATTAATCGATCGGCTCCCTACAAGTCCTAGCTCGTTCATGTGTCTGTGTCATACGGCCCAATCACGAAATGTAGTTACCTGTGCTAGGTCCACCATAGGGTGTATCAAGCCCTATGGTGCCAACCATCGACACAAATCAAGCACGCACAGATAATCCTAATGATGCCCAATGCCTGCTTTTTCTACGCCGGAGTGTGTGCACGCCTGCACTCCGTTAGAACCTACACTGGCGCACCCACACAGCTGTCGTTCTGGTCGCTTACAATCAGCCCAGTAATCGTGCCCCACCCTGCTTAGTTCCAGGGTACCATGATACATCTAGTGGGTTACTGCTGAAACGGACCGCGTAACTAGGGTTTCCGTCTAGTAGGTTAAGTGTTGTCATTTAAATTCGAGCCATCGGTCTAGCATGTCAAGTTGGTTAAGTGTTGTCATTCAAGTTCGTGACTTAACCTGTCTACGTGTCATGTCAAATTGGCTAAGTGCTGTCGTTTAAGTTCATGACTTAGCCCTACGAATCATGTGTCAAGTTGGTTAAGTATATTCAAGCGGTTCACAGCTTAACCCTATCAAATCATCGTGTTAAATTGGTTAAGTATATTCAAGCGGTTCATGACTTAACCCTATCAAATCATCGTGTCCAATTGGTTAAGTATATTCAAGCGGTTCATGACTTAACCCTATCAAATCATCGTGTCCAATTGGTTAAGTATATTCAAGTGGTTCATGACTTAACCCTACCAAATCATCGTGTCCAATTGGTTAAGTATATTCAAATAATTCATGGCCTAACCCGCCCATGTATCATGCTAAGTTGGCTAAGTATTATCTATATGTTCAAGTTGACTTAACCCTGCCACGTGTCAGGTTATATCGATTGGGTGTTATCAACCTATTCAAGTTAGCCCAACCCATCTGCTAGTCATGTTATAACGGTCAAGTGTCATTAGCCTAGCTATGTTACTTAACCTACCCATTAGTCTGATTAACAGTTATGTTGGTTAAGCCCACATTTATAAGTTTTACCTGTTCTTAACTCATACCGGTTAGGTCCATATTCACATGTCAAATTTCCATGTCATCCCACCTAACCCTCTAACCATACCCACGTCTTATTATGGTTAGTATTCCTTAATTCATTCATTATGACGAACGAATCATGACCTCTCATATTAGACCGTGCATTTTGTGGCCACTGGATTTGCCGGGCGGTTCCGGGCAGATTTACACCACAAACTGGGTCTAACCTCGTGTCATAAGTCGTTACGCCTACAATTCGACCTTCGACCTCTCACATTAGACTGACACTTTGTGGCTACTGGATTTGCCAGGCGGTTCCGGGCAGATTTACACCACAAACCGAGTCTAACCTCGTGTCAAAGGTTCATTAATGATCGTATTCCACCCAAAACCCCAATATCAATTCATGTGTTTAACATATAGAAATGTTCATGATTCACGTTTTTGCCCCAAAACGTGTTCCCAAATTATTATCATAATTCACTATAAGGTTATGCCAAGTTATAGCCTTTTATTTACAATACATGCCAATTACCCAAAACCCAACTTAGGCGCGTTCATATTAAACCTCTACTAAGTCATAAATTATCATATATGTTTCAACTCCAAATTTTACATAATTAACATATGCCCAAGTTCTAGATTACATGTAAATTTTACATATGCCCAATTCCTACCAAATTTACCTATGTTCAATTTATGACGTTTTACATATATGCCAACTTTATGCCAATTTACACATATACCAAGTTTCATGCCACTTTACATATGTCAAGATTCATGATTTACATGTTTACAAAGCTATGCTCAATTTACATAGATCAAGTTTTAAACCCAAAATTACATGTATACTACGTTTACACCAATTTACTCATAACAAGTTCTAGCCAAATTACATATATCAAGATCCATGTCAAATTATATATATATATATATATCAAGATCCACATCAAGTTATATATATCAAGATCCATGTCAAATTATATATGCCAATCCCCATTCTTGCAATTACAATTATAATGACAATACCCAAATATCAAGTTTCATGTTAATGATAGATTATCCCCCAAACATCCAATTTTCATATTATGCCATCGATCCCACCAAACACATATATTCCACTAGGAAATATTCCAATATTTTCCCCGTATACCATCGCACGTATATCGTAGTTTAGGCCTAGGTCCGAAATTGACCTAGGTTCATTAAAAGAAAATAAATAGGGGGAGGTAGAAGTTGCAATAAAAACAAGATCAGAGAGAAAACGGCATAAAAGCATCATCTCAGGCATAAGGAATAGACCTTGATAATAAAACATGAACCAAGAAAAATTGATTTACGACAGGCTGAATAGACCATTAACTTGTCATGCGAATAAAGATAGAAAAGTTCTCAAGATCGAGATCCAAGAAGAAACAAGAATTGAATCAAAAGTCAAATTTCATTTCATCACATGTCCATATTAAATTTAATTATTTTAATCTGAAAATAACTAGAACTTACAGAGCATGGCTAATGAATTAAGAACTACAATTATCGTAGAACGCTGCAGAGACATTGATTTATCTTCTTGAATTGTTGTAGAATTGCTGTAGAAGCTTTAATCTCTAGTTTGAATCTAGTTTGGAGGCTAAGAGAAAAGTTTAGAGAGCAGCAGCCATGATCAAGAGGAAGTCCAGCAGCATAATAGTGTAAGAATGATTTGATATGAATTAGGTTAGGTCTAAGGGTGTTTTTATAGGTGTAGCAACTAGTTTAGGCCCTTAGATTAACCCTAGAATCAATCCGGACCGTCAAAACACGTCTCAGGCTTCAAAAATGAGTTATGGGTCAAACCAGGCCGACCAGGTTGACCTGTAAGGTGGGGGGTCGACACTATGGTCGACCTGGGGGGTAGGTCGACCCTATGGTCGACCCTATGGTCGACCTGGGTGGGTAGGTCGACCCCCTGGTCCAGTGCTGCCCGAAAACTGCTGAAACTTGTACAGGCCATAACTTTTTCATCCGGACTCCGATTTTCGAAAACTTGGACTCTATTTCATGTAAAATTTCGAGACGAACGCAATGGCGTAACCCGTTTCCCCTGATTCTGATTTTAAAATTTAATTCTTCCTTGATTTTTTGTTTTAACATGTTATAAAAATACGGGTTGTTACATTCTCCCCTCCTTAAAGGATTTCGTCCCCGAAATCTTCAAGTTAAGAAGAATGTGTCTTACCGTCCAATCATCCATCTACTCAATCATAAATCACGGGCATCCATTATCCTTAAGAGATTTCTAATGCTGTATGAACATATGCAGAAAGTGTGTGTATATGTTCCTTATCTAATGCAAATGATCAGGCCTGATTGATCTTCTTAATGCAAAATATGTTTAGTGCCATGAGTCCAACATGTATGCAAATAGCCCTAATCACATAAACACTATATGTGTGCTCAAACATCCATCCATATACAACATTCATATGACAACACATTCAATTTCATCCATAAACACTCATGCATATGCAATATGAAAATGTGTCTGAGCCGATCTAGTGCCTAATGTGTGTTATGCAACTACAAGCAACCACTTGCGACCACTTGCAACCATCAATCATAACATGTCTCAAACACATGTTTCACCCAATTGTTCCTACCAAAAGATATAGCCGAATGATAGAAGCTAGTAAAAACTTTGTGCCCATTAGGCAATGTCAAAGCTGGAAATCTATGTCACATATATACTGAATAGGAGAAGAACTCCCTAAGCACCAGCCCATATCCTATAAAACCCAAAGAGTTTAGTCAACCTAACGGACATCCTCAAGCCCCAAAATGTGTTACTAACAGATGAGTCATGCTCCCTATGGGGTTTGCAACAGAAATGGGATTGAGAATAGGACCGAGAGGTTATACTTAAAAGATAGCATGCAAGTAAGCTCTACAGGAAAAGAGGGATCAAGGATATACTCTTAAAAAGAGATATGATGCGCGTATCTAGTCTTCAATCTTCTAAGTCGCATTTCCTTGAGCTTAACTCCATTGTGCTTTGTCCGTCTTTAACTTCATAATTTCTTAATTCTTGTTTCCAAAATATGAGTTGGAACTCATTTCACTGTTGTCTCTCGTCCTATTTTCCCTTATCCTCCTTCTAGTATACACGGCTCAAACATAACTGCGTACTCATGGTTTCATGCAAGCTTTCCAAAATTCACTAGTGAATCCTGGATCTCGTTTATAGGGTATTCCACGCATAAGGATTATTTCTTGCAAATAAACAGATGTCAACCATGTTGCCAAGTGTACTTACTAAGGTGATTTTCTATAACTCATGCATAAGCGAAATGAACCATCCGCCTTAGTGGCGAACACTACTCGAGCGGATCGATAAATGTATCAAGAGATTCTAGGTAACTAAACATGGCAAAACCCTAAGGGTTACACTAGACTTCGAGGGCATTACCGAGGTAAGTCAGGCGTCTAACTACCCTCTTTTCATACTCGAGAATGGTACCATTTCTGGACAACCACTCCATCCCTAGAATCAACCCATAGCCCAAAAACATAAGCTTTACTTCTAAACTCAACACTTAGCATAGACATTCTCAAATCCAAACAAGTCATGAATAAATGAGCCGATTACCCAACAGGATTTGAGACACAAAAATGGGATCCTTTACTTCGCTAGTACTAAGGTGCAGAGACTCAACTATCGAGGCAGTATTAAATGGATGCGATGTATAAAAACAAAGTTCCCACGGTATGATAGAAAAGAGAAACTAAACTTTTAACAGAAACGTTACCACCTCTCTTAGGTATGCTAGTAGTGAGAGCATACAATTGCCCTCTCGACGATCTTGTTCTTTGCCCTTGTCCTTGTCCTATGATACTTAACTACATGTCCCTTTTTACCATACCAACGATGTTCTTTCTTATCATGGGTTTTATTATTATTTTACTTTGACCTCTTCCCTTTCACCTTTTCCTCCTTCGTGGATTACGCCTTATCAACAAGTTTCTCATCCTTAGGCTTGTGTTCTTTATCCTCGTTCCTACTATCCTTGTATAACTTGTTGAAAAGTTTCTCGAAAGCTACTTCCATCGCACGGCAACCCTACAAAGCTTGAGATAAGATTGCTCGCAAGTAAAACTATTGCGGCTACAGATGGAGGTTGGACACTACTTTGCCCTCTGACATGTGTCGCATGCCTACAAACTATGGTGAAAAAGAAAGGGAGAAAAGACTCAAGGAGAGAATCAAAAGATAGTGCATATGGATTTGGGGAATAGCCTTTAAATAAAATAAGATTTTTCTTGAAAAATGCTTCTTTGTAAATGGTTTTGAAAATAATTTCAAAAGGTTTTATAAACTTTTGCCCAGTCTGGTAACCTTCTGCTCTGATACCAAATGTAACACCCCACCTCCGCTAGGATCACTCACAAAGGGAATGCACTAGCTTTGGTGGAGCATTATCTTGGTAAACATACACAGAAATATTACAAGAGAGAACATAAAACAGCGGAAGAAGAACCAAATTTCATTGCTTTAAAATCTAGAAAGGTCTAAATCCTTTTACATCAAAATGCTACTAAATCCATTACATCGAAATCTGTCTTGCAATTGTAAAGAAGCATAAAACCATAGTTATAAATCATTCCCCAATAAAGCAGCAAAGCAAGCCATAGCCAAGAGCAATCCAAGCCTTCATGATTAGCCTTGGAGCTTGGTAAGATCCAAACTAAGCTGTGTTCCCACCCTGTGAACCTGGAGGGGGGGAACGGAAGAAAAAGAGGCGAAACAAACTGGGTCAATCATAAAGACTGAGTAAATCCTAGTGACTTTCAGCGTAAAAATAGGTAAAGTTAATATGGCATGAATAAACTGAAAGTAAACATAATCATGATGACATGATAAGCCACAGGCACGATAACTAAGAATAACATCATAGGATTTTTGTCATGTATAACATTGCAAGGTTCCCATTCAGGATGAACTAAATATAATTTCGCAAGATTTCTATCAAGTATCGCAAGATTTCTCTGCTTCGCCATTAAAATGATATCTATTTGCTCTGATTTCCTAAATTCTCTGCACCAACTGTACTAGTATCCCAACCCGTATCCTCCTTTCCATGTATATGTACAGTCCCTTGCCGTATATCGTACGGGTTTCATCATGTATTTCTATACTACTTCAACGTAGTGCCACCATTATTGAAATCGTTGGGACCGCCATCCTTGTTCTGGCTAGGTTTCCTTGTCATGAAGTATCGCGTGTTCAACTAGGATTTATGCCACCTAGGACCACTAGGGATTATGCTACCTATTGAACGGTTTCTAGATTCGTTTAGGGTTTATGCCACCTAGGACCACTAGGGATTATGCTACCTAACGAATTCCACGTAACGATCTATTAATCGATCGGCTCCCTACAAGTCCTAGCTCGTTCATGTGTCTGTGTCATACGGCCCAATCACGAAATGTAGTTACTTGTGCTAGGTCCACCTTAGGGTGTATCAAGCCCTATGGTGCCAACCATCGACACAAATCAAGCACGCACAGATAATCCTACTGATGCCCAATGCCTGATTTTTCTGCTCCAGAGTGTGTGCACGCCCGCACTCCGTTAGAACCTACACTAGCGCACCCACACAGCCGTCGTTCTGGTCGCTTACAATCAGCCCAGTAATCGTGCCCCACCCTGCCTAGTTCCAGGGTACCATGATACATCTAATGGGTTACTGCTGAAACGGACCGCGTAACTAGGGTTTCCGTTTAGTAGGTTAAGTGTTGTCATTTAAATTCGAGACTTAACCCCATCGGTCTAGCATGTCAAGTTGGTTAAGTGTTGTCATTCAAGTTCGTGATTTAACCCGTCTACGTGTCATGTCAAATTGGCTAAGTGCTGTCGTTTAAGTTCATGACTTAGACCTACGAATCATGTGTCAAGTTGGTTAAGTGTATTCAAGTGGTTCACGGCTTAACCCTATCAAATCATCGTGTTAAATTGGTTAAGTATATTCAAGCGGTTCATGACTTAACCCTATCAAATCATCGTGTCCAATTAGTTAAGTATATTCAAGCGGTTCATGACTTAACCCTATCAAATTATCGTGTCCAATTGGTTAAGTATATTCAAGCGGTTCATGACTTAACCCTATCAAATCATCGTGTCCAATTGGTTAAGTATATTCAAATAATTCATGGCCTAACCCGCCCACGTATCATGCTAAGTTGGCTAAGTATTATCTATATGTTCAAGTTGACTTAACCCTGCCACGTGTCAGGTTATATCGATTGGGTGTTATCAACCTATTCAAGTTAGCCCAACCCATCTGCTAGTCATGTTATAACGGTCAAGTGTCATTAGCCTAGCTATGTTACTTAACCTACCCATTAGTCTGATTAACAGTTATGTTGGTTAAGCCCACATTTATAAGATTTACCTGTTCTTAACTCATACCGGTTAGGTCCATATTCACATGTCAAATTTTCATGTCATCCCACCTAACCCTCTAACCATACCCATGTCTTATTATGGTTAGTATTCCTTAATTCATTCATTATGACGAACGAATCATGACCTCTCACATTAGACCGTGCATTTTGTGGCCACTGGATTTGCCGGGCGGTTCCGGGCAGATTTACACCACAAACTGGGTCTAACCTCGTGTCATAAGTCGTTACGCCTACAATTCGACCTTCGACCTCTCACATTAGACTGACACTTTGTGGCTACTGGATTTGCCGGGCGGTTCCGGGCAGATTTACACCACAAACCGAGTCTAACCTCGTGTCAAAGGTTCATTAATGGTCGTATTCCACCCAAAACCCCAATATCAGTTCATGTGTTTAACATATAGAAATGTTCATGATTCACGTTTTTGCCGCAAAACGTGTTCCCAAATTATTATCATAATTCACTATAAGGTTATGCCAAGTTATAGCCTTTTATTTACAATACATGCCAATTACCCAAAACCCAACTTAGGCGCGTTCATATTAAACCTCTACTAAGTCATAAATTATCATATATGTTTCAACTCCAAATTTTACATAATAAACATATGCCCAAGTTCTAGATTACATGTAAATTTTACATATGCCCAATTCCTACCAAATTTACATATGTTCAATTCATGTCGTTTTACATGTATGCCAACTTTATGCCAATTTACACATATACCAAGTTTCATGCCGCTTTACATATGTCAAGATTCATGATTTACATGTTTACAAAGATATGCCCAATTTACATAGATCAAGCTTTATACCCAAAATTACATGTATACTACGTTTACACCAATTTACTCATAACAAGTTCTAGCCAAATTACATATATCAAGATCCATGTCAAATTATATATATATATATATCAAGATCCACATCAAGTTATATATATCAAGATCCATGTCAAATTATATATGCCAATCCCCATTCTTGCAATTACAATTATAATGACAATACCCAAATATCAAGTTTCATGTTAATGATAAATTATCCCCCGAACATCCAATTTTCATATTATGCCTTCGATCCCACCAAACACATATATTCCACTAGGCAATATTCCAATATTTTCCCCGTATACCATCGCACGTATATCGTAGTTTAGGCCTAGGTCCGAAATTGACCTAGGTTCATCAAAAGAAAATAAATAGAGGGAGGTAGAAGTTGCAATAAAAACAAGATCAGAGAGAAAACGGCATAAAAGCATCATCTCAGGCATAAAGAATAGATCTTGATAATAAAACATGAACCAAGAAAAATTGATTTACGACAGGCTGAATAGACCATAAACTTGTCATGCGAATAAAGATAGAAAAGTTCTCAAGATCGAGATCCAAGAAGAAACAAAAATTGAATCAAAAGTCAAATTTCATTTCATCACATGTCCATATTAAATTTAATTATTTTAATCTGAAAATAACTAGAACTTACAGAGCATGGCTAATGAATTAAGAACTACAATTGTCGTAGAACGTTGCAGAGACATTGATTTATCTTCGTGAATTGTTGTAGAATTGCTGTAGAAGCTTTAATCTCTAGTTTGAATCTAGTTTGCAGGCTAAGAGAAAAGTTTAGAGAGCGGCGACCATGATCAAGAGGAAGTCCAGCAGCATAATAGTGTAAGAATGATTTGATATGAATTAGGTTAGGTCTAAGGGTGTTTTTATAGGTGTAGCAACTAGTTTAGGCCCTTAGATTAACCCTAGAATCAATCTGGACCGTCAAAACATGTCTCAGGCTTAAAAAATGAGTTCTGGGTCAAACCAGGCCGACCAGGTCGACCTGTAAGGTGGGGGGTCGTCACTATGGTCGACCTGGGGGGTAGGTCGACCCTATGGTCGACCTGGGGGGTTAGGTCGACCCTATGGTCGACCCCCCTGGTCCAGTGCTGCCCGAAAACTGCTGAAACTTGTACAAGCCATAACTTCTTCATCCGGACTCAGATTTTCGAAAACTCGGACTCTATTTCATGTAAAATTTCGAGACGAACGCAATGACGTAACCCATTTCCCCTGATTCTGATTTTAAAATTTAATTCTGCCTTGATTTCTTGTTTTAACATGTTATAAAAATACGGGTTGTTATAGCATTTATAAGAAAACCTAAACTTTTCTCTAGAAATCTAATGGTAGAATGGAGGAGTAAGAAGAAAATAGATTAGGGTTTGAAGAGGCTAGGTGGGCGGTATATATAGTTGCAAGTGTGCATACAAACCGTTAGATCAATTATATTTAATATGGTTCGTTGTTTGCAATTTATATATAAGTCCCTATAAAAACAAGCCTTCACTACCCATTTCCCTTAAGGGTGGTCGACCCTTTCCATAGAAGGGCAGTCGGCCCCCATGTTGACCGTCGACACCCCTTTTATGGGCTGTCGACCCCCATTCTGGGATCGAGCCAGAGAATTTGTTTCTTCGAAATTTTCTTTTATATTAATTATAGTATTAGATTAGTTGATTACCGTTCTTAAGTTGATTATTCTTGTCCCCTCCTACATGCGCATATATATATATTGACAATTCAAATTACCAAGGAATATTCTTTTCATGTTAGTTAATATATAAATACATTCCATATATTTATTTATACAATTTGAACTTCCAATATTGTGTGTAAACAATTCACGTATAACTTGTTTAATCATAACTTCTACATACATACTCCCTTTTCAACAAATAAAATATGCAAACGGATCAGAATCTCACCACGAATGCAATAGAATACTATCATGACCCAATTTTAAATTTTTCGAAATTTTTATTTTTAACCCATTAATATTTATTAATTTATTATTGTTATACTTAATCTAATTATCTATGTCTATTTAGGGTATATTTTTATGGGTTGCTACAATATACTTGACATTATATGGTAATTCCCTAACCATACAATACTTCACTTAGGATAGGAAGACCTTTGGTCATTTAAGATCCACTCCCTAAATGGGCTCTAACCCACTCACTTAAATACCAAACAAGAAGTTGACCCTTCTAGAGATATCATTATCCAAAGCTTGTTCAACTATTTAATACTTTAGATTGGACAAAGGTGGGCCTAATGATCACTTAATATCCCAAGTGGATTTAACATCCTTTTAATACCTCAAGGAGGATCTAATCACTTAATACCTTAATCTCTGAAGCTTCCCAATTCATCTCAATATGACCTATAACACTGCACGTCTCTTGTTAGTTTGACCTTTCATAAGAATTAGTAGGCAGATTCATGCTACAGAAGTGAGATTAACCTCGCATCCTCTTGTTTCTTATCACCGAAAAATATTCATATAAACTAGTTATTTCAAAATAGTTATCTCACCAAGATAAAGTTAAGGCTTTATGAGGAACATTCCATTATTTGCCTTAAATAATAAGAATAATCATAATAACAAAGGAAATAAATGCATGAAATAAAATGCTCGATTGGTTACGTGTAGTTCGCATTAATTTATGTTAAATACGTTAACATAAATAAAAAAATGTTCGTGCTTATTTTTACCTACTATTCTAACATTCTAAGTTGATGTTAAATTGCCAATCTTGATCCATTTCAATATTACAAGCCCTTTTTCGCGGAATCTCCAGAGTATTTCCAAAACCAAAGCAAGCGATTCCCAAATCAAATAATAATAATAGCTTGTAAAAGATTTTTGGTTACTTCACAAACCAAATGGAATGTCCTAATTTTAGGCTTTACAAATTTATCCATATTTTTTTCTACTCTTTTATAATCAAAATTTAAAGAATGTTTATGTGAATAAGAGATCTAAAATGAATATGATTCATGTTCCAAACACTTACTTTTATGAAGAATTAGAAACAAAATCACAAAAAGAAAAGGGGAGTGAAATGGACTTGGAAATTAATAAAAATCTTATAAATAGTAAGTCCCATCAGATTTGTGCAACTAACATTTCATGATACAAAGAAAATTTAAGGAATTTTAACCATAATATTTATGCAAATCAAAAATTCTAAAAGGAGTATTCAGATCAGTGAAAATTATAGTATACATTACTGAAAAAGAAATATTAAGGATTCCACTTACAGAACAACAAAGCACTTTCTTCCTTTTCCTTGGACTCGTATGCCTAATATTCTCTTCCACAATCTCTCCTTTTGGATTATGTACCTACAACAAGAAGACACACACACAGAT
The DNA here is from genome assembly GCA_030737875.1 of Allium sativum. NCBI lineage: Eukaryota > Viridiplantae > Streptophyta > Magnoliopsida > Asparagales > Amaryllidaceae > Allium > Allium sativum. Next base: position 10,987,021 of record CM060913.1, read on the forward strand.
ATATATATATATATTATGTTTGCTTGATCTAAAATGTTTGTAAATAAAATAGAAAATTACAAGTTGGAAGAAGAAGACAAATAGAAGAATCTATTACCCGAATTTCTATAGAATTTTCTGGGTCTAAAGGGGGGGGGGGAGAGAAATAAATGGTGAAGTTAAAATGTATTCCTTAAATATTTTGAATCGAAGAGAAGAGACTGGGATCTTATTTACAGAGGCTAAAATGGAACAAAACTGTTGGATCATGGTATGTAATGCGTTAAATATAAGGATCAACTCCTCAAACCCCTAACTGTCACTGCTTGAAATATGCTATGACTTGTCAACTACTATGGTCGGCCACTTGATGGGTACATGTTGATCGTGCCACTGATGCGGGGAGTGATAGATTGATTCCATCTGTGTGCTGATTCCTTTTCCTATTTAATCCTTTAATGTTAGCTTAACCCTAATTCTAAATACAAAATTTATTTCAAAATTCAAATCCTAGAATTTATTTATTGATTTAAATTTGAATTCAAATCAAATCAATTTATGTTTGAAATCTTTATTATCTAGTAACATTTATGTTGGAGCTCTGTTTTCAGGATACATTTGGAAAAGGATTGAAATTTCTCTGTGAAGGCAGTAGATAAATTTCCATGGTCAACTCTGACTTTTATAAAATTTCCAATTGTACTTATCTTATTTAATTCATTTTTACTTAATTTACTTCTTTAAATGGGTTAATTTTATAGGGCATTACATACTTATCCCAACTAAAATGATTTCATCTTCAAAATCATTTAAGGGGCAAACAATGTAATGTGTAATGCATGTTATACAAGCAAGTTGTCTTCGTATCTATATACACAACCAATAGTGCAATATAATTATGTTCTGCAGAAATGTTGCAGTGAGCTCAACCCTAGCGTGAATGCATAATCGTATCACGCAAATATGTATGCAAGTACCCTTAACATGCATATTTTTTTCTACATTAGCGCGTAATGAGATTGAAGGAGTGTGGAGACAATCACGCACCATCCAGTCTAGAAACTTGGATGTAATCAAATCCTAATTTAGAGGGAAAATTTTGTTAGAAAATGGCTTAGGATGAGATTTTTTCATGCCCTCTGCTAAATTTTATCCTGAATCTATAGGGATCAATCAGGTTTTTTGTGTCTTGTAGTTCTGTGCTCTACTATGTATATGGAAGCATGAGATGCTAATGTCCCCGTTTTAGTACCACCATTTTAATTAGGCTCTACCAAAAATTGATATTTTGTAAAGGTATCTTAGTTAATACAAAATATGTAAAACCATGACGGACTCCGTCCAAGTAGCAAGTTTCCTCATTTTCCCTAATATTAGGAAGGCTAAACAAGGCCGATGTTGACTTTTCCAACTATTTAAGTTGGCAACCTTCATAAGCCGCATAATCAACTTTGAATTTTTCCTAAAGTCAATTAACATGAATTTGATTGGAGTGGAAATTTATTGGTAATTTTCCAATAATAGCTAAATGATTTGTGTAACCTCCTGCAAAATGCTTAAATGGTTCCATGCCCATAATCTAAAGATGACTACCCTAATCCTACTATTAAGTATTACTCTTAGTGTCCTTCAAATTTCATCCATATCTCATGTTGTCTGTCATTTTTTGGTTAATAAGAGATCCTAAAATTTTAAATATATTCTTAAGCTGATTCTTAGACTTTCCAATAATTCTCCTACAAAATTTGCTAGCAAACTAAGGGTTCTTAACACTAAAGATTTTAACTGCAACTCCATGAAAGTAGATTATAAATGCTCGGTTATAAGGTTTCTAATGAAGAATTATGCCACCTTATTTTTCTTAGCTGCTCAATTGGAAATCCTTTAAACAGTCCCATGCATTTAGTCTTTTTTCTTGAAGATGACATACTATGAGGAATTCCATCTTTTCGAAAATTTAGAGTTTTGGGATTGAAATCCTCAATAACTTAAGTGTCCCCATAAAACATCTTATTTTCTTTGCATGCACACACACACATACACACATACGAATATAAAGTGATTTTAAATATCAGTCAGTACAGAAACAAATTCTGATAAATTTCTTACACCACCCTTTATTTAATAACTGAAGGATACAACTAGTGATTACAACCGTAGAAATTTAAAAAGCAATACTTCCAGAAATTACCATTTATAATTAAATGGTATGAGTGGTGTTGAGGTTATAATCCGGTTATTAAACTTAAATGATGATCTTTAATATATCACTTTCATTTCCCATTTTCATAATTTACCCCTTGGAGTCCATTTCTTTCTTCAACCGGCTTACCAAAAATAGGACCATCCAATTTAACATTTTTAACCCCATTTTCCGTCTTTAGATTTTAAAATATATTCATCATTAAATACCATTATTTAGATACCATTCTCGATGAAAGCCAAAATTAAAATCCATTAATCAATCTCTGTTAGCATCCTTTTTCCCTATTATTAATTACAAATTTATTACCTATTAAATCTATAATGTATATAAATCTTAATCGTTACTAGCTCCATATTTATATAAATTTTTTTAGTAACTGTGTATGGATATATGTATATACTAATTTATAAGTAACTTAGGGAAGTCTAATTTACAGGCCCATATCTGGAGTAGCATTGCATTCTACCTAGTTCTCCGAACTGAGGTTTCGGGACTTATTCAAAATTAAGTTGTATATTTCATTCCTATCTATTCATATCTCAACACCTAAACCATGGTCTGCATCTATTACATAAAATTTGTTCTTCGCTTAAAATAACTGGTTTTGCAAACAAAAAAATAAATTACATTTGTGCTTGTCTTTAAGTGATAATTTATTACTTAATTTCTTACAATACTTAAAAAAAGAAGTATTAAATTAAGTATAGTCATTTTTATTTAAAAAATCAAAAAATTTAAGAACCTTTACTAATGATCCAAAACTTCTTTAGGAATAAAATATCTTTATCAAAACTATTTTCATTAAAACTTATTCCTAAAATAATCCTTTTATGGCGTCAAAAAAATTATTTATCAAAATTTATTCCAATAGAAATCAAACTTTTTAATTTATCGAACAACTCTAGGTTTTTCCAGAAAGAGCCATGAAGTTCCTTTTAATGGCATACTAAAATAAAGGTCTATCCCTTTTTGAAAATAAGAACTTTCCTTTGCACAAAAGATTCAAAAATTAATTATCAACCTAAAATTACGGTTTTACCATTCAAAAGAGTATAAAAATATTTAGTGAATATTAGGCTTAGATCTTTAAAATCAAACATAATACACAAAAACTCCTTAAAAAATGGTTGTAAATTAAATTCTTGTAACTTAATTACTGAAAAATTGCATAAGATTATGCAATTATTCAGTGAATAATTGCAAACATTTATGCAATTATATCAAAAAATTGCATATAGATCTGCCTTCGTTGTGAAAAATTGCATATATTTTTGCAAATGTTTTCATGAATTGCGGAATTTCTGAAATTTTTTGAAAAAATTATGGAAATTTTCGCAACATTTTTGGTGAATAATTGCAGAAATTTCCAAAAGTTTTCATCGAATAATTGCGGAAATTTCCATAATTTTTGGATATAATTGCATAAATATCTATAGCTATTCCCTGAGTAATTGCATAAAGTTATACAGTTATTAGTTAACTTAAAGCTAAGTACCTAATTTATGTACATTTTTTGATAAGGATGTTTTGGCAATTTTGAAACTTATTTGGGACTTTAGCCAAACCGTCCTTAATATTTATTGGCAGAATACCTTTATAACTTTTTAAAACTCTCAAAATCTTTTACAATATTTTTCTTTGTCATATTTAATAATACCTTTATCAAAATTTTAAAATTTAAATGTGGAAAAAAATATAGAACTTTTTATCCTTGTATAATTGTTTTTCCTTCTATAAAGCATCAACTTATTCATTTGTCGTCATAAAAAATCAAACAACCGGTCAATTTTTTTAATATGATTTTGTACAATAGGAAATTAGAAGAATTAGATAGATATAACTTCTATCTTATTTTATTACTCCTTTCATATCTAGGATCCACAATTCTACTACCATCTAAATTCCAATCATTGTTCTATATATTATCTTATATAAAAATGTACCTCCTACCTATCATATTGTACATTCTTTTCTTTTATTTCATACTTTCCCATTCCAAAATAATCGTCATTTCTTATTTGTATCCCTCTTATAAGTCAAGAAAGAATTTCCATTTTTATAGACCAGGAATTTTTTCACGAAAAATAGAAGAATCAAAGAAGAAAAATGGAAATCTTTTTAATTAAATAAAAACTTCAATAAATGGGAAACTTTTAATTAAGACCAATCATCATTTTGTTTTTAAAGAAATCTACTGCTTTAAAAAATTGCATTACCATACTAAAACCATTGGTGGTATATTTGTAAAATCATACCAATATTTTTGAAAATTTCCAACTCATAAGATCTCAATTTAAAGATCTTTTGAAAAGAGTTTTCACGAATCATTCAAGAAGTATTTTTTCAAATAATTTTTTTATTAACATACTTTTATTTCTTGATTCAAAATTGGTTTTATTTCCACTTAAATCTTTAGGAGGAAAGGTTTTCCAAATTTATTACACTATAAAATACAAGAATATGAGAAATAAAAGTCGGAAAATTTTCCAATTTAATCAACACAGAACTAAAAAAGGTGCATGTGTAAATCTTATATGGAACTTTCTTACCAAAAATAACTTACAGAGTCATTGGATGAATTAAAGATATTGCAATGGTAAGCAATTATGGTCCATGCACATAGATAATAACACATCTTCTATATGGAAACCAATGCTGAGGCTTAGAACAAATAACAAGAATAAAATTATTGCTAATGGAGTTGACACCTCATTTTGGTTTGAACCTTGAATAAACTATAAATGCTTGGTGGATCTCCTCGCATGAATAAGTTTCGATCCATTGGCACTCAGGCAGACACAGTTAATTTGATTAAGCCGGGAAATCAACTTGATTCGTCTTTATATCCAACAATCAGAGAAATTGTAGCTGAGTTTCAAACCATCACCGGTTTTCCCTATAAACTGTATCATACATATGAGTTTGACATTCAAATAATAGTAAACGCATGACATTCATTTACGTAAATTGAGTACTAAATCTAGATTACAACAGATTGACTTTCTGTCAAACAATATATGTTCTCTTTGCAATAAACATATCGAAACAACTTAGATCTTTTTTTTCATTTTGATTATTGAACATGTATCCGGTGTTAGTTAAAATTCAACTTAATCTTATCAACCACCGTTCTTCCTACGATTGACGATGAGGCTGCTTTACTTTTTTCTTCTCTTCAGTGGAAGAATCAAATTCAAAACCAAGCTTCTAGATCATTTACTACCGTTATTTACTTCATATGACAAGAAAGAAACACATGTATTTCTAACGATCATGGAATCCACTATACTACAGAGTTGCAACAGATTGAGAAGGAATTGCAATACCTGGTTCGTGGTTACATCAACAAATCAGGCAAGAACAAGTTAGAATTTTGAACTGCTCCGGCGCTGGGAGATTGAACTCAATGATTCAGGCTAACTCAATACTTTGGAGAAGATCATTTTGAATTAATTGGATCTGGACTTTGGACTGTTCAGATTGTGTATGTAATTTATGTTTTTTTATTTCCTTCTTTTGGTATGTTTGTCTTTTTGGACACTGTATTGTTAATATGTGGAATTTATATGTGCTATTTAATATATATATATATATATATATATATATATATATATATATGGATAGGATCAGGGAGCCCCCCCTGAGTTTCAGCCCCCCATTTGCACTCAAACCACAACCATTCATTTATATTAAAGAATGTGAGTGGGAAGTGAGAGAATGAGTGGAAGGAAAGAGGGTGTAGAATACTTGGTTGTGGTTGAGGGGCTTTTGGGGTGATGCACTGTTTGGGGTGCTCTCGAACCTGCCTCATATATATATATATATAATTGATAGACTTTATTATGATACCAATCACAAAATTCAAAAAGAAAAATTCATAATAAATTAATCCCGCTACTCTTTCTCCTAAAAAACTGAAGCTCCAGATGAAAACTCAACCATTGTCAAGTAAGTCGACTCCTCATCTCTCCATAAACTCCCCATTCCGGGCATTCATCTTTGTTATATTGCCATTATTTCTAACGAGGTAAGAAATATCTTTAATTATTTGCTACAATATGGTAGAAGCATATTTTCTTTCCAGTGAATATCCTAGCATTACGCTCACTCCAGATGGAGTAAACCGAACAGGTAATAAATCCAAATGCGACATCTTGTATTTGATCCTTGGTCTTGAAAACAAAGGTAAGAAGTAAAAGCTCTTCGCCCAGAGAACCATGAATTGAGGGATTTAGGCCAAGTTGATGTTTTATTGAGCACCATATGAAGGATGAGAAATCACAGTAGAAAAATAGGTGGTTGGTAGTTTCATTAAACACATCGCAAATGGGACACGGTGTGTTTGAGACAATGTCGTAGCTTGATAAACGAGATTTAGTGCTAAGACAATCCAATACAGCCAAATAAGTGATGAATGACATAATATGTCTATTTTTAGAATGCCAAATAGCTTTGTAAAATGGGTTATATACTCCTTGCTGTCGGATCTTTGACCAAGCTTTAGAGAAGATAAAATGCCCTCCCTCGCACCATTCGTAATAATCATCAGACTTTGCCAGTTATACCTGGATTTGTTTAATTTCATCAACAAGTTATCATGTTGCTGGATGTGTGAAAGGCATGAGAGTATCTCTATGAACAATATATGCTACTGTATCATGCTTGTATCCAGTAATATGTAATCTATGAAAACCCAATATGTCTACTAGACATTTACAACTCAACCAAGGGTCGAACCGTAAGGATGAGGTAGAACCATTTGTGATGACTTAATTGAATAACTGCTTTCCTGGAGTTCAAAAACAAAAAATTAGATCGGAAAAAATCAAATTATATCCGAAAAATGATTAAACTACATCTAAAAACATAATTGGGGTTAATTAGAAAAAGTCGATCTAAAAATGTAGATCTGTTAGAACTTAAATCCAAATCGAGAGAAATCAGGAAATAAATCTAGAAGTGAATTAAGAATTCTCAAATAAAAATTAATTACAAAGTTAACTTAGAGATCTATGAATCAAGAATGAAATGTAGATCTTGAAGATTTCAAACTTAAATGTGAAAAATTAAAACAGCTTTGATAGAATCCCGTGTTGCTAATGTGTTGTGAAATAAACAAAATCATATAGAATAAACAAAAGAAAAAGCTATTAGAGAAGGCAAATTCTATTCAAACACCGCAAATTGCTTTACCTACACCATGGGATTTTAAATAAAATTTCAGACCAAAATGACCTTATTAAAAAAGAATCAATATTAAAGAATGAAAATATATACAATTCTCCTTTGTTTGCATTATGTATACTCAATATAATTTCTCTTGTAAAGTTAGTATATTATAAATTAATTTATATCACTAGTTAAATTACTTTATATTTCTTTTGAGGACTAAAATATATTCATATCGTTACAAGCAACATTTATATATAGTCAATTTTAACAGTTTTCACTTTAATTAAATATAAAAATTAAATTTTAAAACTAACTACTAAAATTAATGTTATACAAAGTACTAAATTCTTCAATCTTTCATTCAAATCTAATTATGTTTAAATTTAACACCAAAATTTAACTAGTTTAACTTTCTAATATTTAAAAAAATTAAGTTCAAATTTCAACAATCTAAAATTAAAAGTGATTTAAAAATAAAACAATCAAATAATTTAAAATACTAGTGTTAATATTTTTTAGTTTTAAGTAAATATATTACAATGAATTCCCAATTTTATGTAATTTAGTTTTAAGGTTAAAGACGGGAAAGGTGATGAAAATATAAAAGAGGATTGTTAAAGAGACACCACTTTTGGTTAAAGGGAGTAATATTTTCATTTTATTTTAAAATTGTTAAGGGGGGTTAAAATAAATTAGCCTCCCCTTAAACATATTAATAAAATTTCCAATATTAACCCTATACTCTTCATTAATGCAACCTTAAAACATAAACTCTAATTTAATTCTGCACATAGAAAAAATAATAATAATACATGAAACATAAACGTTCTGCACACATGAAAATAACATATTCAAGCATTGTTTACTTTAGTTTTCACTATCAAAGTAAGCATAAAACACAATAGCAACAAATAAACACATACAAAACACACTAGTCACAAACGAAAAAAAAGAGTAGCAACATACATGTACGCTTAACACAACATGAACTAAGCATAAATTCAATTAACAAACATTTGTTTTAATGTTGAAATATGTACACTGTTTTAATGTAATTACTTTTGACAAATCATCTCACACTGAGATTATTTTTCTTATCAAACTATAAGATCTAAACCGTAACACACTGTATTTACCTTTGAACAAAATCCAAACTTTCCATGACGAACTATATTCATCATTCGCGCAAATGAACGAAATTCATCTGCTTTCTACAAACTGTATTCATATTTTTCAACAAAATCTAAAATTTCAAAACGGGGATTTATCAACGTTTGAGTGTATTTTTTTTTTTTTTTTTTTTTACCTCGCGGCGTGTTTGGATCGAACCGAAATTGAATTTTGATCGATAGAGTTTAAGGGATGATGAGATCGGGGTACTTTAGTCTATATTTTATTTTTATTTTCAAAATTCCAAACCCTCCCACCCTTAACAAATAAAAAATAAGATGGAGACCCCCTAAATTTATCCTCCCCTGAACAAAAAATGGAGTCCCTTTAACAATCCCCATATAAAAGGGTAATTTTGTGAAAGACATGGTGTATGAAAGAAATTTTTGGTGTATGCTATTTTATTTCATTTTACGTGTATGTTAAGAAATTATAGGTGCATGAATAGAATTAGCCACTAGAGAAAGATGGAGAGAATAGTTTATTCATCTTAGATTTTTTTTTTTTTTTTTTTTTTTTTTTTTTTTTTTATGTACCTCATTCCTAATTATTTATTATTTGAGTTTTTTTATATAGAGACTTTGGAATTTGAGATATAAACTAGTACGGGATGTGAAACCAAATGAAAACATGAAAAAAATCAATATTACATCAATAATATGTTCACTATTATAATTTACAAATATTATAACATACTCTACTTTGACGAAGCTCACAATTTATCAACAAAACATGGTTTTCCGGGCTGGGCCGATAAAAGTAAATAAGATGCACTTGAGCCCATACACAGCGCTATGAAGTAAATTAGAATCAGACTATTTGCGACTCAGCGCACCAAAATTAAAGAAGCTAATTTCGAAGCTATTTCAACTTTAGGGGTTTGAGAATTGGACATTAATCTTTTTTTCCCTTTACGTCTAATTTCAATTATTATCAATCTGCCGAGTGCATTGATTGAAATATGAGTCGAAGAAGAGAACTTTGCAGAAATTTTCAGCGTGGCAGGTGATATTTTATATTTATGATTATTCTAGCAACTTCGCTAAAATGGCTGTTTTATTGTTCCGTTTCCAATTAAAATTCTTGCTATGGTCAAGGATAGAACAAATATTTCTGATTAATTTTTACGAAGTTCGATAGAAACATTACATTTTTATACGAAATGCTGGTTCGAATTTACCGTCTTAACCAAACGAGTGGTAGCATATGTCATTTAGAGTGAAGGCAGTACTTGTAATGTATAATTTGGTGAAATATTTGAAATTATCATAAAAAGTTGTTTATGTGTCACTGATTCAGAAACATAGATTAAAAGAGTTTTGTAATTGATTAATTTCCAGTTGTTCATATGGCGATCGATGCAAATTTTTACATGAAGCATCGCAGCAGTCAAGGTTGGGTCCTTCTGGATTTAACGGTCAAAAGAGTTCAAGTATTTTTAATACAAATCAACAACAGAAGCCTAATCCTTTTGGATTTGGTGTCCAGAATAGTCAAGCTAAGGTTTTCTGCACTTCATTTCTTAGTCAGATTTCTTTTAATTTTTTGTTTATTGGAAGGAATAAATTTGTTGAATGTATATTGCAATTGTTGTACATGGGTTAGCCATTTGAAAATAAGTGGACGCGCTCTACTGCCCAAGCTACTCAGAATCCTTCTCAACAGGGTTCTACACCTGCACAAGCATCTGCCCATCAGTGAGTTCTATCAGCCATATGTGGTGTACATTTCAATTCCTGATGAAAATTAGCCCACTATATTTCTTGCTTGAATCTAGGTGTACAGACTCCGAAGCATGCAAAAAGATAATAGAGGATGACTTTAAGCACGAATGTCCTCTTTGGAAGCTTACTTGTTATGGTCACTGGAAAAAGTAACCTGATTAATTTTTGATGAAATGCTCTTTAGCTCAACTAATGATATGCATATGCGACTGAATAACTATTAAGACATCTACAAATTCATGTACTTTTTCAGTCGTCCTTGTGACATTGTTGGTGATATATCTTTTGAAGAACTGCGAGCAACAGCTTACGAAGATGCTAAAAGAGGTCTACCTATGCAAACAATTGTAAGACTAAATATGTCTTCTAAATTACAACAAGTCATGAACAATTCATATGCATATATAGTGTCGATTTTTTATAATGTTTTTTTTTTAAATTCAAGGTAATATGCTTAACTGAATTTATGTACTTAGAAGCTTATACCTAAAGGCAGGCACTAATTAAGTGTCATATATGAAAGAACTAAAAATCTAGAATATACCGGTACATGTCATGACTTGAATCTTGATAATGGGTGTAATGTTTGGGCACATACTATCTCCAACACAACACATTTTCTGCTACGTAATTATTTATTTGGCGCAGGTTGAAAGAGAGAGGAGTTTGTACAATTCCAAATGCGTCGAGTTCAGCAATTTACGCAAGAATCCATATATTATATCTAATAATGGTGCATCTGGAATAAATAATTTTCCTGGAGCTAATAATTCAATCCCATCTATTAATTTTTCAAATAATGCGCCTACTCAAAGCAATGCGTTGCCTTCCTTCTCAAATTTCAGTCAGTTTGGAGCATCAAATAACTTTGGATCAAGTGCTGGGTATGATTTAACCTGCAATTCTATCATATGACTAGCTAGTGCCATTGTTTTTCTCTATCTGGAATTAACATTAAACTTGCTCAACTTCAGGCCTCAAGCACCAACAATCCAGACAAACTCTATATTTGGTCAGCCGAAATTGTCACAGTTTGGCAATCAAAGTTTTGGTGGAACTGCTTTGAAATCAGGTAATTCAGGCTCCATTTGCTGTTTTACAAACAATTTTTTGTATATATGCCACACTTTTTGAGCTACGCATGTTTTACAAGATGATATATGTCAGTGTGTATTATATGTGTATATATGTATTTCTCTCTATATATGTGTGTGATACACGCACATGTATGTGTATGCATACATTTTTATATACAGATTAAATTGGAAAACAAATTCCTAAGGAGATATTCGTAGTCAAGTCAAGTTGACTTTGGTAACTGCTTGAAGTCTCAGGAAACTGTCTACTGTGCTTTGCAGTATCTCTCTCCAACTGTGTATGCATATGTATCAACACTTACCATTACATCCTGGTCAGCTGTTTTATTTCTGGTTACAGGAAATTCTATTAACCAAGCTCCAACACAACCATTTGGAAGTGCAACAAATCTGAATTCTATAGGTTATATCTTCTCTCCAACCATGTGTACATATGTATCAACACTTACCATTATGTCCTGGTCAGCTGTTTTCTTTCTGGTTACAGGAAATTCTGTTGGCCAAACTCCAACACAACCATTTGGAAGTGCAACAAGTCTAAATGCTGCAGGTTTCCAATTTGGAGTCACACCTAATCAAAGCAACCAACTCTCCTCCCCATTTGCTCCTACCACTAATTTTCCTAGCTCTAATACTACTACAACCAATCAACAGTTTAGCAGTAACACTGCTACCACTAACCAACAGTTTCCTAGCAGTAATACCGCAACAGTTAATCAATGGCCGAGCTCTTTGAATAAAACTATAGATGTTGCTGGTACACCTCCTCAGGCTTCTGCAATGTAAGTATACACCGCATTGTTGGTGTAAAAATTGTGTGTTAAATATCTAAAATAACCGTTAACAGGCTGTGAGCTGAACATCATTGTCTTTTATCTAGACTTAGTGTTGAGGTGTTGGTTTTTTAGGTCAGCTTTTAGTAGATTACTTCAGTTTAGGAACTTAATCACAATTTTTGAAATTCAACTTAGTTCGGCTGTTTGCTATTTCAGAGACAGTCAAGCAGGTGTTGATGATGGTATCTGGTTAAAGGAGGAGTGGGCTATCGGAGAGGTACAAACAATTTTTCTAAAATTAAGCATGTTTTAAGGTTAATTGCTACATATTCCAAGTTTACAATAATAAATCGTAAGCCGAGAATTGGTTTTACTCCACTAAAAATCAAGACATCATTTGATGTGTAAAGATTGTAGTTGGAGGAATGCCATTAAGACCTAGTTGGCATTGTTTAAACAAAACTCTAGAGTCGGATCCCTCTCATATCTTAAACATTTCTTCTACAATTATGGATAAAAATTATTCTGAAGGATGCCACTACTCTTTTTTTTTGTGGTGTAATAAGCATTGCGAAGATAGATTCTATAACTCATCTTAGGTTAAATTGTACACATTGTTATGAAAGACGTGATTGCTCCTGTTGGTCCTATGATGCAACATACATGAGAAGGCGTGGTGCTAAGGTGCACATGGTGTAAAGGAGCCCTAAAAAAATAAAAATAAAAACAAAAACACACCTTTTTTAAGTGTGTTACCATACGCCCATATAAATAACGACTAGTGGCATTTAAACATTTAATCAACTTCAGTCATAAAATTACTCTTCAATCATAAAAACTACTCTAAAAACTCATCTTAAACTTAAAAGAGGATTTAGAACTAAACACAATCGGTTATGTGTAACTGAGAAACTTGGAAATAAAATGAAGTGCAATCTCACACATAATTATTTTCAGTCATCTCAACCATTTGTGGCATAAAAAAAACAAGACGAACAATGAGAGTATATATATTATTATCAATTTCATACTAGGAGTTGATGAGTTAAAGTATCTAATTATATTTAGAATATGAATGTAAATTAATATTTTTGTTATTTTGTTAATGTTATAGGGAATGACTATGATAATATAATATTATGACTATATCATACTTATTTATATTACAATTGGATTTATCGTTCTTTTTCTTTTCTAATTGAAGCAACAATAAAGGTAACAATGATGAGATAATTTTTATTGTAGTAATAAAGATTCTTTACTATGTTCTACAATAACAATAAATTTGAGCTGTAAATTACTTTTTACTGTATTAGTCTTAGTTGGTACAGCATAATCCTCCTCCTCCTCCCCCCCCCCCCCCCCCCCCCAAAAAAAAGGAAGAAGAAGGAAAATGTATATACAGCAAAAGCCAATAACACCATTGTCGCAACCAAGGTAGTTTGATTTCTATGTATTTATGAAGCATTCATGGGGGAAAATGGATGTTCATTAAAAAATTGGAAGAAGAAATTTTGATTTTAACGTTGAAGGATATGGTGAAAGTTAAGTTACTGTTATGACAAAATTACAAAAGTAAGAAATTATGGGTATGGGTGGATGAGTGAAGTGTCTGATTGGTTGAAAGGACAAACGAGTAGGAGAAATGTTTGAGTGTATGCTATCAGTTTTTTTCCCAATTTTTGTCAATTTTTTTTCTTCCTTTTTTTGGATTTGTTCTTTTATTTTTCTGTTATCATAAAAAATCTGTGAACATTTAGTTCATTGTATGATTGTGTTTACAAATTGATTTGTTGTTCTAAGTTCTAAAAGTTGGTCCTTTCGTGAATTCTCTTTGTTTGAAAATAAACGCATATGTTATGGATATATAAAAATTATTTTTATTTATGTAGTATCATTAAAACATGTCACAATGTAACATTGATGATGTATGACTGATGTTTGACTGTATTATATGATTGCTTGTATGATGATATGATAATTGACATAAAATCCGATTCAAACCAGTCAAGGCGAAAAAGTGTAAGAAAGCACAAGGCTTGCACCGTGCACATTTTTGTGCTTTCTATGTGCTTTAGTTGTGCTTTTCCTAAAACTGCTATAAAAAAGCGCTATTGAGCACAATTTTTGGCAACTAAAAAATGTATATAATATTTTGCAAGTATACCAAGTAAGTAGTGGGAAATTAGTTCAACTTAAATCTACAACAACTCTTTTCAAAGTAAGCAAAAGCGCTATTTTTTATAGCTTTGCACCTTGTGTGCTTTTATGGTTTTCTATACTTTTTTGGCTCTTTGTTGATCGGCCGTGCATTGAGTCCCAAAAAGTCCTATCAGACACGCCTTGCACTTTTTTGCGCCAAGGCACAAACGACGCTACTCCAGTTTTTGGACTTTGTAATTAAATGTGATCAAATCATACTAAATAATCGTGAAAAAAAATTATAAGGTAAAAAACACACCATAAAAGAAATATTGCAATAATGCTATAGTAAAATTTATCAAAATAACATAACATAATGCAATGTATAATGAAGTCTCATTTCTTCATATATATCTAATACATAGTCGGTTACAACGTTACAATTGAAATTCAATTGTTATGCAATAGCTGTAAGCTTGTAATTCAAAATCCAACTTCTACACAAACGATTTAAACATGGGCGGTGTAACATGATAAAGTGACATTATATGCTTGTGACATTGTTATCATTATAACACACACATTTACACACACACACACACACACACACACACACACACACATATATATATATATAATTGGATACATAGATGTAGTACGTGATAGTACTAAAAGTCTTATATAGTACGAGCTTTACAGCACGCGCTTCGCGCGTGATGATGACACACTCTTCGTGCATGAATTGTTTTTATATTAATTATGTATGTTTAACAAATTCACTGAGAATGATATGTACAAATATTTAACCATATTCTGTGTTGAAATCAAGTGTAGTTAGTTGAATTTTTATTTCTATGTTACAACGTCTAACTTTTATTAGTTTAGTTTTTTAATATTATTAATTAGTAAGAAATTAATTTATAAAGAAAGTTTATTTGTTATATCATACTTTTAAGAGATAAAATTTGGTAATATTTTATATCTGCATTTTGAATTTGTACAGAAAGTTCAATTACTAGATCTTGTTTTTAAGTTATTAATATTTAAAGATATTTTGAATTTGTAAAGTAAATCTAAATTTTAGATTCTATTTAGTCGTAAAATATGTCAAAGGACATTTTTGATAGTTTACATTTACACCAAAAAATTATGACATTGGAGTTATTACTACCATGAATAAAGGCTGGTTTGTACGAGTATTTAATCATGTTCTTGCGTTAAAATTCCTTTTTTACAAATTATATATGTTTAACACATTGAACGAAGAATGATTTGTACAACTACTTAAGCATATTCTTGCGTTGAAATCAAGCATAGTTAGTTGAAATTTTTATTTCTATGTTACAATGTCTAACTTTTATTAGTTTAGTTTTTTAATTGTTAATCAGTAAGAAATGAATTTATATGAAAAAAATTATTTGTTAAATCCTATTTTTAAAATATAATATTCGGTAATATTTTTAGATCAGCCTTTTGAATTTATAAAGAAACTTCAATTATTAGATCCTGTTTATAAGTTATTAGTATTCATGGATGATTTGAATTTGTAAAGAAAACTAATGTTTAGATCCTATTTTTTAGGGTTTAGTAGTTGTAATACACGTAAAATTGCATTTTTGCTGGATGTTTACATCAAAAAAGTGTGATACGAAAGGTATTACAACTATTAATAAAGATGATATAGACTGTTGCATCACAATATATGTCCAGCTGTTCAAATCGTGCTGTGGAAGTTTCGAACTTGTAATCTCTCAACCAACGTTGAAGCGCCTAACCACTGTGACATGTTTATAATATTATAACTAAGGAATTTTTTATGGATATCTATTAGTAAAAAAAATATGAATTATATTAATCTTATTTAATTGGTCATGGTGTGCATTAAATATGTAGTTTTTAGTACATGAACAGTAAATCAGAAAGCTGCGTCATTTGACACTTAGTGCATCAAGACTCCAGAAAAGAGCCTTTCTGAGCATAAAAAACTATGATCGCGCCTTACAAGTGAAATTGAATTTCTATGAAAAAATTGAACCTTTTTCGATCTTGCAAAGGTTTCCAACAATTATAAAAAATGATATCTATCATGTTCATTCCAAATCGGTATAATTCAAACTTGCAAAAAGATATTCAATCTTAAAGTTTAGGATGAATGCTTGGTAGAACCGAGTAACTTGTATGTATATGTTTGTAATGTGTAAATGATATTTGTTTTAAATAAGAGCCGTATTTGCAATAGGAATAATGAGAACTTTATCAAGCAGTCATTTTAACTTTCTAACTTCTTTAATCTCAAGGAAAGACTCTTCAAAATTTAGTCATAAGGACAACATATTAAAAATGAAATTATACAATATCATTATATGAAAATGTTATGCAAAACTGATACCATGCATATTGTCCTTCTTACCGAGTTTTTTTTTCCTTATAGTATATTTAATTGAAAAGTTTGTCCTTCTCACTAAAAAATTGGGAGCATGTCCTTAAGGCTAAAAAATTGATAAATTTTGTCCTCCACGCTATTTTACTGTTTTATTATTATCTACTTTGTTGATATATTTTGTTTACATAGGGTATGGACCATGAACCAAGAACAATCAAGACTTTCGTTCATGCAACAACTCATGTTTTCATCATGGTTAGAAAGTCGATTTTAACTAAAACAAAGATGCGAAACTCTAACCCATATCATGCCCAAGATTTTTAAATGTACGTTCACTAAGAACTCTATTTAAAATAGGAATAATGAGAACTCTGTCTAGTGGTCATTTCTTCTTGAACTATTTAAAAACGTAAGTCAATGGCGTGGATCCATGAAGAAATTACCACTAGGCAGACCGAGTTCTCGTTGTTCCTATATATATATATATATATGTGTGTGTGTGTGTATGAGCGTTTCATTGCATCCCAAACAGTGCAATACACACACTCACACACACGTGCGCACGCGCATATAGTGGCTAATATAGAAAAGCTATAAATGACTCTAAATAAAGGGAACCGTTAATCCTAACGCGCTGTGTGTGTATACGTATGTGTGTGTGTGTGCGCGCGCGCTGCGTGCGTGCGCGTGCGCTTGTGCGTGCGTGCGCGCGTGCGCATGCGCGTGTGCGTGCGTGCGTGCGCGCGTGCGCGTGTGCGTGCGTGCGCGCGCGTGCGCGTGTGCGTGCGTGCGCGCGCGCGCGCCTTGAATCTCAACCTTTGAATTATATCATGATTTCAACTCCATGTGTGAACAAAATGAGATAAACAGTCCAACTTTATTGTGTCGCCAATTGCGTTTGATTTTGTATCCAAATAGCTGGTGTCTTTGTGTATATATAGTGAGATTTCTAAATCTCACATTTTAACAGTGACTCAAAATTTCCTATTTCCATTATTCATGTTGTAATGTAATGTTAACGCATTAGTGATGACTGTTGATTAAATCAAAATAGGCGATTGTGTTTAATGCAAATGAGATGCTGTAGTTAATGGTGTCTCCTCTTGACTCATTTTCTCCCTCTCTACACACACGTGGGCGCACATACATGTTGAGTGTGTATAAGGGAAGTCTACGGAAACATAAAAACGCAATTAGTAACATAATTAATCACAACCATTGGATCTTTTTTGATTTCAAACTGAATTGTAAACACATATATACTTATGCTTTTGAATTTCATTATTTAAATCAAAGGGCATTTGTAGTGCATAAAACATTTGTGCTTTTGAATATTTCAGCTATACAGACATATGTTCCTATGAGATAGGGATATAGATAAAACCCTACCTCATTCTCCCTTTGTATTTTCGTGAATTTTTTAGGTTAGGGTGGATATATTGTATTTGTTGTAGTGAGATCACCTGTGAATCATTTGAGTTATTTTGGAACTTCTGACTTTTTGAAATTGCAAGTTGATATGGGTCTAAGTATTATAGATTTGAAATAAATTTTGAAGGGATAGCAAATCTCGAAATGCATCAACTTTTTGTATAAAAATCTCATTATCAATAGAAAGAAAGAACATACTTGTAAAGTTGTTCACCACAATCTAATTTTGCTGAAGATTCTTAATGTGTGTGTGTTTGTAGAGCAGCATTCAAGAGCACTTCAAACAGTGGAGCACTCCATTAACCCATTGATTTCCACCACCCATTTCCTTTCTCTGTCCTTCCATTTACTATTTCACCTCTCACGTTATATAAATGAATGGTTGAAATTAGGGGGCTAATGAGATACATTGTTTCGGGTGCTACTGAATGTTGCTCATATATGTGTGCGCGTTTGTGTGTGTCTACATACATACATATATACATACATATATACATATATATGTGTGTGTGTGTATATATATATATATATACACACACGCATATATGAGGGAGGTTATATGACAACTCTTTTGCATCTCCATTATCGCCACTCGTTTATATTTAAATAATGTGTGAGTGGGAGACAGAGAGTTAGTGAGAGGAGAGAGAAAGAGGATTGTCTGGTGGAAATCACGGGGCATTTAGGGTGTTGTACTCTTTGGGGTGCGACAGAACACATACATATACGCATATGCATGTGAAATGAGTGTATCGTAATTGATTGTAAAAATTACATCCTAATTTTGGTAGTCAAATAAAATATGGAAGAATAAGGGGTTTGTTCGTTGAAATTTTGGTAGAAAATAAAAGTGTGGTGCTAAGGGCATTAGATTTTGCTCGTACAAAATATCATAGAAAATTTCATAATAATGAATATAATTGTTGTGCGAAAATTGCGCAAATGCGGGAAAATAATAAACAAAATCTAGATTTGTCAATTGAACATCAGTTATTATATTACTTCAAATAAATAGTAAATAACTATAAAAAAGAAAAGAGACACACAATATTTATACCAGTTTCACTATCATCAAGAAGATAGTGTATGTCCAATCCAAACGAATTTTTTTTTATTGTACATGAGAGAGTTACAAAAGATTAGAAGATAAAAGTTTACATTACCAAAACATTAAATTAGGGTTAACAAGAAAAAACACTGTATTTGGGGATCACTAGCTGAATGGCATGATATGCTTACAATGAAGGTTACCCTTAATATATAGCCGAGTTATCAATTAAATTATCAAGATATGGTAAGAAATAATGGAGGCAAATTGCAGAGGTAACACATGGTGCGAAGATAGCAAGTAAATCATCCATTCTTTTCCTTAGCAAAGATGAAAGAATATAATCTCAAAACAATGCGATTATCGGAAAAGAAATAATATGCATATCCTTTTGTATGTATATTATCCCATAGAATGTGCATGCATTTACTTCCTTGTCATCTTATGCAAATGCAATCCAATAATTTGAGAGCAAATCCTCTATATCCAAATTTCTGTATACCCCTGTACCCAACCAATCAACATCCCCTAATTTCCATTTTTTGCAATAAAGTCCGAAAACGAAACAGAGCTTAATTGCAAAAGATGGAAATCAAGAGATGTTGATTGGTTGAATACAGGGGTATAGAAGAAATCAGGTACAGGGGATTTGAACTCCAATAATTTATGCATTTTCATATTAGAAATCCTTTTGCATATTTGTTCCCATCTATTTGTGATTTTATATCACCAAAATTTAACATATAATTTTGTGCTTAGTTATACCATATATTATATTATTCAACTCAGCTGTAAAACCATCATTCAACAGTAAATCACCATTGGAAGTGATTTTTGTTCGTTTAAAAACCGTCGTGCGGTGATATATAACTGCAGGTAATTAATTACCCCGTGGTTATGCGAACACATTAGTAATGCCAATAAATCTCGCGTTGGCAATAAATTGTCGCAAATGCTGCAAGGCCTGTAAACATGGTAGGCCTATGTGTACCGTACGATTTCTATGGTATTATTTAGAAATGATATTAGGAAGAGAGAATCCCGTGCCTTGGCAACACACACAAGCACACACACATATGCTCGCCCTTCACGAGTATAAACTAAAATATGTGTCCATTTGCACAGATCTTATCCAAGGTATCCGTAGCCCATTTTTAGCCCTTAGCTCCCATTTGCTGCAACCAGATTTTACTCAATCAACGGCCCACGGAAATGATGAATAGTTAGTAAATCATACATGGGCCATCCATTAAGTAGTATGTGTGTCCGTGCCTGTGCTCTTATTCTCAACTAAATAGCATTAAATATTGAACATTCTATATGAATATCACCATGCTGATTATTATTATTATTATTATTTTGGTCTTTCCTTCTCAGATTCCCATAGTAGCACCTCCACCGAGACTCTGTTTCTAAGACTGGCTACCTACCCAAGATTTTAGGTGCTTTCGACATGGCAAGAAACTTAAGCTGTCAGTTTTGTAAGGCTTTACGCTTGCAAACCAACCTCAAAAGATCCTCATGTTAACTCATCTCATGCGTTTTCAGTATGCATGACATGATGCCATTAATTATGCCATTCTGATATAGATATTGCCTTGTTTAATAGGACGCGGAAGAGTCCCATTGCCTTTTTTTGTGTTTTTTGTCCATGACCCTGATAACATATTACTACATATTATTGAATTCTTACAGTCACATTACATGTAAAATGCAATGTGCAACTTACAGGGAACTGAAAATGCTAACATGTTTGAGTTTTGTCTACAGAAAACAAACTTAACAAAGGTGAAAGGGGATTGCATGGAACTGGCATATTTGTCAATTATTTTCGGGTTTGAATTCAGATTTTATGTTTGTTCGACTATTCTTTTTATTATCGTCTGCCGTGCTGCTGCCTTTTATTCGCTTCAACAAGCGTCGGACGCCCCAATGCACCCATGAATGTGATTTTGTGCACGGTACATGCAAGTTGATGCCAATGCAAATTGAACAGTTCAAACCTGCTTGGTTTACAAGGAAACAAATGCATTATGGCGTTGAGGTGAACAATATTAGCTATTCAACCATAGGTAATATAGGTTAAATTCGTTCTTAATCTTAAATTTGGTGTTACACCCATTATCATTTAAAACTAATTGATCCCAACAAAACAAAGCGGAGGAGCAGCAAATGAGCATCATGGCTGTGCCATCGCAGCAGCATAGATTATGGGTATGCTTGTATATACAAAACAAATTTATACAATGGAATTGGGTACTGTTAGAATAGGAGGATGTTTCGCCCAAAAAATGAAAGAATGAAATTAGAATTCTCACACTAGAATATCTTAGTTTAAAACTACATATGTGAAAACATACTTCAACATCAAACAGAAAATTAGCACTGCATATAAAACTTCAACGACACAATTGATTTGAAACATTATCTATGCATGTGTGTCTCATTCCAGGGCATCTCTGTTTTGTAGCATTCATTTAACATCCTTATCTGTTCGTGAGCTAAACCAATCTAAATTCAACAAAAATTTGTAGATCTTCAATTCACATATATATTATCAGCTATTCAAAATTTTAGCTCGTTTCGACATTCATAACAGTTTTAAAATCTTAGCTCAATTATTCACCGTTTCAACATTTATTCGAACGTTAAATTTAAACAACAAATATATTATTCTACGAATGTCGGAACGAGTTTAAATTTTGAATAGATGATAATATATGTGGATTGAAAATCTACAAATTCTTGTTAGATTTGGATTTGTGTAGCTCAAGAACGAGTAAGAGTGCTAAAAGGATGCTCCAAAACAGGGGTGTCTCAGAACGTTTACATACATACATACATACATATATATACATACATACATACATATATATATACATACATATATACACACACGCACACACATATGTGTGTGCGCGTGTGGTAGAGTCGACCGGTTTTTAAAATGATCGCAAACACCTTTTGTTATAGCTAATAATAAAAAATACAAAATAGTACATATGATTGTTAGTTGACAATCAGCTACAATGGTTTTGAAGTGGTCCGTTCACTGACTCTAATCAAGATTATGGTACAGGAGTCGAGCTGGAGCACTCGAACCACTAAGGGTTTGTTTGATTTTGAACATGAAGGGGTATTTGAAAGGGTTATTTTGAAGAAGTATTTGAAGGGAAATTGTTGCGAACGGGGATTGCGTTTTTTTTTTATGAAATGGGCAAATTAGAAGGGGCAAAGTTATTATTTTTATTGTTTTTGTATTTATTATTTTATTGTTTGTGTTTGTTTATTGCCAAACATAATAATAGAATGCAGAATACAAATTGCGGAATTGAATTTGAGGCATTGAAAGTGCAAAATTGAAAGTACAACACATTATGACACCATTACAAAAGAAAACAACACTACAACACAATAAAAAAACATAAGTACAACACAATTCAAACATGCAAACACACATCGATGAAAGCGTTGGTCATGTCGTTGTTTCATTCGGCAATAGAACGGGTAGATGAAGACTGACTTCCTACCATTCTAAAAAGAAAAAAAATTCAGAAATTACAAAAAAAAAAAAAGTGGAAGTTAAGAAGCTAAAAAACACATCTAAAAGCAGAAACATGAAAAAGTCGATGAGTTAAAGGAGATTGAAGTTTGAATTTTTGGATTTGATGAGGGATTTGGTGATGCAAAAGGTTGAAAATGAGTTGGTATATATAGCTGAAGTGAAGAGAATCGGCAATTCCAGAAAATTCGTGGCATCCTACGCGTCGGACGCAAAAACTAACTTTTCAATCGTTCGTCTCGAAGGAGCAAATGTGTGGGTCCCACGGTAGACGCGTCGGACGCAGACGCGAACTTTAAATGGCCAGTTGAAAAATCAAACGGTACCTAAATAACATATAGGAAAGCCTATTACATAGTAGCAAACACAGTACTACACAGAGTACTAAACAGTATACCACATAAATAACATAATCTGGAGCAGTAGGCAAAGCACTTAACCAGCCAAATTGCATATTTGATTTGACTAGACAAAGAATTCCATGCTTCAAGGAAAACAAGGCATACACTGTAGCGGAACAGTGCACAACGACAAGCTTCAAGACATGACATCACATAGTTCATAGGAACTACAAATATAGCTCCAGCCAATGTTGCTTCGTTGATCTAACATGCGATAGTTTCTCTCTTCTCCATTGTGGTACCCCAACAGCGCACAAGAGAGCAAGACATTGTACCAAAATGACTATCTTTCACCAACCACATTATAGTCCCGGCAAGCTGCGGCCAACTCATTCCGAACAAAAGAGAAAGACAGTTCCACTTGGAGAGGAAGTTTGGCAAAAACAGGGATACAATATTCACAACACAAACAAGGTCCGAGCAGAGCTTCACGTATTTGTTGTGTATGAGAACATTAAACATAGGAAGTACAAGCCAAACTCCACCAAAAGTACCATCCAAATCAAGCAAAACAGATCCAAAACACCAAAACGTCGGACCATAAACCATTCTTACTAAGACTCAAACCTCAAGACAAATGTACTCACAATCCTCAGGGGAAAAAATCGAGAATCCAACACTAGGTAAAAGCAGATCCTCGCAACTGTAAACAGTCTCGAAAGAGGGGCAGCTTCATGTGAAAATGGCCTTGCTGGATTACAAGCAAACCCTCGATACCGCACAAGAACACAAGCTTGAGGATCATCAGAGGCAAAACAAAAGCCGGAAACGACGAAAGGAGACTCAGTTCTGGAAAATAGAGGCGGCGATTTGAGTGGTAATCCACTGCAAAATTCCAGGTGGGTAGAAAGCAAAACACAATTATATAGGATTTTGAGAAGATAAAGAGTTTGGGGAGCGTTAAGAGAGAGGTTGCGGTGAAAAGGGGGTGCTTTGTTGCCATTTTCCAGAGAAAATGCAGGGCTAATGTCGCCCTTGATATTATGGAAACGATAAATTTTATTTTGAGATTCAGATTGTGATATATATATATATATATATATATATATATATATATATATATATGTATGTATGTATGTATGTATGTATGTATGCACACACACACATATCATTACTGTACAATTAAAGCATTTAGCGAATCCAAAAAGCGAAGAAATAGCAGGATATAGCGGACGACTCTAAAATTGCACATGTAACTCATTCTTAATGCTTTCACAAATAGATAAACGACAATTAAATGAAAAACTAGCACTCAATTTAACTATAATAAGTACATTCTTAATTTTAAATAAAAACATGTGCAAATATCTATAAATGAACAGAAACTACTATTTAACTTATTAAATTTAATAGAATACTACAGTATTTTTATTTCTAAAAATATGTTGAAAAAATTCAATTAAAGAACTTAATTTCATAAATTTTAGGATTAATTGACACGAATAATCCAAAGTTTGACGTGTCCATCCATATTAATCCCAAGTTTGAATTATTTTTAATTAATCCAATGTTTAGGGGGTCTCTTCCCATATTGATCCCACTTACTTGATAACCTGTTACAGCAGGTTTTAACTTTTCCAAATCGTGAGTTCTGTTCTCTTCTTCACTGTTTCTTTTCTTCAGCTTCAGTTAACTCTCCAGCTCTTCCTAACATATCAAACGCATCAACCTCGTCTACGACGAGATCTTTGCTGACACCACCTTCACCTCTCCTAAATTCACTAGCTTCGCTCGGCCTCCTCCCCTAAGTTTGAAGTGCGTTTTGATCATGCCGGTGCCAGATGTGGTGGAGAGTTGGAATCAGCACAAGCAAAAAATCAAGCTTTAAAAGAAGTTGGAGCAGTTGTGCCAACCACGTTTGAAGCATTAGAAGCTTCAATTAAAGAGATATTCGTTCCAACACATATCATCTCCACCATTTCTAATGACAGAGGAGAGGAGCCAAGTTATGCTGGCGTGTCAATGTTAACCATAATTGAACAAGGTTACGGCTTTGGTGCTCATAACGCTACAATGACTGCACATTCATCAACTCTGCTCGTCGCCTACCCCAACTACACCCTCCACATTCATCAATCCTCAACCAGAAGACCATCTGCCTTCGCCTCACCCACATTCAACAAGCCCTATTACAACCACAAACTACCACGCCACATCTCATCCCCACAACAACAACACTCCCCAGCAACCCAAAATCCACGGTTAAACCCAGTTATCAAGTCCACATGCAATTCAAGATCTGCATCATCATTCATCCATGTTCAACTCCACCTGATACAACAAACCTGAACCCCAACAAAAGTATCTGAACCCCTACCCCATCTCACCTCCTAGCCTGTACCAAAAACTACCAGCAACCACCCTATTTCCACTACAGCACAGTGACCTCACACACATCTCTTTCTCCACAATCACCTACCACATCAGATCGAACTCCAGATTCAACAACTAGTTACCTCAATTTATACCCCAATACACTACCGCCTTCGCCTCGGCCTACATCAGATTCGTAACATTGCACCCATCATAAAGCCAGACCCAATATTTACCGCTACCATACAACTGAAATCGAGCTTTAGTACAACATCGATTTTCAGAAGAACGAGTGAAGAGAAGGAGGAATTCACGAAATATCACACAGAGGGGGAGGAGTGATACGAGCAAACAAAAGGAGGAATTCACGAAATATCATTTTGGTTTCTAGTCTTGTTTCAGGGCTGCTAACTATTGGAAATGATTCGCTATATTTGTCTCAAAACAGGAATTCATGAAATATCGTTTGGTCTCGTTTTTGTTTTCTACTAAAAAAAGACAGAAAAAGAAAACGTAAAAAGAAGAAGAAAAGAAAAATAGGGAAGAAGTAGCATTTGAAACCGGCTAACCAGGTAAAAAGGTAAACGAGATCAATTTGGGAAGGCACCCCCTAAACTTTGGATTATTTTTAAATAACGTAAACTTGGGATTAATATGGGCGGAGACATTAAATTTTGGATTATTTATGTCAATTAATCCTAAATTTTATAATGTAAGTCATTTTTTAATTTCATTTCTTTCATCAAAGATACAGCGAGAATGACGTAATATAGCAGAAATTACGGGATGCATCGAGAATAGCGGAGCTTAAAGTGGAAAGATTATGTAGAGGCAATTTGGGAAAGCGTAGCAGCTGTATTCCGCCATGGGATATAACTGGGTTATAGCGGAGTATTAATTGCATAGGTTATGAGTCATGTTCGATTTAGTGATAGTGGGATGAGCCTTAGGTCTTTAGTAGGCAAGTTGCTTATGATTGACGATGGCGGGTTGAGACGGTTCTCTAGTAGTGAGTCATCAGATGAACTTGTAGCTTGAGAGTATATGGGAACATTCGATGAGGTGACCGAATTGCCATCATGTTTAAGTCAAGTTACGTATCGATCTGGTTATGGATGTTCTTTCGGTTGGGAGCCTAAGGGGATTTTATTGATTATGGGTAGTTGGTTGGCATGAGCCGATTCCAGCGTCTCATGTGCTGCTTTGATTTTGATTGGTTGGTTGTTTCGTTTGGGCTAACCGAAAAGTCAGCATCTTGTTGGTTGTGTTGTCGGTGTTGGGAAAACACTATGTCAGCTGCTTGTTGGAGTTTCAGTTTTCGAAGATAAAAGTGAGATGCTCAGGTCACATCATCTCGAGTTGGATGTCGTTATGAGCCCTATGAGAGTTTCAATGGTGTGGAAGTTGTAGTTGACCCGTGGGTGTATTGATTATTTGTTTCGAGTGAAAACTACGAACCTGTTGGATACACTTGGATGTGTGTCGCTTGAATTAGTGCAGTGTGTTTTCGAGTGGGAGGTTGTCACGTTCTAGTCGATAACCGAAATCGCACGAGAAAGCGTATTTGACTCCCAATTCGAAGTTGATGGAGATAGAGTTTGGTTCAGAGCATAGGAGGCACCCGTTATTAGCAAAGGAGTTAGAGTCGTCTAGTAATGTCACATCACTGGAGTTTCTCTTTCCTGAGAGGTATCTCAATCTTCGTCGGCATAGATGGTTGGAATCCCTAGCCTCCTACGTCTTTGAGTTTTCATATGTATGTATGCGATGCCTGGTTGTTTGAGTTAAGTTGAAGGCGTATCGGTTCGAAAGCGATATTCCTTTAGTGAACATCGCTTGCATTTATTACTGGTTACGACTCTATAACTCGAGGTGAGGCAGTTTGAATTCGACAATGGTGGTTGATTTCGTGTGGAAGAGGTGTTGTTTGTTCCCCGCATCATTAGACGGGGTCAGTTTAGCATTCGGCTCATAGTTGTGCAGTTAATGCCCTGCTATTATTATGTTGTAACCCTGTTATATCCCGTAGAGGATTACTACCGCTACGCTTTTCTCAAATAGTCTTTAATAAAGCCTTCCCGCTTTTAACCCCACTATACTCTGTTGTATCCCATTATTTCTGTTATATTACGCTATTCTCGCTATATCGATAAAATGAACTAAATAATGACATTTATACTTCATAAAAATTGTGAAATCGGTTTTTTAATGAACTTTTTAATATATTTTAAAAAATGAAAATACTCTAATATCCTTTTAAATTTAATTAAGTAGTAATTTACATTTATTTAGTGATATTTGCACATTATTTTACTTAAATTTAATAACGTACTAATTATAGATAAATTGAGTGTTAGTTTTTCATTTAATTATCATTTATATTCATAAAAACATTAAGAACAAGTTATATGTGCTACTTTAGAGTCATTCGTTATATCTTGTTATTTCCCTACTTTATTGCCACTACGACTTTTTGGACCTCTGCCGCATTGAATCCGCTAAGCGCTTTAACTGCACAGATTCATGGTGAATGCGATGTCAGCTAGCTATAGCTGAGTGAAAAAAATCGAATAGTTCTGTATGACTATCCGAGCTCCTCCAAATGAATGCGGAAATAAGTGTCGATGGTTTCGATTGATAGGTTGTCATACAAATTGGGAATAAAATGATAGCACTAGAGTCATACCTTTTTCGTTGAAGAGAGACGCTAGATTAACATTCTTCACTTTTATAATGGCAACCAAGATGTCGGGTCATCTATGGATTGAATTTAATATTTGATGTATCTCATTAATTAAATTAGTATCCGACATATTAGGATAGGTATGAATGTTATTTTCCATAATTAATGTTGTTTTGCTTATGCATGTTCGACTGATGATGTTCGGCATGTTTATTTGTATTTATATGATTGTTAGGCATGTAGGGTAATTGTATTGTTGTATCGTTTATTATTCGAAAAAAATTCCATACATGAATTAACATGCTTATGTTAGATAAATTTTATTTATTTAACATACTTATTTCCCTTATTGTTATTTCAACTATTGTGTCTAATATTCTTTGTTGAGTGCTTTCCCAGGTACATAAAAGAAAGATTTGATTATTTGGATGCTAATTCACCGTTACCTGTATCGAAATGTTAAACTTGCTTAAAAAGAGGTATATAGTAAATGTAGAGCTGTCATTTTTTTCATTTGGTGCATTTTAGTGATTTTATATTCCATGTATGGGTAGCCACTTTTGATCTTTTGTTTTTTTATTGGGATGGTCCTTGTATGACAAGTTGTGGTTTTTTGGATCGACCCGCACAAAGGAGGTACTATCGAAATTTTTCGTAAACTTTGCTAAATTTGAGAAGAAATTCAACAAGCATTGCTAAGTTGAATTGTCTTCTAATTAGTAAGTTGTCACTTTTGTTTTCCATCATCCTTTTTTTGAAAAATAGGTGTATGACTTGTGTTTGGCTTAGCTACATCGATCCTACTTTTGCTTATGGTTGTATTTAGGAATGGAAACGTCAGCTCCATGCCAAATTCCAAGTCTATTTTCTTTGCTATGACCACTTCAATGATTGTTGCTAAGAGCGTTGAGTGACGGTTTATCTTGTGTCGTCACTTTTTTGTAAGTGTTGAGTCGTTTTATTTCGTCTTTAAGGATTTTGAGGACGAAATTCTTTAAGGAGGGACGAATGTAACGGTTTGTATTTTGTTGATTGGATATTTAAATATTTTATTTAAATATTGATCGTTAATTACTCCGTTGATGGTTCCTAAATGAGTTTTTTCACAAACTATCAAGACTTGAGACCGATTCCATTGAGTCCGGGTTATTCATTACATGAAGAATAAGTATATAAATCGTTACATTTCGAGTTCGTACCACTTGGTGGTCACAACGGTCTCGAAATACGCGTAAATTGTCATTTTGGTAACATAGCATCGTATTACAACGAAACTTATATTTTTGGAGTTGTAGTAGTGAGTTGTTGCATATTGTCAAATTTCGTAGCGATCAGATGTACCATTTGGTCATGCGTAAATATAATGTGTGCCAATTTATATAAGAAATTGATATTGTGTAGTTCGGATTTTAAAGGTTAACTTATGTATACCATCGAATTTGGTCTCGAACAAGTTCCATTATTCCCAGAATTTCTTTTTACATAGATAACATCAGGCACCACGCCTCGATTGGAATTCGCAGGTTTTGGACCTTAATTGTAAATTAATTAATTAAAAAATATTGTAATTATCCACGACCCTATAATATGATTGGCCAACTCTTGTTCATTTCCCTGTAGCTTTATTCCTCGCGATTTCAATGTCGCCCCCTCTACGTTTCTTTGAAAAATCCTAGCAACTAGAATACTTCACTTAAAATCACGATTTTAGTCTCTTTGGACTCACCCGATCGAGAGCTTCGATCTTATACTTGGTTTGTGATATTCAGTGATGGTCTTTGTCGCACCTTCAAATATAGGGAAATGATTTTCTATGGCCATGATCGGAGATGGGATGTTCAGGATTGGCTCTGGCTTTAAGGGAGGAAGACGTGCAGGGGAGAGAGTTTTGAAATGGTCCGATCAACGTTTGGGGGGTTGTGATCCCTCGATTTCGCGATTTCCTGGGCAAGAACAAAATTCGTTTGAGGGGTTCGGGGATGCTGAAGATGGTACATGCAAATGGAGTTTCGAATTGAGGTTTCAACGGTACGAACGACAATTTGTTTCGTTGAGTGGAAATCTGTGCCATTGGGAGGACATGCGCGACCATTGTAACGACACGACGAAATCCGGTAGGCTTTGCAACCATCCCTTCACCCCTAGTGCAGCAGGTAGCACCCACCGTGGCTTACATTGGTACCCCAGACACCTTGTTTTACGATGACCTTTTCGAGCCTCCAGGCCACAGCCTAACCAACCCCAAAAAGGGACATTTGGGGGGTAAGAGTCTCCCGTTCGCCACCAAACAGTAAAAAGCGAGAACCCCCCATCATGCTGCATCCTATTACCAGGTATGCTAAACGAGCAGACTAGAGACAGGTTAGCTGGTTATGCACAAGTAGTTGATCCGGAGACGAGCAGGAGGCTCCCACGTATTATCTACATATATTCTCCATGTGTTGTTGCTGGTCACTACTTTGGGCATTAGTAGTGTACCTCTTTCTTTTGCTTTAGATACAATATTTCAAAGTTGTAATAATGTTGGTTTGGATGATAAGCTGTATTTCGGATTTCTGCTGCTATGATGGTTTAGTTTTCAGCTTATGCAATGTCTCGCTTGTTTTACGTCAAAGTTACGTTATTATTATATTTTATCACCTGCGTTGTGAGACATTCTACATGTTCCTCGTTAGTTCAAATTCCTTTCCTTTCTTGGGCGATAGTCCCGTGCTAGTCGGGTATTGGCACAACGCACTTTCATTGGAAATGTCGGCTGGTGCGGGGCGGGCCGTCACACTTGGTATCAGAGCCCTAAAATAATATTTAATAATTTTTACATGTTTTTCCAGAATTTTAACATGCATAATTTCGCTAATTAACAATAATCACCCCTAATTAGCCGTAATTAGTGAAAAACAATCCAAATCACCCACCTTAGCCACAAATTAATCTTAGATCTGAAAATATCTCTAATTTCATGAATGAGTGTTTGGGGAAGAAAGGTATTTGGGTAAATTAGATAATTACTGGACTATGTCGATTATTCGTTAAAATTTGTATCATGTATAACTATTGCATATGAGGTCGAAATGGGACGTTATTTCTTCTGTTAGACTCGTATCAACGAGTTTTATGTGGTGAGGACGTTTGAGCTAATTTGGCTAAGGTGAGTGATATTATCTCTCACTGAATTGTATTTTTTTGTATAGTATAAATCTGATGTTTAAGTTTTCTAATTATAAAACGTATATTTAGGATAATTGAACATAGTAAATAATTAATACAAATATTAGGAAGTTATTTGAGTAGCGTTAGCCGGATTATCGCATTTTTTATTTGTGCACTATTTTGACCATACTGCTAGATTTGGGTTATTTGGAAATTTAATTCACTTTGATTACCATAGCTAGGTTCTGTTTAATTAATACTGCTATTATGGATGTTTATATGCTAGTTTAGGAAATTGTATGACTATTAGTTTCATGGTTAAACTGTTTGCTTAATTTAGCTTAAATCGTCGTTTGTAGGCGATCTAGTATTGGAAAACCTCGTTCGCTAGAGTTGGAGTGCTTACCGATCAAAAACACATGTAGGTGTATATTGATCAAATGCGCAAGGATGATAAACTCGAACGGATGAGATAAATTCGCGAAGAAGCTTTAGAGCGCATGGATGGATATAACGAAGGATCAACATTGGAGCTCAGCGACGAGTCTAAAGATGGAGTGACACTGGAGCTTAGTGGCGGATATGAAGACGGTGGATGGACTTGGCGATGAGCTGGACTTCGCGACGAATGCTGGACGTTTCCCTTAGATAGGCATTTAACCGACTTTGATTAAATATGTGATCTTGGTAGTCGTTATCGATTATTATGGAGTGGCTGATATCAACTACCATTGTAATTGTCCATATGATCAATTTGACATGGATGATGGTGCGATTTCGAGGAGCAGGATATGATGGTTCGTTCGATCGTGATTTTGATAAGGTAGCTCTTCGATCAGTGGCTTTGGCGTGAGGCAATGATGTGATGTTTCTATACGATGACTTGTCATTCTACGACGGTGATACTATGATCGAAAGTAAGGCTGATGTGAGATAGTTTTCTCCAAGATTCAGAAAAGATGACATTGGGTCGTACTGAGATGACTATCATACGAGGATCGAATGACGCATGATTGTTATGACTTATAGGGCAGTCAATAAGACTTCATGGCAGTGTTGTTCGCCGGGGGTGTCCCACTCGAGTCTTATGGATAGTCTAGAGATGGATTCTACTGCAGAGAACATATGCAAACGGGTTAATGGTATTCGGGACTTTGGTACACCTTTGAAAGAGTAGCCCAAGGATGGATCATAGCCTATGCCGTGAGGACTGATCGGCCCGGACCATAGAGCCTAGGCACGAGAACTGGGTACGACTATTAGCTATAGTCCTTGTAGGGGGACATAGCAAAAATATGGTGGAGTTCATGCAGTTGAACCCGCCAGTGCCTTGATGGATTGAGCGACCGAAGCACTAGATGACATATGTTTACACACTAAATGGGTGAATGCGATGATGGTTGATGGATGTTATATATTTAACACCATTTAGTACCTAGACATCTATCACACCTTCTCTAGTTGATGTTCATCATAGTGTAGCATTATCGACTGTTATGTGTTAACTCTATGGATGTAGAGGTGGGACATATATGATTTTCCATACCCTATATGCCATATATACTATTACAACTTTTACATTATTTTGAGATTTATTTATCGTTCACACCAAACTGTTGTCTGACCAAAGACTTTATTTCCTTCTTATTACCTGGGGTGTTCATCGACGATACTGATAAGCAGGCTAGGTGACAGGTATAGGTATTATTCAGAGCTGTGCCGATGGGTTAGCAAGAGGCGATGTCTTTCCTATTTATACTTGTATTATCATTGTTTATTTCGCTGTGCGACACTATGGAGCCTTGATAGTGCTATGTATCTTTAATAGAGACAATTTTAGTTTGAGTTTATTTATCTTTTGTATAAACTCTATCAGTGTTCTGTATAACTGTATGAGCCTGCATACTCTGATTATATGGATTATTTTATATCTATGATTGTTACTATTATATGTTATCTGATGCGTTGTGAGATATACAGTAGGTTCTGTGATTGTGCTTATGTTTTGTTTCCTTCTTTCTTTTCTCTTCCATTCCCATCTTTTCTTTCACTTTCTTCTTCTTTTCCACTATTCTTTCTCTTGACCATCGCTTTACATCGATCGAGTGCTTGTACAACGTAATTTTTTTTATTATGAGCACCAGTGCTTTATAGCTGTCTGTCACAACATTGGTCAAAAAGTATTTCAAATTCTGAAATGCTTCCTCACACTTATCTTACCATATGAACTTAATATCCTTTCGGGTTATCTTAGTAAGCATTGTCACAATCCTCGAGAAATCTTTAATAAATCTTTGGTACCATCCGGCTAATCCAAGTAAGCTTCGGACTTTCATAACACTTTAAGGCCTCTTCCAACTAACGACAACATTTACCTTTGCTAGATCTACCGACAATCCTTCACCTGAAACCACGTGACGAACGAACTTCACTTTCTCTTCCTAATGCTGACACTTAGAAAATTTGGCCCTCAAAATATACTTTTGTAAAGTCTTAAGAACGATCTGAAGGTGGAAATTGTGATCATTCACATCTTCCGAATACACCAATATATCATCTACAAAAACTACCACAAATCTATCCATTGTTCTCGAAACACTCGGTTCATCAGATCTACAGAGAGTGCAGACACATTCGTCAATCCAAATGGCATATCCATCCATATCTCGTACAAAATGTTGTCTTTGGAATGCTCTCTTTGCTATCCTCGATTAGAAAACCAATAGCCAAATCCAACTGGAAAAACACTTTTGCTCCGCTCATTTGATCGAATAGATCATTAATACGAGGTAGAGGATACTCATTCTTAATCGTACTTTCGTTGAGCCTCCTATAGTTAATTCACATTCTCAACGTTCCATTAGGCTTCTCTACAAATACAAAAGCAACGCCCCAAGGAGAACTGCTTGGAAGAATTGAACTTCTTCCTTTTAAATCAATAAGGTGTGCCTTTAGCTCTTTTATCTCCGAAGGGGTCATTCAGCTAGGTGGCTAACTCATTGGCTCTGTTTCCGACACTAGATCAATACGGAACTCGCTAGTCCTCTCTTCAGCGGCAAGCCCGTTATTGGTTCGAAGACATCAAAAAATTCCTCTATGACAAGAAAACTACTTGCATTTTCCACCAATTTCAAAAGGTATAACAAGTGGAACTAACCTTAGATAATCCTATCATTACTAACGGGATGTGTCAAACGACACTTCCCTACTTTAACAAAATATTCTAGCATTATAATGATTCAACCAATCCATTCTCAAGATAATGCCGAAACCATTAAATTCAAAGACATACAAACTATATACAAAAGTAAAACATAGCAATTGAATTTCTAGGCAATCACATCTCATCTCAAGAGTTATAGCCTTCTATCGGATAATTAGCAACTCTAAAGGAAGTAGTATATGATCGTTCCAAAGACAACTTATCTACTACACATCTAGAGATAAAGAATGTGATACACCAGTGTCAAACAAAACTTACGAAACAAAAGCATACCTTCGAACATTGTTTTCTCTTTTTCAAAAGTAATCGGTCCAATAGACGAAGGCTCCATAGCAAGCATTTTCCCTTCGCTGCTTTCATACACTTGTTCTTATAATGTCCAAGTTGATTATAATTGTAGCATAGGACATTCTGCCTCCCAACAATGATCTTAGGTATGATTACTTTACATTTGGTGGAATAATGCTGATGGCACTTGGAGCAAACCCCTTCCGCTCTATTCTTCTTCAACTTTCCTCCCTCATGAGATTCTTTGCTTTGAAGAATTTTCTTTTTCTTCCTTGAAAGTTCTGGCTTCCACCGAGTCTCTCAACACCTTCAAGCATCTCTTCATTACATATAGTCATTTTAGAAGCAATATCACCAATGTGTCTCAAATGTCGCATCATTGATTTTGCAATCTCAAACCTTAGTTCCTTAATAAATTTCTCGTTCCTCAATACGATAGTGTTATTTATCCCCCGAGCATAGCGAGACAATGCATCAAACTTATCATCATAATCAACTATTGTCAAATACCCTTATTTCAAATCATCAAAATTTCTCATCATCATATACTGGGCAGCTTCCAACACAAACTTTTCCCTAAGCCTCCTTTGGAAGTCTTCCCAAGCGATTTCTCCTTCTGGCATCGTAGTTGTAACATCGTTCAAAGCGTTACTCCACAACTATTTAGACATCAACCTCCTCCTACACTAATCTGCCAAGCCCAAGTCTTCAAGGATTCTTTTGTAATGTAACAACCAAATATCCACAACGGCAGCATCTTCCGTTCTAAGGTGTGGTTTTCCTCCCAAGCTAGTGTAATCCATGCTTGATTTCGCATAGTTGTTTCCAACTTGCGCTTCGAGATTAACTTCTCCGGGATCAACAACAACTCCATCTTGCAACATATGGAGCAAGTTCCCCATATCTACTGATGGAGTAGCACACCTAGCTTCTCATTAGCCCTTCAGCCCTAACCTTCACTAGCATTAGTCGAGCATATCCATCAGTTGTGGTGCTTCCACCACTGATACTCAGCCTTAAACTCCTTCTCTCCATATCTTACTTCTTTCCTATAGATAAACTTTAGTAAGATACTGAAGGGTGACTCTACGACTGTGGGATATATACATATGTATATAATACAAATACAAGTACGTCATAAATTCTTTATCCCAACCCTTAATATATTTTTTTGATCGTTGGGTCTTTTTTTAGAAAATTCTTGTTGAAAAAAAGGTTACTTAAGTTCGCATAAACCCATACTCTGATACCAAATTATAACACCCCATTATCTATGGTCGGAAATTAAATGCTACAGATGCTGCAGCCATTTCTAGTTTCAACTTTCGATGATAGAAAATTAAATATTAATCAACCATAATGTCAGAAATGTGGAAGTATGAAAATTTTCACAAAATATTCATTAATATAAATATTCTTTCATACAACCCTTCGCACAACTCATTTAGAGACAATATAAGTTATTACAAAATATACTCCGAGAGTGACATATGACGATGCCCCTTCGGTTGATCAAAATATAAATAGTGGTAAATATAAACTTACTGATACATACATTCAAAAAATACAAAAAAACAGGACAAGACAAAATACAATGGAACTCTTAATATTTAAAGCCTCTTGCTCACCTCAAATGCTTATTTGATAGAAGCCCTAATGACCTTAACGCTCCGCCTACTCAACCGAATATCTGATTTTTTAAGGGGAAAACAGAAACTATGGGCCATTAAAAAGACTAGCGTGAATAATAAACTTGTTATCTGACACTATTGATATCTAACGAGACCACGTTGCATAGCAGAATGGGTTTCCCTCTCGTTAAAACCATGCTACGAAACAAGGCTAGTCCTAGCCCCGCACATCAATGGTTAGTACAATTATCACGAGGATACATATAATAATAGCAATATATGACATGCT
Organism: Allium sativum; assembly: GCA_030737875.1. Lineage (NCBI taxonomy): Eukaryota > Viridiplantae > Streptophyta > Magnoliopsida > Asparagales > Amaryllidaceae > Allium > Allium sativum. The sequence goes on from CM060913.1 coordinate 11,023,689, forward strand.
ACACACAGTGGATTCCCCATCCCTTGTTACACTGGCTAATTGTGATATCAGTTTCTACATTTTTATATGTCATTTCTTTTTGCTTCAACTCCCGTATTATATTTCACAAAAAAATGCTGTGCTAGGATACAGAGCCAAAGTCTCATTCTATTCAGTTCTCATATTGTGATTTGCAAAGAACTCTTTTTCTAGCCAACAGAGCTGAAATTCCATTATGTCTATGATTCTCATATTGTGCCTTATGATGTCGCATCCCACTAACACGGAACCATTTCCCTTCTGGTTCCTATCCTATGCTTCGTAGAGTAACCACTGCTAACACGAAATTGAAAGAACATTCCTAAGTTCCCCCAAACTGCACAGGGCAACTGGTTTAGACATCATTATTTATAATTCAATTTAACTAGTCTTTCCCAATTTCCACCCATTAAACCCTCCCAATGACTTACACAAATGCAATGTCATAAGCAATGGCATACAATCAACAACATTAGTGTTTTAATGGATTCAATCAAGGTTTGATTTATACTTTAATGGGCACGACATCCATGTCGTTTCCAATCCCCTTTGACTCCCTCATAGGCATCGAAGTCCATATTAAGTTCATTCCAAAAAGGGAAACCCTTCCAGCTTCACACAGCAAACAACAACCAATGCCTATCATCACAAAAATGATGGTAGGAAATAGAGGTAGAACCTCACAAAACACTTTAACAAAAGTTCCACTTATCATCATTATTGATGCCGACAACCAAAGAGTGGAAGCTTCAAATCATTGGGTTTTAGGAAAAATTCCTAACCAACAACATGCTACATCAAAGGAAGTATTTTATAGCAAACAGGTTTATAAAGGCATATCGCCAAAGGCAATGGCTTCAGAAGCGTAAGCTTCGGTTTAGAAAATATATTTCGCATGAGGGGATCCCTTCGTCAAAAGGACTAAAAAACAAAGGTAGCAACCTCAAAAGATAATTTAAGGAAAATAAGCCCCTTCCGATACTCCCGAAAGGTGCGGAAGCGAATGCCTCTTTTCTTCACAAAATTATAGTTTAGAAATCCTTCCTTATAAGATATTTCTTTTACGGAAAAGCATCTCTTTGGTCTAGCCAAGGAGTCGAGGCGAAAGCCTCTTGTGGAGTAAATATCTTTCAAAACCAAAATATTTATAAGTCTCAAGACCAATTCCCAAAACCGAAGGTCAGAGGCAGAATGTTTGAATACTTTATATACTATAATTCTGATATTTCAAGCATTCAACGCTATCGAAGGGTGGTTCCGATTTTATCGGGTGGTGCTTCTAGAAAGGCAGCTACATTGATAGTAAATACTGGTCAAATTGTCTTATTTCTTTATAAAGTGCTACTTTATACGCACCGCATCATATTAGTCGAATTCTCATTGGCTTATAAAATAAAATACTGTCGTATACTATAACAACCTAATTAAAAAACCGGGTATGAAAAAGTTTCTAGAAAATTTGAATATACTAATTCGATCTGATTCAAACATATAAATAAAATGAATACATACATATATATAGATGTATATAAATATAACACATAGCTTATAACTAAAAGAAAATGGTATATGTACATATATTTCGAAATATGATAAGTGGCATGAAATGATAAGGACACGTGTCATCAAATGAACGAAACACATATCTTTAGATTAAAGGAAATAAAGACACATAAACACATTATGTGTCCATGTGTAGAAAAATCTTACGACACCTAAGGGGAAATGTGTCTACTTCCTAATGCTTACATGAAGATAAGGTGGACAAGTGTCCAAAGCCAACTTACTAAACTAGCCTTAGGAAATGCTTTAAATAGGATGGAAATGTTCATTTGTTTTCATAGATACCCAAAAATAAAATAACAAAGCAAGATAAAGAAAAGAAGCTTAGAAGAAACCAAGAGGATAAAATACAAGTTCAAGCTACAGTTCTAATGTGAGAAAAACTGTTGAGTACATGTATTGATTTCATACTTTGAAGAAAAGATGTGAAAATTAAGAATGAATGATAGGTCTCGAACCTACGAAAATGATGTTAGGTACATTGAAAATAACTTCTTCATTTCTCAATGAAATTTTGATTTATTTAATGTTCAGGACACCTAAATCAAAGACCTACAACTTTCATGTTGACCATGTTTTCAAATTCGATGGTTTGTGTATCTAAATTTTGTATTCAAAGAAGGTTAAAAATCTGCCTGAAATGGATATGTTAAAAACGCCTCATATTGTTGAATTTTATATATTAAATTGATAAATGATTTTAAATGTTTCTTTTTATGGTAATTAAGTAGATTAAGAAAGCTTCTTATTGTAGAAAAATTTGAGTCAAAAACTATATTTATCATAGAGAAATATAATCAAATGTTTTGCCGAAAAAACTAGTCAAAAGTCTGAATTTCTGTAATTTGAAATGCTTTTTAAATATTTCTAACGCTAAAGTGTAACTCAAACAAGAACTTTTCGTAACATTTTTGAAGCGCTATCTGTTTTATAAGTACTCTAACAAGCCCAGAACTTTTCATAACGCACTAGAAACACTGTAATAGTTGTTTTGAGTATAAAACCATTATAAACTACCCAAACTTTTCACAACGCACCGAAACGCTGTGATAGCTGTTGAGATCTTTTCAGAACACTTTATAAATGCAGTACTTTTTATTTTTTTAACATTGTATTAATGTTGAAGCTTTTTATAGCACTTTTTGAAAAGCTATCTTTTCATTTTCTTTTGGACTTTAAACCCTTTCTAAAATGTAACTGTTCACTTCAATAGTTTTAAGATCCTTTTTCACATAGATTAGAATATTTATAAGGTGGTTTTGGGTTTGTCTTAAACCCTTAAAAGTATTAATTTGTAAAAGTAATTTAGGATTACTTTTGTGAACATTTTCTTAATTATATTTCTTTGGTGGTGCGGTATAAGACAATAAATTTTGGGTAGTGCACTGTTACTCTGTGCTGGTAATGAGCCGAGTAGAGTACGTCCCTAATTAGTGGCGGGATGCCGACCGCAGCAGGATAACATATCCTAAAATCTAAACTAAATCGAGGGTGTGATTTAGATTCATAAACATGTATTTTGAAAAAGCATGGGTTTTAATGGAACGAAGTTATTATAACTTGCCTGATTTAATATCTCGAAGTCTTCCTGGTTTATTGTTTTAAACTTTGGATTGATGAAACCTCTAAAGAAGAGATTTACAATGAAACAATAGCACAACCCATTATTATATGACTTGAAAACTAAACTTAAATATCTATCTCATTGGGTCTGTGTTGCTCATGATGCTACACTTACAACATTTCAGGTTTAGATAGTTATTTTCTGCTTTGAAGTGAAAACTTTTATTATTTATATTATCTCTTTATGTACTCATATGTATAATTAATTGAGGATTAGGCTCTTCGATCTTTGTAACCATGTTATATGATGGGATGATTGTACAGTATCTCTTTCGTTTACAATCATGTAGTTCGAATGATTTTATATTCCGATACACTTTTGTTAATTTGTGATACTGTTATATGACCATGGCTTATATGAAGCATCACCACTTCTAGATAAGTGTCCTAGAGCGGGGATGTAACAGTAATTGGTATCAGAGCCAAGATTTAAGGGGTGCTTTTGGAAAACAATATAGCATCACAATTTAATTTTTTTGGAATATGAAGTTTATACAATTATTGACATCTTAATGTCTATTTGTAGTTATAAGTTATGGCAAGCAATAGATACTGGTGTACGGGGGATTCATGGGGTGGTGTTAAGTGCACCACGATACTGAACAAACGAATAGTTGTTGCAAGCCGCACAACGAAAAAGCATGTGCTTAAGACTCCTCGATGAGATATATGAAATTTATAATAGAGGTGATGACTATGAAGATGGTTTAAAAAGGGACCTTATTCTCTACCGTCTACGCCAGAAAACGAAACCATTTGAAATGGAATTAAAATGGCAGAAAGGACTAACTATGGAGAAGCTTTAGAATTTGTAAGGAAAAAATGGAGCACCACTACCACAAGGAGGGAATATGAGATGCAAAATATTTCCAAATAAGATAGTTGAACGGTACGATGAAGAGGAGCCTGAGTTAGTTGGCTAGAATGACTACGCTCAAGAAGTTACTGGACCTTATCGAGAAATGAATGATAAAAAGGTGCAGGATCTAAATTAATCCTAAAGGGGGTGAATAGGGTTTACTGCAGTTTTGCGGAATATAAAAATTATCACAGTACATATCACAGCAAAATAAACAAATGTAGAAAATAAACGACATAGAATTTACCTAGCTTCGGCAAACCCATGCCTATTACCGCATTCCCCTTGGTTTTTTACTAAGTATTAAAACAATATCCCACATACAACACTTGTACATTCACGACCCCTCGCTATTGTTTTAATCCTTTGCTCAGAGCCCTGTACTGACCTCATACCCTAAGATCGGATTTTCCATATCTATAAATCCTATAGCTAGAACCCTAGTTTGAAGGGAACTAGAAAACTATAGATCAATTTACATAATTGTAACAACTTAAAAACAAATAAAATAAAATCCCTTTAAGTAAAATAAAATCTTCGGCCCCCCTTCTTTGCTTTGTCACTTGAAAATAAAGCTTCCTCTTTTCTTTTCCTCTGAATGGACAACCGAATGAATTAGGGTTTGTTTCTCTTCTTCAAATCGTGACACCTGTTGCTCTAGAATTTCTTCTCTGATGTTTCGAATATTGTTGCTCTTTAGTCAACCAAATTGTCTTTGCAGTTGATCGAAAATGTCCTAATCAGTGTGAGTTATCTGAAATTATTTTAACTGATTGATTTGCTTAGTTTTTTGATACTTGCTACTGATGAAAAATGGTGTTATTTATAGGGTTTAGACACCCGTTGGTTCTCTGATTTCAAGCAATGATTTGATCTTTATATTGATCGTCCTAGCATGATTAATTGGTTTGATATTCTTTGCTTTAAAAACTCTCTTGTAATTTTCTGGAAACTTTTGAAACCATGAATACAATCTTGTCAAAAACATATTCTTTGAATGCATTGATAATTTCTTGCATGATTTATACTGATGAAGTCATTACTACTTTCTAGTTTTAACATTTGTGCCAAGGTTAACTCTTGTACGATTTGCTAGAAAAAATCTTCTTGTTGTATATGCTAGATTGCATAAAAAATCTTGCCAAGTTTATATTTTCCAGGAATGCACGTTAAGTTCTTTCCAATTTTTCTTGCATGTTGTTCGAACAGATTTCTTACTTGATTTGTTAGTTCATAGATTTGAACAGATACATCACTTGATTCTTGTCACTGCACTATTCTGTTTGATAAAAGAAATTCTCTACACCTAATCTTTACTAATAAGACTAAATGACTTGTATTCTTGCCTTCTAATTAATCTCCTTTATGGCATACACTGATGAGAATAGACTCTTCACTCAATCTTAAAAAATACTATTGCTTGGCTCCGAAACTTGTTGTCTTCATCATATGCTTGGTGAACATTGTTTGATACCTGCAGCGTTGTGTTTGTGTATTTGCATTTTTTTTGCCTTCTCTCGACAGATCTTCCTCCATGTGTATTTGCATTTGCACATAATAAAAATGTACAATTACACCTGTTTCGGTTGTGCCTTAAGTGTTCTTCCATATATTTGTTTTCACTGCCTTGTGACATGTTCATTTGAGCCTGAAGTTCTCTGTGTCTTTGGGAGTGTTCATGTGTATTGTGCCATTATGTACACTGCTGTCATGACTATTTGTAAATCTTGATGTTGACAATATATAACTTGCTATAGTACTTCATGTTTGCATTATCTCACTGATAAGAATAGATGCAAATTTGGTCATTTGAATGGTTACTCCACTCGAGTTTTTGTTATCTTCTAGTTGTGTTACTTGGTACTCTTGTGTATCTTACTGTTTTATCCAAGTGCTTGATGCTTGTGCTTTGACATGCTATAGTACCGTGGCATTAACTTGAGCCTGTACATGTTTCACTCATGCCTTCTGTTGCATATGCATTTTTATGTTGCACCCAGTCCTTGAGATATTGCATATTTGTATGTGCCTTGCATGCAATTGCACATTTCTTCGACAACTTGACTTCAAGTTTATTGTGCTATTGTTGGTTGATGTACGTTGACTTCTTATTGACAAATCTGGCTCCATTTCCATGTGTGTTCCACACTTTGCATGCCTCTATGCATTGACTTGTATATGTGCATTTATCTTTTTCCTGAACTGGGAGCATTGTGCTTTCATCCATGAGCTTGGTCCATTTTTGTACACTTGTTCTCTGGTCTTGTTATTTGAGGTTGCTTGGTTGTCCATGTTTGTGGTTGATTCATGTGCATTTACCATACTGCTAGTTTAGCTTTTGCTTGTTTGTTGCATCTGCCAATTCTGATCTGAGATGCATGGTTGTCTTGACTTGGATGGGTCCTACCTGAACTTGTCTTATTGGCATGTTGTACTCCTGCCATGCTATTTGAGTTTGTTGACATTTATTGTTTGAGCATGATTTATACACACATGCATATATTCACATATGTGTTTAAATGTATTTTTGTGTTGTGTGCTTCTTGTTTACTGCCTCTACTGGTTGAACCATACAATGTTTTCATGAGCATTCCACTTGAGCTGAACTTGTGCATGAATTAATTTTGTACCTGTTCACTTGAAAAATAACTATATAAAAATGCAAACTATTTTTCTATTTAAATCAGAAGACCACTATACGATGTGTCATGGCTGGTCAAGATCAGCAAACCACAAATGTCAGTCCCGGTTGGTCTTGAGCATCAGACCACTATAGCCATGTTGAGGTTGATCTGTTGGCATTAGTATTCAGTCTACCTTATGGTATTTACCGTGAATCACTAAGAATATCACAAGTAGTCTAGACTCAAATAAATGTGTGTGTATATCAGACCAAGTCTAGAAAGATGATAAGAAACACACCGAAATACTAATGTAAATAAATTTAGAATAAATTTATATTTGTTAGAATGTAAATCTATTTTTGTTATATTTTACTATGTGTGTTTCTGTGGTAGGTATATAAGCAACTCGACAAGATCTAAAGCACGTGAAGACTTAGTGTATGTGTGCATGAAATTGTATACATATAACAAAGTGAAATGAGTGTTGTAGTGAGGAATGAATGTAATGAAATTGAATGTGTTATATCATAATGAGATGTACAATAGTGGAGTCAAAAAATATGTACCATTTAAAAAGTTGAAATAAAATATTTATCTGAACACTGTTTAAATATTAAATTCTATGCAATAGCATTTAATTCAAAATAAATATTTATTTCTATATGTGATGTAATATAGAATAGTACAAGTACATTTCTAGAATAATATATGTTTGTTATCATCAAACAAAAATCATATTGTTATATTCAACAATCTCCCCCTTTTGATGATGACAAACATACACTTGTGCAGTTTGTTCCCACTGTTACCCAGCCAAATCTCCGCTATATCGTTTAGGAGATTTCTACTGCTACGCTATTTCCAAATAGCCTCTAAACCAGCCTTTCCGCTTTAAGCCCTTCTATATTCTGATATTCCTGATATATTCCATTATTTCAGCTATATTCCACTATTTCTGTTATATCTTTTGTAAAAGAAATGAACTGAAAATAGACATTTTCACAATCTATAAAATTAGTATTTTAATAGAATTTTTGACATATAATTTTTAGAATAGAAAATACAATAATATTGTATTAAATTTAATCAAACTAAATAAGAGTCTAAGTTTATTTACATATTTTGTACATGATTTATTTAAAACTGAGAGTGTACTAATTATAATTAAATTAAATATTATTTTTATTTTTATTTATCATTTGTATATTTGTAAAAGCATTAAATAAGAGTTTTATATGCTATTTTAGACTAATCCGCCATATCCCACTATTTCTTAATATCTCGTATTTTTGGTAGTCAAATATTTAATTTAACTTATTATTTTAAATATCATATTTGGAATATTAATGGATTTAATATTGAATTCATTTATTAAAATAAAGTTTGAACGTTCTAATTTATATACAATTTAAAACGAGCTCGAAATGGCACGGTAGTTCGTAATATTGAGTTTTGAACTTCAATTGAACATACAGAATCCGTTTTAAGTCGAAATCTTGTGAAACAAGAAATGTTGAAATCTTGTTGATTATAATTTTCATATAAAAGAGAAAAATAGGGATTTCGTGTTATTGACTACTAGTTATGTCCAAATCAAATTTTAAAATAGTCGCTATGGAAATCGTTAATAAACGATAACGTTTATTAAATTAATTTAATAAGGATTTTAATATAATTTGAACATTGTTTAACTCAGAATTGATGATATTGAGTTGTATAATTTATAATTGAAGTTAAATGATAATTTTATGTGGATATATACGATAAAAATAATTTATTATTATTTAATTGAATTAATTTGATGAGATTTATATTTATTCGATATTTTAAAGGCCTTAGAATAGCCAATTTTCAAACGACCTCCGGTTGCGATGAAACGAATTTTGTTGGGTCCGGAACGTCAAAACATAGCATATGCAAATTTTGGGGCCAAACGGAGTTAATATGTGAGCATACAGAATTATAAACCGATAAACAATTTAAATTATAAAATATCGTCGTTTTCCAAACGGAGTCGGATTTCGACCAAACGAGTTTTATTGGGTCCATATCAGTAAGTTATTGTTATGTTTCAAATTTGGTAGCAATCCGATTAACCATGTGATCATGGCAGCATCAAGCACCCTTGTTTTTAATTAATAGTTTATATTATTTTGGTAAATTTAGACAGGGATAACTTTAAAGGAATAAACGACTGGCCAAATGAACTCCGATTTTAACGAAATTAATTTCGTTGGATCCGTAAGGAAGAGGTTTAGTAGAATGTCAAAGTTTCAAGTTGATAAGATTTATTTTGTGATCATGAGAAATTTAAATGCATGATTTTTAGCCTATGTTATAAAGGGCTTTATGCAAACGACCTCAGAATTTGTTGAAACCTGTCCCATTGGGTCCAGAATATTTTTCTATGCTAGGATTACAGTTTTCACTGAAAAAGGATGTCGTATATTATGGTTTTATCAAATGACTTCAATGTGAAGTTTCGTTAAAATTAAATATTAATATTTTAATTCTTAACCTTCAGCATAAATACCACGCCAGGGTCAAATACCCTAAAAAAATTCTGTCGTGGTCAATAAAACTGAGAGCCTCCATGTACCAAACGAATGACAGAAATGTTCAGGCAATCCCTCCTCTCAATCTCTCTATCCAATTATCTTTATCAAAATCGCCTAACTACAACTATGTGGAGCTCAACAAGAGTTGCTTGTTCAACGGTGGCGATCTGAATCAGGTGGTCGTGAATGCCGGAATTTGACACCAAAACCGCCAGAGTTTGTGGCGTTTTCTGGAGAGCAAGGTCGACCGAATTGCACGAGATTGGTAACGCAGGACCTCGACGTGGAGGCGCAGGTTTGGGGACTTTCTAATCGCGGATCGATGGACTATTGAGGTGCGGCAGTAAGGAATCTTGGATGGAATGTGATTTGTCTGGAGCTTCAAAAAGCTTTCGCGTGAGGCCGAATTTGTGAATCAGGAAACAAATAACATTGTTCATTTAAAAATCCTTTGCTCTACACAGAAAGTAATTGAGGTTAACCAATGTAAATTTGTTCATTTAAAAATCTTATAACTAAGGTTATGACGTGTGCAGTTCAAAGCCATGAGAGTATTGGAGCAAGAATCGGTCTAAACAGAAGCAGGGTAGGAGACATAAATAGCTTGAATAATTTACTTTTACCTAATAGATGTGTTACACACGACCCAAATTTTAATTAATAACGAAATTAACGATTGTTTATAATTTAACTAATTAAATTCCAACATGCAAATGACAGGTTTGTGGGGATAGAGTCGGGCAAGATTCGAATGAAGACGAGCAGGTTTAAATGAGAGTGAGAAAATGGATACAAGGAAAAAGGATCGATCTGACACTATAGACTCAAAGAAACGTCGGACCAGAATTTGTTGAACCAATGTAATCAGTTCATTGATTTAATAATTTAAGTAATTAAGTATATTAAAAATTTTAAATGACACATAATATTTTACATCATGGCAAGTAAACGAATTCGGCTAAGGTTCTGGTAGAATTGTACCCGTGCTGCTTTGAACCAACAGTGGAGTGAAGAAGTCAGACTATTAACGGTTAATACAAAAGTAAACCAAATGAGATACACTGAAATCATGGAGATTAACATAACATTATGGAATTGATTTGGACAGCTTTTGAAGCAATTGAAATTTATAGTTAAATTATATGCTGTTTAATTTAACCGTAATTGAACCGCTTTACAAATAAATGGAGTCAAGGTGAGTTAAACTCACCCTGTTCTTCTAACCTATATTTTATATAAGTTGGGTTTTTATTTTGTGTGCTATGGTTGCCAATGATTGACTGTTTGTGTATTATATATATTCATATGGTGATTAAACCAATGAAATTAAACATTGTTTAATTTCAGTGAAAAAACAGATCGTTACTTTAACGATTGGGCCCAACGAAGGTAACTTACCTTGTTAGTCATGTTTATAAAATAAACATGTTTATTGAAATGAATTGTTTTGTTGTGTAATTTTTTTTATTATTGACTGTTACAGAAATTATTAGTTTAAATATTGGATAATCCTTATTAAATAAATTTGTTCGAGATAATCCATTTTATGCAGGGACGGACAGGTTGGAGGGATCCAATTGGATTCCTCAAACATATTTAATATTATCTATTTTCATATTATCATCATATGAACTGTTCTGATTGATTTGATCGTTGACCATTGACCTGAAATTCAACGGTTGTTTGTTTTACCAATGGGCAATCTTGGTTGAGTAACTGGCAATATATGGCCTATAAATCAATCATTTTCTAAATATGGATTAACAGTCAGGAAATCGATACAGGTGAAGTTATAAAATATATTTTATAAATGGAGATAGATTTTGAGATTTATTATTTTGAATAAAAGTTAATAAAAGAAAATAAATATTTATTATTTATTATTTAAGTTTATATTTAATTATTAAATGATTTTATGAATCAAATTCTAATATTAATCGGATTTATAAGCAAAAGAGTATACAATTAACCTAACGGTTAAGAGTTGGATAGCTGTTTTGAGAAAACAATTAAATGGAATGATCTAAATTAATTATATTGTAATTAATTTAAAGGAAGGATCAATTGAATTTGGACACCAAGATAACTGTGTTTGAGTTGACTAAGTCAACCGTTTTAATAGAGATTGGTTATTTAATTAATTTTTTTTAAATTAATCTAATAAAATAGTTTAACGAATATTTGTTTAAAATTTTAGTAAGATTTTAAAAAGGGAATTTACTATATATTTAGTTAATAAAAGAAATTAACTACTTCTACAATAGTTAATGGTTGAAGTAAATTATTATTTTAATTAATAATAATTTATGAGATTACTTTATTTTTGAAAAACATTTAAAAAGTAATCGAAGCTGAAGTGGAATCTAATTGAATTGTTAACGGAGCTATGAACAGGATTTATATTAAAACCCGTATTTTTTATAACGAAGTTATAAAAGGAATTTTAAGCAAATACTATAGCTTAAATTTAATATTACTTAATATTTGAATTAAGTAAAGGAAATTGAGATAAAAAAGGGTTTATATTAAACTCAAGTTTTATAAATGAGATTTATAAAAGGGATGTGGAGTTAAAGCGTTAATATTAAATTAACGCTACTTAATAATGGAATTTAGTTAAATGGATGAAATTGAAATGAGATTCCAAAAGGGGGAATGGTTAAATGGATTGGAAAAAAGGATTTCTGAAATGGCATGAGTTAAAGGATTTGTAATAAAAATTTGTATTATAAAACAAATTGGTTAAAAGGACTAAAGGTAAGAGAGAATGTTTAATAAAAAATTACTTAATCAATGAATTAAGTATTAATTGTTATATTTGAAAAGGAGATTTTCAAAAATAAAAAATGGATGATAAAATCATGATAAAATAGTTAAATGGGTTTTGTTTTGATATTAGAGCAGAATATCAACTCATATCTATTTTAAGATAAGAACGTCGTTATCAAGGTCTGAGAGGTGAATAAATACCCCAACTCGAACGACTTCAGGATTATCTGAGGATGATATTAATTTTTAATAGGAAAGAGGTTTAGAATAATTTATTATTTTCATATGAGAAATAATAACGCGACGTTAATCCGGAGAGTTGAGAATATAATGAGATTTCCAAAGTAACGGAAATAAAAAGATTCGAAGATATATATATATATATATATATATAATGAAATTTCCAAAGTAATGGAAATGAGACTATTTGAGAATATATTATAAGTATAATAATATTTCTAAAGTAAAGGAAATAAAAGGAGATTATGGGAAATTATAACGATATATTTGAGATAAAAGAAAATGAAAAGTGAAGTTTTATAAAGGGTTTATTTTATAAAGAATAAGGGTTGGTTATTATTTCAAATAATAATCAATAGATTTCGTAACGTTGTTTTACGAGCGATAAGATGAATTTATTTCCCAATTATAGATAATGAGTAATAATATAGCGAATGTTTTGGAAATGATAGTAAAATAGAAAATTAGATATGATTCTAGAATATTTTCCTAAGTATTTAAATAAAATAGCTTTGAAATATAAATCTTATGTGAAATAAGAAGTGAGAAGCTATTTTGTAATACTTAAAGATTTATGAGTTGTAAATTAACCATTGTTTTTTTTAATCAAGGAGGCTAAGTAATGCCAAATACTGAATCTGTGAGCTCATTTTATTCTCATGATTGTTTATTTGATAGTTAAATAACCGATTATCAAATCTGGCCAATACGATTGTTGGTACGGAAAGACCGGGATCGAGTTTATATTCGAAAACCATTCCGAACCAGTAAATACGTGAAAGATACTGATTGAAGATGGAGCAGTAAAAACCGTGGATCTTCATAAGCAAAAGGACTACTTGTCGAATTCCATGGAGTCGCGCCCGAAGATATTCTAATGGTATCCTTTCGTGGTTGAAATCGATGGATTGCAAGGACTACTCGCTACTGATCCATAGGGTGATACTTAGGATGTGGTAGGAGGGTGCCTTCGGTTTATCCAGTTCCTGTATGATTTATATGGACGAGTGCTTGACAAAGCATTTCCAAAGGATCACATACGTTGGTTTCTACAAATGCACCACAGTTGTGGCGGAGAAGGCCTTCTCTTAACAACTAGGGTATTTTTGTGGACATCAATTAGTGATATCCAACGGATTTGACGATGTGACATTCAAAGTGAATGGAGATGTACTATTCTGAAGGATAAGCTTAACCTATAAGCCTCATCAACTCGGAAATGGCACAAAATCGGGTAGGTTGCATGGCTATGTGGGTCGCACCCATCAAAAGGGTATATCATTACCTGATCTGGAGAAATCAAATGCCTTCGGTTGACCCTTTTTATATTTTGTTTGTATGCTATCGGTTCGATTGGCTAGCCCCCAACCGTGGTAATGATATATCTGGTACTCTCAAGAGAAGTGAGGGGTCGGTCATGTTTAGCCTGAGTTGCAAGATGTTCTTGTTGAACCCCAATGTATTCATTTACGGAGGTACATTGTCACGAAGATGGTCCCATACCTTGCCAGGAAATCTATTCTCCAATAAGAGCCCGCAGTTTTGATTGTATACTATATATGTGGAGAGTGAGATGCAAGCGTTCTTCTAGATTGATATTTATTTGTATTTAAACAATATTATAATATCAAAAAAGATAGTGATTTCAAAAATGTTTTGGGTTATCGTAAGGTAAAAGCTATCCGTATTTATGTATGGATTTGGTCTTACAATTATCCTTTTTTTTCAAAAAGATTTTGACTTTAAAATCAAGATGGATGATACCTTTAAACTTAGTGGTTTTTCTCACTCTGGTTCACCAGACTGATCCGACGTTTGTAACGCTCGGGTTAGACCGGGCTGTATAGGTTCAGGTTATCGGACACTATGAAGAGACGAGCATGATGAGTTCATATGTACGATGTTATATAGATATTATTCCGCTGTTGTTGTATATGAGGACATGTTATTATAACTGTCCAGATGTGTTGATGTACTCTAATGATTGTAAGTATTTTCAAAGCTCGCAGTAAAGATTTATTTCTATATTATATTTTGTTCCACTACGATGTGAAACTCTATGTTGGTTCTTCTTCTTCTTCTATTCTAACTTTCTTTCTTATCTCACCCTCTACCTTTTTTCTAATAACTACCTGCATTTCGATACTTGAGTTTTGGCAAGTAATACGGGATTTATGTATTATTGTCAGAATTCAAACGTCGAATTCTTTTGGGTCATTATAATTTCCTAGCTTTATCCCCACTACAATTTTTTGCACCTAAGCCGCATTAGATCTGCTGAGTGTTTTAATTGCACAGGCATACACATAAGATTTTGAATAAGATAAATGTGTTTGAATGTGAAGCAGAGAACTCCCCCTATCTGTATGCTCCCCCTACAACTGAGCTCCCCCACATATATGCATATGAGAGAGTTTAAAATCAATTAAATTTCCAATATTAAAATATTCTTGAATTATTCACTCATAAATCAAAATCTTAGCCATTCTCCCCCTTTTGTTATCATCAAAAGCATAATCGAAATAGAAATAGTGATGAATATAGACTAGAAATATAAATTCAAATCAAGAGAAAGAATATGTATCGTAAACCTCATTTAATCAAACAAAAATCATAATATTCTTCAAACTATTCACATTTTAAAATAAGGATTTACGATGGATTTTATAAAATGGAGAGAGTTATAAATCTTTAAATGTACGAATATGAATTCCAATAATTTTCAAATAAATTTTAAAAATTAAGCACAAAATAGCGATGGATTCAGGCTATGGTTATAAATTCAAATCGAGAGGAAAAAAAAATCAAACATCGCAAATCCCAAAACTATCGAGCAAAAAAACTTAATATTGCATAACAAAGAAATACATTTCACAGTTTAGAAAATGGGTTGATAGGTTGGCTTTTACATAATTAGGAGGATTTCATATATACAAAATTTATTCTTTTCTTTTTCTTTTTATATATTTTCTTTTTTATTTTATTTTAAGAGCTCACTAACTACACATAACTATAAGGACTTTTAAATGAGGTCATCAGCAACTTAAATTATAAGCATTCTCTAACCGTGCATATCCATATCTAAGTTTTTTAAATGAGGATAGAGTAAACTTATTATATAAAAATCCCCTCAGTATACAAAACCATTATAAATGATAGAAATATAGATGGTTGTGAAATGAATATCTAAATTAATTAAATAGGAAAATATCCTGAGGGACAAAATGAATGAAAAATTGTTCTATAAGGACAAGAGGATAAAATTTTGTCCATAAGGACAAACTTTAGTGTAAAAGGAGGAATTATAGTGGGCCTCTGAATTCCTTTCTTTACACTAAATTTATCCTTATGTTTAAAATTTTACCCCCTTGTCCTTATGGAATAATTTTTTGTTCATATTGTCCTTGAGGCTAAAAACCCCTTAATTAAATTATGAAATATGCTCAACCGTACCAGCATTTTTGAAAATTTTCAGCTCTCACTCATTCTGAAAAATAATATAATCACATTTCCATCACTAAATTTTTTAAATTGTACTTTCTTTAAGATGTCCTAAAAAACTTAAACTTTCCACATTATATTAAACCATGATGAATGACATAAAGATGGTAGAAAAAGAAGATGTCGAGAAATAAGCACCAATTCAAAGATATTATAAAATTTGTCCAATCAACACGAGAATTTAAATAATATCCCCTCTTATTATGACATATGTTGTTGTCACAACTCATCACTATTTCATAAATCTAATAATAATTTTGGTGAGTTCCAAAGTAGTACAATTTGATCAATAATTTCAATTTTTGAATAAATAATCAAAAACGATTTTAAAATTGAAAATATTCAAGAGGCATTCTGAAAGAACTATACAAGTTGAAAAAACAATCAATTTCAAAAATCAAATAGGTTAAAGTGAAATTTTTCAATACTTCTAGGACTGATTCCATTTGTAGCTCTGGAATTCCCATAGAAGTCAATGAAGTCTAAACACTGATTTTTTAACATATCGTACATACATCAAATTAACTCAAACAAATCAATTCCTTTCATCAGGGCGACAATCTTCCAATTTCAAAACAAGATTTGCAAGAGAATTTTTCAGATCATCTTTAACAAGCACAAGTGACAATCATTGGATCAATCAAAAGCAAGTTATTTGAAACCACTTGATGAAATTTATTTTTAGAATTTAAATCCAAAAACTATAATCCATGAGATCCAAACTAACATCAAACACAAATGATTTCAAAACCAAAATATCAAGTCAATAGATGGGTCAGAAATTCAAAACATCAACCCTATCAACACATCAACTAAAATTTAAAAGTGAGTTTAGATCGAGATTGATTCAAGATTCACAACAACCCAAGTCAATTAGTTTTCAAATCAAAATAGTCAATCCAAACCAAAAACTACGAAATTATCACATATTATCAAAAGAAGCTTTTGAGTAGTGTGTTGTATTGAGTGCAAATTTCAAGACTTTTCAAGATGAATTAGAAGAAACTCAAAAAAGCAAAGATGTGTGGAATTTCAATAGCTTTTTAGATCATTTAAAACTTCAGAATTATGGATCATAGTGTTCAAGATATGCTCAAATTACTACAGCACTGACAGAAATTCAAGGACCAGACTAAAAATTAAACTAAATAAAATTGCAGATTTTCACCAATTTAAGTTCAAAATCTAGAAGTAATCAAAACAAGAAAGATGTAGACAATTAAATCTAATTTCCAGAAAATCAAGAATTTTGCAATATGAAGTTAAGAAACTCAAGATATGTAACAACCCGGTCTTTCAAAACCAATTTAAAATTTTAATTTTAGTTATTTTAATGGGTTTTGAATATTTAAAATGATTTATTTTAAATAATAACAACCAAAAATTTATTTTAAATAAAGTTAGAATGTATATATTTAAAATTTAATTAAAACGAACTCGAAATGGCGCGGTAGCTTGAAAATTCAATTTTTAATTTCAAATGAATATACAGAATTCAATATAAATCAAATTTCAGTAAAACAAGAAACGTTGAAATACTTTTAACTATAATATTCTAACGAATGTAAGAAACTGAGATTTCGCTTTATAAATAGTAAGTTATGTCCAGTCTAAAGTTCAAAATAGTCCTTATGGAATATATATATATTTTTTAATAATATATAACCCTTAAAAATAGCCATTTTGCAAATGACCTCCATTTTCAATGAAACCTCTTTTGTTGGATCCGAAATGTCAAATTATTGTTAGGTTTAAAATTTCATAATTTGTGGAATTAATATGTGAGCGCAGTAAATTTAAATGTGTTTTCAATTTCAGTTTAAATTTAATTGACCAATTAAAAGCCCATTTTTCGAACGGCATCCAAATTTGGTGAAACTAATTTTGTTAGGACCATATCGTCAAAACATAGCTAGATTCCAATTTTCATAATTTTTGGAGTCAGTATGTGGCCCCGATAAATTAAAATGTACGTTCAAATTCAATATTAACCGTTATATTAATTTATACTTCAATTTTGATAAAAACTTATCAAATTAGCCGAATTGGCTTACGAAACATATCCCATTGTATTCGAATGAGGGTATTTGGTTAGGGGCGACAGTCGTTGGGTTTGATTTGGAATTCGTGACATTAAACAAGTATTTGTGAATTTAAAATATTATTAAATAATATACATACATACACACACACACACACACATATATATATTTATATATATATATATAAATATGTATATAAATTAAAATTAGGAAACCCTAATTCTTTTAGAAATGCAACCGATACCATTCTAAATCAATGGCCATCACGCTGCGATTTTAATCCAGAAAAATCTTGAAACCTGCAAACTATTTTTGATTACTCATAAAACGAAAATCCTAGAACTTGTTGAGATCTTTCAATTGACCCTTTTATGATCGTGTATTATTGCTTGTGGTGATTGTATCGAAGCTGGAAAGTCCCGGCGTTCAACGTCGATTTGCTGGCCGACGATGAACTCGAGTTCGTCGCTGATGGTCGCGTGGGGAGAGGAACTTGGGGGATACAACATGATGACATCCGATCGTATTCTGGTGCAATGTGGAGGCAACGAATCTGAACCCTAGAAGACGATGAGATGGATTTTAGCATGGACCTGGTTACAGCAAGAAGACGAGGAAGGGTAAAAGATGGAAAGAAGGAAATTAATTAAATTATACATTTTATTTTCTTAATTATGTAATTAAATGTTTAAAATTTCGTATCTTATTCAAATCAGAACGGAATTCGACGATTTCTGATCCATTGAAATCGTCTTGATGAGCTCTACATTTCAGAACTGACTCGGAGGAATTGGGAAGCAGTTAAAATTTTTACTAAATTAAACGTCCGGTTTAATTTAGTAAAAACCATAGCCAATTAAAGAATGACGGAGTGGAAACCAAAAGTGAGAACTTTCTCACTCAAATCATTTATGTTGTGTTATTTATTTTTGGAGTTCAACACACGAACCCTTCACAAATCATTTGAAATAGAAGCGATGTATGATATTAGCGACACTCGCATTTTATACTCCGCGGATGGACATTTATGGCGCCGTAAATGACATTTGGTTGTTGAGTATTTATTTATATGGATGGTTTGGTGATTGTGTATTGCGATTGTGGTTACGGATTCGAAATGTTCAACATATTGAAAATAATATTAATAAATTTGTGGTAGTTGAAATTAAATTATAAATATCCATTTATAATTTTTAAACGGTGAAAATTGATTAATCTGAATCGACTGTGTTGTTTGAAAACCCCACATGGGTCTGGGGATGATAATTGATTCACATCTCCCTTGGATTTAATTGTTTGTCAACCGATTGATTGACAGACTGCGATAACCGGTATTTTATTATTTAATGCTTATACAGTTGTAAATTGCACTTTGGATGTGAATTGACTGTTTAATAGTTGTTTATTACTATTTTTGAATACATGCTATGTATGAAATCCATATAAATAAAATTATACGGTTATTGATTGAGTCTGATTCCAATTCAGAAATAATGAGTATTTTAAAATAATACTCAGTAAAGAATCAAAATATGATTTTGATGTCCGATTTTGGATGGACCCGAAAATATTGAAATATGAAGCCAAGTTAAGTAGTTAAACGCCATTTTATCGATCGATTTTATTCATTTTATAAAGAATAAAAATGGAAATGGATTTCAAAATCTGATATTTTGAAAATACTATCATTTTAATATTATAATGATACGGAATATTCAATTATGATTAAAAATTGAAAATGAATTTGCCATTGTTTTGAAATGAATTTATAAACGGATTTATAAAATACGTTTTGAATGGAAATCGACGATATATGTATTATATATATTTAATGGCTTGAATAGAACGCTCCACGCAGCGGCCGTTCGCGAATTTTAGCCATTGACTTCAGATTGATGTAACGGGAGATCCGACCATCGGATTCTCCTTAAACTGAAACCGTTGGGTTCGTATCGAAAAGATATTTCCGATGAATATAAGAGATTTAAATTTGAACGGTTGGATTTTAATTATGCCCAAATCTATTTTGGAAAAGGCAGTTATGAATGCAGTTCGGTGGCCGTTATTGGAAACAGACTGTAAGGGTCTTAATAAAATTACTGAAAATATGAAAAAATTGTGTAAAATCAAAATAAATGATTTGGAAAGATTTTGGATGAAAAATTCCAAGATTTGAAAAGATAAAAGATATTTATATCTAAATGAACTAGTTATTAACTGGAATAATAATCCAATTATTTTTAGAAATAATAAATTGGTTTTGTAAGAGGTTTTTGAAATAACTAGAATTTTCCAGCATGTGAATTGGAATGGATTTGAATGGAAATAACTTTTGGAATATTTTGATATTGGATTCCGTAATTATACATATATTGTTGAGGAATTTGAAAGATACAGATACAATACGATATCCGTTGGTTTCAGAATTTGATATTGAATATAAGCCAATATATTTTCTATTCAGAGCCTTGTATTTAATATCAAATTTGATTTTGGGTTTGTTGTGAATGGTGTCTTCAATAACACTATTCTTAAACCCAGTTGAGAAAAGAATAAATCTTTCAATTAAGATTTAGAGAAGTTTACCAATTAATTAATATTTACTTGGAATTGAATTAGGATTGGATTTTTGGGTTTATCGTGAATGGTGTTTTAAATAACACTTGTTCTTTAACCCAATTAACAGTGAAGATATGATTCGGAATTTATAATCTTTTAATTAAGATTAATGGAATTTTCTAAAGTAAAGTTTTTCCAGTTTAGTGTATTAAATTGGAATTGAATGGAATTTGAATCGGTAATAATCGAGATGAGCTTCTGTAAAGGAAGACCATTACTATATATGGAATTTAAAAGGCTTTGCCGTTATTCCAGTTATATTATTTGTTTGATGTGGGAATTTATATCGATTATACACTGTTATGATTTCCGTGTAGATTCCATTTTGATGAAAGATGATTTTGGGTTTATCGTGAACGATGTTTTAAACGACATTGGTTCTTTAACCCAGTTAAAGACATGAATTATTTCCTAAATTTGAATAATCATTAAATAATGATTTTTGGAGATTAAAACTAAGTGCAATTTTAATGAATCTTTAATTAGATTGAAATGTTAATGTGGTAATTAAATTTGCCAAATTTGAGAAGTGTTCGAAAATGGAGTATCACCAGTTTTAATTCATGCGATAGTTAAACCTTTAATTATATTTGAACGTTAAATGGTAATTGAATTTACCTATAACACAGTGGGTGTTAGATATGGAGTACTACCAGTTTAGCTTCATGGGATAAATAGGTAGGGATTAGAAAAATAAAATAAATGATTACTTCGGTAAGGCTCGATAATCCTGACTAGTTTGATAAACCATAATTTGGTTTAAAGTTGTGAAAAGATAATACCAAATATTTTGAAACGATTTCCAAATGAAGATTTAAACAAGAGGTTTAAACGAATTAAATCTTTGGTAAGATTTACGGGAATAATTCCCAATGTAAAGAATATTTGAATAAAAGAATATTCTGGACTGAAATGAGGCGTATGATGTGTTTTTATAGCACTTGATTTTAAGATATGCTAGCTATTCGGAAAGACCGGGTTTAACCCATTCTAAATAACTGATACGACGACTAAAATTCGAAGATATTGAAGACGGTGCAAGACCGACGATCTTCACATCGAATGGATTACTACTGATGCCCTGGATTGGTTAGCTCCCAGGAAGGGGTTATAGTGGTAGTTGTCCGGACGTACTTGTTGATTGTTCGGATATGCGAAGCCTTCTCTAATGTATTGGACATATAGGGTGAGGAATAAGGCGCCTCCGGTCTCATTCAAACCCAGAACGGACTTGCAAATGGATGGTATGTCTGACATTGTATTTTGCGCTATATTCGTTGATCTCTGCTAAATATATATCTTTTTGGTGGTGGAGAATTTATTCTCTTTCTTAACACCCTTCTTTGAGACGTACGAGCTTTGAGGTTATATATTGGCAGAAATTAATGGTATGGTATGAATTGACAATGTGACACGCTGAGATACATGGATCAAGGCTTTTGTTGAAAAGCATAGCCTTGTGGTTGATAATTAAAGCACAACTTTAATTAGCGCAACTATGTGTAGCATTAATTCGCGAGCCTCACACACCAGTATGATGGTGAACTGATGGTTAGGTCAGTATACTTTCAAGATGAGGATAGACGACAATTTTTTGGGTTGTCATGGATTCGGTCGACCGAGAATAGGCTGGGTGTGGTTGCTCCACACCTAGTAGGGATAAGGCACACCCCTCGATTCTCAGAAGGATAGAGTAAGCGGTGTTTTCTCTAGCCAGGACGTAAGCCGCAATGATACTCGATTTCCTGATTATATGCGGATGTGCATTATGGTGCTTTCTCTAGTTGGGACGTAAGCCGTTGATTATTGCACTACGTGATAGATATTTCGAATCAACAGCCATCAGTATGGAAATCCAAACTTCCAATATGACATTTTTCGGTTTTAGTTGTAAACATATGTATGGCGACATAATATATGGTACCTATGTCATCTATGACTGATTCATTTACTTTTGAAATTGATTTTCACATTATGCACTTACAGTAATAAAAGATAAATTTTGCGTACCAAGCATATTTGGCCATTATAATGTAAAACTATATCCTTCGGCTTGCGTTGCATTGTGTGATGGGACCTGAGTCTTATAATGGCTTCAATTTTCTTTTATTTAGAATTGCGTTGTTTGTTTATGGTATTCTTAGGAGGAAACCTGTTCCGTGTTATACGGCATGGTCCCTTGATTTACCTAACATAAAAATAATGTTAATAACTATTTTGGTTCTCAAACCAGTCCCATGACTAACTCGGAGTTTATTGTTTTCACCTAAACTCTGGATGCTCATATTTTCCACAAGGGCAGCTACTATTAGTTTTGGTTTTCGCATATATTTCTTTTCATAGGATCCTGGATCACGGTTGGAGCTATATTCGGAATGCTTTGTATCTGTGTATTTCCTTCTGTTAAAGTAGTTGATGTTTTCCACTGAACATTATGTTTATGTATTTAAATGTATTGTAATTAATTAAATCTCTGATATTTTTCGCTGTATATTATTTATTCATACTCTGATATTCTTGTACTATGATGTAAATTGTTGTATAGCAATGAAATGTTTTATTGTTTGTGTTCTGATGCGTCTTGTTCTCAAAGCAATCCGGGCTCCTCCGTCTTTCTGGGGATCGGGGAAGTCGGGGTCGCTACAAGATATGTCAAAATTGTTATGGCAGTGTCAAAGAGAATCAACAATAATAGAAGGAAGAATAAAAGGAAGAATAAATACAGAGAATGAAACATGAGTTTAGGGACCATACTCGATTTACCATTGACAATGTGGATTCTCTAACTCGACAATCATGGCTAAGAAACTCTAAAAAATTAGATCAACGAAAATTTGGAACAACTTGAATTTTATCTCTCTTGAAGTTACTCCTTAGCCATCTTCGGTACCTAATTGTTTATAGGATTGAGTGGTCAAACAAAAACTGTTTTACCACTCAAATCATTGTTTAAATGTTTTGGTACCCAAACCCGTGTATATAACATTTCATTAGTATCCACTAAAGTGCCCTTAGGAACACAATTCATCTAGTTTTACTCGAATTCATTTTGTTATCTTTTGGTATCCAAATTCGTTTAATTGGATTGTTACTAAACAAGTTTTCATCTCCTTTATGATTTAAAAACCCTTTGAAATCATTAGAGTCCAAAATTCCAATTCAATCTTTTCAAAAGCTATTTGAAGGATTTTTAAAATCATCAAAACCAGGTCCATGTTTATTTGAATAGTCAATTGATTTTTCAATATTTTTCTCTATTTGGTCAAAAATCTCTTCAAACTCAACTCAAGGCCGTTGATTTTAGAATTCAAAAGATTATTCCCGTTTATTAGCTTAGAGCAGCGATCGATCACAATTTCTCTTTTCTCATCATCATTTCGTTTCAAGATCATATTTTCATTTTCAAGAAATTTGATTTTATCCTTAAGTTCAGAAAACTCAATTTTAATTTGTTTACTCTTTTCCATTTCAACTTTTTCAAGCTTTTCAATCTCTATGTCAAAATCAACTTTTTTGCTCAAAAGCTCATTCAAAATCAATTCAGTTCTCATCAAATTTTGTTTATTGGAAAATTCATGTTTCGAATTTTTAGTAGTCTTAAAATCTTCCAACTCCTTTTGCAAAATATTATTTTTATAAATGAGCTCAGCCTCATGATTTTTCAAAATCAATTTTTCGTTTTCGAGCTGTCTAAAATTTTCATTAAGATGAGCAAAATCCTTTTCTAATTTGAATAATTTTTGCAATTGGGGTTTTCAGTTTTCTTGATGTTTTCAAGTTTTGATTCCAAAACATTGTTCTTACATAGTAACTCAAAATTTTCAGATTTCGTTTTTATTTTTTGATTTGAGACTATTAACAATTTTAGTTAAGCCATTACTAAGATGAACTAAATCTTCATATAAAAAGTCTCCATTGCTATCGTCATCCGTTTCTTAATCTGTAACTCCTTTCAAGCATAATTCTAAAACTGAGTCGACTTTTGAGGATTTTGAGCACTTGTTGTCTTTTCTTCTATACTTTGCATCGAGAGTTTTCCATATTCCAGGTGCAGTTAAACAATGAGAGATATGGTTATATTGATCAATATCAATATAAGAATGTAAAATATGTGTAGCACAAGAATTAATCACAATACCATTCTTATCTACCCTGTCACATCCATTGATAACAATATCCAACATCTAACATTAACATATTTTAAATAAAATTCCATTTTTGGTTTCCAATTTTAAAAATCTGTTCCACTAAAAATAGTTGGGGTTATACTGAGAAAATTCTTGCTAGACCGACAACTAGAAAAATCACTGTTGTGGGAATCCATGACTTTAGAGTTAAAAAATTACCTACTCTGATACCACTTATAGGATCTAAATTAACCCTAAAAGCGGGTTAATAGGGTTTATTGTCGTTTTACAAAATATAAAAATGGGTAAGTTTGTCTCAGGTCCAAAATAGATTTCAAAATACACAAAAACTCCTTGTCTTAAAACTTTGTAAATTAGGTCCCTATTATAACCATCAAAAAAATCATGAAAATTCAAAATTAAATTCAACACATAATAATCAGCGTTTTAATGCATTAAAACTTAAAAAATGAATCAAAAACAAAAAAAATAGCACGCTCCAGTATATCGCAGCAAATAATGCAATTATTTGCAACTATTGCTCATATTTCAGCAATATTTGCATCAATTGCAAAAACATTGCTGAATTGTCAGCAATATATATTGTAATAATTTTAAATTTTGCTGCAATTTTCATTTCGCCTTTAATTAGTTCAGTTTTTCATTAAATTTTAAACACTTGCTGATATATCAGCAATAATGCATATTATTGCCGATATATCAACAATTTTTCAACAACTCAGCAATTATATACAATAATTGCTGATATATCAGCAATAATTCACATTGCAGCAATTTTTAACATTGTTGCTGATATATCAGCAATTATACTGAATTATTGCTGATATATCAGCAATAATTCACTATAATTGCTGATTTTTAAGATTTTTTCCAGATTACTCGCCTGAATATTTGCTATTTTTTGATTTTTTTATACAACAGTGCCAAAAAGGTGAAAAAATACATAACAGTGAAAAATAGGGACCCGCTTTACATGAAACTTAAGGTTGGGATGTCTTTCGAAAGATCTTCCATTTTAAGGATGTGTACCTAACTTTCACAAAAATATTATCATAGTACAAATCAAAGTAGAATAAATAAATGCAAAAAATAAATGACACAGAATTTACCCAGCTTTGGCAAACCCCTGCTTACTGTTGCATTCACGAAGATTTCTTACTAAATATAAAAACAATATCCTGCATACAACACATGTACGCTCGCGATCCCTCGCTATTGTTCTAATCCTATGCTCAAAACCCTATACTGACCTCGAACCCTAAGATCGAATTTTCTCTAACTATAAATCTCATAGCTAGAACCCTAGTTTAAAGGAAACTAGAAAACTATAGATCAGTTTACAAAATTGTAACAACTTAAAAACAAATAAAATAAAACCCCCTTAAGTAAAATAAAATAGCCGCCCCCTTCTTTGCTTTGTCGCTTAAAAATAAAGCTTCCTCTTTTCTTTTCCTATGAATGGATGACTGAATGAATTAAGGTTTGTTTCTCTTCTTCAAATCGTGACGCTTGTTGCTTTGGAATTTCTTCCCTAGTGCTACAAATATTGTTGCTCTCTAGTCAATCAATTTGGCTTTGCAATTGATCGAAAAAATCCTAATCTTTGTGAGTTCTCTGAATTTATTTTACTCGATTGAGTTACTTGGTTTTTCGATACTTGCCAGTGATGAAAAATGGTGTTATTTATAGGGTTTAGAAACCCTTTGGTTCTCTAGTTTCAAGCGATGATTTGGACTTTATATTGATCATCCTTGCTTGATTAAGTGTTTTGATATTCTTTGCTTTAAAAACTCTCTTGTGGTTTTCTAAAAACTTTTGAAACCATGAATCTAAATTTGCCAAAAACAGATCCTTTAAATGCATTGATAATTTCTTGCATGATTTATATTGATGAAGTCATTACTACTTTCTAGTTTAGACATTTGTGCCAAGATTAACTCTTGTGTGATTTCCTGGAAAAAAAATCTTCTTGCTGTATATGCTAGATTGCATGAAAAAAATCTTGCCAACTTATATTTTCCAGGAATGCACACTAAGTTCTTTTCCATTTTTCTTGCATGTTGTTCGAACAGATTTCTTACTTAATCTATTCATTCTTAGATTTGAACGGACACATCACTTGATTCTTTTCATTACACTATTCTGTTTGATAAAGGAAATTCTTTGCACCTATTCTTTATTGATAAGAACAAGAATTGTATTCTTGCCTACTACTTAATCTCCTTTATGGCATACACTAATGAGAACAGAGTCTTCACTCGATCTTAAAAAAAGATGTGGCTTTACTCTGAAACTTTTTGTCTTCATCATGTGCTTGGTGAACATGTTTGATACTTGCAACATTGTGTTTATGTCCTTGCATTTGATTGCCTTCTCTTGATAGTTCTACACCTATGTGTATTTGCATTTGCACATGATAAAAATGTACAATTGCACCTGTTTCAGTTGTGCCTTAAGTGTACTTCCATATGTCTGCTTTTACTGCCATATGACTTGTTCACTTGAGCTTGAAAGTCTCTGTGTCATTGGGAGTATTCATATGTATTGTGCCATTCTGTGCACCGCTGCCTTGACCATTTGTAAATCTTGGTGTTGACAATATATAACTTGTTATTGTACTTCATGTTTGCATTATTTCACTGATACGAACAAATGCACATTTGGTCATTTAAATGGTTACTCCACTTGAGTTTTTGTTATCTACTAGCTGTGTCACTTGGCACCACTGTATTCTTACTGTTTTGTCCAAGTGCTTAATGCTTGTGCTTTGACATGCTGTTGTACTGTGGCATTAACTCAAGCCTATACATGTTTAACTCATGCCTCATGTTGCATATGCATTTTTATGTTGCATCCAGTCATTGAATTGTTGCATCTATGTGTGTATGCCTTGCATGCAGTTGCACATTTCTTTGACAACTTGACTTCAAGTTTATTGTGCTATTGTTGGTTGATGTACCTTGACTTCTTCTTAACAAATCTGGCTCTATTGCCATGTTTGTACCACTCTTTTCATGCCTCTGTGCATTGACTTGTATATGGGCATTTATCGCTTGTTGAACTTATAGCATTGTGCTTTGATCCAAGAGACTGGTCCATTTGTGTACGCTTGTTCTCTAGTCTAGTTATTTGAGTTGGCTTGGTTCTCCATGTTTGTGGTTGATTCATGTGCATTTACCATACTACTAGTATAGCTTTTCCTTGTTTGTTGCATCTGCTAAATCTGATCTGAGATGCACGGTTGTCTTGACTGGATGGGTCTGACCTGAACTTGTCTTATTGGCATGTTGTACTCCTGCCACGCCACTTGAATTTGTTGACCTTTTTTGTTAGAGCATGATTCATACACACATGCATATATTCACGTATATGTTTATATACATATATATATATCTGTGTGTGTGTGCGCGCTTCTAGTTTACTACCTCGGTTGGTTGACCCATACAAGGTTTTCTTGAGCTTCCACTTTAGTTGAACATGTGAATGAATTGGTTTTGTGCCTGTTCACCAGAAAAATAACTGTATTCAAGTGCAAAAATATTTTTCTATTTAAATCAGTAGACCACCATACGATGTGTCGTTGCTGGTCAAGATTAGAAGACCACAAATGTGAGTCATGGCTGGTCTTGATCAGCAGACCACTATAGCTGTGTCGAGGATGATCTGTAGGCAGTAGTATTCGGTCCGCCTTGTGGTATTTACAGTGAATCACTGTGTATATCACAAGTAGTCTAGACTCATAAAAGTATATATATCAGACCAAGTCTAGAAAGATGATGAAAAACACACCGAAATTCCAAGGAAAGTAAAATTTAAAATAAATTTATATTTGTTAGAATGTAAATCTATTTTTGTACCATTTTACTGTGCGTGTTCCTGTGACATGTATATAGGTGACTGGACGGTACAGGTGACTGGACAGGATCTGAAGCACTTGAAGACTCAATGTATATGTAAGAAATTTTATATATAACTGAGTAAAATGAGTGTTGCGGTGAGGAATGAATGTAATGAAGTATTATATCATAGTGAGACGTACAATAATGGAGTCAAAAAAAATGTACCATTTCAAAAGTTGACATAAAATATTTATTTAAATAAAAAAATACTGTTTGAATATAAAATTCTATTCAATATCACTTTATTCAAAACAAATATTTATCTTTGTATGTGATACAATATAAAATAGTATGATCACAAACACATTTATAACACTACAACAATAAAAGCTTTTCATAGCATTTAAAAAACGTTGTTGTATCCTAACATAGCATTTCGGAGAATGCCATGTAACGACATGCTATGTTAGACCTGCTGCCTTAAATAGCAGAAAAGAAACGCTATGGTAAGTGATTTTTCTGTAGCGTTTTACTTTTGCTATCGAACAAAAACACTATAAATATATCATCTAATACTTACTTTATATAGCGTTTGTCTGTATGTTTCTACAGCGTTTGCCTGTATGATTCTATAGCGTTTTCTTAGTGTTTCTATAGCGTTTTCTATACAGTAGCATTTATTGAACACTATCATCTACAATATTAATTTATAGGTTTTATTTACTACTGTTTTAGTCTATTATATATGTATGTGCAGACAACATATTTTCACAAACAACAAATATATAAATTACATATATAACAATCAAATAACTTCTCATATACCAAAACATAGTACTTCATACACATCATTCAGACAACTCTTAATATATTCAAACTTAATATTTCATGCATATTGTTTTATCAGTTTTTCCATGTTAATTTATCATACAATTTTACCATCGGCAAATTACTCACAAAGCGGATAAATGGTAGATCTAATCTTGATTTGCTTATCATATTTTCTTCTTATTATCAACAATAAAGGTCCTGTAAATGTCAACAAAAAGAAAAGGTATTAGTAATTATTATATCATATACTCCCATAGTAAAAGCAATCTAAAGGAGAAGAAAAAGTATGAACATTCGAACATGCA
This sequence comes from Allium sativum, assembly GCA_030737875.1. Taxonomy (NCBI): domain Eukaryota; kingdom Viridiplantae; phylum Streptophyta; class Magnoliopsida; order Asparagales; family Amaryllidaceae; genus Allium; species Allium sativum. Next base: position 11,053,228 of record CM060913.1, read on the forward strand.
ACACTTTTAAATACAAACCTAACCTTTTTGAACAAAACCACCTACAGTGGCCTCCAACGCATCATTGAAGTCGTCATTCACCAATTTAAACCCATCCCTGGAAACATTCTAAATCCTAGTTAATATTAATAAAATTAATAGTTAGGTCAAATTTTATAATACGTATTAGATTTTTATGTATCCTAGTTGATTTTTATAAAATTTAGTTAATTTATTATTATTGTTTATAAAATTTACTTAATTTACTGATATTATTTGTCTATTATTATTATTATTATAAATTTAGTTAATTTTATATAAACCTATATAATATTTGATAATTTATTATTGTTATTATTATAAAATAAGTTAATCATCATCATTACTGCTATGAATTTTACAAACATAGTTTATCTTTTATTGTTCTTTGTTAAATTTTATAAACTTATTTGATCCAAATGGTTTCTAAAAACAACTCAGAGCAAAATAGCTTTTTGAAATAGAAAATTTTAACATACATTAATATTATTCAAAGAATGTTTTAATTCCCTTGTAGTTTTCTTTTATAAGATACATCCCTATTTTTAAAAATTAAAAAAAGACGAAAATCAGAAGAGTGTTTGAGTAATTTTAATAACATTAACAAGTGCTCTTAGAATATACGTACATAACTCATAATTGCCTGTAATTCACGTCTAGACAGTGATTTCTAAATTTGGAATAGAAGCATGAAACGAAAACTAATTATATAATTCTAAACAATTAATTTATAGTTTACATCATAATCTAAACAATTAATTTGATCAATTGGTGTAATCTAATTCATTTATTAAAAACAGAAAATGTTTATATGTATAAATATTCAGTCCCTTCTACAAATATAATTCTATATGTAAATAACTAGTTTCTAAGGTAATATATAATTCTAATGGGTTAAGAATAGTGCAACATTTAAGTTTAATATTACTTGATGGAGAAGTAACATATTTTCAAGTAACTATCGACTTACAGCTCTTTAAAGACATCACTGATGTCACTAAAAGAATAGTGCAGCGCTCAAGTTTAAAATTTACCTAATTACAGGATGATGTAAAATTGGGTCATTAGATCATGATAACATACCTTGTGAATTTTTGAAAGGATGCAGAAGGTCGAAAGAACGATAATTATTTGCCAGCCTCCTCCTCAGCTAAGGATTTGACCATATTAATCTTTTCTGTCAGTTTGATAACCTAGTATTACAATCCGCGTCAACTCCATCTACTGGCCCATTCTTTAAAAAATGCGGACAAACAACTCAAGTCTACTTCATAGATAAATGACGCTTTGCGATATAAGTTGAAGTTAATAGGATAAGAACTGATTGTGCTAACTCACTTGCTCCTTTATATAAAAGATTATAGATTCAGCGTCAAATCTAGATTAAAGCCTGCACTCAAATGTTATTTTCATTTGACTGTTTGAACAATGTTTGACCAGATAGTGGGCACACAAACTTACTCTTTAAGCACAACTAACACAATGTATTGTTTCTGGAAGAAGCACTGTTACTTCGCAAAGGATACGTCTTCTTCCTCTTGTTAATGCAGCTGATCTTATTTTCTTTGAATCGGAGACAAGTGGGGTTTCATTCTCACCGTTAAGAGCACATATGGAAAACGACTCAAGCGGCTTCATTAATTTCGTAGTGCACATTAAAATAGAGAAAAACAAGCCGTAGCTAATCTCTGAATCAACTTACCGCCATAATGCCAAGTCATTGCGCTTGTTTTGATCCACATGCATACATAAAAAGGCTTATGAGAAAGTGAACTGAAATGTTTTTGTATTGATTGAATCAATAAACTAGTTACATGTACAGAATATATAGTAATATAGCCAATTGGGCCTGAATGTAATAAACTGTAAACATGACTTAAGGGCTAAGCCCAATTATTTGTAAACTGATGTACGGGATATAAAAAGTATTTGTGAGTTACTCTTCATACCCCCCTCGCAAACCCTATAACTCGAGCTAGGGTTTGAGATAGAAAATGTCTGCCATGATGGAAATTCCCAAATCGTCTTCCTCAACAATTTTCTTCAACTTCAGCATCGTTCTTTCCCTCTTTATGTTTTTTCTTCCAAGTTTTAACTTTGATTTGAGCTTGAGCTTTCTCTATCTTTTTGCTTGCAGCTGATTTACCCTTGTTGGCTTTGGATTTGACCTCGTAGTCAGATTGATCGAAGTTTCTCTGAGATTTTGGTTAAAGCTTGAGAATTTGTGACTAAATCGAAGTTAATACTTGTGGATCTGTTGGATTTGTCTGTTAAAGTTTGCTGTTTGCTTTCGTTGGTTTGCGATTTGGGGTTTGTGATGTCTGCTATGCATAGCTTATCTCTCAGCATCTCAAATCTAGGTCTTGACAACGGTTTAGTCAGAATGCCTTCTATTTGGTAAGTGGAAGGTACATGACTAACCTGAAGCTTTTCTTTTTGAACTAATTCTCTTACGAAGTAGACATCTAGTTCTAGATGCTTGATTCTGGAATGTAGAAAAGGATTGGTTGTTAATGCTATAGCACTCATGTTGTCATACCATACAGTTGCCTTTGCACATGAGTTAATCTTTAGTTCACTTAAGAGTGATTGTATCCACATGATTTTTGTTGTAGCACTTGCAATACTGCGATACTCTGCTTCTGTACTTGACCTTGAAATGGTATTTTGTTTCTTTGCACACCATGATATAGGATTATTGCCTAAAATATACAATATCCACTTGTGGATTTCTATCATCATAATCGTTTGCCCAGTCTGCATCTGCATAGGCATTAATGTTTAAGTTGTTGCATGTCCTCAGAATTAGGCCCTGATTGATTGTCCCTCTTAAGTACCTTAAAATTCTTTTTACTGCCTTCTAATGGTCACTAAGAGGTCTTTGCATGAATTGGCTTGCCTAGTTGACACTATATGATATGTCTGTCCTGGTTATTGTTACATACTGTAGAGCTCCAATCATACTTCTATATAGTTTTTCATTGCATGTGTGTTCACCTTTTTCCTTACTTAAGTGAGCATTAATTATCATTGGTGTAGGTAAAGAGTTAGCCTTGTCCATGCTTGACTTTGTTAGAATTTCAACAATGTATTTCTTTTGATTCAACCGAATCTCATTGTGGTTTCTGCTGACTTCAATTCCTAAAAAAATAGGATAGTTCCCCCAGGTCCTTGACTGAAAATTCATTGTTTAATTTGTTGGTAATATTTCTGATTTCAGATTCACAGTTGCCTGTACTTATGAAATCATCCACATAGATCAACACATAGGTGACTGTATCATCAGTGAATTTTGTAAATAGAGAATTGTCTGATCTTGTAGGATTGTATTTAAACTTTGACAATGTTGTCTTTAGCTTATTAAACCATACACGTGGTGCTTGCTTCAGTCCATAAATAGCCTTGTTTAGCTTGCACACCACTTTCTCATTTATCTTCTCTTTAAGCCCTGGTGGTAGTTCCTTGTAAACTTCCTCCTGTAATTCACCATTCAAAAAAGCATTATTAACATCAAATTGCTTGATGGTCCAATTTCTATACAAGACTATTGTTAGTATGATTCTGATTGTGGTGGGTTTCACAACTGGTGAGAATGTCTCACTGAAATCAATTCCCCACTGTTGTGAATATCCTTTTGCCACCAATCTAGTCTTGTATTTAGAAATTGTATCATCAGCATTTCTTTTAATTCTATATGTCCATCTGCACCCAATAATATTTTTGTCTTTGGGTGGTTGAACATGACACCAAGTTATTTTTTTATATTTAGAGCATCCAATACTTCATTCATGGTTGATATCCACCTATCATTCAACTTGGCTTGTTGATAGGTCAGTCTCATTATATTCAGTACAAAAGATTTTTGGTTTGAATATACCACTTTTTGCTTTTATCATCATATGATGTTTGTTTTGATTTTGAGCTTCTTCCCTGTTTTCTTCTGACTGAATGCTTCCATGATCATTATTGTTATCTTGCATCACACAGTTATGTGATGAGTCATCACTGTTATCATTAGTACTGCCATCGTCTTCATTCACAGTTCCTGTTCTGGAATTTGAATGTTGTGGTGTGCTAGTAGTGTGTGTACTTTGTGTGTGCGTCATGTCATTGTTGAAGTGTTGCACATGCACAGTGTCACTAATTTTTCAGGAAAATCCGGAACTGAAACCTTTGGATTGTAAATTTTATTTGTGGTTTTGCATGTGTCACTTTTAAATGGAAACGCTTTCTCATTAAAAATAACATGTCTGGATATAGAAATTCTTCCATTGTTACTCAGACACTTGTAACCTTTTTGATTTATAGTATAACCAAGAAAAGTGCATGGGATTGATCTATAATCGAGTTTATGCTTATTAAATGGTCTGATATGAGGAAAACACAAACATCCAAACACTTTTAGATCATTTTAATTGGGCTAAATTTGATTCAAAACCTCAATGGGATATTTAAAATCAAGCACTTTTGTAGGCAATCTATTAATAAGATATACAACTATTGTAAATGCATCAGGCCAGAATTTTAATGGCATTGATGCATGTACTAACAGTGTAAGCCTAGTTTCAACAATATGTCTGTGTTTTCTCGCAATTAGGCCTTTGTTCTCAGAAGTATGAGGGCAAGTTAATCTATGTGTGATACCCTTTTGACCAAAATAATTTTTCAATGGTAAAAATTCCTTACCACCATCACTTTACACGGTCTTGACTTTATGACTTAACTGATTTTCAGCACAAGTTATGAACTGCATTACTACATTACAAGTATCAGATTTTGATTTCATGACGTAAATCCAAACATATCTTGAATGAGAATCAATAAACGAAATATAGTAGTTGTAACCATAGTCAGTATTGATAGGTGCTGGTCTCCAAAGATCAACAACAATTAGTTCTAATGGGTTCATATATTTAGTTTCAGAATTTGGGAATGGTAATTTATCGCTCTTTCCCATTTGACAATATGTACACACATGATCATTTGGCATATTAACAGAGATATCACAGTTATGAAAAATTTCCTTCATAATTTTTGAACTTGGATGTCCAAGTTTATAATGCCACAAGTCAAACATCGTGCATTCATTGCTATTACCTAATTCAGTCACATTACAAGAATTGCTTTTAAACTCAGTATTTCTGAGATTTCCAGAGTCAAATTTGTATAGGCCATTTTGTTCTCTACCCTACAATAAAAAATTCCTAGTCAGCATGTCCCTAACTACATAGTGATTTGGGCAAAATTCAAATGATACTTTTTTATCTTTGGCACGCTGTGACACACTGATTAAGTTCTTTCTAATGTGTGGTGCACATAGCAAGTTGTTTAGATAGATCTGTTTAACATCCTTAATACTAGCATGTCCAGTGTGAGAAATAACTATTGAGTTACCATTACCCATAATTAGAGATTGCTTACCTTTGTATTCACGATTGCCAAGATTCAAGCTGTTGAGACTGTTTATGACATGGTGTGTAGCTCCTGAATCTGGATACCACGATTCATCTAGAATATCATCTGCAATGACAAAGGTTGAAGTAGATTTTTGATTATTTTTAACATCTTCTTGACTGTTGACCATATTAGCATTAGGTTTGCTATTTTTATTGCTGTTATTTCCTTGTTGGTTCACATTGAAACAGTTATCAAATCTGAAATAACACTTGTTGGCTGTGTGTCCAATCCTTTCACAAATCTAGCACTTTGGTCTGTTGTTGGGATTCCATCTCCCAGCTCTTCCTCTTCTTCTGTTTGATTGGCCTCCTCTTTGGTAAGTGTTTTGATTTCTTGTGTACTGTTGGTTCTTGTTTTTCCCAGTAGTAGTGTAATTGACAGAGGCATCAATGACTTGATCTTTCTTTTGCATAAATCTTCCTTCATGTGCAAGAAGCACAGAATAGACACTTTGTAGAGAGGGAGTAGGTTCAATAGATGTTATAAATGCCACAACAGCTTCATACTCCTCTTCTAATCCTCCAACAATATACAAAATCTGCTCCTTTTCTTCTATTCTATTTCTAGTACATGCAAGTTGACCACATAAGTTTTTCACCTTCATAAGATACTCATTCATACTAGAATTTTCTTTCTTTATTGACTCTAATTGTCTTTTGTAATGTAATACCCTTGCTGATGACTGACTTGTGAAAGATCTTTCTAAGGCTGTCCATACATCATGAGATGTCTTGCTGCCAATTAATTATGGCATGATAGATGAGCTAACAGTTGACATTAACCATGCACTAACAAGATTGTCTTGCCTTTGATATGATGCATGTTCTTGATTAGGAATTAAATTGTTATCAGCACCCCTGATGTATTTTGTTGGAATTGTTTATGATCCATAGAGATAATCTTCTAATCCATATCCTTTTGTTATGTTTCCACTTGCAGTTTTCATATAAGATAATTTAATTCATCCAGTTGGATGGAGATGATGTTACTTTGCGGCTTGATGATGGACTTGATAAGATCTTCAGTGCTTTCGGCACTGGTTTGATTGGATCTTGCTGATGGTCTTGGAGAATTTGGTTGATTTCTTTCAACCATGATTCTCTGAAGTATATAAAGAGACAGTTTCTAGAAAGACTGCTCTAAAAATAGGTTAAGGATGCACTTACTTGAAAGACTGCTACAAAACAGGTAAATTTCTCTTGAGCTCCTTTTCTTGAATTGAAATCTTCTGCAAGATTTCTTTAACTTGAATTTAAAAGCAACCAGAATTGCTAAAATGAAGATCTTGAAGGAGTGTTGAAACACTGATTGTCTGATTAGCAATCTAGGATGGCTTTTAATTTTAGATAATTGATTCTTCAGATTTTTTTTGACCGAAACCGAGTTCTTGAGAAAATCTACCACCAAGCTGTGATGTTGAAAACTGATGCAGCCACTGAATGTTGGCGAGGCACAGTTTTTGAGATCACGACCTCAACTCTCAGATGAGGAGATGAAAATCTTCGATGAGGGGCATCCAAATGATGAGAATTTTCTGATGGATGATCTATCTTTCGATAGATTTATTGAGACAAAATGTTGGATCGAGATTTGATGCAGTTAGCACTTTTCTGCTCTGATACCATATGAGAAAGTGAACTGAAATGTTTTTGTATTGATTGAATCAATAAACTAGTTACATGTACAAAATATATAGCAAATGTAACATAGCCGATTGGCCCTGAATGTAATAAACTGTAAACAGGACTTATGGGCTAAGCCCACTTATTTGTAAATTGATGTACGGAATATAAAGAGTATTTGTGAGTTACTCTTCATAAGGCTCTCCTCCTGTGTGTTGTCAGGTTGTCCAAAGTTGTGGCATCCGTCATTTGTAGCTTCATTGTTCAGGAACTTATTATTTCCTATACCAGGAGCTTTTCTACCATGAAGGGGATTGTGTACAGAAGTGGGTTTCAACTTTGGTGGTTGGCCCTTGATTTCTTTGTCATAAAGGTTTGTCCTGAAACCTGGATACAGAGGTGGAGGATCGAGCAAGATCCCACTTATCGAGGAGCTCCGCTAGTAGATGTATATGCAGTGCAAGACAATTTGTTGCAGAGGTAATAAACTTTCTTGTTACTTTATGTAATACGTATGATATGGCAAGATTTCATATGGCGAATTTAAAACCTTTTAATGTTGTGATCATGTTATAAAAATGATCGTGTAAAGGTTCAGTAGAAAAAAACAACTTTGCAAAGGAGACATGAACACGACCCAAAAATAAGCTGAAACAAGAGAGTTATGATAAGAATACTGTTTTACCATTCAGCAAGTGCCACAATCCATGTTCATCAGAAGTGCCAAGTCTGCATTAACATCATTTAGTTGATGCTTTTTCAATTTTGTATGAAAGACAAATCCTCATTATTTTGTTGGTTCTTTGAATGCTACTACTATTGCAAGGAGAAATTAACTTGGAAGACTAATGTAAAATTGGCTACAAGCATGGTAAAAAATATCGTCCTTAGCATAACCCACTAATGTTCTGAACATGACTTAGATAATATGCTAAAGAAATATCATCCAAAGTCGCTGCATTTCATAGAATCTAAAGCCTAAGCAACATCACATTAAGCCTCAGCTAGAACTTGGTCAGTGGCTAGAATTTCAACTCCTGAGCCCTATTATTTATTTTAAACATGGGTATTCAAGAATCTCATATGTTATGCTACTTTCTTTATATATAAACAGAAAGTTTAGCAAATTATGATATCAAACACATAAAACTATGACATTTAAGGTAACCAAAACGTCATACCAAAATATCCAATCTGATTAGCATAGTGAGAAAATCACTTGGCCTTAGCACTGCCATGACGAAGGGGTGAAATTATGCACCACATTGGTGAAGGAAGGAAGCAAAGTTGAAAGTAAATCATCAATAGTGCCTAATGGCTCAATTATGAAGCCGCTGACATCACAGCCTGAGATAGAAGGGATTAAATGGAATATAATATCACGAAAATTCATATATGGTACGCTAAATAATATTTGAAGTGCTGCAGGTCATTCTGAACTAAATATATAACCTTCTAGAACATTATATACTAACTTTAGGCTCTAAGCTAAAGGTTTACAATGATTATACTGCTCTCGTTCCAATGCATTTTCATGTGTTCAAGCTTAAGGTTCTACCTCATATTTGAATTGGAAATCGTAATATTAACTTCAAACTCTAAATCCTCCAGTTTATTCTTTTCTGTAAAGCCAAAAAAAGTTAAAGTTCTAATAATCTTCATTAAAGTTAATAACCATGATTAATGCACCAAATACATCCCTTGGTTCACTCAAGCTGTGTCTGTCATCTAATATGAATTATTTCAAATTGTTATTATAACATATGAACTAGCTGTTTTCAGTCTTTCGTTCCTTCCACCTAAATGGACAATTAGAAGTGGAGGATGACTTTACGTTTCATTTGGCTTATAGCCTCTAAACACATTTCTCTCTAAAGGTTTTAATTACCTGCATTCTTAGTTTACAGTTTTGTATTGCATCATAATTTCTCCATCTACTACTACTATTCCCCCAGCATTCATCCTTTACTGACTTCATCACCACACAACGAACAAAACCTAGTTTGTCATTAACCAATCAATACTAACCCCGAAACATAAACTAAACCACCCAGCAACCCCTTCATCGTCTAGTAAACTTCAGCGCCTCAATCACCTAACACAACCTTTGCAACTATCTGCCTCCTCCCCAGAACCTGCACTACATTGCCTTCAATTTTTTTGTAATCAAAATATGGCATCCATTAGGTGTATTAGAACGAATCAACACCACCAACAAAAAAGGTAATCATTGCCAGTAATAAATAGTCCACACTAAAATTAAAAACATTGCCAGTTAAAATTAAATGAAAATAGCATCTTAGTCTAAGGAAATGGACATACCTGCTCTATGATGGCAAAACAGTGGGAGTTGGCCTCATCATTCATCATCCAACCCCCTGCTACAATCTCAAGCAGACCATTTTTGACAAATTTTGTAAACCTTTCCTTTTGAAAAGTAGATGAGTCTCTCCACCATCTCTCCAAATATGACATTTCCTCCCATATGAGCTTATGTCGCTCATCCTTTCACAAAGATTCCACAATAGCATCTAATATATGTCTGGATTTCCTATCATAGCACTTAGCAACTGTGAGTATCTAGCTAGGATCATTATGTAATGTGGAACAACAAAAACCTGCAATTTCTCCTCATCCCACTCCTTCCCTTCGTACCTCACATCCCACATTTGCTTCCACATTCCCCCATCCCTATCCAGAAAATTGATCTTCTCGTACAACTCCCTAGTGGTGATATTAACCGCCGTTGATTCCCTTTGTATCTCAGCTGCTGGATACCGACGGTAAATGTCTCGGCAGTGAGTAAAATGGGCCTTTTGGGGAATATTAAGAGTCAGGATGGGGACTCCCTGGTGGAGAACGACGAAAAGAAAGAATATGTTCAGAATGGAGAGGGAAATGAAGAGGAAGATTGAGGTCGGGCATATGTTATGGCGATGACGGAAGCATGATTTTTGGCGGAAAGAGTTGGTGATTGGTAGGGTCTGAGGGGAGAATATTCCATCGGAGCCGCTACGGCTACCGGAGAATAAGATTGGCATCTGATGTGCCTTCACTTCTACAACCTGCCACTAACATAAATACCACCACAACAATGCACTTCATTCAACGTTCCATCATCACCGCAAAACATAAGAACATATCGTGCCACAACTCCTCAGACCAATCACATATTCTACTCTCATCTTCACAAAAATCACTCTGCCCGACCTGATAAACTTCACAAAAAAAAATCATCTCCATCCATAATACCTACCATCATTAACCCACCACCAACCTGCAAATTCCAAAACACATGCCTACATCAGTGCCATTGTCCCTGCTTTCACAACTAAACCATTTCCATCTATCTTCCTTCTATATTACTTCCAGCTATTCCATACTATTATCTTCTTTAAGGGTCATAATTTTTTAAACTCAACTAATTTACTTCCTGACATATAGTTAATTCATGACACAGGAATGAATGGAAAAATTCTCATGGTGATTTTAGTAATTAAAAACATTATGTCCTGTTTATTATAATTTTGAGGAAGATGTCCAAAAATTAATCAGCCATTTGGTGCTTTTGTTAGAGCTATATGTAAATAGATGTATTCAACAAGAGGGATAAATTGGATGTGGCTCTTTAAAAATTGTAGCCTTCTCTTCAGTATTGTATTCATTTATTTTCTAGTTCTTTGATTAGAACAAGTTTTAGACTTAGCAATCTTCGTTTTTTGCAATGCGCTACTACATGAATAATTATACTAACAAAACCATTTATATTCATGCCATCGACATGGGCTACATACTAGTAGCTTAGATAAATTTGCTGGCATACAAGGATTCTAGGTATTTGCGCCTACCTTACCTAACCAAATGGCTAAATTTGTTCAGAGAGTTAGTGGATTCAAATATACAGTTTAACGATTACTTGATACAACTAATATCAGCATGTAGATGTCCTAGTGCTATTACTCTTATACTGCATTGGAGTAGTCAAATGCCTTGACTTTACATGTTAAATAAAAATAGTGATGAATGCAACTGGGATTGTGTTTATTTTCGTTTTTTGAACCTATTCACCTAGCTTTTGAAGCACTTAAAATTAAATAACAATAAAATAGTTTATTTACGGGCTTTCAAAATAAATGTGACTCGTACCCATAGTACAATGATGAAGCTAAAGACACCAAGGTTATAGCTATTATATAAACAGTGGAATTTCTAATAGAAATGAAGAAAACACACAACGGCGGCTTACTTATTTTCTCCACATGGATTACATATATGGCACAACTTCAGCCATCAATTCAGCTTAGTATCCACCTTTCATTTTCTGATCCACAACTATTATTTGTAACCAATTATAGCTTAGCCCATAAGCCCATTGTGTTCAGTATATAAACATGGGCTGCACATCTGATTGTAACATATAAGTTTACTTTTGCAAACAGCTTATAATTGAAAACGAATTTACATTCTGTTATCTCAAAATCTTTACTTGGTATCAGAGCATCTAATAGCCTAATGGCATCATTGGATCTGGAAAATTTTCTTTTGAAAGAAAAGAAAAAAAAAACAAGGAGGAAAGAAGATCTTTATACCCATCAGCTAAACTTCATCATTTGGGTATATTTTCCCTCATCAGTGAATAAATCACTTCATTTGAGGGATTGAATATAGAAAGATCATCGCTGCCATGCCTCAAATTCACTAATTGTTTGGCGGCAACTTGACAATTCAGACTATATTCATTAAGATTCTACGTCAATCACCAAGATTCTAATTCAAGAAAGTTAAAGAAACTCACCAAGAACTCAGTTAAAGCCTCGCCAAGAGTTTCATCAGATCTTCGTATCAATTATACATACATCATCATCAAGACTCTTGGCTGCTTCATCCTGAGCCTCAGGAATTTCTTTCTTCCAATCAGAATCGATATTTGATCCAGAATCTTTTGAATTTTGTTTGTCAACATGGCAGATACATCTACTTCGGTTGCATCAGAGACTGGAACTGATGCTGGAAATTTTGGCAACCCACCAAATCCACCAAATGCACCGAGTGGACCTGTACATCAATTAGTTAAGACTGGAATTAGCCCCCAAAGTCAATTAATTACTATTCAATTGCAAGAAGAAAACTACTTGTTGTGGAAACTACAAGTAGAAACTTCAATACAGGGCTATGGATTAGAGGGATTCATTCTTGGTACCACTCCTGTTCCCGCCAAGTTTATTACTGATCAAGACAACCGAACAGTTGCCAATGAGGCATTTGTTCAATATCACAGGCAAGATAGACTAACCAGTTCCTGGCTATTATATTCAATAAGTGAAGATCTATTACCAACAGTTATTGGATGCTCGTCTGCTAATGATATATGGACCACTATAGAAAAAGAATTCAACAAGCAATCATCTGCCAAGATCTTGCATTACAAAAGACAACTTCAAAACATAAAGATGGAAAACTCAAATATGAGAGAGTACATAGCTAATGTGAAAAGGTTATGTGATTTGCTTGGAGCTACAGGCAACAAAGTATCCAATGGAGATCATGTTCTATATTTGCTAAACGGTCTAAATGAAGAGTATGAAGCTGTTGTTGCTGTCGTCACAACCCAAAGAGTTGTTCCTCCAATTGATGAAGTTCATGCCATATTATTATCTCATGAATCAAGAATTAGCAGTAAAAGGATTCAAGAAATTGATCTTAATGCAAATCTTGTTGCTGTCATCACAACCCAAAGAGTTGTTCCTCCAATTGATGAAGTTCATGCCATATTATTATCTCATGAATCAAGAATTAGCAGTAAATGGATTCAAGAAATTGATCTTAATGTAAATCTTACTACTGGCAACAAGAATAAGAACTAGAACATCAATAACAGATCAGAATCATCTTACCAGAGAGGCGGTGGTCCAAACAGAGGAAGAGGCAGAGGCAGATGGTCCAATAACAAACCCAAATGCCAGATCTGTGAAAAGATAGGCCATACTGCATTAAAATGTTACTTCAGATATTCTAACAGTAATAAAAACTAGAAAAATAGTAACAACCCCAATGCAAACGTTGCACAAATAAATCAAGAATCCAGCAGTCAAGATAAAGGAAATGACACAGCAAGAATACATCACTTGCAAGACGACGGTTGGTATCCTGATTCTGGAGCAACCAATCATCTCACAAATAATCTGGACAATCTTAACATTGGGTGCAAGGAATGTCGAGGTAACAAATCTATTTCTATTGCTAATGGTAAACACATTCAAATCACTCATATAGGTAACACTTATATTAATGGTAGTAAACAACTACAGCTATGCAACTTGCTTAGAGTACCAAAAATCACCAAAAATTTAATTAGTGTATCTCAATTTGCCAAAGACAACAAAGTTTATTTTGAATTTTTCCCACAATATTGTTTAATCAGGGATATGCTAACTAGAAAAATCATATTACAGGGTGACTTGGCAAATGGCCTGTACAAATTTAGTTCTATTAAATGCCAGAACGATGTGAATCAAGAGAAGTGCAATGTCACATGTAATTTGAATGTTAAAACTGATAACAGTACGAATGTATTTGATTTTTGGCATTGCAAGCTTGGACATCCTAGCACTAAAATTGTTCAGACTATATTGAATGACAATCACATCAAATTTGATCCCGTATCCTTACCATATATTTGTGAATTTTGTCAAATGGGCAAGCATCATAGACTCCCATTCAATGATTCAGACACTACATATACTGAACCTCTACAGTTAGTTGCTATAGATCTATGGGGTCCATCTCCAGTATATTCTGACTATGGTTATAAGTATTATGTATCTTTTGTAGATGCTTATACCAGATTCACTTGGATATATTTCTTGAAAACCAAGTCAGAAACATACATGTTGTTATAAGCTATATTATTATGGCTGAGAAACAACATAGTCACACAGTTAAAATAATTCAAACTGATGGAGGCAGTGAGTTTAAAAACTTACACAAATTCTTTCAGAAAAAGGGTATTATTCATAGAACTACCTGTCCATATACCTCACAACAAAATGGACTGGTAGAAAGGAAACACAGACATTTGATAGAATCTGGATTGACATTACTTGCACAAGAAAGTATGCCATTAAAATTCTGGCCAGAAGCTTTTAATACAGCTGTTTACCTGATTAATAGGCAACCAACAGGTGTATTAAAAGGTATACCACCATTTGAAAAACTATACAATGTCAAACCAGATTATAAACAACTTAAAATGTTTGGATGTCTGTGTTTTCCATACTTAAGGCCCTATAATACTAATAAACTAAATTTTAGATCAAGACAGTGTACCTTCCTAGGGTATGCTACCAACCAGAAGGGATATAAATGTATTGATAATACTGGAAGAATATACGTTAGTAGACATGTTGTGTTTGATGAAAAAGTTTTTCCATATAGTGCAAAGGATATAAGTACTACAGGTAAGGTCAGAAACTCAAAAATCTCCATACCTGCCATGCCTCAAATCAATGAAAGATGGCAGCAAATAGAGAATCATCAACAATCTGATGCTCAAAGCTCACCAATCAATGATGATCATGAAAGCTTTGAGCCACCCAGTGTGACTTCTCACTCACCTATCCAAAGTCAAAATCAAAGTGATGAGTCAAATGATCAGCAACCAACTTCTGAAAGGTCTGAAAGCAGCAATAACTCACACCAGCCAGGCAACCAGTTCAAACTGGTCATCCTATGGTCACTAGATCCAAAAGTGGTATCTTTAAACCCAAAATATTCATTGCTGCATCCAGTATTAGTGAACCTGAATCATTTGATCAGGCAATTAAAAACAAGCACTGGAAAGCAGCAATGGATGATGAATACAATGCTTTAATCAAGAATAATACATGGGACATAGTATGCCCACCTGCTAACAAAAACATAATAGGTTGCAGGTGGACATACAAACTAAAGAAAAATCCTGATGGATCAATAAATAAGTACAAGGCCAGGCTTGTAGCCAAAGGCTTTACACAAGAGTATGGTTTTGATTTTAATCAAACATTTTCTCCAGTTGTAAAACACACAACCATAAGGCTTGTACTTACTATTGCTGCAAGTAAAAATTGGCATATCAGACATCTGGATGTCAATAATGCATTCCTAAATGGTGTTCTCAAAGAAGAGATCTATATGAGTCAACCACCAGGATATAATGTTAACTCAAACTATGTCTGTAAATTAAACAAGGCTATATACGGCCTAAAACAGTCCCCTCGTGTATGGCTTGATAGACTGAAAAACACACTATATAAATTAGGTTTTCAGTCTACCAAATCAGACAACTCTCTATTCACTAGAATTAGTCAATCATCTACAGTTTTCATATTAATATACGTAGATGATCTGATAATTACTGGTAGCAACAGTAAAGACATAGATGAGCTAACACAATATCTAGACAGACAGTTCTCTATTAAAAACCTGGGGAATATTAATTATTTCTTGGGCATAGAAGTAGCCAGAAATAATAACAGCTTGTTTCTATGCCAAAGAAAATACATCATAGAATTACTCAATAAAACAAAGATGTTAAATGCTAATCCTCAACCAACTCCCATGATAAGTAACCAACAATATTCTAAATTTAGAGGAGAAGCAGTTTCTAACATCACAGAATACAGGATGGTTGTAGGAGCACTACAGTATGCTACTATAACTAGACCTGACATTTCCTACAGTGTGAATAAAGTATCTCAGTTTATGCAGAAACCACTGGACACACATTGGAAGGCAGTTAAAAGAATTCTAAGATATCTCAAAGGCACTATTGACTATGGTCTCATGCTGAAAGGGAGTCAACACCTTAACATAGTGGAATATGCAGATGCTGACTGGGCTTCTGATCCTGATGATAAAAGATCCACAAGTGGCTACTGTATATATGTAGGTCAAAATCTAGTATCATAGAGTTCAAAGAAACAAGCTACAATTTCTAGGTCAAGCACAGAATCTGAATACAGAAGCATAGCCAATGCTGCAGCTGAAATAAAGTGGATCCAATCTATACTAAAGGAACTTCAAATTACTACTTCAGCTAGGCCAGTAATATGTTTTGATAACAAAAGTGCTGTTTACATGTCCGAAAATCCAATACAACATGCGAGAACAAAACATATTGAAATAGATCTACACTTCGTAAGAGAAATGGTTCAGAAAGGAGACATTGAGGTTAATCATATACCTGGAACTTACCAAAAGGCTGACATACTGACTAAGGCGATAAGTGCAAGAAACTTTACCAGATTCCGCTCAGAGTTTAACGTTAACAAAGGCCAATCAGAAGGTGACACCAGCGCATCCAACGAAGAAGCACTTAGATCCAGTGGATCCAGCAAAAAGTTGAGAAAATCTGGTGATAAAGCTCTCGAATCAGAAGATAACTCCAGCGCTAACAAATCCAATGAAGAAACACTCAGATCCAGTAGATCCAGCAAAGAGTTGAACAAATCTGATGAAGAAGCTCTCGAATCCAGCAAGTCCAGCAAAGGGTTGAGCAAATCTGACAACAAAGCACTCAAAACCCATGATACTAAAGTCAGAAGAACCATAACAAAGGAATACGAGAGTGATAATCAGAAGAAATCAAGCGCGCCGCCACGACTAAAGTGAAAATTAGGCTTTGAGGAAACCCTAGTTTTCAGAGGGGCGTAATAGAAATGAAGAAAACACACAGCGGCAGCTTACTTATTTTCTCCACATGGATTACATATGTGGCACAACTTCAGCCATCAATTCAGCTTAGTATCCACCATTCATTTTATGATCCACAACTATTATTTGTAACCAATTATAGCTTAGCCCATAAGCCCATTGTGTTCAGTATATAAACATGGGCTGCACATCTGATTGTAACATATAAGTTTACTTTTGCAAACAGCTTATAATTGAAAACGAATTTACATTATGTTATCTAAAAATCTTTACTATTTGTTTCAATATAAAATCATGAACAATCATTTAAATTTATCAATCCTTAAAAAAAATCTAGTTAGTCAAGCCCAAACCAAGAAATAGTGTCACTTGCAGATGTGCAAAAATTGTATTGTACAAATAGATTTAACTTTTAAACAATGTCAATATAGTGTATTGCCTATCTTATTTATCTAAGAAATTTTTAACATACATGTTCGTGATCTTAATTTTTGTTCAAAGAAATATTGGAATTCTATTTCTTACATCAAAGGTGGTAAATTAGGAATACACGCAACACTAAAACTTGCCTTCTTGTATTCATCAAAATATGCCAAAATATACCAGGACCAAAAGAGATGAGAAAAGGAAATGCATTTCTACATATTGAAACTTCGTACCCCAATTTTAATATTTGTTGAACTATCCTGGACTTCACTTTTGTTATGCTCGAAAGACACTTTCTTTCAAAATGGTAGCCATCAAAGCCGATGTTAATAGATGCCAACGGATCCTTGAACAGTGGCAAGCCCTATAATAACACATACTAAAAGGTATCATTCTAGTATGCATATATAAAAAAAATCAGCAATAACATATACAAAAAAGACGTGTTTTTTTAAGAAAAAAATATAGAACCACACTTGTGATACTAAGAATGAATGAATATCTAGAGCAAGTGCACATACAACGAAATTTGTGGCAGCAAAGTCGTTCGATCGACATACCCGATTCATGAGGATATCTTTGCAATTGTCTCCAGCAACTACACAACTGTATTGTTCACATCTGCAGTGAATTTTAAAAGATGAGGGCAATGAGTCATTTAATTTAACTCGCACTTTTTCTTGGAAGAATTGTGCCAATTAGAGCAATGAGCTTCTCATTTAATATAATTAAGAAATGTGTTTTCTTAAATTTACTTTTGCGCACTTACTTTTTTGCTAGGTATTGGTGTTGCAAACCTGATAGAATTTCCTAAGGTAGCATTATACTCATTACCGACACCATTTTCTTTTTTATCAGGGTAAAGAGACTGTTCTGTAACATGTACAAATTTTGTGCTCATAATATCATCACAACTATCTAACTGACCCATAGCAATATGAAATTGTCCGTCAACCTACACAACTATAATATGTATCAGTTCCATTCCATCTATCATGAAAAGAAGGACCGGGAGACAGATTCTAAACATTTGTTGCATTGAAACCCTAGACAGATAAAGGAGATACAGATGATTCCAAATTCCCACAAGAAAATGCAAAATCATGAAAAATACAAGATCCACAATTAACACTTGGAATATTTCAGGAATGAGCAAAACAAGGTAGCAGAAATATTAGAGAAGAACGATCAATTTCTCTGGCGATGAAACTGAGATGCCTAAAACGAAGATTCACGCAATCAGGGTTAGAAAAACACGAGAGGCAGAGCCAACATTTTCGGCATCATTCATAGATGTTTTTTAGATCTCTTGTGCATTTTGAGAAAACAGATATAAAATAATGCCAAGTGTTGTGTCATTTATGGCACTGAACATTGTTAATTCTAGACATTACAATTGTTTCTCGTGGAAAGACAGAAGCAGTAGTAAACTTGGTTTAACCACATCCCTTTTTATTGCACTAAAACAAACCGAGTCCATCAATCATTAAAGATGCATCCGAATATTGTTCCCAACTCTCCATGCTCTAGTGCATGGATATCAAGCAACCTCCCAAACTCATGCAGCTCATATTTCACACATCTCTAACTATCATCAACTACTCCACCTTATTGACTTCTAAATTCCCTGTCGGAGCAACAATCAACTCCACTATACTTAGATCCATTTACATGGTGAACTTGATTCTCCTTGCATTAAGTCAGCATTCATCAAACTCAATTACCCAGGTTTTAAAACTAACACACTACGCATTGTCTCTATATCTCAAATTTCAAATTCAAACTGAACCTTCTCATCAATAGTTGATGAATTAGAAATTTCAAATATATCCTGTATGTCATTTGCTATTGAATGGTTAAATATGTTTGGAAGAAGGTAAGGTTTGAATCTTTTTTATAAAAAAATTGATAGTGAGTCTATTAACCAATTCACTGTCATTTACTATGTTAAAATGAAGACAACTGACATGAACATAAATGTTATGTTTTATCATGTTCGCTTTCATTAAAACAGTCTATTTATAACAAATTTTATCAGAAAAATATCTGGGCAATTTGTCAGTAAATACGGGCTGATATATTATTGAGGGTGTTTTAAGCAATATTTCAAATGGAATATATGTTAAAACCCAATACAGGACATATCACCAAAATATGAGTGATGTTCTCCAATACTAACTGCATAGTTGTCTAGTTAAAAGAAGCATGACAGTCGCATAGCTTTTATTAACAAAATACAAAAAATAATTAATGAGGTGTTTATCAAAGAAACAACAAAGACTTACCGTCACTAGCATGTAGTGATAATGCATGAAAATTACTACAACTATCCAATTGATAAAGTTTTCATACCAAAACTACCTTAAATGAAATAATGCAGAACATGGTTTCAAATTGTTTTCCATGTCTTTAGTGCATTGTATAAGTATCCACGGAGTTTTAGAAATGAAGGACATCTACGGATTTGTTGTGCGTTCTTACTATTACGTTATGAACACTAATTGATCCAAATAGGACAAACACTTCCTATTATGTTACTACTTAATATATTTTATAATCAACAATAGTTTAAAAAAAGCTTTACCGTTTCTTAATCTTAGCGGTCATTGTCATAAAGGCCTCTTCAACGTTGGCAGAGATTTTAGCACTACTCTCCAAGGAAGGAATACCAATCTCATCTGCGAAAGCCTGCCGCAAGAACCAAGAATTCAACGTGCAATTATCCTACTTCATCATATAAGGTATGAACCTACAAGAAAAACCAGAAAAATATATGGAATTTACCTTTCCTGTCTTGTAGGAAACTACTATTTTGTCGGTTAAATCACATTTATTTCCAACTAAAAGCTTGTTCACATTATCACTTGCATATCGGTCTATCTCATTGAGCCATTTCTTAACGTTGTTAAAGCTTTCCCAATTTTTCACATCATATACCACCTGCAAAATGGTATAATAGGCAAATGTGAAACAGTTTACAAAGATAATATGAGGAGAAAGAGATAAATCCTTTGCGGATATTTGATCATTGGTAATTTACTATTGTCTATAATAAGAACCAAGACGACTTTGTATCACTAGTTAGGAAATCTAAAAAGGTGTAATATTTGTCTAACTTTCAGTTGGCAATAGTGCACCATTTGAACTACAGTTCAATACAACTGTGTGACACCATTTGAGACAACCAGGGGTGCATAAACACCCTTTATATATTACATGAACAAGCTTGAACAGTTGATGGTATATGTAACACCTCGCATTTTTAAGATAATAAAATAAGAATAAATTAATTTAATATTCAAAACTAAGTAAAACGGACTACGCCATTGCGTCCGTCTCGGAATTTTGGTCAAGATAGACACTTAGTTTACGTAAAACGGACACCGTATGAAGAAGTTATGAGCGTTAGAAGTTTGTATACATATAAGGAACTTTTATAAATATATATTAAATAAATAAATATATCTAGAAAATTCGAAAATCGGTTAAAAAATAAAAATTCATGAGTGGGAAATCTGGAGGGAAAATAGACCGTTGGGGGCCGACCTACCAACAGGGGGTTCAACCCATAGGTCGACCCCGGGGTCGACCCCACCACAGATCTGAAATGTTGTTTTGTGACGTGGTCAGTTCTAATGGTTTGTGAATCAAATCTTAAGGACCCAGTTTCTCTGATACCTATAAATAAGTCTGTAGAGTTAACCCTAAACCTCATATTTCTGAGACTACACGGAGGCTCTGCCATTCTTCCCTCTTCTCATATCTATTCAGAAAGTTAATATTATTAGTTAGGAAAAATTATGAATCCAGATCTGAAGAAAAGGAACGAGTGTTTGTAAGTAGTTGTTCAGATCTCATATCAAAGTAAGGTAACTTTCTAGATCTGATCTATTCAATTTTCCTCCTCTTTCTTTTCCTTTATGTTATAGTAAAAATAGTCAATCCATGGTTGTTAGGTTCTGAATCCAATTAAGGGAAAACCATGGAGGATTAGATCTGGACTAGATCCAGGATTTGGAAAGCTTACGAGGTGAGTGGATTTAAGCTATATCATTTTAGATAATGATTATTATCGTTTAAAACATTCCCTGTTATTATATGTGAATTTGCCAGAATAATTAAGAATTACTGCCAAAAAAAGTTGAGATGTTAATATGAATAATTCATGTATTGAATCAGTTAAAGTGTTGGAATGATTACATGTTGAAAAAAATTATTAGAGTATGGGTAACTACTTCTGTTGTTATAATTACATGATTCACTTGTGGTATATTATTGAGTAAATGACATGTTAACTTGTTAGATTTGAACAATTACCCGATTAAATGTTCACATGTCGAAATAGAATTAAACACATGTTAAAAAGAACATGCGCCATAATATAGGCAAAATTTGATGACATGTAAATTAGATTACAATAAAAAGGATAACATTCCTAAAATTCACAGTAAATAAGAAGTTGTAACGCGCTTAGACATGAGGTTAGATTACACATGTTGTAGAAGTCTGCCCAGAACCGATTGGCATATCCAGCATCCATAAGTGGTAAATCTAATGCAAGGGGTCCAAGTGCATGAATAAACATGTAATGGTACTAAGACACGAGGTTAAGTCAACTTATGGTAGAAGTCTGCCCGGACCCGCCCGACAAATCCAGCGTCAACAAGTGTAGATTAATGTGAGAGGTCTAATGCATATATATAAATATATGTATATAACAAGATATGAATAAATGGCAACGATGGTAATTAACTGTCTAACTCAAAAAATAAGAAAGGAAAGGATGTAATGGACCGAGTTAGTGCGATGAGAAGGAAAAGTGATGTATTTCCCTAAATGATCTATTTTTTAGAACGTGGTTGCAAGTAAGCCACAGTGAATAAAGTAAAAAAAAGGAAAGAAATTACTTGTCACTACGGATTTAAATGGGAATACGTTATGAAAATAAATCATTGATTCCTTCTATAAATCAAACTAATAAGGTGCATGAAGTGTTTTCCTTAATAAAATAAGGAACATATATTACAGTGAATGAAGAATAATGGGTTACAACAGTAAATGGTTTAAACAGGGAATGATAATCACTTATTATAAATAAACTACATTAATAAGAATGTTGTATAATAGGTAGACTTGTCCTAGGGACAAGTGAAGATTATAACTTAGGTTATAATAAACTAGTAAGGAAATGGGATAACTGGCGGAATGAGATAAGGGACACTTAATTGTAAATTAAGTAATCAGTAAATGGGGAAAACCTGAAATCAGTTGAGAGAAGGGGGAAATGTTATGAAATATAAGAAGTTGTACTTAACTATAAATTAAGTAATCTGTAAACTTGGAAGTCTGAAACCTGCTGATAAGAATAACATGTTTAGACTTGTCCTAGGGACAAGAGGAAATTACAACATAGGTTATAATAAATGGGTAGAGAAACTTATTAATGGACCTTATTTAAGAGAACTAAGTTAATATGTAAACAACGATAAGTTGTAGTAACGGTGTAAAATGGAATTATGATTAAATGAGAAAGAATGAGAAAATTTTATGAAATAAGTTATATTTAATCATAAATAATGACTGACATGTTAAACAGGAGACATGTGAATTGGGATTTACTTAATTACGTATTAAGTATAACATGTTATTGTAATGATGAAATCAAACAAGAATATGAAAGGGATTGTGGATTACAGACCTTGGACTACAATTTAGAGAATAACACGTCGTGGGCTTATTAATAAACTTAAATAGGTTAGGTTATATAACTGAAATTAATAAGCAAGAGGAACTTAGTAAATTGATTAAGAATTCAATGTGAATGGGAATAACCAAGTTAAATGGAAACCCGATGAGGTAAGGCAAGCACGTAAAAGAACATTTAAACATAGGATCTAACAACATATTAAAGTGAGGCGCTTGGACCAGTCCGCACGTTTGAGAGTGAATAACCCAACGGGTAGATCATCGTGGTGTTATAAAGCACGAGGGGAGCACATATTCATTTGATTATTCTATCGGCTCCGAAGGAGTGGAAGGGGAAGCACGCGGCTTCCTGAGATACGTAAGGTTCTCCTAGTAGTCCTCTGTGCGGTGACAGATGTTTAGGCTGTGATCGCAGAGGTTGGGTCTGCATGTAACCACTAGGTGGGTGGGCCTTGACTGCAAATGTAGCTTAACAGTCAGAATGCTATGACGCGGTGA
Source organism: Allium sativum (assembly GCA_030737875.1). Classification (NCBI taxonomy): domain Eukaryota; kingdom Viridiplantae; phylum Streptophyta; class Magnoliopsida; order Asparagales; family Amaryllidaceae; genus Allium; species Allium sativum. Next base: position 11,076,645 of record CM060913.1, read on the forward strand.
CACTAGGGTGATTCGGCTGTCGCCTCAACGGGGAGGCGAAGGGTCATGACCAACAAGGATAGTAGATCGTCGGATACCCGTCATCGACAGCCAGTGGGATGCGAAAAGACTAGAGCTAAAACCAATAGACCATTCACCTTTCACTATCGAGGTACGGTGGTTGAATGAAGACGCCAACTGGATGTTTGGATTGTTTGTTAGGACTTAGGGGTCGGTCATTTAGCTTTTGTAGTCTTTACTAGTTGAGGGAGGGGCCGAGGTAGGGCCATAGCCACCATGAAAAACAGACCCGAGGGATATCTGTATTTTGAAACTCTTAAAGGCAGGCCTGTACGATATGGAAAAGCTCCCGACCGAGTTCCGTGTTTCTTGTATTGTCCTGCCACGAAACTCGGTGCACATTAGAGGATGTACGGTTAAGGCATCGAGCTACAATTGACGATACATATGTGGGACAATCTAGATACATGCATGTCGGCTCTGGTGTTGTATTGTAGACTTGAGGGCATCACTCCGGTATGAATTCTGATTCGATCGACGATGGAAGTTCGTACTCTTACGTAGCGTAGTAATGGTAGACATATACGGAACGTAACATTGTTATATAGAGATCCATACGTCACTCCAGCATCGGATGAGGGACTGCGTTCACTTCTGTGGCATTACGGTGGAGACCCTGCGAGTGGGGTACCATGGGGTGTACCTCAATATTGAGGGGTAGCTCTCTCTCTCTCTCTCTCTCTATATATATATATATATATATATACATATATATACTGTATTAGGTTAATCCACTGGGAAGTAAATGGGTACGACGTGTGTGTAAGCCTTGAGTGTTGTTAACCTAAGTAACCTAATAAATAAGAAAATGTGATTGAATGGTATATGTAGGATTACGCAAAGTGTATAATTTAAATCTAGTCACCAGAACTTGTGTTCTGACCCCCTCCTCATAACATACTCGCAGGTTAGATTTGTGGCAGAGACATGATAGCTTTGGATACTGGTTAGACAATATTATTACTACGGTAAGGCTATATTTTGATTATATTATATTTTGTCCATTCCGCTGTGAGATGTTTTCTGAGCTCTAACATATTTTATGTCTCTGTCTTTTCTGTAGGATACCAAAGCAAACCAATCCGAGTTTTGATGGATTGGAATTTTGAAAAATCCGGTCTGTCAGAATTCGGGTTGTTACAATATGCGAACAAACTTGATATTACATGAAAAAGAAATATAGAACTATGTGCCACATTTGAACATTTGCAAATCATACTTGAACACTTCACAAAATAATACATGATTGAACATTTGCAAAAAAGTTAAAAATATTCAAATAATAGATTTAAAGAGCACGTTCAAATGAAAAGTCATAAGCACACATTCGGATATAAACATCTAAAGCAAAATTAACCATTGAGCTAATATCTTAACCTCTTCAAAACATATTTAACCATTCAATAAAGTTTGATTCTTGTATTTTTAATCAACAATAACTGTATTAGTTAAACGTTCTACTAACAGCTTTAGCCATTCAAGCACAAAATGATTCATAATCATTCACACCACATCACCTTTAGCTTAAACTAATGAACCTGACCACCTAAAAAAATATTAAACAAAAAAGATCACTGTGCAAACTTCTTCTTTTTTCAGATAATATCCCCCTATCCAATGAGTATTGTTATGACTCATCTACATGTAAAATGATGTTTGAAGCATAAATACACCATTATATGACTTCATAACCTGTTGTGAAGACAGACCATAATAGTACAAATAATGCCAAAAACATGGGCAGGCTATAATAGAACAACTGTAAGAAAACAACGCAGTATAATAATTAAAATCATATGAAATATGTGTAACAATACCTCCTAGGGAAATTCAGAACAGAGAAGCCTCTCTAGGTTTAGCAACTGGAAAGATCCTCTTAAGGGAAATTTAGAACGGAGACGCTTCTCTAGGTTTAGGGACTAGGATGGACTGCATAAGAGAGAGAGAGAGAGAGATTGCTGCATCAATTGATTGTTAATTACGCGATTGAGATTTCTGGAGGCGATGACAATGATAGTTAATGTTTTCTAGAGGTGAAAAATGAAATAATTTTTTTGATTGAGGAATTGACGAAGGAATACATTCCCACTCAAAATTGGACTCCTGCCTACCTTTTTGCTATATAGCGTTGTCCACTAAATTTAGCAAAGTCGAATAGCGTTGGAAACCCAAACTTGAATAGCGTACAAAAGCTAATGAGCGGCAACGCTATTGGCTGATGCTATTAGAATCCCAATTTGTTGTAGTGTAGATAATATATATTTGTTATCATCAAACAAAAATCATATTGTTATATTCAATAAAAGGGTCCTTCTCCATCGAATGAATTAATAGCGATAGACCAAAAGAAAATGAAATAGGAAGTTAAATATTAGTTAACATATCAAGTAATATGTGTAACTGTCTATATTTTGGGGAGACTGTAAATGAACACCCAAATTTTGTTTGTAAAAAAGGGTTATAAGTAAAATAACATGTTTGTGTGTTTATGACTTGAGCATGTCATTAGATGTTCTTTATAATTGAAGGTGTATTTCATTTGTGACCATAACTTTTTTTTTTAAGGTAATGGAAAATCAAAATAACTCGACAACTCAAAGTCAAGAGGCTTAGTCCTCCGCATAAACAAATGCAATGGAATTACTCGCATCTTTTATCAAGAAGATGGAGCATTTTTCTTCAACATCTTCAAAAAACATATTTTTAAGCTGTTTTAAAGGTTTGAAGTTAGAGAAATTTGTTGAAAATGTTGATCCATTTAAGGTAGATCAATGGATTCAACATTTGGAAGATATATTCAAAGTTTTGGAATGTAGTGAAGTTGATAAGAGGAAGTTAGAAGTCTTTCAATTATTAGAGGATTCTCAAAATTGGTGGGAGCTTATTCGAACAACAACTAGTCCATACGAGATAGAATATATGACATAGGAAGAATTTAAGGAAAAGTTATTGGATAAGTATTTCCCATAAAATGAGAGAGAGAAGATGGATTTTTTTATATTTAGAATCTTACTCAAGAAGCTATGTCAATAGCCTAATAAAAAATAAGTTTGAAGCACTACTCCAATTCGGGAATCATTTAATTGATACACCTAAAAAGCATGCTAGAAGATTTGCAAAGGGATTAATTCGCCCTATAAGAAAGCATGTTATTGATAATAGGCGTAAAACTTATGAGATGATAGTAGCTGAAGCTTTAAATTTGGAAGAAGATTATCTTTAGTTCCAACAAGAAAGGAAGACTTCAAATAAAAGGAATCCAAACAAATTTTCTGACAATTAAAAGAAACCAGATGAGAAAAGAAAGAAACAAAATGAAGAAAGCAAAGGACCAACGGGACAAGAAAAGGAGCCTGACAAAGTAAGGAGATGTTACCAGTGCAATGAAACAGGACAGATTTCTCCAAATTATACAAAGGCAATTGTGTGTTACAATTGCAGTGAGTTTGGGAACATTTTATAGTCGAAATTGCAAGAAGGAAAGGAAGTACAATTGTGGGCAATAAGGACGAGTATATGCAGTTATTTATGAATAGGCTCAAGTAGAAGGTAACATGTTTCTTTTTTACTTTCAGCTAGAATTTTATCTGATACTTGTGCCACACGTTCTCTTATCACTGAAATATTTGCTACTAAGACAGGTACACCTATTGAGCAACTATCAAACCCTTTGATGGTAGACAGTTTAGTAGGAGGGAGCTTTAAAACTTGAGAGCATGTGTAGGAACTATATCCTTAACTTTGAAGGTAAGGATATGGCGGCTAATTTAATTATCTTCCCAATGAAACGTTTTGATATCATCCTCGGGATGGATTGGCTTTCAAAATATCAAGCCATCTTGAATTGCCACAACAAGGCCATAAGTTTGGCATTTCAAGAACACGAAACCGTTGTTTACTTATGTGATAAAGTTGAAAACGCTTTTATATCTAGATATATTTCTCATATCAATATTAAGGATAAAGGTCAAATGGTGGACCAAATCCCAATAGTAAAGGAATTTAAAGAAGTTTCTCAGGAAGTACCAGGATTACCACCAAAAAGAGAAATCATTTTTAGTGTCGACTTAACCCCTGGTACCACTCCTATTGCTAAAGCAACTTATCATATGTCTCCTACGGAAAATCATGAATTATAGAAACAAATTAAGGAGATGGAGGATCAAGGATTTATTAGACCTAGTAAATCTTCTTGGGGAGCACCAGTGTTGTTTGTAAAGAAACATGATGGAACGTTTTGCTTATGCGTAGATTACCGAGAGCTTAATAAGGTAACAATTAAGAAAAAATACCCATTACCTCAGATCGATGATTTATTTGATCAACTCCAATGAGCTATGGTGTTTTCGAAGATTGACTTAAGATCTGAATATCATCAATTAATAATAAAAGAGGAAGACATTCCAAAGACAGCTTTCCAAACACAGTATGGACACTATGAATTTTTGGTGATGCCTTTTGGCCTAACCAACGCTCCAGCGGTATTCATGGATTTAATGAATCATGTGTTCCGTCCATATCTTGATCATTTTGTCATTGTGTTTATTGATGATATTCTTATCTACTCTAAGACAAAGGAGGAACATGAATGCTGTTTGCGTTTATGTCTCCAAACACTAAAAGAACATCAACTATATGCAAAATTAAGTAAATGTGAATTCTGGTTGGAGGAAGTAAAATTTCTTGGACTATTATCTCAAAGAATGGAATTGGAGTAGACCCATCAAAGGTTGAGGCAATGTTGAAATGGAATCCTCCGACAACACCAACAGAAGTTCGAAATTTTCTAGGATTAGCTGGTTACTACCGAAGATTTATTCAAGATTTCTCAAAGATAGCATCTCCATTGACGAAACTAACTCGTATGGAAACCAAGTTTAATCAAAACAAAAAAAATGTAAGATAGCATTTGGAACCTTAAAGAAAAGATTGACCGAGGCACCAATCTGTCTTTGCTAAGGAGTGAAGTCCCACATAAAGTGTATATGCATGCGGACAAGGATTAGGATGAGTACTAATGCAGGAAGACAAAGTTATCGCTTTTGGCTCTCCTCAATTAAAGCCACATAAAGCCAGTTATCTAACTCATGACTTAGAATTAGTCGCGATTGTGTTTGCCTTAAAAATTTGGAGGCATTACCTTTATGGAGAACAATTTCATGTTTACTCTGACCAATATAAGAGTTTAAAATATTTGTTCTCTAAAAAAGAATTAAATATGAGAGAAAGAAGATAGATGAAACTTTTAAAAGATTATGATTTTACATTGCATTATCATCCTGGAAAGGCAAATATAGTTGCAGATTCATTAAGTTGAAAAACCTATGGCATAGTATCCCATTTAATGATAAGAGAATGGACTACTCTAGAAATTCTTGTTGATATGAACGCTTGCACAAGGATAATTAATGGAGCCATGGTTAACAAAGTGGCACTTCTATGTAATCTTATTATTCAGCCAACTCTAGTAAGTAGAGTATTGAAATCCTAAGAAGAGGACGAGGAATTAAACGAGTTATTCATGAAAATGAAGGATAAGGAACCTACAGATTGGAAAATTGGTAAAGATGGAAGTTATAGATTCAAAAATCGACTTTGTGTTCCAAATCAAACTGAATTGAAAAATGAATTTCTTAGTGAAGCACACCGCTCAAGGCTTATGGTGCGTCCAAGAAGCACAAAAATATTTAAGGATCTTAAGAGTCAGTTTTGATGGATTGGAATGAAGAAGGATGTTGCTGAAGTGGCAAAAAAATTTATTTGCTAACAAATTAAAAGATGAGCAGCAATGACCGACAGGACTTCTGCAACCACTTTGTATTGCTGAATGGAAATAGGAGTATATAACAATAGGTTTTATCACCAGATTAATAATTATGAAACAAGGTCATGATGCAATATAGGTAGTGGTGGATTGCTTGACAAAGTCAGCACATTTCATACCTTACAACATGACCTACTCAATGGGGAAATTGAGTTTTGAGAGAGATTGTTTTACTACATGGTATACCAGTTACCATTGTTTCATATAAAGACTCACGATTCACTTCATGATTTTGGAGAAGTATTCCAAAAACATTAGGTACATCACTAAACCAGAGTACAACCTTTCAGCCTTAAACAGATGGAGAAACTGAAAGGGTAAATTGAATAATAGAAGATATGTTACGTTCTTGTATAATGGATTTTTAAATCACATGGGACACTCACATACTAATAATCGAATTTGCATATAACTATAGTTATCATGCAAGTATTAGTATGTCCCTATTTAAAGCTTTGTATGAGAGGCCTAGTCGTTCGCTAGTTTGTTGGGCAGAAGTTGGAGATTATGAGCTTCTTGGTTCAGATCTAATAAAGGAAACAACTAAGAAGATTTCTATTATAAAGGAAAGACTGCGAGCATCACAATGTTGGCAAAAGAGTTATGTAGATCACAAAAGAAAGCATTTGGAATTTGAAGTAGGAGATCAAGTCCTTTTTAAGGTTTCTCTGGTATGAGTGGTGAAGTGATTTGGAAAGAAGAAGGAAAAAATACCACTGAGATTTAACGGACCATTTCGTATTACCAAGAAAATTGGAAAAGTTGTATACGAACTCGACTTACCTGAGAAACTATCAGATATTCTTAATGTATTTCACATATCAATGCTACGAAAGTATATTTCTGAACCATCTCATGTGATTGATTTAAGCGACATCAAAGTTGAAAAGGGAACCAAGTACGTTGAAAGACCTGTTCGAATCCTTGATAGAAAAATTAAGAATAAGGACAAAAAAATTCCCTTAGTGAAAGTTCAATGGAACCATCACAGTGAAGACGAAGTATCATGGCAGGTGGAGTCAGTAATCCGTAGAGATTATCCAGAATTGTTTGAAACTTACATTTCGAGGACATAATCTTTATCTAAGGGTAGTGGTGGGTAAGAACCTAACTCGAAAACCAGCATGAAAAAGTTTCTAGAAATTTTGAATATACTAATTTGATCCGATTCAAACATTTAAATATAATGAATACATACATATATACATATACACATACATATACATACATACATATATATATATGCATATAAATATAACACATGGCTTATAACTAAAAACAAATGGTATATGTATATACATTTTAAAATATGATAAGTGGCATGAAATGATAAGGACACGTGACATCAAATGAACAATACACATGTCTTTAGATTAAAGGAAATAAAGACACATAAACACATTAGGTGTCTATGTGTAGAAACATCTTAAGACACGTAAGGGAGCATGTGTCTACTTCCTAATGCTTACATAAAGATAAGGTGAACAAGTGTCCAAAACCAAATTACTAAACTAGCCTTAAGAAATCCTATAAATACGATGTAAATGTTCATTTGTTTTCATACATTCACAAAACAAAGTAAGATAAAGAGGAAAAGCTTAGAAGAAGCCAAGAGAATAAAATACAAGTTCAAGCTATAATTATAAGGTGAGAAAAACTATTTGAGTATATATATTCATTTCATACTTTGAAGAAAAGATGTGAAAATTAAGAATGAATGATAGGTCTCGAACCTATGAAAATGACGTTTGGTATTTTGACCTTAACTTCTTCACTCCTTAATGAAACTTTGATTTCTTTAATGTTCTGGAAAGCTAACTCAAATTTCTACAACTTTCATGTTTACCACTTTTCAAATTATTGATTTGTATATCTAAAATTTGTATTCAAAGTAGAGTAAAAATCTGCCTGAAGTGGACATGTTAAAAATGTCTCGTATTGTTGAATTAAATTAATAAATGATTTTATGGCTTTCTTTTCATGGTAATTTATTATACTAAGAAAGCTCCTTATTATAGAAAATTTAGAGTCAAAAACTATATTTATCATACAGAAATAGAATTAAACATTTCACCGAAAAACTTGTTAAAAATCCGAATTTCTTAAGTTTGAAACACTTTTGGAATTTGAATTGCCTTTTAAATGTTTCTTATAACACTGAAATGCTACCCAATGCAAAAAAATTCGTAGCATTTCTGAAGCGTCGTCTTTTCTTTGAATTATTTATAAAGCACTCTGGCAAGCCCAGAACTTTTCATAATGCACCAGGAACGCTGTAATAGTTGTTTTGAGTATAAAACCATTATAAACTACCCAGAATTTTTACGATGCACTAGAAACGTTGTGATAGTTGTTTTGAGTCTAAAACCATTATAAACTACCAAGAGTCTTTTCAGAACGCTTTATAAATGCTGCAGTTTTTATTTTTAACATTCTTATTGATGGTGAACCTTTTTATAGCACTTTTTGAAATGTTATCTTTTCTTTTTCTTTTGGAATTTAAATTTTTTATGAAATGTAACCGTTCACTTCAATAATTTTGAGGTCCTTCTTAACATAGATTAGAATATTCCTGGGGTGGTTTCGGGTTTGTCTTAAACCCTTAAAAGTATGAATTTGAAAAAGTAATTTAAGATTACTTTTGGGAACCATTTTCTTAATTATATTTCCTCGGGGGTGCGGTATAAGACAGTAGATCTTGGGTAGTGCATTATTACTCTATGTTGGTATTGAGTCGAGTAGAGTACGTCCCTACTTAGTAACGGGATGCCGACCGCAATAGGATAACATATCCTAAAATATAAACTAAATCGAGGGTGTGGTTTAGATTCATAAACATGTATTTTGAATAAGCATGGGTTTAGATGGAACGAAGTTATTATAACTTGCTTGATGTAATATCTCGAAGTCTTCCTAGTTAATTATTTTAAACTTTGAACTGATAAAACCTATGAAGAAGAGATTTATAATGAAACTATAATACAACCTATTAGGATATGACTTGAAAACTAAACTTAAATAACTATCGCACTGGATCTGTGTTGCTCATGATGCTACACATAAAACATTTCAGGTTTAGATGGTTAGTTCGCTGCTTTGAAGTGAAGACTTTTATTATGTATACCAGTACGTTAGGTACGTCTGTTTGGTGTGTGCAAATATAATCAATAGTAAATTTATGGATTGTGAAATCTTAGCTACATGCATGGATGATGTGCTGATACTGATAAGTATGTGAGTTAACTTTTGTGTACTCTGAATATATGAACTTACATGCACATATAATATGTTGATACAATTATACTTGTATTGTCGCCGAAGATATTTCTAATATAACATTGCATATCATTGAAATATTGAAATATAACCAAATAAAAATAGCCTTAGAACAATTCAATAAAGCTATTAAAAAGAAATGATGAATAAAAGGCATTAACATTAATGTCCCTCAGAACACATCAAAGATTATAAAATTATCTCTTATAGTTTATACATAATCGTGACAAACAGGAAAAACAACAAAACTTAAATTTAGTCCTACTGAAGGAGTAAAAAGAAAGAAATGTAATGCAATCATAGATGGTCGGAGCACTAATGATGAAATTTATAATAAAATATTAATTAGTTATAAAAGATTTTTATAGAACATACTATTTCTATTTCTATTTCTCTTACCTGAAAACACCAACAGGTGATATATTGAATATAAAAAAGGAAAAAAATCTATTAGTATTAGTATATTTATATTCAGTACTCTTTGGCTTCAATTCAATTTAGTTTGACTTTAAACTTCAGCATCCTTTTACTACATTGATAGCCTCACAATATCTTGACTTTCCTAACTTGCTAATCACCATATATTAGTACAACTTAAAAAACAACTTGAATTAAATGAATAAATTTGACTATATCTGTACACTATCACTCGCGTAACAATAATTTGACTATAACAATGTATTTGCGGACAATTTTATAGCAATGGAATAAATTCGATTTAGTGCCTTGGATATCTACTTTGGTTGTGTTTTTTACTTCAGTGTGGCATATTTCGAATAATTCTATGTTTTGCTTTATGCTTGAATTTTTGTTATAACTATTTATCTAGTGCTGGCTAAAACCTATCAATTTTCCTTTGGGATGATTATTCCATTGCTTACACTTATAAAAAAGAAGTTTAGGATCGTTAAGTTCACTTGCATGGATTTTTTTGTAAATTGTATCAAGTGTTTCAGTTGCAAACATATTTGGATACTTCTTAATTTCAGTTGAAGACATATTAAAAAATTCGATAGCTAGGCAAAAATATGAAATGAAAATAAAGATGAAAAAACAGTTGATAATGTAAACCTAAGGGTTGCAATCTTAGTGTTTTTCAATAACCTACGCAATACTAGTCGGAGCGCTAGCGAGAAGATGGAAACAAATGATGGCCTGATAGCCCGAGTTATATAGGGTGCAGATAAAAAATGTTTTTGCATGTGGAAGACTCCAGTTGACATATTCTTATCATAAGCACATACAGTTTACAGACTCTCCTAGACCTTCTTATTTGAAAGATTACTAACTTCAGTGGTGAGCTTGATCTATTGATGAAACACAACTGTTAACCAAACGATATTACAACGTATAATGCTACGCACATTCCTGACTGTATTTCAAATCTATAATATTCCGCTTGGCTACTCACCGGTAAACTGTTATTAAACTTAACAAATAGCATACTCCATCACTGGGCACAAAACGACATAACCCGTCACTGAGCACAAAACTACTACCTAAAAAAAATTGGAAACTTGAATCCTCAATCATTCTATTGAATTCAAAAAAATATTATTCAGCTTTATATTATTTCACTTATATATATCACAAAGAATTTGCAAACAATTAGTATAATTCAACGTATAGCAACATCAGTAGAAGAAATTAATACTTACTTTGCTAGCCATACAGCTGCAAATTTACCTGAAACAATAGTGGAAACACACCAACAACCTCTCTCCTCAACCTTGAATCAATGAAATAGAAAATCAAAATTGCACCTCCTACTCGATTCTAGAAAGCTCTGAGTAGGCACAACATACTATCAAATCTTTCTTAGGAACATATCGTATGGTGTTAGACAACACTCACAATTTCTCTAAATCAACATTCGTTAAAGATGTAATTTCAAACACCGCTTCATTCATCTCCTAACACACCAACCCTTAGCTTCTTTCGATATATACACTGCATTTCCAGTTCAATTCAAATGGTAAACAAACTGAATTTAGGAGCAGTAAAAGCCCACTTGTTTATCTTTATGAGATGTTGCATGATCTGCTTGAGTGTAATTAATGCCATGTAACGACCCGCATTCTACGCATCAAAAGATCGTAGAATATTTATTTCTTTCACATACGAAGTCGTATGGTCATGTAACTTTGGAAGACGACTATTGGGGCCATTTCCCATATTCATGATTTTTGCCGATTTTTAAATGACCATTTTGCCCCTAGCTGATATTGTTTTGGCCATAACTTTTGATTGGTAAGGAGTTTTGACCTGAAACCACTTCCATTAGATCCGGATAATGGTTTACCATTCCGTAGAATGGTCATATGTGAAAAACGTACTTACCGTTTGGGAGATATCGCTGAAATAAGGTTTACAAGGTGAAAAACTGTTTAACCGGGCCAAATGAGGTGATTAGTGAATGGGCCTATAACCCATTTCGGGATTAGGGTTATGGGGAGGCTGAAATGAGTTAGGTTTTCATTCTATTTCAGTTTTCTAGCCGCCATTTACCTCTTAGAAACCCTAGCAATGGCCTCCACTTTCTAGAATCATTTCTAATCACCGTTTAATCAAGGATTAGCCTAATCTACACCAAATTAAGGAGAAATAGCACCAAAGCAAGGTGGGAGCTGCTGTTAGACATTGGTATTCGCCCAAATTAGAGGAGTTTCAGTTCTGAAAGTTTTAACTGTGGCAAAGGTGAGTGATTAGCCTTGTTTTTACACTAATTAAGGTTAATTAAGGGCAATTAGTGATAGTTAGTGAATTTATACATGATTAAATTCTAGAAAAATATTTGTAAAATTCTAAAATATTATTTTAGGGCTCTATTAGAAATTTGGGTTAATTTGGATAAGTTTTGCTAATCCTATCATTAGTTGTGCTTAAACATGATTAGGGGGAAAACATGAGTTTTGGGTATGTTTAATCCATATTGACATGATTATTTGTTGTTTTGGTGTTTATGGTTGATTATACATTTTGCTATGGCAGTTTGGTATGCTTTGTGACTGATTAGAACAGTTAGAATAGTCGAAAACGCCGTCGTATGGCGTAAAACATTTGCAGGAAGAGTTGCAGGAATTTGACCCGGACCGGATCGGATAGCCTCTACCCGAACCCCACACCCCGATCGTGAGGATGATCATGAACCGCACACCCCGATCGTGACGAATGATCACGAACCCCACGCCCCACACCCCGACCGTGAGGAATGATCACGAACCCCACACCCCGATTGTGAGGATGATCACGAACCCCACACCCGATTGTGAGGATGATCATGAACCCCACGCCCCGACCATGAGGAATAGGGCAAACCCTAGGATGGCGAGCCGCGAACCGCGACCTGAAGCTTGGAGTCATGATCCTGAGTCATGAACCGAACCACCAGGATGAAGGCCACGAACCGGGAGAAATGCCACGAACCGAGCTCACCATCACGACCAGGGTATGGGTCACGAGCAGGATCCATGAACCATGCGAGTCACCAACCGTGCATATCTGAACTGAAGTATGGACATGAATGGAAGCTTGGAGCTACGAACCGAACCAAATGGAGACCGAACGGGAATGACGACCAAAACTCGAGATGCAAAGGTAATCCAAGTGAGAAGTTATAGCTCAGGATCTAGATCGAAACCAACGAGTTAACTTCATGATTGGGTTTTGCTGCGAGACGTGTGCAAAGGGGTTATCGATACCTATAATTTTGGTTCACCACTGAGAGACGGATTAGGGGCTTGTAGTGATAATTATATGGCGTTGGACTCCGTCATGGCCCAAAGGATTAGGTGAACAGAGTAATGGGTATCGTATGCTTTACGCACTGAGTGAGAGATGTGAGGATGGTTGTTATGCTTGATTTGTTTGCTATCTCTATGACATGCACACCCCCTCCCTCCTATCCTTTCATCACATGCTAGTGTTACCTTAAAGTATTGTACATCTTGTTGTGCTGACTCTTTGGTTGCAGGTCCAGGTTCAGGTATGATTGGATTATACCTGTTATTTTTCTGTTTTGTTGCTTATCGCTCATACCAGACTTTTGTCTGACCCAGAGTTTTATGTCTCTTCTTATTACTCTGGGTGCTCCTAAACGAGCAGACTAGAGATAGGTTAGGTGGATATGCACGAGTAGATGTCCAGAGATGAGCAGGAGGCTTACACCTACCATTTATACATATATCCTCTCTGTGTCGCTGTTGGTCACTACTTTGGGCATTAGTAGTGCACCTTTCTTATTTTGCTTTAGAGACAGTTTTTTTAAAAGTTGTAATAATGATGATGTGGAACGTAAGCTGTATTTTGGATTTTCCGTTGTTATGATGGTTTAGTTTTCAGCTTATGCATTGTCTCGCCTGTTTTATGTCATAGTTATGTTGTTATTATATTTTATCCCATGCGCTGTGAGACATTCTACAGGTTCCTTGTTAGTTCAAATTCATTTCTTTTCCTTTCTTTGGCGACCGTCCTGTGCTAGTCGGGCATTGGCACAATGCACTTTCATTGGAAATGTCGGCTGGTGCGGGGCGGGCCGTCACATGTCATATCTCATAACTCGAACTGCTTTAAAAAATCAATTAGTATTATAAAATGACCTCATTTTTCTAGACAGTCAACTGTCAATGACAAATTTTACTATTTTAAGAGTGATTGAAAACAATATGCAACAATGGTATTACTGCCTAGAGTCTTTGATTATTATTCAATTTATTGAGAGCATGTTTTGGTTCTATAAAGAAGCCAACCACATCTTTGCCTTACGAAGAAACACTACACCGTTTAATTATTCGTAACGCATCTTTCTTTGATTAGTTGTATCAATTGATCTGTAATCTTAGATTTGTTATCTTTTATTTTTTCTAAACCACCATTTTTTCCCATAACCAAAGCAAACTACATACATTTATTGACGAAAAGAACATAACATAAATTTATAGAAAAATAATATTAAATGAAGAAAAGAACATAACATAAATTTATAGAAAAATAATACATAACCAAAATATTTCTCTTATTGACGGTCAATGCCTTCCACAAAATTAGAAGAAACAAAAATGGTATCAAATATTTGTCCCTTAAAAAGCCAATGTTTAACCCAATGAATAGTATTATATCACTATATAATGTTCATGGGCTTTAAGAAAAAGGAAACAATCTCCAAGAAGAATCTTTGTCGTGCATGGAAAGAAACAAACGCCTAAGAATGCCAAGAGCAATAAAAAATGCAATGAAGATGAAAAAAATAACTTGCAAGAGGCGCATAGAAAATCAGTGGAATGATTCTATACCATTTATGATTGAAATTTCCATGTTGAGTAGGGGAAATATAATCATTACATGCCCATTTTCTTAAATTTCGTACACCATCAACAACTATGAAAGCTCAGAATTAACAAATGCAACATAATGAAATTGGTGTGCAAGTTGAAGCATGTGTACCCAATAACCGCAGTCAGTGGTGTCATAGTTATCAATATAGATTGAAGTAAGAGAATGTAAGATTCAGTTATCCTCTTCATTTGTAACCATAAAAACTTAAATTGGTTAGACCCAATTCATCGAATGTTGAAATAGCAGTGAAGAAAGTAGAGTAGAAAATTTAGGTTTTTTTATTGATTACTTCCTACGTTAAGGCTCCAAACCCCAACTTGTTATTTTGAGCTTTGATTGAGATATGGACATTATAACTAATAAAAGAAGAGTAAACTGGGTATACAAAGAAATAACGACTAAAAGAAAAAGAAGAAATTAAAAATAATTGTGGTCAGGAACAGAATGTAAAGTAGCACAATATAATGTGAGAAGCGATGAAAGGGCTAGATATGGTCTAACCATACCATTCTTTATCAATTGTATCTCATGACTGAGATTAGATTTACCTCTATAATAAACACCATAACAACTTGATTTATTGTCAACTTGCTATAATGTATTTGAAATGAATTCACTTGTTTTAACTTAATTACATTATCAAAACATGGTGGAACAACTCAGATCTCATGAACAAAACGAAAAAAAATTACCAACTCATGGTTGGAATAAAGGCCTTAGAAGTGGGGTTAAATTTTGAATTTATGACCAAGTCTAAATGCAAAATCAGTTAACGAGGTAGGCAACTATAATAATGGTGCTGCTTACACAAATATATAGTACATAATGACATCTATAAACTGCAGCTAAGCAGCCATAACAAAAACTAATAAACCATGGCATAACGGACTGCCATATTATTACTGCTATTTATAGAGAAATTCATGATCTATTTTCACTTATGCAACACAACAGGATCAAAACTAACAAAACTCTATTGTGCACTATATGAAACCTTTTGAAGCTTTACTCAAAAAAATAATCATGCAGTACAGTGAAGCTTAAAGAATGTGATGCATAATTCATATTATTTAAAACTAAACTATAGTAGATAAAACAAAAGAATAATAACAAAAGTGATATGTTATCATTTTAAACAGCTTTCAGAAGATGTACGGAAAAACTGCTAACACTTTATGCATAAAGCAGAATACATAATTTTTGAGTCTAAGATTTGTTCATCTGGTGGACCTATTAATTTTTTTGAATGCAACCAAGGCAGTGATAAGAATGCTACACAGTTAAAAAATTACAAAAATTATGCAAACTTCTAATGATTTGTGAATTGTGCATGTAAATATGTTAACATATCTTTAACTAATTGCGAAGTTTACATTTAAGAAAACAAATTATATCAACGAAATCATAGTAATTTTACCTCAATGATCAGCCTCGGTTGACAAATATAATCTTTTCCAGGGAATAAAGGTTTCCTTAGGCAATTTTTGCAAGTATGCATAGTACTTACCAAATATCAGTAGCAGTAGTGTGTTCCAAATGGTTAGGATGTATTTCAGGTTAGATACGATTTTGGTGCCAGGGTTAGATGGTGACAAGAGATAAAACTCAAATTAGTAATTAGTTCATAAGAAATTGGATTAAGAGAAGTGGGAAAATTGTGGATCAATATTAACAGTAATTTAAAACTGAACCTATTTTTACAATTAGTTATCTCAACAGGTCAACTTTGGTAATTAGCTTGAGATTTATTTGGGAAATAGATGTAAGAGTGAAATTTATGTTGAAGTATGCAATACTATATGTTGGATTGAAGAGGTCGAAGATAGCTTCGAGTCGGAGGTGACCGTTTGCAAATCGGAGCTCGTATGTAGGAGTTATGAGCTGGAAGAAGTTTGCTATCAGCTGGGAACAGGGACAGACGTCTGTCATTGGGAGTGACAGACATCTGGCTGCAGGGAATTGGTTTCCCGAGAGTTCAGACAGACGTCTGACACATGAGGGACAGACATCTGTGCTGAGTGCATATGCCCAATTAACCTCTAGAAGATGACAGACGTCTATCAGGCGATGCGACAGACGTCTGATCATGTCTTTGGGCTATTTCGGGCTGGAAATAAGCAAGCAAATTTGTGACTAATTCGGGGGAAATTTGGGTAATTGTCCAAACCTCTATATAAGCTATTTTATGATGTGAATTGAACAGAGAGCTTGGAAACTTGATTTGGGATCAAGGGTTTATTCTCAAGGATGAATTAGGGCTTATAACCTAATTCCAATTCTTTAATTCTATTCTCCTCAAACTCTTTTCTATATTGAAATATAGTGATTACTGGATCAATCTCTTGTATTCCTTTCATCATGGTAATAAAATACTCTCTCCAAAGTGGATGTATACTAACAAGATGTTAGTGGAACCACTATAAATCCTTGTGTGATTTATTTTTTCTACTTTAGTCATTAGTTCTTTGCCTGTGATTGATATTTTAATCGTTCGTGATTGGTTGATATTAGTTTTTTTGACTAGAGTTATTGCTTTGGTTGTTTTTGCAAGTCTAACAACGATCTAGTCTTCCACTAGTGTTTTGTGGTTTAGATATCGGATTCGAGTGGTCTTGAATCAGATTAATGACAACGGATACAACAGTTGGTATCAGAGCTGTTTGGTGCTTGTTAGGTGTTTTTGAAAATGCCGGAGACGGATAATAGCTTGGTAAGTCCTTCAACCGGAAGTCCGAATAGTGTGGCGCCTTATGTACGGGGTTCGTATGCGGCGTCAGGTTCTCAATTGGTTATTGACAAGTGGAATGGTGACAATGACTTTGAGAAGTGGCAATGGAAAATGAAAGCGGTTCTTAGGCGGAATCAGGTGCACCGAGTAGTATTTGATACTCACTTATTGCCAAGTGATATCTTGGATGTTGAGAGAGAGGAGATGGAGGAATGGGCTTACACTACTCTTCAACTTGCTATGGGGGAGAATGTGATCTCCGAAATTAGTGGTGAGACTACCGCTAAAGGTATTTGGGACAAGTTGGAAGAACTTTATATGAAGAAGTCGCTCACTAACTGTTTGATCTTGTTGCGGACGTTTTTCACCTTCAAGACGAAGGAGGGTAATTCGCTTAAGGCACATTTGAATGCCTTTGATGAATTGCTCATGAAGATGAAGGCCGTTGATTTGAATATTGAGGAAGAGCAAAAGGCTATGATATTAATATGTTCGTTGCCGGACCGTTATACGGGTTTCTCAAATAGTTTGATCTATGGCCGGGATACCTTGACTCTAGATGACGTCAAGACGGGTCTTCTTAGTGAGGAGTTGAGAGATCAAATGAAGGAAATGGGTGAGGGTAGTATTGGAGCTAGTAGTAGTCATGGGTTGTTTGTGGAGGAAGAAAAGAATGTGAAGAAAGGAAACCAGGGGCGTTCTAAATCAAGAAAACCCGGTGGAAGAGGTAAATCAAAAGAGAGAAATGGCAAGTGATTTATTTGTAAGAAACCGGGACATTGGAAGAATGAATGTCCGAACAAAGATAAGAAGGAAGTAGCGTCTTCATCAGTGGCGGTAGAGAGTGGGGATGGTGAGATAGATGAGAACGTGTTGACGACGGTAGCAATGGGTGTTTCGAGTAACAAACGGGTACTCGATTCGGGTGCGTCGTATCATATGGTGCCAAATAGAAATTGTTTTTCAACCTTTGAGGTCAAAGAGGGAAATGCAATTGCTATGGGAAATAGTGCTATTTGCAAGTCGATGGGTAGTGGCTCCGTGCAAATAAGGATGTTTGAAGGAGTTGTTCGCACGCTCACTAATGTTAGCTATGTTCCGGGACTTAGAAAGTAACTTATATCTTTAGAGCAATTGGATTCTCTAGGATGCAAGTTTACTATCGAGAAGGATTGCTTGAGGGTTTCGAAGGGGGCACTTGTGGTTATGAAGGGTGCTAGGACCTATGGTATATATTTGCTTCAAGGTGTGACCGTAGGACGTGAAACTTGTGTGGGTGTTGATAGTTCTCGTGACTTGGAAGCGACACGGCTATGGCATTTGAGATTGGGTCATGTCTCGGAGAGGAGTTTGGATATTCTTCGGAAGCGGGAGATGATCGAGGGTGAGAGTTTCAACAAACTAGAGTTTTGCAAGGAATGTGTCATGGGGAAGCAAACAAGGGTATCATTCGATGAAGTCAAGCATGATCCAAAGGAGGTTCTTGAGTATGTTCATTCGGATGTTTGGGGACCGGCACCGATTGCTTCTTTGGGAGGAGCAAGGTATTACATCTCTTTCATTGATGATTTGTCTCGCAAGGTATGTGTATATGTAATGAGGGCCAAGTCGGAGCCATTTGCTAAGTTCAAAGTGTGGAAGGCTCTTGTTGAGAATGAGAGTGGTAAGACTTTGAAGGTATTAAGGACTGACAATGGTGGCGAATATGTTTCCCGGTAATTCTTGGAGTATTGTAAGCATCACGGAATCCGGAGGCATTTTACTACATCGGTAGATCTGCAATCTAATGGAGTAGCGGAGAGAATGAACCGAACTCTACTTGAGAAAGCTCGATGCTTGAAATTGACATTGGGTTTGTCTAAGGGATTTTGGGCCGAAGCTTTGTCAACCGCGGTGCATATTGTGAATCGAATTTCGTGCTCGGCCATTGGTAACAAAATTCCTGAGGAAGTGTGGAAAGGGAAGAGTGGTGACTTGAGATATCTTTGTGTGTTTGGTAGCCCGGTTTATGTGCATGATCCGGGGAATGATAAGCTTGGAGTTAGAGCATTCAAAGGGGTCTTGCTTGGTTTCACGGATGGCGTGAAAGGCTATCGGTTTTGGAATCCGAAAACAAAGAAGGTTGTTAATTCTTGTCATGTCACTTTTGATGAGTCGACTTTATTCAAGGTGAATGAGAACTCATCGGACGTTCCAGATTTGGTTCATGGTGAATCAAAGGAGAAGGAAGTCATTCCCACATTCCGTCCAAGTGGTAGTAGAGTTGAAGAAGCTCGTAGGGTTGAAGCGGTTGATGAAACATCACATAGTCCACATGGTTCCTCTAGTGATATTGGTGATGTACATGATACTAGATAAGTTTCGACTCAAGGTGGAGCCGAAAGGGGTTTGGGTGATAGTATTGCTACTTGGGTTGGTCGACGTGCAATAAGGCCTCCCGAAAGATATGGTGATTGGAACTACCTTAGCTTTTGTGATCATTTGGACTATGCTTTCAATGTAGTCCAAGATGAGCCGATGGACCTTGATGACGTCATGGAGTCGAGAGAGCTCGAAGTGGATTTGCGCCATGGAGGAAGAGATGCAATCGCTTATGAAGAACCGAACTTGGGAGTTGCTTCCACTTCCTCAAGGAAATCGTGCTATAGGGTGCAAATGGATTTACAAGGTGAAGGATGATGGAAGGTACAAAGCAAGGTTAGTGGAAAAGGGGTATTCACAAAGGAAAGGAAAGGAGTATGATGAAATTTTTGCACCGGTGGTTTGCCATACTTCTATCCGGATTTTACTAGCCATAGTTGCTATCCATGACTTGGAGTTGGAGCAACTTGATGTGAAAACCGCCTTCTAGCATGGAGACTTGGATGAAGACATCTACATGGAGCAACCAGAAGGGTTTGTTGTAGATGGTAAGTCTAAAATGGTTTGCAAGTTGAAGAAATCATTATATGGGTTGAAGCAATCACCTAGACAATGGTACAAGAGATTCTACCATTTCATGCTTGAAAGTGGCTTCCATCGAAGCATCAAGGATGCTTGCGTATATTTCAAGAGGTTGGGAAATGATTATTGGGTGTATTTACTCTTGTATATGGATGATATGCTCATTGCTTCCAAGGATCAAAATGAAATCAACAAGTTGAAGATGCTTTTGAAATCGGAATTCGAAATGAAAGATCTTGGAGAAGCAAGAAAAATCTTGGGCATGGAAATTGAAAGGGACCGAAAGCATTTTGAGTTAAGATCGACTCAAAAGGAATACATTAAGAAAGTGCTTTGCCGATTTTGCATGGAGGATGCAAAGGCATTAAATACACCTTTACCTTTGCATATGAAGCTTTCGGAAAAGGGATCACCTATCGGGGATAAAGACAAGGCTTATATGGCAAAGGTGCCATATGTAAGTGCGGTTGGTAGTTTGATGTACGCAATGGTGTGTACAAGGCCCGATATTGCAAATGCCATCGGGGTGGTTTGTCGATATATGGCTAATCCGGGGAAATCGCATTTGGAAGCCGTGAAGGCTATTATGAGATACTTGAAAGGCACAGCATCTCATGGACTTGTCTTTGGCGGTAGTAATGATAGGAGTTGCAATTTGGTTGGTTATTATGACTCGGACTACGCCGGTGATATTGATCAGAGGAAATCAACTTCCGGGTATGTCTTCAAACTTGGCGGGACAGCCATTAGTTGGAGATCGCGATTGCAAACCGTAGTTGCTTTATCCACTACGGAGGCGGAGTTGATTGCCTCTGTGGAAGCGGCCAAGGAGGCACTCTACTTGAAGTGATCGTTGTGTGACTTAGGTTTCGAACATGAAAGTGTTGATGTTCGATGTGGTAGCCAAAGTGCTATCCATTTGGCGTTTAGCTCACAGACCAAACATATTGAGGTGAGGGAGTCATTTCTTGTAGCCATGGATGAGGGTAAGCTAGTATACCTTTGGAAAGTGCACACAAAGGATAATGTGGCGGATATGTTTACAAAGGCATTGCCGTATGGGAAGTTCGAGCAAATCTCGAACTTAATTCGTTAGTTGAGTTGCTAGGTGCCACGGGGTGGCACGAGGTGGAGAGAGTGATTTTGTGTTTGATGGAAAGGAATAGCGGTGAGTGATTGGAAATCTATCTTCATGGTAAGTACTCGTTACACTCCCGAGTACATTGTCTTTTGGTGAGAAGGTTTTGGTTTGAATGTTTTCAACACTACATTGGCGGGAGGGGGCATTGCCTGAACTCATTGGTGTAGTGCAATGGGAGGTGGCCATGCCGGAGCTTATTGGGAAAACATTCAAGTTTGCTTGGTCGAAGGTAGAAGGAAATGCTTATGGCATTGGAGTTTGGATTTGAGATGGTTATAGTATCGAGGTGGAGTGTTGAAGTATGCGACACTATATGTTGGATTGGAGAGGTCGAAGATAGCTTCGAGTCGGAGGCGACCATTCGCAAATCGGAGCTTGTATGTAGGAGTTTTGAGCTGGAAGAAGTTTGCTGTCAGCTGGGAACAGGGACAGACGTATGTCATTGGGAGTGATAGACGTCTGACTGCAGGGAATTGGTTTCCCAAGAGTTCAAACAGACGTCTGACACATGAGGGACAGACGTCTGTGCTGAGTGCATATGCCTAATTAATCTCTGGAAGATGGTAGACGTCTGTCAGGCGATTCGACAGACGTCTAATCGTGTCTTTGGGCTATTTCGGGCTGAAAATAAGCAAGCAAATTTGTGACTAATTCGGGGGCAATTTGGGTAATTGGCCAAACCTCTATGTAAGCTATTTTCTGATGTGAATTGAACAGAGAGCTTGGAAACTTGATTTGGGATCAAGGGTTTATTCTCAAGGGTGAATTAGGGTTTATAACCTAATTCCAATTCTTCAATTCTATTCTCCTCAAACTCTTTTCTATATTGAAATATAGTGATTACCGGATCAACCTCTTGTATTCCTTTCATCGTGGTAATAAAACACTCTCTCCAAAGTGGATGTACACTAACAAGATGTTAGTAGAACCACTATAAATCTTTATGTGATTTGTTTTTGCTACTTTAGTCATTAGTTCTTTGCTTGTGATTGAGATTTGAATTGTTCGTGATTGGTTGTTACTGGTTTTTGTGACTAGAGTTATTGCTTTGGTTGTTTTTGCAAGTCTAACAACGATCTAGTCTTCCGCTAGGGCTTTGTGGTTTAGATATCGGATTCGAGTGGTCTTGAATTAGATTAATCACAATGGATACAACAATTTAGATGAAAGTAAAATATTTGGGAGATCAATGTGTATTCTTAAGTGGTTTTACCACAATGTCACATTTTAAAGAGATATATGTTACCTGCTCGTTTGGGAGGTGCCTAGCTCAAGAAAAGGCTATCCAGCAATGAGCCGAAAGTGCTTACAGTGATGAAATCTCTCCTTATTTAAATCATATCACATTTCATCGCTAACTAACAAATATAACATTGTCAAATACAAAGATTATGACTATATTGCCTTTTGGTGATATCACACATACTCTTTCGCTAATCCAGTTTAAATATTTACGATCAATACCTAGTACATATAAAACAAATTTTCCACCATATTGACAATCAGAATATGAGAATTTATCAAATTAGATCAATTTATACCAATCATTTCTTACCTTTTGATTGTTGCTCGCTTTCTCAAAGCATGTAAAACAAAGTATAGTAAAAAAAATCTCTGCACGGACATTAAGTGAAAATCCAACTTCATTTTTAATATTCGAATATTATAAATATCAAACTGCAGAAGATAAAAATTATCTACAGTTAATAAAAATGAAGATAAGAAAAGTATAATGCTGAAAATCAAGTTAAACAGTGAAGAGAACTACACCTTGATGCCATCTTGTAAATTGTGCCACAATCCAATCTTCTATCTTGATTAGCATGATGCTATAACTGTGAATACTCAATTGTCGTGAATACTTAATCAAAAATTGTAGATAAGCAAAAAACATATGGCCATTCGGTTGATTAATTCCTAAAAAATAATCTGTTTACTGTATACCTCAATTTACTATATGAAACATCATAATAACTCCCCAAACACTTGAATATTTGCTATTGGATAATCCCACAGATCCTACAATCAGACATCATAATAACAAGACGTTTAATCTCATCATGTTAAAAATTAATTATACTTAAAGCAGACTTTTTCAGCTATCAAACACATTTCGTCAAACATGTATCATGCAATGTATAAATGAAATGATATATACTTGGGAATACTAACCTTAGAAAAATGGGTCGTAACAGATGAAGAGACAGGAGTCCTCCCCAAATTATATTACCCAGAGCACATCTAAAGAAAAATACCCAGTTTAGTCAATATAGAATCTACTGGGTAATAGGGAAAAAGGTAAGAAAAAAGAACCAACCATACTACAATGGCACCGTCATCATCGGGTCTTTTGGACTAAAACTCCATTCAACACAAATTAAGAATGAAATAGTGATTCGGGAATACCTCTCATAAGAAAAAATTAAAAAGAAATCATCCCATTGAATAAATTTGCGGTTGCAGCAGATTACTCTGGCCTCTATTATAAGTGTTTCCATGAAATTAGGAAGACAAAATGGGTCACCATCGTGAATATCAAGTAGTTTCAGCATGTTGTCATCTTATCTTAAACAGATAGGTCAAAGATGCAGCATAAAACATAACTGAAGAATGGATGAAGATCCTTGATTGGAATAGAAATGCGGTTTATTTTGTGGGGAACGTGTGTTGCAGAATGACAAAAGTATCTTTAGTTCTTGCATAATAAGGGAAGGGCATCCATGTAAATTCAAAAACTTAAAAACCAAGAATTCCTATAATATATAGATTATTTATTTATGTGCTCATATGTATAATTATTTGAGGACTAGACTCTTGGATCTTTGTAACCATGTTATATGATGGGATGATTATATAATAGATCTTCCATTTAAAATCACGTACTTCGAATGATTTTATATTCCATGCACTTTTATTAAGTTGTGATATTGTTCAATTAGCACCAAGACTTATATGTAACATCACCACTTCTGGATAAGTGTCCCAGAGCGGGGATTTTACATATACAATACTTTTACACCGGCCAAGTATGAAATAATATTTGGACATTATAACCATTTCAATTAACAAGTTAAGCATTTACTAAGCAATTCAATCTTAGAAAATTTATAACTAATTCATACAATCATGAAAATCCAAAACTGACACGCCTCGAAATCCCCATCCGGCCTAGACCGAACGAGAACGCGGATTGCATTTAGAACACGATGCATTAGAACACAAACAATAGAATATTTCATTGATATTACAACAATTTATATCAGAGTACAAGAATATCATAGAATAAATAAATAATATACAGCGGAAAAATAAATATCATTGATTTACAAATTACAAAGCAGCGGAATATATAATACATGAATATAATGTGCACTTGAAAACATCAATTACACTAACTGAAAGAAATACAAGGATATAAAGCTTTCCGAATATAGCTGCAGCTGTAAATACAGGATCCTGTGTAAAGAAATATCTGCAAAAACCAAAACTATTAGTTGCTCGTGTGGAAAATATGGGCACTGTTAACTGGCTTTTTGGTCCGGTTCCCAGGGGAGCATCAGACACGCTCAACTCAGCGTACCTCGTGAAGCTGAGGCTGAAAAGGAACACACAGGAGTGAAGGAGACAAGATCAAGAAGGGATTACACCGCTTGTGGCCTCACAACATGCAGAAGACATCCGCAAACCAAGGCCTTGGACCCCGAAGGAGTTACGAGCCTCAGCCATCCGGTCCCGGGACCCTCGCGCCCCTCGGAAGAGCCTCACCCGGGCATGACACGGGATTTGCACCCAGCCGGGTGCGAATTCTCGCACACAGCCGGGTGCGAATTCTCGCACCCATGCCTGGGTTCGAAATTTCGAACCCAGTGGGTGCGAGGTCTCGAGCCCAGCGGGTGCGAGGTCTCGCACCCACAGCTGGGCTCGATATCCCGAGCCTAGCGGGCACGAAATCTCACGCCCACGGCTGGGTTCGAGATCTCGAGCCCAGCGGAGCGAGACTTCGCGCCCGCATCTGGGTTTGAAATTTCGAATCCACCGGGTTCGAAATTTCGAGGCGCAAGGGTACGGGCTCGAATTTCCTGCATGTGGTCCCCCTTTTCACCTAATCCTACCTACCCCTACCTACTTGCACTCCTATAAATAGCCCATGGCCTCACACTTCAAAGAGGTTGGATTTTCTTCACTTGAGACCTTCCTAGAGCTTCATGACCCTCATTAATGGCATCTCCTATTTGAGGAAGAAGGAGAAGTAAATATTCTTTTTCTCAAATACCTAGCATATGGCAATTGTAAAAGTGAATGTAATGAGCATGGCTCTACCTTGTAATTCTTGAGTGATTAATAAAAGTTCAACATCCTTCCAAAGTGGACGTAGGCCTAATCCACGGTCGAAACACCATAAATTCTCATGTCATTTACCGCTTTCTCTTACTTAGTCTTGCGACCAAATTAACTATTCCTAGTAATAGGAATCTTTGGTGTTTACGACATTTTTTGCCGTCAACATTTGGTGCTTTCACTGAGAATTGAATTCAAGATTTGCGTCTTTCTTCCACATTATCATCTCGACTTCGACGAGCTTAGGTTTTCTTGCTCAACCCGTTGTCGGGTCCTCTTACGATGGTAAAGAAGTCAAAGAACGCAATGGTCGGTTCTTCAGCCGTAGCCGAGGCCGGTACCTCCCATCAACCTCAACCGGTAGATGCCCCGGCCCCTAATGAAACCGTCCCTCCTGTTGTGGACCCTGAAGCGCCCGTCACTCAAGCTCAAATCCACACGCTTAATGAAAGATACAAAAACACAGCGGTCGAGCTCAACCAAGCACTAAGGGATAACATCGGTCTTATGCGCCAACTTTAAGAAAGTCAACGCGTCGTCGCTTGACTCCAATTGGCTCGGAACAATGCTCGATCCCGACCAACTGCATCAGAAACTTCCTCTTCCGAATCAAGGGGTCCACACCAAAGAAGGAGGTTCACCATCATCAACCATGTCGCCGCTCGCACCAATGCTCTCGATAACGACAACGGTCATGCAAATAGGAACGGGAACGGGAACGGCGACCGAACTACAGTCACATACAGCAAGGGGGCACGGTACCGAGACCGCACTCGCTTGATTATCAATGACATACCTGATCCTATGAACCAACCTCTTCCTCGACACAACCCGACGGTCGCTAATCAAGGTGAAGGGCCCGCTAACTTAACGGCCCGCGCTCCTGTAGAACAGGACCTGCATTACCCCGCTCCACCTCAACGTCCGCACGTGGACCCAGTAATAGATGTCGAGGACATGGAGGAAGACGATCCGGACATCCATCATAGAAGGCGACCTCGCAACAAGACTCCGGAACCACGTCAAAACCCTTGGATCCCGATGGAGGATCCGCATCCGACCTATCTCTCCGACATGATCCGAAGGGTCATGAGGGAGATGCGAGGGGGCGCGCACGGCACATGGGAAGCTCACATCAGGCGTAACCCCTTCACAAGAAGAGTAAATGAAGCTGAATGGATAAGGCACTTTAGCATGCCACAATTGCCACTCTATGATGGAACCACATATCCTTATGCCTTCTTGAATCGCTATAAATGGAAAATGAACTCGAGTCGGGGCGATGATCCAGCCAAATGTAAATGCTTCCCGGTCTTCCTGTCCGACACTGCTCTACTTTGGTTCTCCCACCTCCCTCTCGATTCCATTAACAACTTCGGGCGACTAGCGACAGAACTGGTCAAGCAATTCAGGGTGCATATCCCAACTCCGAAGATTGCCCTCACCTTATCCAACCTATACCAAGGGCCCGCCGAGTCGCTTAGGAGCTACCTTTCCCGGTTTAACACAGCTCTTGCCGAGGTCAAAGATCCAGATCCTCGCACCATACTCTTTCAGCTAGCAAAAGGGGTCCTCCCTACTTCAGAATTTGGGGCTTGGATCGATCAAAAACAGCCAAAGAGCCTCGATGCCTTCTATGAGAAGGCAGACCAATAGCTGTGCCAAGAAGTAGCAAGGCGGAAACGACTTTTCGCCATAAGTCGCCCCAACGACCCACCAGCCGATACCGCCAACAACCACTTCAGAGGTAGGCAAGGCGGGGAGCCTTTCGACCAAAACAGGGGGCAGTCCCCAAAGGAAAAAACCAAACAACGGCAGGACGGATGGACGGAACAACGGGTAAGCCTAGCAGAATGAAGAAAACCCGGCCCTCGCCAAGCTTTCGAAACCTACACCCTGTTGAATAAGACATAAAGACGATCTACTTGGAAACATGTAACACCCTGCCATATAAGAAGCCACGTGTCAGAGAATCAACTGATCGCGAGAAGAACACTGGAAGGTACTGTCGATACCACGAAATACACGGGCACGTCACCAACGAATGCCGCCAACTTAAGGATGCAATCGAGAAACATATACGCGAGAAACGGCTCGAGCAATATGTCCAAGAGCCCTTTCCCGCGAAAGCAAACTCACAACCTCCAGCGCCAGCTCCACAAGCAGCCCCTAAGGGAGCTCTAGGACCATCTACCCAAGACGAGGAATTGTGATCAACACCATCTATGGCGGACCTTACCCTACACACAACAGCTTTCGAAAAATGGAGGAATATGTGAGTTCCATTAAACCTGCTACTTACGAAACCTGCTCCGCTCTCCTTGAGTCTGTCCCCTCCAAGCTACAAAAAACCATGCGAGAAGACATCGTCTTCCAAGAAAGGGAATCGACAGGGGTGGAAATACAGACCACCGATCCACTAGTCATCACTGCCCAGATCGGTGCCGCTTCCGTTCGGAAGGTCTTAATCGACTCGGGAAGCTCGGTCAACATCATCTTTAAGGCCACCTACGACCAAATGAAGTTGGAAACAAATGACTTAAAGCCATGTCACGCTGCCATTCACGGCTTCAGTGGGGCCTCTATTTCCCCCGCAGGGATGATCGACCTACCCGTGGAACTGGGCGCGGGGGACCGAAGCCGAGTCTGGATTTTCACTTTCATTGTCATAGACATCGACTCCCCCTACAACGCTTTCCTAGGACACCCCTTCCTCACCGAATTCTGAGTTCACATGGCACCATGGTCTCTCCTAATGAAATTCCTGATGGAAAATGGGATTGGAACCATCAAGAGCGACCAAGTAAGCGCAGGGAATGTTACACAATAGAATGGAAGAATGCGTGCAATAAGGATAAGGGCAAAGCCGTGCCTGTTCCTTCTTGCGCCAAGAACATCTCGGCATAGCAATCAGCGGCTTCTGGGCCCTGGCTCAGATGCCACTCATGTCTTTCCGATGATCTCGACCTACGGAAGGACAAAGAACCCGAATACGAGAGGGCTACCCCAGTCGAATCCACAGTGGACATTCCCGTCAACCTCGACGACCCAACGAGGGTGTTGAAGGTAGGGTCAAACTCCACCCAACAGTTGAAGAATACCTCATATGCTTCCTGAAATCCAATTTAGATGTGTTTGCATGGACCCACTCCGACATGAAAGGCATCGATCCCGCAATTGCTTGCCATTCCCTTGGCTTAGATCCCAGAATACCTCCGTTAAACAGGAGTGCCGCTTCTTAGGGCCCGAGAGGTCCAAGGTACCTGAAGAAGAGGTAGACCATCTGCTCAACAACGACTTCATCCACAAAGCCGATTATCCCAAATGGGTCTCCAATCCAGTTCTGGTTATGACGGCCAATGATAAGTGGCGAACATGCATCGACTTCTCCGATCTAAACAAGGCATGCCCCAAGGACAACTTCTCGCTCCCCAAGATCGACCGACTAGTCGACTCGACCGCCAGATACTAGCTCGTATCCTTCATGGATGCCTACTCAGGCTACAACCAGATCCTGATGGAGCTCCGCGACCAAGATCATATCTCTTTCATAACCGACCTTGGGCTCTACTGCTACCGTGTTATGCTCTTCGGCCTTAAAAATGTCGGCGCCATTTATCAAATGGTTAGTCAACTCTTTAAAAATCAAATCGAAAAGTCCATGGAGGTGTACGTGGACGATATGCTAGTAAAATCTAAAATATCAAGCAATCACATCCATGACCTCTCCGAAATGTTTGATGTCCTTCGCCAGTATGACATGAAACTCAACCCCCTGAAGTGCTCCTTCGAAGTTGCCTCAGGAAAATTCTTTGGTTTCTTTGTCATTTCTCAGGGAATCGAAGCTAACCTAGAAAAAATCCAAGCTATTCGGTATATCCGAATCCCCGAGAGCATCAGGGATGTCCAAAGTCTGAACAGAAAGGTCGTCACTTTAAGTCAGTTCATCTCTAAGGCCACCGACAAATGCATCCCCTTCTTCGATTTACTCCGAAAGGGGAAACACAATTTCGAGTGGACCCCCGCGTGCATCTCCGCATTCAAGGAACTCCTGAACCACTTAGAGCGACCACCTATCCTCTTTAATCCTATAGACATTTACACGGCTGTTTCTGTGTAGGCAATAAGCTAGGCACTGATACGCCTCGAGGATCGCACTCAACGACCCATCTACTATATCAGCAAGCGGTTGACGGGGGCATAGAAGAACTACCCGAAGTTAGAAAAGCTGGCATTCTGCCTATTGATCTTCTCTAGAAAGCTCTGACCATACATCCAGTCGCATCCCATAAAAGTTTTCACCGACCAGCCGCTACGTCCAGTCCTACAACGACCCGAGGCGTCAGGGAGATTACTAAAGTGGAGCATAGAGTTAAGCCAGTTCAAGATAACCTTCATCCCCCGACGGGCCATCCTCGGCCAAGCCCTCGCTGACTTCATCGTGGAATTCACAACCCCCGAGGAGGAACCCGCGGCAAACGCTGGAATTCCCGACGCCAAGTGGAAACTATTCGTAGATGGCTCCTCTAATAGAAAGTGCTCCGGGGCCGACGTCGTGCTCATCACCCCTGAAGAACGCCCGATGTATTACGTGCTAAGGCTAAATTTCCCTGCTACCAACAACGACGCAGAATACGAGGCCTTAATCGCCGGGCTTAGAATTGCGATCGAACTCAAGCTTGAGACTGTCCATATCTTCTCCGATTCACATCTTATCATCCGGCAAGTACTGGGAGAATATCAAGCGAAAGAGGGACGACTTGCCCAATACCTGGCCCGGGTTCAGGGATTACTCATTTGCCTCGAGCATTTCACCATCACCCATATCCCACGTTAGGAAAATGAAAAAGCAGATTCCCTCGCCAAAATGGCAAGCTCTGAAGACCCGCAACTTAACGGATTCTCCCCGGTTGAAGTCCTCAACTCTCCAAGTATTAAGCACGGGCAAGACGAGACAATAATGAGCACCAAACCCGAACCCGAGTCATGGATGACACCGATCCGAAATTACCTACAGCACGGGATCCTACCAAAGCACTATAAGGAAAGGCACGCGCTCACTCGCCAGTCAGGCCGTTACCTTCTTATGGACGGAATACTCTACCGCAAAGGCTTTTACGTTCCCCTGCTTCGATGCGTAGCTCACGATGATGCCCTCCAGGTACTGAGAAGTGTGCATGAAGGCGAATGTGGCGACCACACTGAGGGGCAGACCCTGGCCAGAAAAATTCTTAGGCACGGTTATTACTGGCCTACGCTTGATCAAGATGCCGTGGACTACGCTCGCAAATGCGATAAGTGCCAGCGCTTTTCCAAAATTCCAAGAGCCCCGCCTACCGAGCTGTCTCAGATGGTCATCCCATGGTCATTCGCCATGTGGGGAATCGACATCATTGGAACTCTTCCAATGGCCCAAGGCGAGGCACGGTACGCCGTCGTCGTAGTGGACTATTTCACTAAGTGGGCAGAAGCTGAAGCTCTCGCCACCATAACCACGAAGAAGATAATCAACTTTGTTGTCTGCAACATCATTACCCGCTATGGAGTGCCTCAGGCCATCATCTCCGACAATGACACACAATTCAAGAGCATCGAGTTTAAAACTTTCTGTCAGCGCCACAACATCGATAAAAGATTCTCAGCGGTGTCTCATCTACAAGCCAATGGGAAAGTCGAGGCGGTTAATAAGGTCATCAAATCCATCATCAAGAAACGTCTAGAAAAGGATGGGGGCATGTGGGCAGACAAACTTTCTCTGTCTCTATGGGCTTACCGCACCACCTACAAGACAACAACCAGCCATACTCCTTTCGCCCTCGCATACGGATCTAAAGCCGTCATTCCCATCGAGCTCAAGTTACAATCCCATCGAGTCACATACTTCGATCCAAAGACAAACCAAGTTTTTCTTCTGGGATCACTCGACTTGCTGGAAGAAAAAGGAACGAGGCAGATGTCAGATCCGCCGCCCAACGACAGCGGGTAACCCGATACTTCAATTCGAGGGTCTGCCACAAGGACCTAAACATCGGCGACCTCGTGCTAAATCAGGTTTCCCCCTTACCAACAGACCTCTCGCCTCGCTGGGAAGGCCCATACTCTATACATTGAAAGCTCAGCGATGGAACTTTCAGGCTCGCAACCGTCGACGGAGCTGAACTCCCAAGGGCTTGGAACAGTGAACATCTCCGCCGCTACTTAACATAACTCAGTTTACGGTTGTTTATACTTTTCAAACAATGTTCTATTTTGTCAAAATCCAAGGCATTGAAAAGGCTATTTCTTCCAAAGTTATTAGTAGAAATGGTGTTAAATTTCATGTCTCTCTGTTGTTTACTCCTTACATAATGCGCCTTGTTTTCCAAAAACCAACTCGCTTCACGTCTGCGAAAACCGCGTCGGCACCCCGGGCACGGGAGTTAACGCGGCCATCCCAACTTCTAGGCAACATTGAGCCTGAAACGCTTGGCTATGCCTGGCACCCTGAGCACGGGAGCCGGCAACGCTACTCGAATTGCTGGCCCGCGGCGCGACTGAGTCTAAACAACCACGAACTCGAACCCCGATCCAGTGCCGAGGTCGAGGATAAATCGTTCCGCATCCTAGTCCAGGCGGCTTGGCGCCACTCAGCGACCGACTATGATCGATGCAAATCTCTCTTTGCCGGTTGCGGGTGTCGGTCGAATCTTGGCGCAGCACCAAGACCGACCTTAAATTGTTTCTTCCCCTTAGCTCTTAAGGCTAGGGCGTAGCCTATGGCCACGATCAGACCTTATGAGCTTATAATCGGGGCTGAAAACTACGCCGACGAATAAATGACGTCTGTGGCTCGCCTCAACCCGAAGAACGATAGGAGAGCCACCCACCTGGCGGACCGCACAACATGACGCCCTACGCCTTCGCTATACTTGGGTTTAACCCTGGGCCACCCAAAACAGCAGGCACGCAGCCTGGTTTCGCAAACTACGAGTTCCCTGAGCTACGGGGAACTTACTGAAACCAGCGCTTTACCTCACCTCTCTGGAATAATTTACCCAGAGACGGCCCCTAATCGCTTTTGTGACAAATGTAACGATAAGTAAGTTTATGCAAGTATAGGACATTGGAAAACATAAAAAGAACATCCGAACATTTGACATAAGAGACGATCTTTACTAATTAATATTTCCTTTTCACACACACGCACTAAAACAAATCACGTGTCTAACACTTTTACTTTCTAATGACATGGTGTAAATGAGAACCAGACCGTGTCTTGAAAAACCAAAACGCGAGGGTCGTACTCGCGTAAACTATCGGCTTACACTACCAAAATGACGATAATCCCTACTAAGATTGCTAACACTAACCATGCTTTCTTTTCTTGTGCTTGTGCTTATCCTTTTTTGCAGATTCCACGCTTGACAGTTCATCCTTGGTTCGGGGCTTCTTCTTGCTAGGCTCTCTCTTTCCATCTCCGCCCCTCCGGGAAGTGGTCGACTCATGAGAAGACGAGAGGCATCTCTCGCCTGTCCCCTCGCCACTTGAAATCTCAGTAATATCAATCAAGGTGACTGGAGGCATAGGATTAGGGGCACCCCCAGCAGCAAGGCCGACCACAGCATCACTCGTCGTCGGGACCGCCTTGCCCTCTCGCTCAGCTTTCTCCTTGGCCTCTCTGGCTGCCTTCCGATCGGCAAGCTTTTGGGACTTGTAAGGCGTGACGCCACCAACTCTGGCTTTCTCAAGGGACTCGGTGGTCCTCCGCTGTGCTTCCTCATCCTCCCTCTTCTTCCGGGCCTCATCATTGGCCTTCTTCTTCTTAGCCTCCTCATCGGCTCGCTTCTTCGCAATGGTGTCGGCAGCTCTCGCCTCGGCGTCCCGCCGAGTCTTCGTTAGGATTTCTTTTCTGGCAGCTACATCATGCTCTCATTTCTCCTCTACCTCTTCGCACTTGGCCACCATCTTGGCCCATTGACTCGCCACCAGGGCCACCATCGAAGCCACATCGGCTTCTACCGGGCCTTTGGCAGGGGCATTCAATCCGTCGACCACTTCTCCTTCGTTGAGAATGTCAACCATGCTAGAGGTTATTATTAAGCCAGAAAAGGTATCGAGTTGATCGCCGCCCTCTCCGGTTTGTGTCCCTATGGGGCCCGACCCAGTTTCAGTCATTTGAGGGATCATGGGAGAAGGGTTCGCTTCTGTCATAGACCAGGAGGAGCTGCATAAGCAAAGACACAACCTTTTTTAGTCCATAAATTTGGTAATCACTTCATTCTCAGGGATGCAGGGTAAAAGGAATTTACCTAGGGTAAAGGATGGCGTAGGAATGATAGGAAGTGTGCTCACAACAGTGGATAAGGTGAATCTGGTATCCCACGTGCCGCGAAGTCAGGATTATACTCAGTAGCAGTATGGGACGAACCCCGGGGACCACTCATCATGACAGATTCAGGGTCAAGGGGCGGATGAGAACTCCCCTCTGCGAATGCTTCCGGCACAACTGCATGCCCGGTCACTACAAATTTTCCTTTCTCTTCGGCAAGCCTTGCCAACCTTTTGTTCTCAACATCCTCCTGCAACAGCCTCCTTCCCTCCTCTAGCTCTCGCGTTCATCGTTATTCAAAAGGACATTCGCAAGTTGGCGTTTGTCTAAAGTGCTCACGTCCACTCTACGCAAGAAGGCCTTGTAAAGGACCAATCTCTCCCAGGTTCTGGCTAGCTCGCGGGGGTAGTCTTCGACCCACGAGATCCCTCAGAATCTTAATGCTTTCACATATATGCTATTAATACTCTCCTCGAAGGAGGACCCAATACGGAACTCTGCATCATTCAGCTGTCCCTTTAGCTGCTCTATCTCCCTCGCATGTTCAAGCCTTATACCCTCAGCCTCGCTCAACACATCCCTGTTGCCGGCTTCAGCATCCTCCTTCGCTTTCTTCATTACCTCGAGCTGCCTCTTTAGCTCAGCCACCTCGGCGTTCTCAGCCCACAACCTCTCGTTTCTAGAGCTGAGTAACCTTCCCCATTTCTTCTTCCATCTCAGCACACACTTTGGACCACTCATCCTTATCATTCTTAAAGGCTATATTTTCGAGGGTCAAGCGACTTACTGTATCTCTGAAAGTCTCGCGGTCATGTTTAACTTCCTCCTTCAAGATCGCATAGGCTTGCTTCAGCTCCGCTGCAGTAATATGGACAAAGGTTAAAATTGGGGAACACATGGGATAGCGGCTAACAGCAAATAGACCTACCTATCTCAGTTTATAAGTAAGTAACCGAGGTCTTTTCATCATCGATAGTCAATTGTCGATTGATTAACTCCAAGTTTTTCTTCTTGACCAACTCTGAAAGGTGGAGGGAATACTTGGTAAGTTCGTTGGCCTGATGGTACGCAGCTTGTACATGCATCCATATGTCTCTGGATTCCCTACTGGGAGCACGACGGAGATCAGGTAGAGACGAAAACTCGTCAAAGTGATATTGGGGGAAGTACAGCTTCAAAAATGCCCTCCTCGCCTCCTCAGAAAACGCTCGGATCTGAGATTCCGTCAGAT
The DNA here is from genome assembly GCA_030737875.1 of Allium sativum. Lineage (NCBI taxonomy): Eukaryota > Viridiplantae > Streptophyta > Magnoliopsida > Asparagales > Amaryllidaceae > Allium > Allium sativum. The sequence continues at coordinate 11,111,828 of CM060913.1, forward strand.
TTTGCATTCCCGTCACCGCCTCTGTGGCATGTCTCAACTGGCTAAACGGCAGCTCCCTCCCCCTAGCGGGCTGAGCTGGGACCGGAGGGGCGACTGACATGGGAGATACCGAAGGCCGAGGTCAAGAGTCACCTATGTTGAGCCAAGTATCTCCCGCAGGAACACGAATAGAAGGAGGAGGAGGTGATGGAGATCGCCGAGATCGATCCCGGTCTCTATGGCCACTGCGTTGTTCTCTCGGAGGTGGAGCACCGTACAAGCTGACGGATGGATCTCTGGAATCTCACGAAAGAAGAACTCTAGGGATGCTGGCGACTCCCGCGCCCATAACTTTGTCCGTCACTTCCTCCTGCCATGACACCTGCCAATAGTACAAACCGAAGTTAGTTGAGTAACTCACATGGGCCAACATCTATGCAATGCAGTGTTATGAATGAATGCCCTAAGTGTTCTCTCAACAGACCAGATTGCGGCCCGATCGGGTAAGTTAACCCATTAGCTGCACAAGAAAGTTTCTCCAGGCTCGTCGTGTTCAGTATCAAACTGGCCTGCGGGTTCAAGCGAGGCAGTGGCCCTCGAGTGAGTTGCAGGAGACTGCGGTCTATCCAACACTCCTTCCCCTTCCCCTGTAGGAGACGAGACGGGAGTGCTCAGCAACCCCTCCTCTCTGGAAACCTCCTCTTGACCATGAACCCCGCCTCTGCGTGCTTCTCCTTGAGGCAAAACAATCTTTTGCAATTCTCCTCCCGTTGGGGGCATTTTCCTCTTTCGCCCGATAGAAGAAGGGCCTGCCGCGACTCCCTCCTTTGAAAGAAACCGCGGGACTGATCACAGCTCGGTCGTCTGGCAACAACCCAGCCCGGCGGAGGCGATCCTGACTAGTTATGGTGCTGGTGTCGCGAAGATTCTCGGGTATCACCCGCAAAGCATTAAGGCGTTGCCTAAATTCATCCCCCGTAGGCGCTCTCGGATTTCCTGTTATATCCCATGTAAAACCATGAATAAAGAAAGGAATCCTAATGTTACGACAAAAGAACGGAGTTAGAAAAACACTTACTTCCCACAAGCCACCTTCTGGCAAATCCGGGAGGGCAGTTGACGAAGAACCACTCGTGCTTAAACACAGACAGCCTAGGCCACGTCCCGACGAAGAATTTTGTAGCAGCCGTCGCTTCCAAAGATTATTGAGAGGGAGAGGCCGCGCTTATTTTCCTTAAGTGGAAGAAATACCGAACGTCGTCCCTAGTGGGTTCCCTGTTCAAAAACTCATGGAAGAGAATGTAAGTCCTTAGGAGAGAAGCATAAGCATTGGGGTGTAGCTGTGATGGCGTGAGACGGAAATAGAACAACATGTCTCGAATGAAGTTGTTAGCTGGGGGAACGTACCCAGCCAGGCAAGCTTTTTGGTTCTAGGCAGTAAGACCCGCGGGCGGTGCATGAGCTCTGTCATCTCACCCGGGGGAATGTGCATCACCCGCTGGTATCTTAAATCAGGCCGCCATTTTCCTAAATGCGGCGGCGTCTAGACTCGACTGCACTGAGTCGATAGGATTCTCCAAAATTACCGCATCGGGTAGCGTGTCCTGAGCCATCAGAGGTACGGGCTCATCATCACCTATGATATCTACATTCTCGGCCTCTTCAGTCACGATCGGGGAATATTGTCGTTCAAATCGCTCCCCGTGCTCAGACGCTTCGGGCGAGCTGGTCGAATAAGAAGATGTCGATCCCTCGGTGGTGGTCTCAAGCTCGCTGCCAGACAAGTCACCTTTAGGGGTAGGGTCGGATGTGTGCAAGTCAGGCTGGGAAGCCACGGATTCCATAGTCTTTTTGGTCCTTGATCTGGTTTGCATCTTTAACTGTACTTTAACGCATTAATATTAGATAGGCAGTATAGTGCCCTGTGCCCCTCGTGTTAGTAACAACTAATATATGAATGTAATGCTATGCAAGAATGAGCTACATAAAGAAAGTTCAGAACGATTCGTAATAGTCCAAGTCCAAGTCCATTTGTATGCTCTACCCTATGTGTACAGTCCTAAGCCCTGCTCGCGGGGTTACCAATGTATGCATCGACACCAAGCATGCAAATCCAGAAACGAAGACTCAGAAGTCAAAGGCCGTCGGCGTGACGGATTGGAAACCAAGCAGCGGTCATGTCCCGAACCATGACGGGCTCGAGATTTCGAGCTCCAGGTTCGAAATTTCGAACCCGGAAGGGTTCGGAGTCCTGAACCGACCTGGGTTCGAAAATTCGAGCCCCTCTGGGTTCGAAATTTCAAACCCAGACAAGGCTCGGGAATTCGAACCCATGGGGTTCGGGAATCCGAACCCATAAAGGTTCGAAGCTCCAAGCCCCCCGGTTTCGAAAATTCGAACCTGTAAGGTTCGAGACTCCGAACCGGTGGGTTCGAAAATTCGAACCCGTCGAGGTTCAAAAATTCGAACCCGGCTGGGTTTGGAAAACCGAGCCCCCGAGTTCTCAAGGTCCACGCCGTGGCCCTTCGACCTCCTCCCCTTCTCGACTCCTCCATACGACACCTCACCTATTTCGGTTCGAAATTTTATGGGCTCCAAACTGTCGGGTTCGAAGGTTTCAGCAATGGCCGCCAGAGAGAGAAAAAATAGAAGGGAGGAAGTGAGGGGGAGGCCATATTTATAAAAGAAAAATGGCCCTTCGCATTCCACTGCCGGCTCGAAATTTTGAGCCCTCTGGGTTCGAAATTTCGAACCTTATGGGTCGAATTTTCGAGCCCCCTATGGACTCGAAAGTACGAGGCCCCGGCTCGAAATTTCGATCCCACCAGGGACTCAAAATGCCGAGGCCCCTCGGGCTTCGGGAATTTTCGACTCCAAATATATATATATATATATATATATATATATATATATGATGGTGACAACGGTAACAGGTCGCACCTCCGGGGTCTGGAACGTTGTGACACGCGGCCTCGCATACGTACTCCACACACGCACATGCCAACTCCCATGCATCCACGGAGGCCGCGCACTATGAATGCTCAACAGTCCAAGCACGACACATCCTCCAACGACGGCTCGTCCGCACCGCCAGGAGGAATGGGCCTTACGGCTAACGTTTATTTTACCTTTTAAATTACAGGAAAGATTAACAGCTTCGCCACTCCCTCAACCTATGCAAAGCACATCATGTCAAAGACAAGATGTACTTTGGGGGGGAAATGTTAACCGTCTTTTTGGTCCGGTTCCCAGGAGAGCATCAGACACGCTCAACTCAGCGTACCTCGTGAAGCTAAGGCCGAAAAGGAACACGCAGGAGTGAAGGAGACAAGATCAAGAAGGGATTACACCGCCTGTGGCCTCATGGCATGCAAAAGACATCCGCAAATCAGGCCTCAGACCTCGAAGGAGTTACGAGCCTCATCCATCCGGTCCCGAGACCCTCGCGCCCCTCGTAAGAGCCTTACCCGAGCATGACGCAGGATTCACACCCGGCCAGGTGCGAATTCTCGCACTCATGCCTGGGTTCGAAATTTTGAACCCATTCCCAGGTTTGAAATTTCGAACCCAGTGGGTGCGAGGTCTTAAGCCCAGCGGGTGCGAAATCTCGCACCCACAGCTGAGCTCGAGATCCCGAGCCCAGCGGGCGCGAAATCTCGTGCCCATGGCTGGGTTCGAGATCTCGAGCCCAGTGGAGCGAGATTTCGCGCCCGCATCTGGGTTCGAAATTTCGAACCCACCGGGTTCGAAAATTCGAACCCAAAGGACTTGAAATTTTGAATTTTCGAACCTGTACCCAGGTTCAAAATTTCGAGGCACGAGGGTGCGGGCTCGAAATTCCTATATGTGGTCCCCCTTTTCACCTAATCCTACCTACCCCTACCTACTCCCACTCCTATAAATAGCCCATAGTCTCACACTTCAAAGAGGTTGGATTTTCTTCACTTAAGACCTTCCTAGAGCTTCATGAGCCTCATTAATGGCATCTCCTATTTGAGGAAGAAGGAGAATTATATATTCTTTTTCCCAAATACCTAGCATATGGCAATTGTAAAAGTGAATGTAATAAGCATGGCTTTACCTTGTAATTCTTAAGTGATTAATAAAAGTTCAACATCCTTCCAAAGTGGATGTAGGCCTAATCCACGGCCGAACCACTATGAATTCTCGTATCATTTACTGCTTTCTCTTACTTAGTCTTGTGACCAAATTAACTATTCCTAGTAATAGGAATTTTTGGTGTTTACGACATTATTTGCTGTCAACAGGCACCCAGAGTTTAGGTTAAAACAATAAACTCCGAGTCAGTCATGGGACCGGTGTGAGAAAACAGTTATTAGCTATTTATTTTAAAGTTAGATAAATCACAGGACCACGCCGTATAACACGGAATGGTTTTATCCCCCATGAATACCAGTGCATAAAATAAGCAACGCAATGCTAAACAAAAAAATGAAGCTATTATATGACTCAGGTTCCATCACACAATGAATGCAGTCGAGGATATAGTTTTACCTTATAATAGCCAGATATGCTTGATACCCGAAATTCATCTTTTATTATTACTATAAGTGAAGAAATCAACTTCAAATATAAATGTATCAATCATAGGCGACATAGGTACCATTATATAACGTCGCCATATAGGTTTACAACCAAAATCGTAAAATCACGTATTAGGAATTGGGTTTCCATCTAGAACCAAGGCAAGAGATTGTCCTTACCGATTTCGAGACACACTAGCAATGCCTCAGGACTCGGACGTTGGCGAGCCCTTGGATCCTGCAGGGTCGGTCATCTGTCGATGATTGACAATACCATAAACTACATATTAGTCGGTTCTATCGAACCTCCAAAATGGTCAGTCACGTTGACCAATAAAGAGCCACTAGGGACTCAAATCATATCCGAGGTACCTCGCTTTTTGTCATAAAGTTTTTCCAACATCCACATGAGTAAAATGTCTGGGCTCCATACCAGAACATTACTCGTAGCTAGAAACTAACATATGTCCATTTCCCTGCGTCCCTAATCCCATTTTAGGTTCATACCGAGGAGTGAAGCTCGCGAATTAATGCTACACAAAGCTATGCTAATTAAAGCTATGCTTTGATCATCAACCACAAGACTCTGCTTTTCAACAAAAGCCTTGATCCATTCATCTCAGCATGCCCCACTGTCAATCCATACCGTATCGTTGATTTCCACCAGTATATAACCTCTAAGCTCGTACGTCCCAGAGAAGGGTGTTAAGCAAAAATTCTCCGCCACCAAACAGAAATATATTTAGCAGAGATCAACGAATACAATATAAAGGAATACAATGTTAGACATACCATCAATTTGCAAGTCCGTTCTGGGTCTGAACAAAACCGGAGGCACCTTATTCCTCGTCTCGTATGTCCAATACATGAGAGAGGCCCTCACATATCCTTCGATCTCAAAGTACGTCTGGATGATCACCACTTATTACCTTGTCTTGGTTGTACGTCCCAATCAAGACATCTGTAATCATCCAGACGATGTGAAGATCTTCGGTCTTCAACCACCGTCTTCATATCATCAACATTCAGTCGTCGTATCCGTTATTTCGAATGGGTTAAACCCAGTCTTTCCGAATAACTCGTGTATCTTATAATCAAGTGCTATACAAACACATCATATGACTCATTCCAATTCAGAATATTCTTTTATTCAAATGTTCAAATCTTTAGGGAAAGGTTCCCATTAATTTTATCAAAGATAAATTCTTTTAATTTTTCTCTTTAATCCTCCTTTTGATATCCTTTTCAAAAGATTTTATTTTATCCTTTAACAATTCTAAACCAAATTAAGGTTTATAAAGCTAGTCGGGATTATCGAGCCTTTCCGAAATAATCATTCATTTTATTATCCCAATCCCAACCTATTCATCCCATGGAGCAAAACTAGTAGTACTCCGTATCTAACATCCACGGTGTTATCAGTAAAATTAATTACCATTTCCGGTTTCAAATCTAATTAAAAATTTAACTATCGCATGGAGTAAAACTGGCGGTACTCCATTCTCGAACATTTCATGAATTCGATAAAAAAATATGAAGTAAAAAGGTAATGCATCAAGCTAATTCACGCCTTATTATATAAACATATGTGGAACCATATATGCATCGTTCGACTATATACATGAATTCGATAAATTTAATTATCTCATTCACATTCCAATCTAATTAAAGATTCATTAAAACTCCAACTTAGTTTTAATAGTGAAAATCATTCTTTATGATTATTCAACTTTAAGAAATTAATTTTGTCATTAACTCGGTTAAAGAACCTATGTTATTAAAAACACGGTTCACAATATAACCAAATCAACTTCCATTATATATGGAATCATCACGGAAAACATAATAGTATGTAATTGACATAAATTTCCGTATTAGACTAATAATATAAATGGAATAATGGCAAAGCCTTTTAAATTCCATATATAGTAACGGTCTTCCTTTACATAAGCTCATCTCGATTATTACCAAATCGAACTCCGTTCAATTCCAATTTAATATATTAAATTGGAAAACTTTACTTTGGAAAATTTCCATTAAATCTTAATAAAAAGATTTATAAATTCCAAATCCTAACTTCACTATTAATTGGGCTAAAGAACAAATGTCATTTAAAAACATCGTTCACAACGAACCCAAAATCATCTTCTATTTAATTTCAATTTTTAATTATAAATTGGAAAACATAATTTTATCTTAATTAAAAGATTTTATTCTTTTCTCAACAGGGTTTAAGAACGGTGTTATTAAAGACGCCATTCACGACAAATCCCAAAATCCAATTTGATATTAAATACAAGGCTATGAATAGAAACAATATCGACTTATATTCAATATCAAATTCTAAACCAACGGATATAGTATTGGGATTAACGATATCTGTATCTTCCAAATTCCTCAATTCGTATAATCACGGAATCCAATATCGAAACATTCCGAAGATTATTTCCATTCAAATCCATTCCAATTTATTTGTTGGAAAACTCTGGTTAATTTTGATAAAAACATATTTTTATCTTTTCAAACTTGAATTTTTTCACCCAAAATCTTTCCAAATCATTCATTATGATTTTACATAATTTTTCCATATTTTTAATAATTTTATTAAGGCCCTTACAGTCGATTTCCATTAACGGCCATACTTCCATAACGACCTTTTCTGAAATTGATTTGGACATTATTTGAAATCCAACCATTCAAATTTAAATCTTATATTCATTGGAAAGATCTTTTCGATACGAACCTAGCGGTTCCGGTTTTAGGGGATTCTGACGGTTGGATCTCCCGTTGTGCCAATTCGAAGTTAATGGTTGAAATTCGCGAACGGTTGCTGTGCGGTGCATTCTATTCAAGCCATTAAATATATATAATATATATATATATCGTCGATTTCTATTTAAAACGTATTTTATAAATCGTTTATAAATTCATTTTAAAACGATTTCCGCTTCGTTTTCAATTATAAATCAAAATTGAATATTTCATATCATTATAATATTAAAATGATAATATTTTCAAAATATCTGATTTTGAAATCCATTTCCTTTTCATATTCATTATAAAATGAATAAAATCGATTGATAAACCCGTTCGAGTTAAAATGGTGTTTAACTACTTAACTTGGCTTCACATTTCAATATTTTCGTGTCCATCCAAAATCGGACATCAAAAACATATTTTAATTCTTCACTGAATATTATTTTAAAATATTTGTTCATATTCTGAATCGGAATGCGACTCTGTCAATTACCATATAATTTCAGTTATATGGATTTCATACATTGCATGTATTCAACAATAATGATAAACAATCACTAAACATTCAAACATCATCCAGAGTGCATTCTACAACTGTATAAGCAATAAAATAAATAATTAACACTCACCACAGTTTGTCAACCCATCGATTGACATACATCTAAACATTGAGATTAGTGTATGTCAAATATCATCGCAACACCCGTGTGGGGTTTTCAAACAACAATAGTTTATTTAAATAAATCATTGTTTAATAAATTTAACTAGTTCTAATTCGATTTGAATTATTTTTCTATTTAACCAATTTTCATGTTTTAAATTATAAATGGATATTTATAATTTAATTTCAACTACCACAATAATATTATCATTATTTTAATATGTTAATCATCACAATCATAATACAAAAATCACCAAATCATCCATATAAATAAATACTCAACTACCCAATGTCATTTACAGTGCCACAAGCGGCCATACGCGGAGTATGAAATGCGAGTGTTGCTAATATCCATACATCTCTTCCAATTCAAATGATTTGTGTGAGTTCGTGTGTTGAACTTCTAAAATAACTACATGATAAAATATTGAGTGGGAAGGAGTTCTCACGTTCGTTTCCACTACGCCATTCTTTAACTGATGATTTTAGTACTATTCAGATTTGAATTTGCCTTAAATTTTAGTTTGCTCCATTTTTGTTCTGGTCAGTTCCATATTGCAGCGTTTCTGATCACGACTCCAACGCAATTGAAATCGTTCCATTCTGATTTATTATGAACAAGTTATGATATTATAAAGGTTAATTACATTATTAAGCACAATTAAATATATTTAGTTCATTAAGGGTTTAATACCCTTCTTCGTCGCTCTCCTTCAGTAAGAAGATCGAAACTGCTGTCCACCTCAAAAGCTCCACCACGCACGCAAATTAAGGCACTAGGACCCGATCAACTACTGCCACGATCTCCGCCTACACGACCTCCGCCATCGCCTGCCACCTTGCTCCGCTCGCACCCACCATGGCCTCGAAAAATTCGTTCGAACGACTACTGCTTGGGACAGAAATTGACGCAGATCTCTCCAATACACTTGATCAAAACGGTACAGATTAGAAGATCACAAAATTCTCTATAAAATTCCTTTTTAAAACTGGGTTTAATTCGAACAATATTTGGAGATATTACGGAACTTTTTTTCGGAGCTCCTCAGCCCTTAGAACGATCAGTGGCTTCTGATAAGTAAGGAATGGTTAGGATTTTAGTGAGAAAATATATATCTATATTAATAATTTAATAATACTAAATTCCAATAATGCTTGTTTAACGTTACGAACTCCGAACAAATCCCAACGACTATCGCTCCTAGCTAAATACCCCATTCCGGACACGATGGGATAAGTCCCGTAAGCCAATTCGACTGTTTCGATCAGTTTGTATCAAAATTAAAATATAAATTAATATAACGGTCAATATTGAATTCCAATGTACATTTTAATTCATCGAGGCCGCCACATACTGACTCCAAAAATTACGAATATTGAAATCTAGCTATATTTTAATGATACGGTCCTAACAAAATTAGTTTCGTTGAATTTGGAGACTGACTTAAAAATGGCCTTTTTCTGGTTAATTAAACTCAAACTGAAATTGAAAACACGTTTAAATTTACTGCGCTCACATATTAATTTCAACAACTAAGAAATTTGAAATCTAACAATAATTTGATATTCCAAATCCAACAAAAGTGCTTTCATCGAAAATGGAGGTCATTGCAAAATGGCTATTTTTAAGGGTTATATTATATATATATATATATTTCATAGCGATTATTTTAAATTTTAAACTGGACATAACTTTCAATTTATATTATTAAATCTGAATTTTTCACATTTATTAGAAAGATATAATTGAACAGATTCTAACTTTTCTGTTTTACTGAAATCCGATTTATTTTGAATTATGTACATTCATTTAAAATTTAAAATCGAATTTTCAAACTACCGCGCCATTTCGAGTTCGTTTTAATTAAATTTTATATTTATACGTTCTAACTTCGATTTAAATAAAATTTTAGTCGTTAGTATTTAAAATAAATCATTTTAAGTATTCAGAACCCATTAAAATAGCTAAAAATTAAAATTTTAAATTGGTTCTGAAATTCCGGGTTGTTACAATCTCCCCCACTTAAAATCTTTTCATCCTCGAAATGGAACGGAGCTGAAAGTTGTTTAACTAACCAACTCAACTTTCATTCTTCAACTTTTCAGTTTCTAAGAATTTTCTAATTTCTCAAAAATTTGGCTAACACCCTAAATTTTCGAAAATTTTTGCCATAACCTCCTTTGTACGGGGAGACTTTGAAAATTTTATTGGGCCGTATTAGGCAACCAATAAATCAATAAAAAGCATACACAATTTTTGTGACCTATCTATGCCCAAGGGAGACGTGTAAAAAGGTCGTAATCTCATACCTTGCCCCAGTGTTGAAAATAAAATAATCCATGTGCCTTAATTAAAAACAAGAGAGACATAAATTTTTGTCATCTCCAAACCTGTGTTAGTTGTAGGGTTTCTATTAAATCCTGCCCCAAGCACCTTTATATATTTATTATTAAGTCCATAATCAATCTTCTGTTCAAGCTGTAATTCAGTCCTCGCCATACAAGCATCTCGCTCGTATGGAAATCCAAACCTCGTCGTATAAGCACCAAATGCTTATATGGAATATGATATGATATGTTGTCTTCATGTAGTCTGCCATGCGGTGTAGTTCATAATGTATTGTTGCTATCCTATGGCGTACGTTGTATTTCACACAGAGCAACCATCACAGCGCATCCAAAATCATTCACGGTAGTTTATATAATAATAAAATTGTGCAACCAACTCATTAATATGAACCTGTTTGTCGGGCATACAATTTATTTCTTTACTCAACGCGAAGCCATTAACCTGCTCAACATATATATATATACACACACACACACATGTCCATGTATGCCAATTTCAATCAATTTTCAATCCAGTTTAACATTAGATTTAATTTGGCTAAAATTTACCTTTACTTTTCATATTGGTTTCATCATTCCAATAATTTTATTAGTTAAATCAATAATCACACAACACAACCATCAATTAATTAATTGGTTAACTTTTGAAATATATAACTTTTATATACTCAAAAATCCAATTTTCAGTGTCAAATCACAAACAATAAATTCTAACTATGTTTTGGTTCTCACACCAGTCAATTGGAAATATATAGATATCCACCTTCGAAACTTGAACATAAATATCGATGATGTAGCTATCATCATCAGAATCATCCCCGGGCGACTAGAGTGTGATTCTATATCTACCCAATACACTTGAGACTTCGCATACACGTCGACTTCGCATACACGTCGACTAGCCAGACGTATATTCAAAATCTTCTTAGTCCAAAATCAATATAAAATAAAATACTCAAATACGTATAATAAGAAATAATTTTCAAAATTAAATTTGTTCGTTTATGAATAACACTGCTCTAACTCATTCCAGGGCATTGCTAACCCTATCTCTAACGAGTCATTCTTATAGGATATTACTAATCCTATCTCTGATGAATTTTTTCGTTCAGTTTTAATGTGCCTTGTTCTCGAGCTCTGTAAACCAAAGCTCTAATACCAAACTGACACCCCCGAAATCCCCATCCGGCCTAGACTGAACGAGAACGCGGATTGCGTTGAAAACACGACGCATTAGAACACAAACAATAGAACATTTCATTACTGTTACAACAATTTACATCAAAGTACGAGAATATCAGAGAATAAATAAATAATATACAGCGGAAAAATAAATATCATTGATTTACAATTTACAAAGCAGTAGAATATATAATACATGAATATAATGTGTAGTGGAAAACATCAACTACAACAACTGAAAGAAATACACGGATACAAAGCTTTCCGAATATAGCTTCAGCTGTAAATCCAGGATCCTGTGTAAAGAAATATCTACAAAAACCAAAACTATTAGTTGCCCGTATGGAAAATATGGGCACTCAGAGTTTAGGTTAAAACAATAAACTCCGAGTCAGTCATGGGAATGGTATGAGAACTAAAACAGTTATTAGGCTTTTATTTTAAAGTTAGGTAAATCACGGAACCACGCCATATAACACGGAACGAGTTTATCCCCCATGAATACCAGTGCATAAAACAAAAAACGCAATGCTAAACAGAAAAATGAAGCTATTATAAGACTCAGGTCCCATCACACAATGAACGCAGTTGAGGATAGAGTTTTACCTTATAATAGCCAAATATGCTTGATACGCGAAATTCTTCTTTTATTATTACTATAACTGAAGAAATCAACTTCAAATATAAATGTATCAATCATAGGCGACATAGGTACCATTATATAACGTCGCCATATAGGTTTACAACCAAAATCGTAAAATCGCGTATTGGGAATTGGGTCTCCATCTATGAACCAAGGCAAGGGATCATCCTTACCGATTTCGAGACACACTAGCAATGCCTCAGAACTCGGATGCTGGAGAGCCCTTGATCCTGTAGGGCCAGTCATCCATCGATGATTGACAATACCATAAACTATATGTTAGCCGGTTCAATCGAACCTCCAAAATGGTCAGTCACGTCGACCAATAAAGAGCCACTAGGGACTCAAATCATATCCGAGGTACCTCGCTTTTTGTTATAAAGTTTTTCCAACATCCACATGAGTAAAATGTCTGGTCTCCATACCATGACGTTACTCGTAGTTAGAAACTAGAATATATCCATTTCCCTGCGTCCTAATCTCGTTTTAGGTTAATACCGGGGAGTGAAGCTCGCGAATTAACGCTACACAAACCTATGCTAATTAAAGCCATGCTTTGATCATCAACCACAAGACTCTGCTTTTCAACAAAAGCCTTTATCCATGCATCTCAGCATGCCCTACTGTCAATCCATACCGTACCACTGATTTCCACCAACATATAACCTCTAAGCTCGTACGTCTCAGAGAAGGGTGTTAAGCAAGAGAATAAATTCTCCGCACCAAACAAATATATATTAAAGTATAAAAGAACACAATGTCAGACATACCATCCATTTGCAAGTCCGTTTTGGGTTTGAACGAAATTGGAGGCACCTTATTCCTCGTCCCATATGTCCAATACAGGAGAGAGGCCCTCACATATCTGGTCGATCTCCAAGTACGTCTGTACGATCACCACTTATTACTTTGTCTTGGGTGTACATCCCAATCAAGACATCGGTAATCATCCAAACGATGTGAAGGTCTCCGGTCTTAACCACCGTCTTCATATCATCGACATTTAGTCGCCGCATCAGTTATTCCGAATGGGTTAAACTCGGTCTTTTCGAATAACTCGCGTATCTTACAATCGAGTGCTATAAAAACACATCATACAACTCATTCCAATTCAGAATATTCTTTTATTCAAATATTCACATCTTTAGGGAAAGGTTCCCATTAATTTTGTCAAAGATAAATTCTTTTAAATTTTCTCTTTAATCTTCCTTTTGATATCGTTTTCAAAAGATTTTATTTTATCCTTTAACAATTCTAAACCAAATTAAGGTTTATAAAACTAATCGAGATTATCGAGCCTTTCCAAAATAATCATTTATTTTATTATCCCAATCCTAACCTATTCATCCCATGGAGCAAACTGGTAGTACCCCATATCAAACACCCACGGTGTAATCAGTAAAATTAATTACCATTTCCCATTTCAAATCTAATTAAAGATTTAACTAGCGCATGGAGTAAAACTGGCAGTACTCTATTCTCGAACATTTCATGAATTCGATAAATTTAATTATATCATTTACATTCCAATCTAATTAAAGATTCATTAAAACTCTGTAATAACCCGGAAATTCGAGCCAATTTAAAATTTTATTTTGGCAATTTTAGCGAATTTTGATTATTTAAAATGAATTATTTTAAATAATAACGACGAGAAATTTATTTTGAATAGAATTCGAACGTATATATTTATTCGAATCGCCGTTAGAATATAAATAATTATTTATATTATAAAAGGAATTGAAAATGGCCTGGTAGTTCGATAATTCGATTTTAAATTTCAAATGAATGTACAAGATTCAAAATAAACCGGATTTTAGTGAAACCAAAAATATTAGAATCTATTTGTGAATATCTTTCCAACGAATCCGACAAATCGAAATTTCATAGCGGGAATCAAAAGATACGCCCAGTTGAAAATTCGGGATAGTCGCTATGGAATTCTGGCCCTTAAAAAAATGGAAATTTTACAAACGACCTCGGATTTCGACGAAATCACTTTTGTTGGATCCGGGATGTAAAGTTATTGCTAGATTCCAAAATTCGTTATTTTTTGAATCAATATGTGAGCATGGCAAAGGAAAATGCGTTTGACCAATTTCAGTTGTTTTTCATCGACTGGAAAATGACCATTTTTCATATGGTCTCAGAATTTGGCGAAACTAGTTTTGTTAGGACCGCATCGTCAATGCGAAGCTAGAAAATATTTTTCTGGATTTTTTTTGAGTTAGTATGTGGCCCCGGTAAATTGAAATGTGCGTTCAAATTCAATATATATATTTATATTTTGATTTTGACGAAATCTGATCGAAACGATCGAATCAACTTATGATACATGTCCCATTGTGTTCGGAATGGGGGTAAAAACGCTAGGGACAATAGTCGGTGGGTTCGATTTCGAGTTGAAAATAAAAAGTTGCTTTTAAGAAATTTAAAATAATTTAATAATATAATTTTCCCTTATATTTTCCCCTTTCCCTATTCTCCCCCACTCACGATCGTTCAACTCAGAAGAAAAATAAAAATAAAAAGAAAAGAAAAAGAGAGAAGGGCGCTCGATGGTGACGGATCCGCCGCCGCTCCCTCCGATGACCCCTCCCCGCGTCGATCCCCTCTCCTCCTCCCTCTGCTAGGAACCGCGACCCCCTCCAGCTTTCTCCCTCCTCTAGCGCCTCGATTCTCTCTCCTTCCCAACGCACAGACCCCCCCCATGCCCTAGCCGCCGTTAGCCACCCCGAGCCACCACGTCCGCGCCACCCCTCCGCACTCTAGCACCCTTCCCCTCCTCCTTCGCCGTCCCCCTCTTCTTTCTTCCCCAAAACAGCAAGTGAGTCTTTATTCTATTTATTTTTCAGTTTTGATGTAAATAATATTGTTTCCTTCTATGTTTTTTTTAAGCTAGTAAAAATATGATTTTTAAGTTATTAAAGAACGGATTTTTATATAGGTGAATGAAGCAAAAAGAACGAATTTTTATATATGAAAAGCTAGGATTTATTTAATGTGAAAAGATTTGATTTTCAAAGCGAAAAAATTTGATTTTTACTTGTTTGAAAATTTGATTTTTATAATTCATAGGAAATTTGATTTCTTTTTTATTTATTGAAAGGTTTGATTTCTAAACATGAAAAGTTATAATTTTTAGAGAAAGAAAGTCTCGATCTTTGTTTTCAAGAAAGATTCGATTTTTACAATATAGGAAGGTTAAAGATACAATTTTTATATAATAGAGAAGTTAAAAATATAATTTTTATAAAGTAGAGACAATAAAAATTTAATCTTAATATAGAGAACGATGAAAGAAAAATTCGATTTTTATATATTGAATAGCAAAGTAAAAAATTCGATTTTTATATATTGAATAGCAAAGATAAAATTCGATTTTTATATATTGAATAGCAAAGTAAAAAATTCGATTTTTATATATTGAATAGCAAAGTAAAAATTCGATTTTTATATATTGAATAGCAAAGTAAAAATTCGATTTTTATATATTGAATAGCAAAGTAAAAATTCGATTTTTATATATTGAATAGCCAAGTAAAAATTCGATTTTTATATATTGAATAGCAAAGTAAAAATTCGATTTTTATATATGTAGTGAGTACGGATGACGAAAGTGACGAAAGAAAAAACGATGAAGATTTCCTACATAAGAAGAGTCGTGGCGTTTGGATTAGCCAATCGGTGAGAACTTCTCACTTTAAATCTTCTTTTCTAGTTAAAAATATATACTAGGATGCAGACGGTGTTTAGTAGCACCCGACACCTGTCATCCACAGACCTTGGACGGCTTGTATGCTTGTTTGTTTGATTTTGATGTGTAGTTGATTGTGTGATGTGATGTAAAATGAAATAAAATACTTTATAGTGGAAAATATTTTATAGTTAAAAATAGAATTTTTAACGTGTATTTAAAATAAATATTTATAAATAAATCGGAGATTTGTTTATATACACTGATTTGATTGATATTGATTGGGACGATAAATTTTACACATCGCCCAACTACACAAATAAAATATGTGTTTGATTGTTTGAAACCCCACACGAGTATTGGGATTTAGATATGACATACACTAATCCCAATAATTAGTTGTATGTCGATCGATCGATTGACAGGCTGTTGTAAGCGTTAAATATTTATATTTGATGCTTATACAGTGTAGAACGCACTCTGGATGATGGTTGATTATTTATCGTTGTTATTTTGTACATGTGTTGTAGAAAATCCATATAATTAACATTATATGGTAAGTGATTGGGCCTCATTCCAGTTTTGAAAAAGAAATATTTGAAAATAGAAATATATGAAGGCGTGTTCATTAGATTTGCGCCAGTTTGATGTGAACGATATTTATATCGATTTTATTCAAATTGAAATGAATATTAAAGTGAATTGAATTCGAATTGAAATTGAATAGAATTGAATTCGAATTGAAATTGAATAGAAATGAATTCGAATTTAAATTGAATATAAATGAATTCGAATTGAAAACGAACTGAAATTGAATTAGAAATCAATTTGAATTGAAATCAATTTGAAATGAATTTAAAACGAATTTATAAGGGAAAATTCAATTTTGATTTGAATTCGAAAAGGAAGTTGAAATCGTTTTGAAAACGAATTTAAAACGATTTATAAAATACGTTTTAAAAGGAAATCGACGAAGTATATATTATATATATTATATATATAATATAATGGCCTAAATAGAACGCGCCGCGCCACGACAGTTCGTGAATTTCGACCATTGACTTCGAATGGATATTGCAGGAGATCTGACCGTCGGATTCTCCTAAAACCGGAACCGTTGGGTTCGTATCGAAAAGAGCTTTCTAATGAATATTAGAAATTAGAAATCTAACGGTTGGATTTGGAATTATGTCCAAATCAAATTTGGAAAAGGTCGCTGTAAGTGCATTTCGATGGCCGTTGATGGAAATCGACTGTACGGGCCTTGATAAAATTATTAAAAATATCAATAATTTGTGTAAAATCATAAGAAATGATTTGTGAAGAATTGGGATGAAAAACTCCATATTTGAAAAGATAAAAATAGTTTTTATCGAAATGAACTAGTTTTGAACTAGAATAAGAATTTATTTATTTTTAAAATAAATAAATTGGATTTGAAATGGTTTTGAAAATAACCAGAATTTCCAATAATTGCATTGGAATGGATTTGAATCGAAATTGTCTTCGGAATATTTTGATGTTGGATTTCGTGACCATATAGATATTGTTATGGAAATTTGAAAGATATATATATATATATATATATATATATATATATATATATATATCGTTATTTCCAATACGATATTTGTTGGTCGTAGAATTTGATATTGAATATAAGCCGGTATATTTTCTATTCAGAGCCTTGTATTTAATATCATGTGATTTGGGTTTATCGTGAATCGTGTTTTAAATGACACCGATTCTTTAACCCAGTTAAAGATTAAAACTAAGTGGAGTTTTAATGAATCTTTAATTAGATTGAAAAGATCGAGAATGGAGTATCGCCAGTTTTACTCCAGGCGATAGTTAAATCTTTAATTAGATTTGAACATGAAATGGTAATTGAATTTACCAATAACACTGTGGTGTTAGATATGAAGTATTACCAGTTTTACTTCATGGGATGAATAGGTTGGGATTGAGAAATAAAATAAATGATTACTTCGGTGTGGTTCGCTAATCCCGACTAGTTTGAATTGATATTCAAAAAGGAGATTAAAGAATAAATTTAAAGAATTTATCTTTGATAAAATTAATGGGAACCTTTCCCAAAATATAAAAATATTTGAATAAAAGAATATTCTGAATTGGAATGAAGCGTATGTTGTGTTTGTGTAACACTTGTTTATTATATACGCGAGTTATTCAGAAAGACCGGGTTTATCCCATTCTGAATAACTGATTCGACGTGGTGTCGAAGATGAAGACGGTGGTCGAAGACCGGAGGTCTTCACGTCGTTTGGATAATTACTGATGATCTTGATTGGGCCGTACACCCAAGAGGAGAGAATCAGTTGGTGATCGTCCAGACGTACTTGGAGATCGATGGATATGCGGGGTACTAGGTGCCTCCGGTTTCGTTCAGACCCAAAACGAACTTGTAAATGGACTGTGTGTCTGACATTGGATTTTAGTCTGTGTGATTGATTTCTATTAAATATATATCTGTTTGGCGGCGGAGAATTTATTCTCTTGCTTAACGCCCTTCTCTGAGACGTACGAGCTCAGGGGTTATATATTGATGGATATCAAACGCATGGAGTGAACTGCCTGTGTGGCATGCCTAAGTGGCAAATGATCGACGCTTCTGTTGAAAAGTAAAGTCTTGTGGTTGATGATCAAAGCACCGCCTGTGTGGCATAACTTTGTGTAACGTGAATTTGCGAGCCTCACACCCCGGTTGTGAACCAAAAATGGGAGAGGACCTCAGGGAGGGCATGCGTTTCCTTCTAGCTAGAAGTGGCGTCAGTGGTTTTACACGCCCTGACGAGTTTGACTTATGTGGTTGTTGCCGTTGCAAGGCGCCTCGGTTAGATCGGACGATCCGGGTCCGATGGAGTCATTCGTTGGCTCATTTACGCCCCATAGGGCGGGGAAACGTAGTGTTCAGGAATTTTAATCCACATCGGTGGACCGGCCCTGACGATCCAAGGGTCGATGCGCTCTGACCCTAAGGCTCGGGCTAGAGAGTCTCGAAGTCGGTGAGGACTATCTTTTGCCTCGGTCCGTAGATGGAAATCTAATTTCCAATACGTGACTTTGCGGTTTTGATTGTAATCCTATATATGGCGACATAGTGGGATGGGGCGCTCATGCCGTCTATGATTGATACTTATGATTTGAAGTTGTTTTATACACTATACACTTATTATAGTATCAAATGATTTGTTTTAAACGTATCAAGCATTCTTGGCTATTATAAGGTAAAAACCCTATCCTCCGGCTTGCGTTGCATTGTGTGATGAGACCTGGGTCTTATAATAGCTTCATTTTTTTATTTAGCATTGCGCTGTTTGTTTTATGCACTGGTGTTCTTGGGAGGAAACCCGTTTCGTGTTATACGGTGTGGTCCCTTGATTTACCTAACTTTAAAATAAAGATTATTAACTGTTTTAGTTCTCACACCAGTCCCATGACTGACCTGGAGTTTATTGTTTTAACCTAAACTCTGGGTGCCCTTATTTTGACACGGGCAACTAGTAGTTTTGGTTTTGCAGATTTATATTCACAGGATCCTGGTTTACAGCTGGAACGATATCCGGAAAGCTTTGTATCCGTATATCTCCATCAGTTGTGTTTTGTATTATTTTCCGCTGCTTTGTAAATTATTATAATCTCTGATATTTTCTGTGTAATGTTTATTCATTTATACTCTGTATGTTCTTGTATTCTGATGGAATTGTTGTAAGATACAATGAAATGTTCTTCTGTCTGCGTTCTGATTTGTCGTGTTCTCAAAGCGATCAGGGATTTCGAACGGTCTTGGTCGGTTTAGCGACTGATTCGGATCGAGCGAAATTCCTTGCCGTTACAAACTCCAACTTGATTTTAATAGCAAAAATCATTACTTTATGATTATTCAACTTTAAGAAATTTATCTTTTCTTTAACTGGGTTAAAGAACCAATGTTATTAAAAACACAGTTCACAATAAACCCAAATCAACTTCCATATGGAATCATCACGGAATTCATAACAGTATGTAATTGATATAAATTTCCGTATCAGACTAATAATATAAATGGAATAATGACAAAGCCTTTTAAATTCCATATATAGTAACGATCTTCCGTTACAGAAGTTCATTTCGATTATTACCAAATCGAATTCCATTCAATTCCAATTTGATATATTAAATTGGAAAACTTTACTTTGGAAAATTTCCATTAATTCTTAAAAAAAGATTTATAAATTCCAAATCCTAGCGTCACTGTTAATTAGGCTAAAGAACAAATGTCATTTAGAAACATCGATCACAACGAACCCAAAATCATCTTCCATTTAATTCCAATTTATAATTATAAATTGGAAAACTTCATTTAATCTTAATTAAAATATTTTATTCTTTTCTCAATGGGGTTTAAGAACGGTGTTATTAAAGACGCCATTCACGACAAACCCCAAAATCCAATTTGATATTAAATACAAGGCTTTGAATAAAAACAATATCGGCTTATATTCAACATCAAATTCTAAAATCAACGGATATCGTATTCGGAATAACGATATCTGTATCTTCCAAATTCCTCAACAATATCCACATAATCACGGAATCCAATATCGAAATATTCCGAAGATTATTTACATTTAAATCCATTCCAATTTATTCATCGGAAAACTCTGGTTAATTTTAATAAAAATATATTTTTATTTTTGAAATTTTTCATCCAAAATCTTTCCAAATCATTCGTTATGATTTTTCCATATTTTTAATAATTTTATTAAGGCCCTTAAACGACCACCGAACTACATCCATAACGAACTTTTTTGAAACTAATTTGGACGTAGTTTGAAATTCAACCGTTCAAATTTAAATCTTATATTCATTGGAAAGATCTTTTCGATACGAACCCAAGGTTCTGGTTTTAGGAGAATCCGATGGTCGATCTCCCGTTATGCCAATTCGAAGTTAATGGTTGAAATTTGCGAACGTCGCTGCATGGCGCATTCTATTCAAGATATTAAATATATATAATATATATATAGTCGATTTCTATTTAAAACATATTTTATAAATCGTTTATAAATTCATTTTAAAATGATTTCCACTTCATTTTCAATTTTAAATCAATATTGAATATTTCATATCATTATAATATTAAAATGTTAATATTTTCAAAATATCTGATTTTGAAATCCATTTCCATTTCATATTCATTATAAAATGAATAAAATCGATTGATAAACCCATTCGAGTTAAAATGACGTTTAACTACTTAACTCGGCTTCACATTCCAATATTTTCGTGTCCATCCAAAATCGGACGTCAAAATCATATTTAAATTCTTCACCGAAAATTATTTTAAAATATTCGTTCATATTCTGAATCGGAATGCGATTCAATCAATTACCATATAATTTCAGTTATATGGATTTCATACATCGCATGTATTCAACAATAATGATAAATAATCATTAAACATTCAAACATCATCCAAAGTGCATTCTACAACTGTATAAGCATTAAAATAAATAAATAACGCTCACCATAGTCTGTCAATCCATCGATTGACGTACAACTAAATATTGGGATTAGTGTATGTCAAATATCATCCCAATACCCGTGTGGGGTTTTCAAACGACAACAGTCTATTTAAATAAATCATTGGTTAATAAATTTAACCAATTCTAATTTTGGTTTGAATTATTTTTCTATTTAACCGATTTTCACTATTTAAATTATAAATGGATATTTATAATTTAATTTCAACTGCCATAATAATATTAACATTATTTTAATACGTTAATCATCACAATCACAATACACAAATCACCAAATCATCCATATAAATAAATACTCAACTACCCAATGTCATTTATGACGCCACAAGTGGCCATCCGCGGAGAATGGAATGCGAGTGTCGCTAATATCCATACATCTCTTCCAAATCATGATTTGTGTGAGTTCGTGTGTTGAACTCCAAAAATAACTACATGATAAAATATTGAGTGAGAAGGAGTTCTCATGTTGGTTTCCACTCCGCCATTCTTTAACTGATGATTTTAGTACTGTTCGGATTTGAATTTGCCTCAAATTTTAATTTGCTCCATTTTTGTTTAGTCAGTTCCATATTGCAGAGTTTCCGATCACGATTCCAACGCAATTGAAATCGTTCCATTATGATTTATTATTAACAAGTTATGATATTATAAAGGTTAATTACATTATTAAACACAATTAATTATAATTAGTTCAACTTAATTAAGTCATTAAGGGTTTAATACCCTTCTTCATCGCTCTCTTTCAGCAAGAAGATTGAAACTGCTGTCCACCTCAAAAGCTCCACCACACACACAAATTAAGGCACCAGGACCCGATCAACTACTACCACGACCTCCGCCTACATGACCTCCCCATCGCCTGCCACCTTGCTCTGCTCGCACCCACCACGGCCTCGGAAAACTCGTTCGACCGACTACTGTTTGGGACAAAAATTGAAGCAAATCTCTCCAATATACTTGATCAAGACCGTATAGATCAGAAGATCACAAAATTCTCTACAAAATTCCTTTTGAAAGCTGGGTTTAATTCGAACAATATTTGGAGATATTTAGGAATTTTTTCCAGAGCTCCTCAGCCCTTAGAACGATCGGTGGCTGCTGATAAGTGATGAATGGTTAGGGTTTTAGTGAGAAAATATATATGTATATTAATAATATTAAATTCCAACAATGCTTGTTTAACATTACGAACTCTAAACAAATCCCAACGACTGTCGCCCCTAGCTAAATACCCCCATTCCGGACACAACGGGATATGTCCCATAAGTCAATTCGACTGTTTTGATCAATTTGTATCAAAATTAAAATATAAATTAATATAACGGTCAATATTGAATTGCAATGTACTTTTTAATTTACCGGGGCCATATACTGACTTCAAAAATTACGAATATTGAAATCTAGCAATGTTTTGATGATACGGTCCTAACAAAATTAGTTTCGCCGAATTTGGAGACTGTTAAAAAAATGACATTTAAATTCAAACTGAAATTGAAAACACGTTTAAATTTACCGTGCTCACATATTAATTCCAAAAATTATGAAATTTGAAACCTAACAATAATTTGACATTCTGAATGCAAGAAAAGTGGTTTCATTGAAAACGGATGTCGTTTGCAAAATAGCTATTTTTAAGGGCTATATATTATATAAATATATATAAATTCCATAATGACTATTTTAAATGGATATAATTTTCAATTTGTATTCTGAAATCTGAATTTTTCACATTCATTAGAAAGATATAGTTGAACAGATTTTAACATTTCTGGTTTTACCGAAATCCAATTTATTTTGAATTATGTACATTCATTTAAAGTTTAAAATCGAATTTTCAAACTACCGCGCCATTTCGAGTTCGTTTTAATCAAATTTATATTTATAACTTCTAATTTCAATTTAATAAATTTTTAGTCGTTATTATTTAATATAAATCATTTTAAATATTCAAAACCCATTAAAATAGCTAAAAATTAAAATTTTAAATTGGTTCCGAAATTTCGGGTTGTTACAAAAACTCATCTCCAAAATCATGTTTCAAACATCATACCAAAATTCCATGATATTCAAAGATGTCTAATTATAGATTTCGACATATGAACCTATTCACTTTCATACATATTAATCATATACACGGAACCAATTGTAGGTATTTCAAGACATTCATGTAACATCAAATAAATCCTTAAACCATTAATTAGCAACAAGATATGTTTCGCTTATACATCAATGTAACAACCCGTATTTTATGAATAACATGTTATAACATAAATGGAGGCAGAATTAAACTGTAAAATCTGAATCAAGGGAAACGGGCTGTGCCATTGCGTTCGTCTCGGAAAAATACGCGAAATAGAGTCCGAGTTTTCGAAAATCGGAGTCCGTATGACCAAGATATGGCCTCGCGAAGTTTCACGAAAAATTCACAAATTAAAGTATACTTAATTAAGTGAAATGGGTTGCGCAGAGAAATATATATATATATATATTGATATATATATATATATATATATAATTGAAAATTAAATAAATAAATATGCAAAAATGTTCAAAACAGCGAATTGGGAGAGGGGAATAACCGAACCGGCCGATTTTTGAGGTCGACCCGAGCTCGCTGGGTCGACTAGGGGTTAATCCAGGGTGTTTGGCTGTCAACCCGTGGGCCGATTCGCTCAAATGCAGATTTTTCATTTGAATGGTTCTCATGGTTCAGCTTTAATCTAAAGGCCCTAGATGGTTCCTACACTTGACTTCTTCCCCAAGACATGCTTTGATGGCTTGGATTGAATCTAGGGTTAATCCTATGGCTAATACTATCCTAATCCTCTATAAAAAGACCCCAAACCTAGCCTAAATCACCATTATTCAATCCTACAACTAAACTATGTCAAATTTGTTCCTCTCATGGCCTCCACTCTCATGCTAAAATTTCTAAGTTAATTTCTATGAGAGATTTTGAGTTCATACAAGTGTTTTCAAACTTGTATGAGTGTTCTTAGCTTGCATTCAAGTCAAGTTGCAACATTTCTATTTCAAAGCAAGGGTTTTTATTGAATTGGCTCAAGGGTTTTCATTTGGAGCTTGCATATTTGGGTTTTTGGTGCTTGCATAAGGGCTTCGTCTCAATCTTTATAATAAATATTTATTTGTGTCTTCATAGCATTGTAAGCCCTTTTCTACTTTTTTTTATTGAACTCTAAAGTTAAATGAATGATGCAAGTTTGGTTGATCATTATATGCAAGTTTGGGTGATCATTATATGCAAGTTTGGTTGATCATTATGCAAGTTATGTATGACACATGTTGCCATGTTATGCAAGTTTGGGTTGATCATGTTATCATGTTATGCAAGTTTGGGTTGATCATGTTATCATGTTATGCAAGTTTGGTTGATCATTATATGCAAGTTTGGATGATCATTATGCAAGTTGGTTTAATCATTATGTATGACACATGTTGCTATGTTATGCAAGTTTGGGTTGATCATGTTATCATGTTATGCAAGTTAAACTTGATATTGTGAGCATAAAGCTCCAAGCTTTATGTTGAAGGTTGCATTTTGGCAACATTAAAGTTATCATATCCCTTATGATAACTTGCATGTGAGGCCAAATGCGAACTTCTAGCAACTTCTACATGTTATTTATCACCATGTATCACTCATATGCTAAGTTTGGTTTTATGCATGCTTTTGAAGCCTAATAATGCAATATGCAAGTATATGAACATATGTACATTTCATATGCCACCATGTTAAACTTGTGGCTTCAACACCTTTATGTCATGGTTATGTCAAGCTTCCTATTTTATCCTTTATGCGTTGTTGCGATTATGTAAACGATGGGATTACGGTGGGGTTGGGTAACATAATGACATGAACATGGTTTTTATAACATAACGTGATATGTTAACTTGTAATTATGTTTTGGAAACATAATGGACATGACACTTAGAAAATATGAGTGTGGCCAACTCGAGGTTGGGTTGAGTTTGTAGCATAAATCTACCCTGACCCGCCCGGCTTAACTAGTGGCTACAAACAATAGGACCCAATGTGAGAAGTTGGTCATGTTGTGCACGAACCCGAGGTTAGACCAGGTTGTGGTGTAAAGCTACCCGGACCCGCCCGGCTTAACTAGTAACCACAACAAGGTCTAATGTGAGAGGTTAAAGCACATTAAGTTAATGAATGCCTCCTGATTAGGGTTAAGTCATGGTCCACTTAATACTTAACTAATTTGGGCTTGATGGATTAATCGAGGTTAAGTCAGGAGCCTTGGGTACTCTTAACCAATTTAATCCACGTGTGGATCGGGTTAACCACATTTAACCCGTTAAGAAACCCTAGTTGTGTGGTCCTTTTCAGCAGTAACCTCCTTGGTAGTATCATAAGACCCTGGGACTAGGCTAGGGTGAGGCACGATTACTGGGCAGATTGTAAGAGACCAAAAGAGACGGCTGAATGATGCCCCTGTTGTTCAGGCGGACCATGGTCGTGCACATTAAGTCCGGAGTTGAACACGGGCACCGGTAGGTTTGGACTGTGCATCATGGTATGGTGTCTGAGGGTTACACCGTAGGGCCAGATACACCCTAGGGTGGACCCTGCACAGTCAACTACATTACATGATTAAGCCGCATGACACCGACACTTGACGAGTTAGGCTTATAGGGAGCCGATCGACTAGACCGTGTAGTTGGACCTTAATTTAGGTCACCTCATGATGATGGGCCAAGCTTGGGCCAAGGGATCAATTCTTGTTTTTACTTGACATGTTAGAATGCTAGTACACCCGTGGTGCAAAACTTAACCTTGATTATGCGATGACACCTTTATCTATCTTGTTAGTTAATCATCATGCCAGTATGTTGTTATCCTCATGTTCATCTCAGCTTCTCATGCCAGTTAACTTTACTATTTCATGGACAGATAGTAGTAGGGCTTACCAGTCTTTTTGACTGACCTGTTTTCTTTCGCCTCTTGTCTTCCGTCCCCCCCCCCCAGGTCCTCAGGGTGGGAACATTGGAGCTTAGCTTGGATCTTTCTAGCTTGCTTACTGGATTTGCTCATGTACGGGTTTGGACATTGAGCTAGCTATGGTTTATCACTTCACTTTGGGGATAGTACTTTATGTATTTCAGTTTTTCAGTTTATGCTTTTATCTAGACTTTGTTGTTGGAAAATAATGACCAAGTACTTTGTTGTAACATGACTATGGTTTTGAAATGCTAAGTTTTATCCGCTGCTTTACTACTCTGTTTTACTTATATGTTCTGTCTTGTGATATCTGCATGCATGTTTACCTTGTTTAACGCCCCTCCAAAGCTAATGTCCTTGCAAGAGTGGCATTGGCGGAGGTGGGGTGTTACATTTGGTATCAGAGCATAAGGTTTACAAGATTTGAGCAAGAGTGTTTTTAAAACTTACCTTTTGAAGAACTATTTTCAAAACCAATTAAGTATTTTCCAAGAAAAGTCTAGTTTATTTTAAAAGGCTATTCCCCAAAAGCCATAGCATTATCCTTCGTTTCTTCGTTCTGAATCTATCTTCTTCTTCGTTTTAGTATGGCCGATCGCTTTAACATCCCGGAAGGCGTACAAGTACCCGTCTGGTTCCGAAGATTTATGGAGGCAAGGGCGAATGAAGCCGGCCCCGCGAACATTCCTCCTCCTTCCCCCGTCGCTAACATCTCTCCTCCTCCTCCTCAGAATCCACAAGTAGATTTCGCTAAGCTTTGCAAAGACTTTAAGGCGATGGGTTGCAAGAATTTTGTCGGAACGGAGACTTCTGTGGAGGCAAGAAACTGGTTAAAGGAAACTGAAGACCTCTTTGCTTTATTTGAGGTGGAAGATCGTAGGAAAGTTCTGCTGGCGGTATGGCTATTAAAAGGGGAAGCTGCTTATTGGTGGGTAGTCACCACCACTACTAGCCCCATTGAGACTTGGGATGACTTTAGGAGAAGGTTTGGACTAAAGTTTCTATCTTCGACTGAAGAGAATCTTCAGATGGAGAGCTTCCTATCTCTAAAGCAAGGGGACATGACAGTTAGGGAATACGTGGATATGTTTAATCAACTTGCTCAGTTCGGCCTAGAATTGGTAAACACAGCTCAGAAGAAGGCCCTACACTTTGCTCTAGGATTGAATGAGCCATTGCGCGGTTTGGCCATGTCTCATATACCCATGGGGGCGACTTTCGAGAGTTTGGTGAATATGGCCCTGCTTCAAGAGGAAGATAAGAGTGGCAAGAAGGAGGTCAAGGCAAATGAGTCTCAAGGCGAGAAGGTAGATTCCGGAAAAGGAGGCAAGAACAACAATAGCAAGAACAACAAGTCAAGAGAAAGGAGGAAGTGCAACTTCTGTGGGATTACTGGGCACATAGCCAAAGACTGTAGGAAGAAGAAGAGGAAGTTGGGCGAATGCTTTCACTGTGGAGAGCTTAGACATCTTAGCAAGGATTGCCCCAAGAAGCAAGGACAAGGGCAAGGACAAACTCGACAAGTAAGACCCTCTGGAGGGCAATTGCAGGCTCTCCTCGCTCTTCCAGCTTTTGATCGAGGTAGAGTTTTTATAGAAATTCATGTTTACATTTCTGATTTTCCTGTTCGCACCTTATTTGATTCTGGCGCATCGCATAGTTTTATCTCTTCTGATATTGTTGAAAGTTTGCACCTAAGTACTAGCTTAGTTGAGGATCCCGTTTGTGTTTCAAATCCAATTGGGGGTTCCGCCTATCTACCTGTGGTTTGTATGGATTTGAAAATCTCTATCTTGAGCATTCATGTGTAATGTTTAGGTTCTCGGGTTTATGGGATACGGGTTGATTTTGGAGGTGGATTGGTTGTCCAGTTATGGAGCCATTCTTGACTGTGAGCATAGGGTAGTGAGGCTCATGACTCGCCTCGGTAATACCCTAGAAATTTCTTGTAACCCTAGAGGTCCCGTCATGTTATGTTATCTTGAATCTCTCGACTCGTCCATCGATGATCTGAAATCTGTAAGGGTGGCCCGAGACTATCCTGATGTCTTTGAAGAAGTTAGGGGGTTACCCCCTAAACGAGAGATAGATTTCCGCATTTATCTAGTTGATAATGCCAAGCCAGTATCATTGCCAGTTAGGCACATGGCTCCACGTGAGAGAAGGGAGCTCAGTAAGCAAATCAAGGAGTTGCTTGAGAAATTTTTTATTAGGCGAAGCATTTCTGAATGGGGTGCTCCAGTGGTATTCGCTACTAAGGCGGATGGTTCGCTTCGTCTATGTGTTGATTATCGAGAGTTGAACAAGCTGACAAAGAAGAATAGGCACCCGTTACCGAGGATTGATGATCTCTTTTGGTGCTTCTGTTTTCTCTCAACTCGATCTAGCCACCGGATTCCATCAGTTTAGAGTAGCTGAGGATAGCATTGATAAAACTGCGTTTAGGACTCCAGATGGATTCTTTGAATGGCTTGTCATGCCATTCGGTTTGACTAATGCATCCGCCTACTTCGTGGACTTGATGAGTAGGGTGTTCAGGGATTTCCTTAACAAGTTCGTTGTTGTCTTCGTGGATGATATTCTGATCTTCTCAAAGGATGAGGAAGAGCATGCAAGGCATCTCAAGGAAGTGATGGATACGCTTAGAGCGCATCAGTTAAAAGCCAAGTTCTCCAAATGTCATTTCTGGAGAAGGGAAGTTCGGTTTCTTGGACATATAGTTTCTAAGCAAGGCATAGCGGTGGATCCCGCGAAAGTGGTTGTGGTTCAAGACTGGAAGACTCCGAGGAATGCGACCGAAGTAAGAAGCTTTCTCGGTCTAGCGGGCTACTATAGGAAGTTCATCAGGGACTTCGCTAAGATTTCGACCCCTCTTACTAAGTTGACGAAGAAGAACTTAGTCTTTGCATGGGACTTGGAGTGTGAGCTTGCTTTTCAAAGGCTCAAGAGAGCCCTTACCTCAGCTCCAGTTTGGCAACGTGGATTGGCACATGTTTTCAAGAGATAGTTTTCTGCGTGGGATACCGTATAGTATGTAAACGGGATCCAAGATTCACTAACGAATTTTGGAAAGCCTGCATGAAACCATGAGTTTGCAGTTGGGTGGAAGCCAAGTATTTTAGGCAAAGGATAAGTGGAAGTGGAACGAGAAGCAACGGTGAAATGAGTTCTAACTCATATTTTGGGAACAAGAATTAAGAACTACGGAATTGCGAAGATAAAAGACGGTCAGGGCACGATGGGATTAAGCACAAGAAAATACGGCTTAGAAGATTGAAGTCTAGATACGCGCATTTAATCTCTTTCTAAGAGTATATCCTTGATCCCTATTGTTCCGTAGAGCTTACTCGCATGCTACCTTTTAAGTATATCCTCTCAGTCCTATCCTCAATCTTAGTTCTGTTACAAACCCCCTAAGGAGTATGACTAGCCTATTTGTGATATATGGTTGGGGTGAAGAAGTTCACCACCAAACTATTTGGGCTTTATGGGATATGGGTAATAATTGATAGATTTACAAAGAGAGCCCATTTTATTCCGGTGGAAAGCAAGAGGACCGTATCATGGCTAGCGTCTGTTTATCTTCGGGAAATAGTGCGGTTGCATGGAGTTCCTTCTAGAATAGTTAGCGATCGCGACCCAATTTTCACTAGCCAGTTCTGGAACAGTTTGCAAGAAGCGATGGGTACGCGATTAAATCTGAGTACAGCCTATCACCCCCAGACGGATGGCCAAACCGAAAGGGTGAATAGGGTATTAGAAGATCTCTTGAGACTTTGTGTTCTTGACTTTGGTGGTACTTGGGAAGACCACCTGCCTCTTGTAGAGTTTGCTTATAATAATAGCTATCAAGCCAGCATAGGGATGACACCATTTGAAGCTTTGTATGGGAGGCCGTGTAGGTCATCATCTTGTTGGTGGGAGACAACAGATAGACTTATACTTCGGCCCGATATGATACGGGACACATCCGAGAAAGTTGAATTAGTGAGAAGAAGGATGAAAGCGGCCCAAGATAGACAGAAATCCTATGCTGACAAGCGAATGGCATATTTGGAATTCGAAGTGGGAGACATGGTTTTCGTGAAGGTTTCTCCTTTGCGTAATGTGGTACGTTTTGGAGCAGTTGGGAAGTTGGCACCAAGGTTCGTAGGACCCTTCCCTATCGTAGAGAGAATTGGAAAGATGGCCTATAAGGTGAAAGTTCAGTGGGGTGAAGCCGACGAAGATGCAACTTGGGAAACCGAGGAGAAGATGCGTGGGCTTTATCCATTCCTTTTTGAGGGTACATTCTCGATCTCTTTTCCTAATTAGCATATCTTTCTTTTTATCCATGTTTATCTTGTTATCTCGTTAAACTTGTCATGAGGACCTTAGGTAGAAACCCTTTGGATGAAACATGTATTTGAAACATGTTATGCTTGATGGTTGCAAGTGGTTGCAAGTGTTTGCACGTGGATACTCGTGGATGCATGATACACATTAGGCACTAAGATCGGCTCACACACTTTCATACCGCATATGCATGAGTGTTTATACTTATTCATGGATGAGACTTGTTTTGCTATCACGTGGATGTTGCATATGGATGAATGTTATGTGCACTCATGTAGAGATTATAAATTATATTAGGAATTTGCATACATATGGACTCATTTCACTAACATATTTTGCATTAAGGAGGTTTACTGTATCAGTAACCGCTTGATTTTTGCATTAGATAAGTACATATACACACACCTTTGCATATGATCATACAACATTTAGAATCCTTTAAGGACAATGACTGCACGTGGATGATGTTTTGAGTAGATGGATGATGGATGGTAGGATACGTTCTTCCTAACTTGGAGATTTCAGGGACGAAATCCTTTAAGGAGGGGAGAATGTAACAACCCGTATTTTTTGAATAACATGTTATAACATAAATGGAGGCAGAATTAAACTGTAAAATCTGAATCAAGGGAAACGGGCTGTGCCATTGCGTTCGTCTCGGAAAAATACGCGAAATAGAGTCCGAGTTTTCGAAAATCGGAGTCCGTATGACCAAGATATGGCCTCGCGAAGTTTCACGAAAAATTCACAAATTAAAGTATACTTAATTAAGTGAAATGGGTTGCGCAGAGAAATATATATATATATATATATATTGATATATATATATATAATTGAAAATTAAATAAATAAATATGCAAAAATGTTCAAAACAGCGAATTGGGATAGGGGAATAACCGAACCGGCCGATTTTTGAGGTCGACCCGAGCTCGCTGGGTCGACTAGGGGTTAATCCAGGGTGTTTGGCTGTCAACCCGTGGGCCGATTCGCTCAAATGCAGATTTTGCATTTGAATGGTTCTCATGGTTCAGCTTTAATCTAAAGGCCCTAGATGGTTCCTACACTTGACTTCTTCCCCAAGACATGCTTTGATGGCTTGGATTGAATGTAGGGTTAATCCTATGGCTAATACTATCCTAATCCTCTATAAAAGACCCCAAACCTAGCCTAAATCACCATTATTCAATCCTACAACTAAACTATGTCAAATTTGTTCCTCTCATGGCCTCCACTCTCATGCTAAAATTTCTAAGTTAATTTCTATGAGAGATTTTGAGTTCATACAAGTGTTTTCAAACTTGTATGAGTGTTCTTAGCTTGCATTCAAGTCAAGTTGCAACATTTCTATTTCAAAGCAAGGGTTTTTATTGAATTGGCTCAAGGGTTTTCATTTGGAGCTTGCATATTTGGGTTTTTGGTGCTTGCATAAGGGCTTCGTCTCAATCTTTATAATAAATATTTATTTGTGTCTTCATAGCATTGTAAGCCCTTTTCTACTTTCTTTTTATTGAACTCTAAAGTTAAATGAATGATGCAAGTTTGGTTGATCATTATATGCAAGTTTGGGTGATCATTATATGCAAGTTTGGTTGATCATTATGCAAGTTATGTATGACACATGTTGCCATGTTATGCAAGTTTGGGTTGATCATGTTATCATGTTATGCAAGTTTGGGTTGATCATGTTATCATGTTATGCAAGTTTGGTTGATCATTATATGCAAGTTTGGATGATCATTATGCAAGTTGGTTTAATCATTATGTATGACACATGTTGCTATGTTATGCAAGTTTGGGTTGATCATGTTATCATGTTATGCAAGTTAAACTTGATATTGTGAGCATAAAGCTCCAAGCTTTATATTGAATGTTGCATTTTGGCAACATGAAAGTTATCATATCCCTTATGATAACTTGCATGTGAGGCCAAATGCGAACTTCTAACAACTTCTACATGTTATTTATCACCATGTATCACTCATATGCTAAGTTTGGTTTTATGCATGCTTTTGAAGCCTAATAATGCAATATGCAAGTATATGAACATATGTACATTTCATATGCCACCATGTTAAACTTGTGGCTTCAACACCTTTATGTCATGCTTATGTCAAGTTTCCTATTTTATCCTTTATGCGTTGTTGCGATTATGTAAACGATGGGATTACATTGGGGTTGGGTAACATAATGACATGAACATGGTTTTTATAACATAACGTGATATGTTAACTTGTAATTATGTTTTGGAAACATAATGGACATGACACTTAGAAAATATGAGTGTGGCCAACTCGAGGTTGGGTTGAGTTTGTAGCATAAATCTACCCGGACCCGCCCGGCTTAACTAGTGGCTACAAACAATAGGACCCAATGTGAGAAGTTGGTCATGTTGTGCACGAACCCGAGGTTAGACCAGGTTGTGGTGTAAAGCTACCCGGACCCGCCCGGCTTAACTAGTAACCACAACAAGGTCTAATGTGAGAGGTTAAAGCACATTAAGTTAATGAATGCCTCCTGATTAGGGTTAAGTCATGGTCCACTTAATACTTAACTAATTTGGGCTTGATGGATTAATCGAGGTTAAGTCAGGAGCCTTGGGTACTCTTAACCAATTTAATCCACGTATGGATCGGGTTAACCACATTTAACCCGTTAAGAAACCCTAGTTGCGTGGTCCTTTTCAGCAGTAACCTCCTTGGTAGTATCATAAAACCCTAGGACTAGGCTAGGGTGGGGCACGATTACTGGGCTGATTGTAAGAGACCAAAAGAGACGGCTGAATGATGCCACGGTTGTTCAGGCGGACCATGGTCGTGCACATTAAGTCCGGAGTTGAACACGGGCACCGGTAGGTTTGGACTGTGCATCATGGTATGGTGTCTGAGGGTTACACCGTAGGGCCAGATACACCCTAGGGTGGACCCTGCACAGTCAACTACATTACATGATTAAGCCGCATGACACCGACACTTGACGAGTTAGGCTTATAGGGAGCCGATCGACTAGACCGTGTAGTTGGACCTTAATTTAGGTCACCTCATGATGATGGGCCAAACTTGGGCCAAGGGATCAATTCTTGTTTTTACTTGACATGTTAGAATGCTAGTACACCCGTGGTGCAAAACTTAACCTTGATTATGCGATGACACCTTTATCTATCTTGTTGGTTAATCATCATGCCAGTATGTTGTTATCCTCATGTTCATCTCAGCTTCTCATGCCAGTTAACTTTACTAGTTCATGGACAGATAGTAGTAGGGCTTACCAGTCTTTTTGACTGACCTGTTTTCTTTCGCCTCTTGTCTTCCGTTTCCCCCCCTCAGGTCCTCAGGGTGGGAACATTGGAGCTTAGCTTGGATCTTTCTAGCTTGCTTACTGGATTTGCTCATGTACGGGTTTGGACATTGAGCTAGCTATGGTTTATCACTTCACTTTGGGGATAGTACTTTATGTATTTCAGTTTTTCAGTTTATGCTTTTATCTAGACTTTGTTGTTGGAAAATAATGACCAAGTACTTTGTTGTAACATGACTATGATTTTGAAATGCTAAGTTTTATCCGCTGCTTTACTACTCTGTTTTACTTATATGTTCTGTCTTGTGATATCTGCATGCATGTTTACCTTGTTTAACGCCCCTCCAAAGCTAATGTCCTTGCAAGAGTGGCATTGGCGGAGGTGGGGTGTTACAATCAATGACCAAAACCATAATGGGTAGAGAATATTAATCACCTTATTTGGATTAGGTTGTGAAATTTGTTGATGAAAGTATCCAAGCTCTAAGTTACCTAACTTTTTATTTCTTCTTTCTCTAATCTTTTAATGACTGACCTCTCTTTAGTTTTCTTTTGGATTTTAGAAGTGAATGAAAATGAAGACAACGAAGGAGGATATGATATATATATTGGGGTCGAAAGTTCCAATTTTGTCCTCCTCGTATCTCCCTACCTTAAGCACATTTGATTGGTTAATTTATTTCTAAAGCCAACCTTCTAATTAATTTATTTAAGCACGAACCTCGTTCCTTCATCCACCACATTTTTCCTATTTAATCACCTGATTAAACCCTTGAATAATGTATTTCGAAAATTAGGGATGCTATACCTTACATATTTATTATTTTATTTAACATATTTATTTCAATTTATAGATCTCGACATGAGATAACGAAGTTAAAACTCGTAAATTAGAGATCAAGGCTAAATCCATTTTAAACCATAATCAACAACAATATACCAAATTGTCTGTGCTTCATCGTCACATTCGGGTTGTCAGATCAAATTTTTTGTTTGATACCTATCTATATCAATTTTTATAGGAGGATGAAGTTGATATAAATCCATTAAGGATATTTCCAAATTCTCTTGAAGGACGGGAAGGTTGACTTAAATTGATTGTGGTTTGTAAACAAAGAGCTAACTAATTTCAACTAATTTAGAAAATTGAAATATAAACACTGATAGAGATTTAGTTTTTGATTATGCTTCTTTAAAATCTTCTGGATCTAACGTTCGGTGATACATGTGTCTTTTCTTTATATCAAGAAATCATTTATTTCATAATGTATTAGAGTTTAAATACATGGAAGATGATGTTATATATGAAATGCAAATGAAAAAAAAATTAAAATTCTAAAATGGACCACGTATGAATTTTTTTAAAAGGAACATTTTTTTTTTTTATATAAACTAGAGACTAAGGTTCAATTCCTTTGTTTCAATTTTTTCCGTTTTACTATCACAAACTCATCTCAACCATTAATTTGTGCATGATCTGCTTACTTTAATAGTAAGTAGGATTTACTCAATAATTAAATCAAACGAGATGCGATCGAGATTCACTTGGATATTAAAATTGAAAAAAGAGGAATTCAATAGGAAGACCTTGAAAATTTGAAACTTAATGCATGATTGCCATCTAAAAAAACAAGTTCGAATTACCCTTAGAAATTTTTTTTTTTTGATTTTTTTCGAAACGTTAGATCTTAATTAAATTTTGGATATATTTTCGTATATTTGTGTTTTTGAGCGACTGTACTTTGATGCCTGTGACAAATTGGATTTAGTGGCCATTTTGTATTTTGCATCCAGTCGCCCCAAGTTAACATTCCTACAAATAAGTTTCCTTGCATTTCAGAACCTTTCCATCTCCTGAATTGAGGTCGGCGCAACTGTGACACCCCAATACTTATTATTTCAATCTCATTTCCTCCAAAATCATGGCAACCTAGGTTATTGACTTAAGTTATTAATGTTAATTTTGTTTTCCACTTTCGAATTTTGACCTCGCAATGGAATACTGTAGTTCAAATGGCAATGGTGAGTGTTTTTCTTTATGGTTTTTGTTGGTGATATTGTTATTCTGTTTTTATCATTTCAAACTACGCTTTTATGGCATTATAGGTTAATTATATGAAAATAGTATTTGGGTTGCTTATTATTTCAAAATTAGGGTTTGAGTAATGCTTGGAAGTAAGGGTAGAGAAGTTAATGTAAGTAGAACTAGGCTTAGGGATTGATTTACAGCTAGGCTGCATTGTGATGTTTTATGTGGATACTATCAATCTTGTGTAAACGATCAAGGTTTGGCTTGCATTTTTTGAGTTTACCTTTACTAACTTCAAAGCACACACAAACATTTTGTGACATCTGACTTGATATTCAAGTTAATACACCAGTTTTCCACTGTTTGTCACAGCACCACAGGGGTTTGATGGCTTAATGTGAATTTTTTTTAAAGGAGAAAACTATGAAAACCTCTTGAGTTTTTAGTCAGTTATTGTGCTCATATTAATTATTTGATCACGATGAGGAGTCATATCCTGAGTTAGCCGAGTTCAAGTTGACTCTTTACTCGTTCAAGTTGTTATAGCTGTTGTGCTATGCTCGCACAATTCCTTTTATAAACATCTTATAATAAATTATTCTCCATCCTAAAACCATTAGCAACCCAAATATCATGATCTTCCATTAACAATGGCCAACGTAATATTTTGAGAGGGAGTATCCCAATGCTAAGTCATTAGATTTTTTTTTTTTTAATATATGCAAATCATATTAGGAATAACTAGTTGATTATCTATAACAAATTTGTGCTCTTCAAATAATCAATCCCATGAAGCGCATGCAATTCATGTTCTATAGTCGCTACTCCGGCTTTTGATTTCGTACTTAGAAGATAACGAGAAACAATTACTTATTGAAGATAACCAACATATGCTTCCAAAACACTCTTCAGTTGAGACCTCCATTCAAGAATATAATTATTCTCATCATGAATACCTTCTCGAGCCCTTACCATTTCAATCTTCATAGCTTGCTCTTTAGATAAAAATGTGTGCTGATTTATTTTGTTATAAAATACTACACAGATTGACACACAAGAAATTATTGTTCTAAAAATATATTCTTCTTGGTGACTCCTAATCTAATAATATTCTTCATTTTCATGTACGTTAAACGTGTGTTGTCCTTGTTTACTCTTTTACATAGTGCATTTCGTTCATGTTTTGGCATGTGCCACCAATGATATTTTATATAAAATTGACATTGAAATGTAGAGCAATCAACCTTGTCAGTTCTATCAAACTGCCACCTAGCATAACCCTTTTCTAAATAGTATAACGGTATAGAATATTTCATATCAGAACTTAGTACATATTGATGGAGTAGAATCAAATTATTGGTGAAGTTGACAGGATTTGGTATGTTCTCTGTTGCTTAGCACCAATGTTTTGAAACGCAAAAGGCGTATGCGAGGCATTTTCGGGTCCGTGAGGCGAGGCGTAAACCTCGACGCGTTGAGGCATAAGCTTTTCAGGTGAAAAAGAAAGTGCAACACATATACTTAATTTTTAATATGAAATAACATTAAGCGTCGAGTACTAAGTAAAAACCATAAAGCATTCGAATCAATTCAAACAAAATACAATCATTCTTGCACATTTAATATAAAATGCAAAAGATCAAATGATATCTTCCTCCTCATCCATAAGCATATTGCCATCCAAGCTATCATCATCATTAGCATCAAAAACATCTCGCGTCGTGATTCGAATAAAGGATCATAATCATCAATATCACCATTCTCAGTTTTCACGCTCTTCCCTTTTGGATCATTGCCTATAAAGTTAGCAATATAAGTTAATTCGGTATTTTAAAATTAACAATTTGCTTGTTCCTAATTCTTTTAATACTTGCACCACCGCTGTTATTGCGCTTTTTTGTGTATACAATGATAGGAGGAGGTGAAGGATTAGATTCTCTTGGTGGTGGTGGGGGAGGAGGAGTAGGATCGCTAGAAGGTGTAGGTTCTCGGTCTTGAATTGTTGGTTCTCTAATGCGTAAAGTATCTTCATAAATCGAAACGGGCATATTTCTTATGGCATCCACATCAAGAAAGCGATCTTCTTCTTCTTCTTCAATATGAAAAATAAAATTACAATGATTTGCTAGAACGTTTTTGAAGTGACTTACCCATTGGAATGTATTCCAATTTCGCTCACATCTGAATGCATTTTGTGGGGCTTTTGGATGTGGAATAATCCCAACATGGGTGCATGCTAAATGTTGTTTAAAACGAGCAATCTGTCTGGTGCATCTATGATCACAAAATGCACAAAGAAAATATTTTGAATTGGTAGAATTTGGTATATCTTTAACCCACTTTCATGCAATATCCCGTTTGCTCATTTTTAACTAGCCTGGACATTAACAGATAATTAAAATAGCTCCAGTCAGCACAATAATTGGGCACAACACTGCAACAGTTAAAAAAAAGGCTTCTCTTTCGATTCTTCACTGGAATCGGTTTCAGTTCCAGTTTACTGGAATTGAGTTCGATTCCTTAATAGTTATGGAATCAAAGTCGATTCCTGTTATGGAATCGAGTTCGACTCCTGTTCGAATGGAAAATTCAACTTTTTTTTGCCTCTTTCGCAGTCTGCACTGTGGAGTAAAAGTGAAAGCAAGCACCGTAAAAGTGAAGGTAAGTTCTGAAAGATTTTTTTTTTATATATATACACACGCACGCCTTAGATAGTTGAGGCTCTGAGATGTGCATTTTTTGCGATTCCTACGCCTCAAACCGTTGAGGTGTAAGCCTCAGGAGCAAAACACCTTTCGAAGCACCACTCAAGGCGTTTTAGCTACCGCCTCGCCTCGAGGCGCCCCTCAGGCGCTTTTTTAAACATTGCTTAGCACCTACTATTAGGTTTTGTATTTTCATTCTCTAATCAAACTTGATCTCATGGAGATTGGGCTGTCAATGAATACTTTCGGATACAGATAGTGTTATATCCGTATCCTAAATCATTTTTGGATATCAGATATCCGTATCTGTGGATATGGACGGATATGGATAATTATCCTATTCGCCAGCGATCGTTAAATCAAGAAATATAATTGAATTTTTTTAGTTTAACATAAATGTTTTTCGATTTCATTGATCACAAAAGTGTTACCAATAAACATATATGATGAAATTAAATAGATTTGAGTCGTTAATATGCATTTATTGCATATAATATATACCTTCGACTTTGTAAAGCAATAAACAAATCTCATTCATTGTATTAAAATACATTTAATTTTAAGCATAATGTTAAAAAAATCGGACGAATAATTTTTGGATGCGGATATCTATGTATCCGTATCCGTATTAATTTTTTCGGATATCGGATATGT
Organism: Allium sativum; assembly: GCA_030737875.1. Taxonomy (NCBI): domain Eukaryota; kingdom Viridiplantae; phylum Streptophyta; class Magnoliopsida; order Asparagales; family Amaryllidaceae; genus Allium; species Allium sativum. The sequence continues at coordinate 11,151,181 of CM060913.1, forward strand.
ATCCGCTTTTCGGATACAGATGCAGATGGATTTCAGAATTTTTTCAGGTATCCATTGACAACCCTATATGGAGATATTTAGAGCATGTCTAAAAAACCGAGTACAAAATGAGTGCATAATGCTCTTGTCAATATGGCAATAACTTAATTCTTATACTTAATTAACGATAGCGTGCATTAACAATATGGATGAAATGAACGAGTAGTTCTCAATTTACATACAGTAATATATATATACACACCAATTGGTAAATTTCAAGAAGCATATTTTAAACTAAAGGTCAATTGGTAGTTTTCCTATAAAGACCTAACCTAGTTGAATAAATAGGTAAAAAAATAGCTTAATTGAGACTACAAACTAACAAACACATAACATTTATTTTAGGTTTATAATTTCCTTTTTGTAGAAACCAAATGTTAATTTCGGTTAATATGGAGCTAAAAATCACAATAATTCTATCCATCAACATGTGCAAACATAACTCGATGGGTAGTAAAAATTTCACCTTAATCTACAATTATAACATTTGAAAAGATGAAGATTGCATCATATTTCTTTTTACCTCATGGTCGTATTGACTTTGGTTATTTTGCAAATGTTGTTTGCATGTCTACATGCAGTACCTATCGATGACCGTTGTTGGAACATAAAGTATGTAATATGTGATAGATTGCAACTTGTTTCAAGACAGTTAGGAATGCATAAACTAAAGTGAGTTTGATCGTGTAAGGCGATGAAACATAATTATAGGATAGAGTAGTTATTACCGTGTGTGATGTGTACTCACCCGGGAAGTATGAGAACAAAGTGGTAAAATCATTCCAAAGGACCTGCATTTACTGACTCAATAAGCTATAGCTTATCATATGCCATAATGGTTAATTATATGTGTAAAAACATCTTTGTAAGTACATATTCAAATTCATGGGTATGCAAAAACTGTATTATTAACCCGACTGTATCTATTTTGATTTTTTATGTTATTTTATATTTTTGTGCTATTACAATTAAACTTTGCATTAGTGACAAAGTAATAATGCCTAGAGAAACCATTGCTTTTTGGAGTGTTTGGGTTACACATCCATTACAGATATGATAAATCTATTACTCATTAGCATACTCAAATGCACTAAAAACAATTTAATGGGATGGATTTCTATTACATGAAATTTAATAAAATAAAAACATTGTAGAAAAGCTCACGAAAATAGATAAATAAATTTCCAACTACAAAATAGAGAAATATTATTGTAAACGGTAAAGATATTACAATTACACTATAGCTTACGTAATCATATGTTAGATAAGTGTATGTATATATAGCATTTGAAATATAATACTGCAATCAGATAGTTATTAATGAATATTGTGCATGTATAGATAATAATTTATTGCATAATTTAGCTACTATATATTACATAATTGATTCAAAAAGCAATATATGCGTGTGTAAATTACTTTACTAGATATTAACTCAGTTGAATAGTGTAATTCACATCATTGATTCAATGAATTTATCTTAAGTAATTTACTAGCATCTTTTCTCCTACTTTTCCTAAGAGCAATAAGATATTTCTTTGTCTATAGAGGTATAACATAAGCATATTTCAGGTAAAGGAAACACTATTATGCTAAGATGAATGACAAAGTGTTTTACACGATTGCGAGTCAACTTGCTTCTCCTAACAAATCACAACCACTGGCACCAAATAACTAAGTTAGACAACATAGATCAAGTGTATGGCAGACCCGACCCCTACCCTGTGCAATCTGGGTGACGGTCCAGGGCCCTGTTTAAGAGCTGGGCTCATTCATTAGATTCAATATATGTAAACTATAGTGTTAATTTTATTATGAAAGGTTGTGTCAGAGTAGGTGATAAAGTGTGTTATTTTTGAATCAATCAAGTAGGGTTCTAGTCCTACCAATCATGTTTTTTGTGCCATTTTCATGCATCTACTTGGGGCCAACTTAATCTTTTGTCCAAGGTTCAATTTTTCCTTGGGCTGGGCCTGCCGTGTAGTCTTACCTCTATCAAAAGTCAACAATATGGCTAATCACCTTTTCAGAGCTGATCATTTAACAGAGCTTCATGAAGCTCATCCTGATTCTCTATTCAGATTCTCTCCTTAGAGCATCTCCAATGTATAGAGCATGTATTGTCTAATTAAATCTATGTGTCCACAATGTTTAACCAATGTAAGTAGACAACATATCAAAAAGAAGAAAGAACACTCCAATGCAAATGCTATTCAAAACAATAATTTGATATATGTAACCAATCAAATTATTACAAATAACATATTTATTTCAATTATTTATATTTAATTAAGTGTGATTGGTTTCACATTGTGAAATACAACGTCTAGACATTGCAATTGACAATGTCTTCTATTTTGTTTGCCACATCATATCAACAATCTATTACACATTAACATTGAATATAAAATTTCACTTCAAATTGTTAAATACTTATGTATAATGTATTTAACATGACAACCACAATAACATTGAAAATACTCTTAATAGCTGAGCTTAAAGTTCATGGAGATTTATCTATGTTACCATGATTCACACTTCAGTTGTCATTTTTCATTTTGGTACGTGCATTCCAAAACATTATGCACACATGATTTGCTATACTAATTTTGATGCTCTAGAATGTTGAATTTAACATTAAAGAAATTTAATCAAGGTTTTAAATCTCGGATTTCGGTCATGTTTCGTTCGGAAATTTTTTGAGACCTAGTCTTGTATCGGGTGAGATCTCGGACGAGATAAACGTATATCGGTGTTAATCTCGGAATTGTGTCTCGGACCTTAAAATACATCTCCGAACGATCTCGGATTGCATGATTCTTTCAGTATTGGCATACATTTAAGGATGCAGCTAAAAGTTTAAATGCTAACTATAAAAATAAATTAACTTACTTGATATTCATCGAGAGCGCACCGGCTGTTAATTAATTACAACTTGAAAATCCATCCAGACTATAGGTACTAAGCGGTAATAGAAAATGTTTTTTCTAAAATCTTTCACTAGTTAGACTTCATATTGAATGTTAATAAATAGAAAGTCTGAACTTTATATCAGTAGACAACAAGCCCTGGGTTTTGTATTAATAAACAAGTCAGATTTTTATTAATAAATAACAAGTCAAACTTTTTACTGTTAACTAGCAGGTCAGAAAGTTCAACATATTAGTTATATAGAAGACTATGACGTGCTATTTATTCTTGATATTGATTTACATGTAAGCAAGCAAACATACTCTTTATATAAAAAGATGAAATGTTAAATTCATTGCTCAGTTTCTTTTAATAGAGCATATATAAATAAGAAAACAATTTTAACCAGACAAATATCACTGGTATCATTCTTTAAAACACAAATACATATATCTACAATTTGGATTCAGAAAGTTTTTGCAAAAAGAAAAGAAAAAAAAACAAATAAATTAAATTGGCAGTATTCGTGATTTGAGAACTAGAAATTACAAAAAAAAAATTACAAAACAAAGATCTATATTTAAGGAAAAAAGCGACGTTCCAAATGAGAACTAGAAATTCTAAACATGTATTCGTGATTTGCGAGTAGAAATAAATAAATGGTTGGAAATTAAATTGGCAATTCACTTGTTTATTGAAATAAAGCATGAATCTTACCAAACAGCAAGACATATATTCCAAGCCCAATCCACTTAAAAATGTAAAATTCAAAAAATACATTATTTCGGCCGAGATCTCGTAAATTGATCTCGTCCGAGATCTCATCCGAGATTTGAATATCTCGCCTGAGATTTAGTTAAACCGAAATATATCCGATTTTTCTTGTTTCGAATCGCTTAACCTTGAAAACGAGATCTCAGTCGAGATTTAAAACCTTGAATCTAATATGATGATTTTTAGTCTTACAGCTTTCAATGTACTATATTAATATACAATTTCCTATTGAAATATAAAACGTCAAGTGATAACTTTTTTTTTTAGAAAACATAAACAAAGATTGATTTCAAACTAACATTGGTAAGACTAAAAATCATGTTTCTGCTATGTTTTAATTATAAGGCTGTGTACGGTTGTCGGACATCCGACTTGATCCGAGACTTTTAAGGTTTTTGCTCCATGTCCGTGCGGTTTTCATTTAGAATACAAATTAGGATATAAAATAATGTACGAAAAATTGTTCGATGTTTGTTTATTGTCAGAACATTGTCCGTCTGTTGTTTGACTTGTACGAACAATGTTTGAACTTAAAGCTTGTTTGGTCTGTGTTCGTTCGTTTTTTTTTTTATATATAAAACACGACTGTGACACCCCTCTGTCCGGCCCGGTCCTATCCTTTTACACCTCTGTTTTAAATTAGTATACATGCATTTCTGAACTCTCCATTTATGCTTTATGTTTTTCTTTTGCTTCACATAACTATCTTTCAAATGTCCTCTTTTTCGGAAACCTTTTCAGAAATTATTAGTACATTCAGACATGGTATTTGATAAAAGGAAAAACATTAATAATTTTTTTGATGTCCCATAGAACCAAGCATCACTTGTAAAATCCAAGGAAGCATGCACCGAATCCACAACACCTATTTTAGGTATATTCACGTGATATGTAGTTGGAATTAAGAAAATTTTGCACCGATGTATGAAAATTATTCCAACTTTAAGGTCATGCAATATGGAGGGTTATAGTCATAAACTATCAAAGGAGGGGAAAAAAAAAAAATTATGATGTCACTTTGTAATAATTTTTACATACTTGAACTATAGAAAGATCTATAGTAAAAAATTTAAGACAAGATGTTACCACTTACGCAACAACACTTGCACAAACATGATGATTCATATTGACTTGCAATTTTGGTAAAATTAAAGTTTTAATATGAAATCAAATTTTGCATAAGTGCTCTAGCTAATGAACATAATATATCCATAAAGTCGCTTTGATTATTATTTTTTAAACACAAGATGGCAAAGTGGGTTTAAGGGATGATAAGAAGATAATATGTATCCTTCCCATACATACAGATGATTACATGTCTCTATTATCATAGCTTTTGCCTAGACATGCCTAGGCGTCAAAGATCCATATGTGCCTGCTTAGGGCTATTTTGCTCCTCTAGGTGCCGAGACCCTGATGACGCTTAAAGCGCCTAAAAACACGTTAGGAGTTGAAGTGTTGAAAATCAACGTGCTTAAAAAAAGGTGCCTTACCCTTGCATTGTTTTTTTGGGCAGAAAAAGGTTTTAGCCCAAAATGGAACCCAAATGAAGCTTATTTGATATTGATATCGGCTGATTGGAGAAAAACATCTCAATTTTCGACCTTATATCTACTGCTGCTGCTTGCAACAAACTCGACCTACCACCATCATCAAACTCGAGCTAATGCCTATCACTTGCCGCCTTTACCTACTCGCATCGGCCCATACATCTATCCATAAAGAGCGATGCTTCAAGCGTCCAAAATACCCTAAATGCACAAAAGAGCTAGGTGCCAATTTAGGGCTCTTTTATGACTTTTTCATCTTGACAATTTTGCTACATGTGCGTGCGCTAATCTGAGAGTTTTTACTTTATACAAGGTTCTAAATCTCAACAATCTCGATTGAAATTTCGATCGAGATGTCGTTCGCAAGATCAAGCGATTCAAAACAAGAAATGTGGGACATATCTCGCTAACTAAATCTCAAGCGAGGTGCTCATATCTCGGTCGAAATCTCGGATGAGATCTATTTAGGAGATCTTGGTCGAAATAATGCGTTTTTTGAATTTAGTTTTTTTAGTGGGCCAGACCCAAGGATATTTGTTTTGTTGGCTAGATCTAAAATCATGTTTTATTTCAATAAACAAGTTGGACTATCTATTTCCATTTCAACAAAAAAAATTCTACTCATGTCTTGAATGCATGTCTAGGGCTTTTCTTTCTCACCGGAAACATCGATTTTCTGTCTAACGTGATTCTTCATCCTCAAATCCGATAGGCCTTTATGTTCACTTCTTTTTTCTTGCAAAAACTTTTTAAATCCTTTTTTTGTTCTTTTTCTTTTTGCTTCTCTAGTTCTTGCATTCAAATTGCAATATTTTTCTATTTTTTTGTTCCTTTCCTGTTATATCATTTTTTCGTATACCTTCACCGCTGTTAATTTCTAATTTCATAGCAAAATTCAAAATGTTATACTCAATTCAATTTTTTGTGTGTTTAGCCTTGGGTTATTTTACTTAATTCTATGCTTTTTTTTGAATTGAAATGCTAATGCCTTTTTGCTAATTCAAATCATTCTTTTTTTAGAGACGTTGAAAGATCTTGATGTTAGGTTATTTTTCATTTTTGTTCAACATAGCTTGTCTGCCAATATATTGTATATTTGCTTAAATATATAATCTTGTTTAGAAAAAAAAAATGATATAAGGGGTGTTAGTCTGCTTAAAATAGGTTAATAACTTTTATATATACCCTATTATAAAAAATCGAGTATTGAATTTAACGTTTCAACTTTATATATTTTTGTTTAAAGAGTGTGTTTGCTTGCTTGAATGCAAACCACTATTGAAATATCTAGTCGTCTAAGTATTCATAATCAGGTAAGTTAATTCATTATTGTAATTAGTATGTATGGCTTCAATTTCATACTTGAATGCAAACTAATATTGAAAATATTGGTTGTTCCAAGCTGTACTTTAGAGTCCAATGTGTAATTCCGAGATCAACACTGACATGCATTTATCTCGTTCAAGAATTCACCTGATATGAGATTAGGTCCCTAAAATCTCCAAGGCGAAATGTGATCGAAATTCAGGATTTAAAACCTTGACTTTTTTTGTAGTAATCATTGCTCAAATTCAGCATCTTTCACTTATCAACTTGGTGCATAACCATTTGACCTGCCCTTAAAGTTTATATGTGCGTGCTTTATTTGTAGACCTTTAAGAGATTTGTACCTGTCTTCCTATGTAAATCAAAGAGTTTACACTTTATAGGTAGTAATCATTGCTCAAAATCAGCATTTTTCACTTGGTGCTTAACAATTTGACCAGCCCTTATAGGTTATATGTGTGTTATGGTAATTCATACTTTTATGTCATCGATTACTAATTGGCTGAAACTGATACTTTAATAAAATCCTCCAGTGAGTCTTGGATTGAGACTTCGCTTCTTGGATCCTAGAATTTTTCTTGGCTTAAATCAATTACAACAAACACCGACTCTCACTAAATGACCATGATTTATACAATTGCTGTTCTTTTTTAGGCAAATAAAGTGAAACAAATTAAACAAGTTGTATTGAATACTTTGTCCATTTTATAGCATTTTACGTTTTGCTTGTAACTTCTGTACATGTAATTTGCATTTTGTAGGGTTGCAAACCTATTTTGGATGTGTTACTTTTTGAATCTAGCATGTATAATTCAGATGCATATTTTGTGTTTATTGTAATTGAACGAATTGTTTATTCTTCATGTATTTCGGGTACCAGGTGATGGTTAACAAGAATAAATCTTTAACTTAATTATTTAATACTTCTGTTGAAAAAATTGCCGAGAAACATGGAAACTCAGGTTTTGTAACATTACAAATGATCCAAATACCTTCTGTTTTCAATTCTGAAGTTCAGCAGTAAGATAAGTTTGCACTCTATGTTGTCCCTGATATGTGACTGCAGGAGCCAATGATGATGCACCACCTTCATATCGATATATGAGTACAGGAGGACGCTTTCCTGGGAATGGAAGATATCCTAATAATGCTTTTCCATATCATAGGGGACAGAATGATATGGAGTCCCAAATACACTTACTTGAGCAAGAAGCTTATATTTCAGTTCTGCGTGCCTTTAAGGCGCAATCAGATGCCCTTACTTGGGTACTCATATTCTTGTGATGCTTAACTCTTTTGACAAATAATTCCTACATTGTTTTGGTTGCCTAGAAAGTTCTTCATTGCAGGAGAAGGAAGGTTTGATAACCGAACTTAGAAAGGAACTGAGAGTATCTTATGAAGAACACCGTGAACTGTTAAGCAAAGTCAACAAAGATGATGTCATAAAGACGATAAGGTTAGTAGGAATTTTGATGTTGTATTACACACGTTTCTTCTCTTCTGACAGTTTAAAGGTATGCACGCCACTTCCAGAGACTGGAGGCAGGGGGGTGGACACCAAACTGAGTTGCACAATACTCCTCACACCGTTTATGAATCACTGGGAAGCCCACCTTTTTCAGGGACTCCAAAGAGGCAAAAAACAATTCGGTCTTTATCAGTGAATGCACAAACTGGCATGGGGGTTGCATCTTCGGAAACATTATATGGGTCAAAGGGAAAAAGACCTTATTATGTATGTCATTGCCACATTATATTTTCTTCATTTCTCTAGAGAATATATTTCCCAGACCCCACTTCCTGTTTAGGTTTCCTTTTGATTTTTATCATCTGGGTTCAGAATTTGACAGGCATGTCAACAATGAAGTCGTTGCAAACCCCTTTTACAAATAGAAGGTATTCTGGTGTAGCTACATCCATAGAACCTGTACCATGCAATCCACTTGTTGGGAAGCATGTTTGGTTAAAGTGGCCCAAAGATAATACGTTTTATGAAGCCATTATTACCGACTATAATGCAGTTGAGGTATGCGGCTTAATGCTTAGAAAACTTCATTTGGAATTCTCAACCAAATCTTTGTATTTTTATCATTTTTAGGGCACGCATGCTGTTGTCTATAATATCAATACTAGGGACGAGGAATGGGAATGGGTCAATCTTAACAAGGTGAATTGATTTAATCATCTCACTCTGCCTCATTTTCCAGGTGCATATTTGAATTTGTTAGATGTTTCTTGTATAAACTGATCTGCTCTAATAATTGCAAAACGTATTAGGCGTGTCTGCTCTAATTTGGTGGATCAGGTATCATATGTTGTATTAAGGGCCTGCTGTTGGACACTTTCAGAACAGGCCGATTAGTGTACATTTCACCAAATTATGTTAAGGCGCTAATGGGGGGGGGGGTGTGTAGGGGGCGACTATTTAAACACAAAATTAGGCACAAATTAGGGGATACACAATCTAGACCGCTGATCGTTTTGTGTTTACATAAGGGGTAAAAAAATGAAAATCAGGAAGACAATCTGATGGTGGATATTCGTTGTGTCACCGTTTGTGTTTATTTTTCGTGTCTAAGTAGACTTTCCCATATATATAATATTGGGAAATCTGAAACTGGAATTGAAAAGAGATTTCCGGAAATACCAAAAAAACTAAAATTAAAAAACTAAAATATCAAATGATTAGAAGGGAAGTGGAAACCGGAATTTTGAACCATGGTAAGAACATTTCCTCTTATGTCTAGTTATAGATCTCCATTGTCAACCTTAGTTCAAAATGTCTAAGAACGCAACTTCACTCAATTATGCTTTATTCCGTCGTATTTACTCAACCTTTTTTAACACATGCACCCTAAATTCACAACTTTTGGTAGGATTATTTACTTCAGCCTTACATCAACAATAACCTACTTTTGGTATAGAAATTTATCCTTTTCAGCCTCTACTGTCAACTTCATCAACAGTAACTGATTTTTGGTATGGAAAATTATTTACTTAAGCCTGCTGTCAGCATGGTGCCTAAGTTGAAGTTAAGTGTATTTTTTGATTGCAGTACATGCATGGGGTGATTTAAGCCGGTGCATGTTTTAGTATCAAAATGAATGCATATTAAGTGGGTGATTTGAAATTGAAAAAGTGGGTGATTTGAGATCAAAGAACTTCACCATGATGACTTAAATACACTACTTTTTGATGGTTCGAAAGCTAAAATGGATTGGTTTTGGCTTTCAAAAAGCCGAAATGTAGCTTATTTAAGTTAATCCAAACGGGTCTTAACTGTTCTGTGCTAACAACGAAAAACGAAATATTAAGTGCAAACTTTTCTTTTTATATTTTATCAGCGCTTTCACTCATTTCGAAAATAACCGTTAAGTGGATACTTTGAAACAAAATGGCTTGGCCATAATAGAGATTCAAACTGTTTTGCACTTGTAAACTATTAAGTGCATGCTATCAAATTTCCAATACGTGATTCAAATGGTAAGCCATGATGTTCAAATTTCAAAGGAAAATGGGATTTAAATTATCCGTATTTTAAGATTTCTACATATTTATAAAATCAATCTGATGTTTAAACTTTTATGTCTAAACCAAAATTCAATTTTATCTCTTATTATGTTTTTGTTCAATTTAGGAAACGTTAGAAATGGAGATGCAGATCCAAATAAGTACATTGAATATGTAAGTATGAAATGAATGATTTTTGTAAATTGCAGTTTCTACCGAGTTTTGGCCTGAAGGTAAGTTGTAGGGCTGGCAACGGGTACCTGAAAAATCCGATATCCGTCCGCATCCGTATCCGAAAAGCGGATAAATATCCGATATCTGAAAAAACGGATGCGGATACGGATACATAGATATCCGCATCCGAAAATTATCCATCCGAATATTTTTAACATTATGCTCAAAATTATATGTATTTTAGACTTTTAATACAATGAATCAGATATGTTTATTGTTTTACTAAATCGGAGGTTTATATCATATGCACTAAATGCATATTAGTTACTCAAATCTATTTAATTTCATCATATATGCTTATTTTTAACACTTTAGTGATCAAACAAATTGAAAAACAATCATGGTAAACTATAAATTTTCATTTGTATTTCATGATTTATCGATCGTTGGCGGATAGGATAATTATCCGATATCCGTCTGTATCCGCGGATACGGATATCCGATATCCGAAAATGATTTCGGATACGGATATGGATATAGCACTATCCGTATCTGAAAGTATCTATTGACAGCCCTTTAAGTTGAATCGTGAAGGGAATTCGATTTAAAGTGGGATCCAAATCATATGATTATAAGATTGTCGATGATAACATGTTATAATTTAGATCACATCCTATTTAATATGTTGATTTTAAATTGAATTTCTTCTCTCTGAGTACACACACTACACACAACAGCATCATCATCATCATTGTTATAAAGAATCTGTAACCATTTTTGTTATTTCTGATACTTGGTTTTGTTGGTAGATATTACCGGATGACATTCGATGGGAAGCTCCTGGGATAGGGCAACCTGGAAGTCAGACCCACACAGACAAGGAAAAAGCTTTGCTAAACAATCAGCCTACACAAAATTCAGTTCAACTAAATATTGGGCAAGAAAACCTATATGATGAAATCAAAATTCTCAACACGGAATCTGTTATAAAGGAGGTGCGTCTTTAGTTACCCGTAAACTGTTTTCTTGAAACTGTAGTCTACCTAGCGTACATCCATCTTTTCTTTTAAACCTTTTAACTTCAGGCAAGATCTGCTAGTATCAATGATCGTTACGTGACCTGAGAAATATAATTGTAACTTCTTTGTTGACTGAACTCTTCAATTATCTATGTACTGTATGTAGTCAAGGCTAAAAGGCGCAAAAAAGCCCAAGGCAGGCCTTGGGCTTTTTTGCGCCTTGCGCCTCTCAGTGCGCCTTACTTGTGCCTTTTTCATGCTGCCAAAAAACAAAACCTGCTGCATTTTTTATGCAGTTTTCTGCATTTTTTATGCAGTTTTCTGCATTTTATGTAAGTTTCTGCATTTGTAATGCAGTTTTCTGCATTTTCATACAGTTTTGTGCATTTTTAATGCAGTTTTCAGCCTTTTAACAACAAAATATAACATAAGCTTGCAATTTAACATAAGTTTTCTGCATTTTTGTGCAGTTTTCTGCCTTTTAACAACAAAATATAACATAAGCTTACAATCTAACATAAGTTTTCTGCATTTTTATGCAGTTTTCTGCATTTGTAATGCAGTTTTCAGCCTTTTAACAACAAAATATAGCATACGCTTGCAATTTAAAAATAAAACTTCATAAGTTCATGTCATATACCAAAATAAGTAGTGAAAAAGCCATTCGGGGCTTAAAAAAAAACATACCATTTTGTACAAAAAAGTGCGCTTTTTTATGGCTTGTGCTTTTTTGCGCTTCGGGGCTTTTTTACCTTCGCTCACAGGTGTGCCTTGAAGTCAGAAGAAGCCCACCTAGTGCGCCTTGCGCCTTTTTGCGCCTAGGCGCGTGCCTTGACTACATAGCAGTACTGTTAAGTTTTTTTGCGTCACGAATGTAAATATTGCTGATGGAAGATTTACTTTGTTTCTACCTATATATTTAGGCTTGTTGTAATACTTCTTTTGGCCTTCCGTCTAGGTACCGCCTAGACGCTAGACTAGCCTTACCGCTATTTGCTTAATCCTTCTAGATGAGACTTAGTGCATCACCTAGGCATATAAACGAGTTTATAGGAACCATATATGCATCAGTTTAGGCCTGGTTCCTCTTGTAAGCATCAAAACATTTGATTCAAGCCATTCTCCCTCCATGTAGGCACTCAAAAATATCGAAACATTTAAAATTTCATTTTGGATGAGTAAATGCTAAATCAAGTACTGAAATTTTACCCAAAATGATATTGTTTATCAAAATCGCCTTGTTTCGATTAATCATCGCCTAGGCGATTAATCCATAGTCCACGCTTTTCACCTAGTGTTTGTCCAGGGATTTTTGCAGTCTTGTATTTAAATAATTTTGTTTACCATGTTACTATTTTATATGTCATCTTGATCTGTGAAGGTCTACTGGATTAAGCTTGCAGATTGTTTATATATATAAAAATGCAGGTGGAAACTGTATTTGCATCAAGTCATGTGGATCCTTTCGAGATTGATAAGGCAAAGAAAAAGCTCCGAGTAATCCCCTTCACTTTTCAAATGAAACATCCAAAAATAGAATAACCTATTATTTGCTGAATTATTTTGTGACTTCTCATAGGAACAAGAACAATCACTGATAGATGCTATTGCCAAGCTTACTGAAACAGCTCAGGCTGAAAATGGTAATATTGTTAAAATTTATGATGTTCTACCTAAATTTTCACCTTTAATATTTTTTAGGTAAATTAGGCACACCTTTCGTTGTAGTATTAATTGAAGTTGTTTCATTCCCAGAAGGTGGGTATACAAATTATAGTTCTGTGATTTAAACTTAAAATTGATTCCAACAGTCATTTTAGAGTGTGATATTGCAAAAATCAAGTAACCAAGTTTAGGCATCTGCCCATAAGCTGCAGTCTATTGAGCATGTGCATAACTTATTATTGTGTAATCACTGTTGGGAAAAGAAAATTCGATTACAAACATGTGATTGTAATCAGCTATTGAAGATGCTAAATAGGGAAAATATATAAATAAATGAAATACTCTCGTATGTTTCATAAACACAATTTTTTCCTCTTCTGAAGTCTGAACTTGCCTCAGTTGCCACAATGAAATGATATTCAGTTGGCAGGGAACTCTCGATGTGGGCGCGTATGTCCTAACAAACTGCACTACCCTTTTTGGCAATATAAACACAAGTGTTGTCACGGTTAAAACTTCTATTTCTTGCTTGCTTAATGATTTGTTCACTGATAAGTTCTGTTTTGGCCACAAGGAAATGTTTCGCTTGACGGTCAACAATGGATGAGACAAAATAATACTGCAGCTACATATCTGCATGATTCAGTTGTCGCTTAATGGTGAACTTTGCAATCATCGATTCTCCTTTGGTAGATGGTGTCAGAATGAAGCTCTTTGAGAATTCTGTTTTTTTTTTTAAACCCTTTGTGGTGGAAAGTAATTATGGTAGACTTTTAAACACCTTTTTCAGCTGTACTTATGAACAAGTATCTAGTTTAAAACTCTCGTCTATGAGTCTAACTTAGAATCATGCGTCAATTCGTAAATTATGTAAGCGGTAGGTGTTTTTATGACAGCATCTTTGAGGTTATGTTATCTGAAGGTGGTTGTTGCCGTATTGGTTTACTGCAAAAATAGAATTATTTATTTTGTACATTATATGGATTGCTTATGTTTAGCTGTCTGGGAGCATTTTTTGTCTGCAATTAATAAAGAAAATTCAATTAACTGACTTTGAATGTCATTTTGGAATTTTGAAAATATCCTTGTTTGTCAATGGAATTTTGTCGTGTATTTATATTTTTCACCGCCATTCCCTTCAGTTATCCATCAATGGAAGATTTCTACTAATTTGTCATTGGTATCACTAACAAAACAACCTTAAATAAGTGTTGTCGCTAGGAAAAATCTTTGCAGTTGCAATGCATCGTTCAACATATTTTTTATTAAATAAAAAGTGTGTGTGTATATATATATATATATATATATATATATATATATATATATATATATATATATATATATATATATCTGAATATTAGATGTATATAGGTGTGTTTTATATTAGTTAAAACACACCTATTTATGTTATCATTTTTTACCTTTTGTTTTACTAAAGGTCTCTAATATTGTTAAAAAGAGAATTCAATAAAGTATTTATGTTATCATTTTAAAATTTGGAAATTACTCGCATCAACGTGCATTCTTCGTAATAATCCCTTTTTTCACTACTTATCAACGAAATTCTCCCATTAATTTGTCATATATAGCATCAACCAAACAACTTGGAACAAGACGTTCTACCGACATCTTAGCAGTTATAGCACACGTTTGTTTTCTCATTTTTATTATTATCAAATAACAAGTAAATATATCTGAATACCATATAATGATATAAACATTGATTTGCAACAGTCACAATCATCCCTTTCTGACAAAACAAAAGCGTTAGTGGCCACAAAAACTTTTGCTTTAACACATATTGTTCGTTCATTGATTTTTTTTTATTTTTTTTATTTTTTAGTTTCTTTCTTTACACTAAATTTTGTTCTTCAGAATAAAATTTTGCTTTCTTGTCCTCACAAAATATTTTTTTTGTTTCTTTTGTCCTTGAGGGTAAAATCTCAATATAATGCAACATATTTCAACAATTTACGATATCAAATAGAGTTTGATACTTTCAGATCAATATAATACCTTGTTAAATCTTAATAAGAAAAACTCAATGAGAAAAATCTTAAATAAGGAAAAAAGAGTACATTATAATTTATTTTCGTACGTTACTTTTTGGGTTGATACTTCTAAATCAAGATAATGTCTTATTAAAAGCTTACTAAGAAAACCCAATGCAAAAAATTTTAGTTAAGAAAAAAGAGTACATTATAACATACTTATGGATGCTCCCCATGATTTAATAATTTCCTATGAATTTGTTTTCATCTTTCGGTAACTCAAATTGTTTATAGATATTTCTTAATGAACTTTTTCTTTAAAAACTTCATGTGCATTTCCATGCTTTATGCACGTTTTCTTATTTAAAGCACCTTTTGTTTCGGTATTGTATGCTATTATATTTATTTATAAATACACTTCATGTGCTTACAATTTTGTGCTTCAATCAGATTTGCATATTCCAATATACATTTGATGAATAAGACAAGTTTCATTACAACATTAAGAAGCAGGAAGCAATCTGCTCATCTTGAAGTATATCAAGATTTTCATTACAACAATGCTTTGAAAAATGTTGTAATCTACAGTCCATGTCCTAGGCATTCTTTATAATGACAAGTGTTATTTATATTCTTCAGAAACTTGTACATTTTAATAGGTTTTGCAAATTACATCTACCACCTCAATGGATATTAAGAGTTTCATTACAACAATTCTTAAAACTAGGAAGTAATCTACTCATCATGAATTATATCAAGATTTTCATCACAATAATACTTAAAAGAATGTCGTAATATGTATTTCTTGTTCTTTGCATTCTTCATCACTACCAAAGTTATTTACATTCTTTTGAAATTTGCATACTTTCATCTTTATACCTTCACGGTATTCTTAATGTTTCAAACACTTTTCGATAATTTAATCAATTTAATTATCTCTGAAAGTATAATGCTCAAAACACATAACATGTTGTTGGTACTATATGGTGGTTCAATAATTTTAGTGTTCTTTTTTCATTTTATATACATGTTTCTAATTATATTTTGTAGACTACAAGTCCATATTTCTCATTCAGGAAAGAATTCATGATGACCAATCATGTTCTACCTTAATTCAAGGTTTTTAATTTATTAATTAACATAAGCACTTTTTTATTTATACACTTATCATCCATCATTATCTATTGTCAATTCTCGATATGATTTATTGAGATATCTTCATGATTAAGGTACCTAAACCATTACTTCAATTACTTGACGGCAATGTCATGGGTCTCTTTCAAAACACATTTAAGTATTTCTTCAAGAATACTCACCTTCTTTATTTGACATTTTTATGACTTACTTCAAAAATATTTTGAACTGACTTCTATACCACATTTCAACTGTGGTTTACACCTTTTGATTCTTCAGGGATTCAAATCTATATTGAAGAAAGTCTATTAGGGATATAATTGATAATTTATTCAAGTTACTTAATATTTTGCATCATTGTATATGTTAACAAATATTTAACATTGATGATCAACACGAACTTGTATCCCCTTATTCGCCCCCTCAATGTTGATAAACTATTGATGTCCATGTTGACAAGCTTTTCGGTAAAGCCATCACACGTAAGGATTTTGGTTAGCAGTGCGCTCAAGTCTCGAGAACGTAGTCAAAAAACACAAAGCGATTTGGTCGAAGTCGTGACATGTTCGAAAAATATTGGAAATTAGGTCGATTCGTAAAATCGTCGTCGATGGACTTGGAAAAACTGACATGGTAAAAATACGTGATCCACTCGGTTCGATCAGCTCAAAATGCTTGAGCGTATCGGTCTGGTCACGTGTCAGAACTCGTCGTCGAAAACTATATGGATTTTGGTAAAATTGTGTTTCACGCACTAAAAAACAACAGATTGGCATGGCATGATCACGAAAAATGACTTGCGCGACTATGTCATCGAAATCTGGCACTTGGCAAAATTCTGGTTTGATACGTTCAAAAACAGGTGATCGACATGTTAAAATCATTGATTTTCATGTGTTCGTGCTTGGCAGATCACATCTGGTAAAGTGGTCGATCATCAAGTTTGACATGAAAAAATACTGTGATCGGCATGGGAAAATAGCCAAAAACCATGTGTTTCACTCGGGCCGATCACGTTGGAAATTTGGCTTGGCACGTATAGAAATTTCGCATCAGAAATTTCGAATCCCTCAGGGATTCAAAATTCCCTGGTCGTGACATTGTCCCGACTTCATTTTCCTCGACTCCGACACGTGGTTCCAGGGAGTCGAAATTTGGCAAGGCGGAAGGATACGAAATTGACATACGAAAAGCGACTTGAGCACATTGAAGGGATTCGAAGTTTTCCCATGTTCATGCCTAGGGATTTTGATACGAAAAGTGGCTGATCAAGAGGGATTCGAAATGGAGATTTTGCTAAGCAATGTTTGGCAAATGGATTTAGCACAGTGGATCAGGCTGTTTTACGTGATCAACACGCGTTTGGCACAACATTTTGGGATACAAAATATGGAATGTGCCAGATCATCTTGGCATTTATTTTTACCGTGTTGATCAGCTGTTTTAGGATGATCGAGACGCGTTTTCATCGGATTTTCAGGAATTCACAATTTTTAACATCGGGATGTGATTTTTTGGCATGGATATGGTTTTTGACTCCGTTTTTTAGATGCGAATTTCGTCTCCCTAAGGGATACGAAATTCAGGCTGACATTTCCTAAACTCACCTATAAATACCCCTAGCTTAGCACTCAAAGGGGTTGGTTCATTTGCACTTTTGCTACACTTTGGCATACCAGATTGAAGCTCTCAAGCACCATTAATGGTTGTCTTTGTCTTCCCTATGGATTTTGGACTTCTTTTGGACTTTCAAACATTGCACAAACGTTTGCTTATAACATTTGGACATTTACACTGCTTTTGGACTGTTTTGGATATCTTTGGAATTTCTTGGACATTAAAGCTACTTTTTGGACACTGCTCCTTTTTTTTGCTCAACGAAGAAGAAAAAGGGTATTTTGGTCAAAGTTTAGAATTAACAAACATTTTGTTGTTCTATTACACAATTTTGTACACAAATATTGTTCGAACTTATACAATTTTTGTAATCAGCTATTATATGATGAACGATTACTATGAAGTGAACGTAGGTGGTAGTGCTGAACACTATAAAAAGTTATGTTCTCCCTGCATTTCATTACTTTGGATGTGGACTATCGTTTTTCTATAAAACGTACACTTGGGCGTTGGCGTGCACGAATAGCGACAATTCCCCACGTCACCACTTTGGCGCGCTACGAAGGGAGGGTCACACAACTTTGACTTCTGCTTCGGATTGGATTCTTGGATTTTTCTTCGGATTTGGTTTTCGACTTTGGTTTTAGTTTTCAACTTCGACTTTGTTGCTCACTTTTCATTTAGATAAGAACAAGAAGCTCGACACTATTGCTGAAGCTCAAGGTGCAGGAGGCGCAACAGGTGAAGGAAGTCAAGAATTTTCTTCAATCAGAGTTCCCTCTAATTACATCACTCATGAAAATGTTAATGGGATGATTAAGAATATGGCTACGGATTTGAAAGCTTGACTCGAGCGACAGAAAGAAGCTTTCACTACCTTTCTCCCTCGGATTGAGGATATGATAAGAAGCACTAGAAGGCCGACAGGCTAGGCATACATTATTGGAATAAGTACCATGTTCCTCAAGCCGCGACTTGGGACTTGGGGGTAACCCCTCAAACTAATCAGCAGGTCGACGCCGATCCTTGGACCGGTGCCGGTCCCGCTACACTCAGGGGAACCACTAATAGGGGTGAGCGTTTGGTTGGTTTGTTTTATCCCATGATAAATTTGTCAAACCAAACTAAAACCGATAAAAATGAAAACCGTCGAAATAAAAATATTTTACACTTTTTGTTTGAAATATTCACTATAATTTGAAACAAATTATAAATATATGATTATAGTATTATTATTTTTGATTTTTATGCTTTTTAATATTAATTTTGACAAATAGGTGATGATTAAAATATACTTAAATAACTAAACTAACCTAAAATGTTTATTATAATACTGATAATTTTGAAAATATTGTAAATATTCGGTTAAACCAATAACTGAACTTAATATTTTTGGGGTCGATTACAAACCTATTTAATTTCAAAACTAAACCAAATCGACCAAAATAAAATGGTTTGGTTGGTTTATTTGGTTTAACCGAACAATGCTCACCCCTAACCCCTAATCCCGACATCGTTCCATCTCGTGACGCTTTGGTTGGTCAGGTTGCGGGCTCCGCTATTGGTAATGTGTTTCAAGCTCCGGTGCAAGAAGATTTTGGTGGTAGTGCTCCCACGGTTCTGGGAGTAAGGATTGCGCCCAATGCGGCTCCTTAGTTGGAATTCAATCGGATATTTTTCTAGCTAGTCAACCGATTCCTAATTTGGACTTAAACACTGGAGGCACCAGTGTCGCTTTGGATAATCTGAATCAATTGCTTTCTTTTGGTAACGGATCTCAAATCGAGGATGTTATTCGTCGATTCAGTCAAGTCGGTGCCTCTTCTTCGTACTTGGATTGTGTTACTCACAATCCACTCTCTTTGGATATAAGGAATTCTCGTAACCTACTGGACTTCAAACTACCAGTGTTGGAAGCTTATGATGGTTGAAAAGATTCGACTGCTCACTTGATGCTTTACGTTCGACATATGGAAGTTCTTTTCTCTTCGGAATGTGTCATGGCAAATTGTTTTCCGCTTTACCTGACAGATATAGCTGTCATGTGGTTCATCCAGTTGGAGATGGATTTTATTCAATTCTGAAATGCTTTGGTTGGGAAGTTTATGGAACAATTTAGAGTCAATATCGCTCGTCTGAAAAGTGTTATGACTCCAAATGGAATTAAGCAGAATTCCGACGAGACTCCGCGTAAATACTTGAAACAGTTTAATGTTGCGGTGGCTTCGGCCGAGAGACCCAATCCGTTTATGGTTTTGATGGCCGCAGTTTCTGGTGTCTTGGACAAATATGACTTTAAGACTTCATATCATCGGGACCCGCCTAGGGATCTTGGTGAGTTCTACTTTGAAGCTGAAAGATTCCTTCGGGAAGAGGATGCAATAACAGATAAAAAGGTTCTCGAAGCTAATGTGGTTAAGAGCGGGAAACCTTCTGACTCTGGTAAAGCGAATGATTCTAGTGCTACTAAACATTCTTCAGGGAATTGTAACACCCCGTAATTTTAAAATAAGACATAAGGAATAATTTAAGAATACTTAATTTTTATAAGAAGAATTAAGGAAACGGGTTGCGCCATTGCATTCGTCTTGGAATTCTGCTTAGGATAGAGTCCGCGTTTGCGTACGGTATGAAGAAGTTATGAAGCTTAGAAGAATTCAAGAATTAGCAGAATTTAATAATAATTAAATTATAAATCAAAAATGAATTCAAAAATCAAAATCAACCAAATATGGGAGAGCGGGAAATCTCGCTCTCTAGGGTGTCGACCCCCCTGGGGAAGTCAACATAGGTGTCGACCCCCTATAGGGGTGTCGACAGGGGTGTCGACCCCCTTATAGGGGCGTCGACCCCTATCTGCCCAGATCTGGCAGACGAGTTTTGGTGGTCTAGGGCTGATGAGTCCTTCTGGGATGGCTGGATGACGTATTTTTCTGGTTTGGATGGTTCAGATGGATCCTAATCTAATCTAAGGGTCCTAATTCACCTAGAGCATATATAAAATACCCCTAAACCTAACCCTAATTTCATTGTTATTCATCCATGGTGCCTCCATGCTGCTTGTAACACCCCGTATTTCTAATAATAGTGATGTTCACAAATTAAAAAAAATGGTTAACTATGAAGAAGTTATTAAGCCTTGAAGTTTGTATGCATATGAGAGAAATATATATAGATATATATAAAAATTAAATAAATAAACATGCAAAAAAGGTTCAAAACAGCGAATTGGGAGGGGGAATAACCGAACCGGCCCATTTTTGAGGTCGACCCGAGCCCTGCTGGGTCGACTAGGGGTTAATCCAGGGTGTTTGGCTGTCATCCCGTGGGCCGATTCGCTCAAATGCAGATTTTGCATTTGAATGGTTCTCATGATTCAGGGTTAATCTAATGGTCCTAAATAACTTCCTACACCTATATATACATCCCTAACCTAAACCTAAAATCTCATATACAATTCTCTAGCCTCCATTGCTCTCTTCCTCTCTAAAAATAAATAAATCAATGGCGTCTCTACTCTGCTGAAACCTAAGCCAGGACTTGTGCTTCTTCTTCCTCCAATTCTGATTAGGATTAAAAGAGAACAGCTACAACACCTTTTTCTTTTAGAATCCAACCAAGGCGAATGCAGTTATTTTCCGATATAAACATTAATTATAATTGTGACATGATTGTAAATCTGAATTTGAGATTGCGTATGTTATGTTCTGATCTATTTTATTCTATATCTCTTTCTTCTTTCTGTTCTATAGCCAGGCTACCCCGAGCCTGCGCCAAATCTCATAAGAGATTAACGCACGAACGTTAAACTTTGGGACAAATAATGAATGATGGCATAATTGGACATGGCTAATCTGTGACTAAAAGGACATAGCTTGTAAACTAGATTTAGATCTGTGCATATTCTGTGAATTGGAAGAAGAGGAACCATTGTATATTAACATGTGACTTGAGACATTGGACATAACGCATATTTTTGAATTAAAGATCTGTTATAATTTAAAGTTCTAGATTGTTGGGCATATTGTTTATATAGAGATTCATGATTTGGGATAAAAAGGGAATATGACTTAGGTGTGAAGATTTATGTTAAGATTTGATAACTATTAAATGTGAATAACACCTAAGTGGGAGATTTTTGAATATATGACATGCATTGAAATCGATGGCTATATTTGGTATAATTTATTTGTGAATCTTTTGTACTAGGCAAGTTTAACTAAATTTGAGACGTGTGTTATATGGTAAATTATAACCATAATCTGTGCCATGTAAATTCAATGCAAACGTGGGGTATATGATCATAATGTGAATCATGACAACTATTTAGGCATGCAAACTTAGGCCAAATTTATAATTAGGCAAGATATGTTTATGAAACTTTAAGGAATGATTAAATTTGTTATATGGCCTAATCTGCTAGTTCTGTTATATTGCCTAATTTGCTAGTTCTGTTATATTGCCTAATCTGCTAGTTCTCCTATAATCTACTATATATGTTCATATACCAAATCTGTCATCTGCTAAGTCTGCTAAAGATGCCTAAACTGTTATATGCTAAATCTGCTCAACTGCTTAATCTGCTGAATCCGTTAAGTCGCCTAATCTGCTAAATCTGTTATCTGCCATATCTGTTGAGTTGATATATTTAGTCTGTTATTGACATAATCTGAATTGGCTATAATTATGAAAATTGACATGTATATTAGGCGTGGGTATAAATGGTAAATCATTAATTAATTGGCCGCAAAAATAAACATGGCTAACTCGAGGTTAGAATGAGTTTGCGGCGTAATTCTGCCCGGAACCGCCCGGCATATCCAGTGGCCGCAAACAATAGGTTCTAATGTGAGAAGTTAGTCATAACGTGCTTGAAACCCGAGGTTAGACTCAGTTTGCGACAGAAACCTGCCCGGAACCAACCGGCCTAACCAGTAGCCGCAAACTGTCAGTCTAATGTGAGAGGTCTGGGCATTAATATTTAATTAATGAAAATCTGAGATAAATATAATGTGTTGGGCGGATAGGGTTAAACTCACTAGACTGATGAATTTAATAAATCTGTTCCGTGAATCTGTAGGCCCAATTACAAAGTTAGACAAATCTGTAAGTCTGTTAATCTGTAACTAGTTAATCTGTAAGCCTGTTAATCTGAAATCAGCTAATTTGTAAGTCTGTTAATCTGTATATCTGATCTGTTAGTCTGAAAACTTGTCTGTGAACTAGTTGATCTGAATTATGTATGTCTGAACCTATAAACAAGTTAATTTGAAATCTGTTAGTCTGGGGACACAAGGTTAGGAGGGGAATTACTTGTGTCATCTGTTGTTTGGGACCCATATTAGTCAGTAACCCTTTCTGGTATCAAAACTTTGACCCAACAGTAGGTAGGGTCCGGGCACGCTTACTGAACTAATTATAAGCGGTTCATTCTGATAATGGCGAGGGGTGTTGATGGTGCATTCCAACCGGGTCATGTGCGTGCATGGATCCTGGTCTGCCTCTGAGGATGTAAGACGCCGTGACATCTGTAAATAGGTCCGTGCCAATTGGTTGTCACTTTAGGGAGTGATACACCCTACTGTGGGGCTGACACAGGATATTTATGTATTAGGGAGCCGATCGCTTGGGGGTAGGGTTTTAGGGTACACTTAGTTCTGTCTGTTTCTGTTGGGTGGTAACACCTGTCTGTTTCTGCATGGTACCGTCTGTTCGGGAGGTAAAGGCCCATTACTAGTGTACACCTAATTCTACATTCTGTTTCCATAAGGATTAATCTGTTTCTGCTTCTGTCTGTCTCTGATCGGGTAGTAAAGGCCCATTATTAGCAATCTGTTTCTGTTAAATTATTCTGTACCCGTTTCTGTTTAGACATTAGGGTGGCACCTAATTCTGTTATACTAGTATTAGTGCAGAGAAGTGTAAAGCAATAGTTTATGTCATTCTGTTCTTCTGTTATATCTGCTACAACTGTTACAGTTATCTCTCATCCAGTTTTATGTTCATGTCATATTATTATTATCTGTTCATATGCTGAAAGTCATTGGACTTGCTAGACTTTTTGTCTGACCCTTGTTGTTTCGCCTCCTTTCTTTCGTTTCCCCCCCAGGTTATCCAAGGAGGGAATACTTTAGCTTGATCTGGATTTCTCTCTGCTTGAAGTGCTTAAAGTATGGCTTGGCTCTGTATAGCTCCCGTTCTATGGGGATTATGATTTTAAACCATGCATTTTGAAGTCTTTTGTACAAGACTGATATTTGTACTTGAATTCTGAGATTTGAAAGGATGTTACCATATTGATTTCTGTTTCCGCTGTAATAAAGATTAAATTTTCCAAGTACTGTTTTATCTATCTTGTAAGTTTCTGTTCTGTTTACTAAAATGCTCCACCAAAGTTAAGGCATTCCCTTTGTGAGTGACCTTAACGGAGATGGGGTGTTACACTTGGTATCAGAGCTGAAGGTTACCAGATTTGATAAAAAGTTTTTGAAAACTATGTTTTAAAAAGGAAGTATTTTCAAAAGTAAAGCTTATTTTAAAAAAAAAACATAATCCCCAAAAGCCATATATCTTTCTTTCGATTCTTTGTTTCGAGTTCCTTCCTCTTTTCCTTTTGAATCTCTTCCTCCGCGTATAGATGCTTTTTCTAAGATATGTAAGAACTTCCGTGCGATGGGCGGAAAACCGTTTTATGGGACTGAGACATTGTCGAGGCTAGAAGTTGGCTGAACGAAGTGGAGGACTTATTGGTACCTTTGAGATAGACGATGGGAGGAAGGTTCAACCAGCTGCTTGGTTTATGAAGGATGAAGCTTCATTTTGGTGGAAGGTCATGAATGGAGAACGTACATGGGAGACATGGATAGGACACACGATAAGAAAGTGGATCCAAAGAAGGCCGCTTGCTTCAACTGTGGTGAGATGCGACACTTCACTAGGGACTGCCCGAAGAAACGAGGGCAAGGGCAGAAGATAGGACCTACTTCTGGAGGGCCGGCGAACACTCTCGAGGCTAGTGGATAGGATAGAATTAGGAAAACTTTCTGTGAGAAGTTTAATTTCTTTATCTGAATGTTGAGTTAAAACTTTTTCTGATTTTGGCATTTTGATTCTGTAATCGATACTCTGCACTTTAATACTAGTATTGTTTCTGATTCCGCTGTAGACTCAAACCCATAAGGGTTATGATTAATCTGTTTGTGATAGATTGGGGTTTGAGAGATATCTGTGTTAGGCGTCAAGTATGACGCATACATTCTGAGGTTTTGTGGGATATGATTTTATCATGCTTAGCTTCCTAAGAATCATTAGGGAACCTGATCTGTATCAGTAGTCTGTAAATATCTGAATAATTCTGATTTCCAGTTCTGACATTGTCTAAAGAGGGTAATCCTCTGAGTGTCAATCTGATATTGATTTCGGTCTTTGGGGTTGATACTTAGGGGAATTATTTTCTCAACCAATGTCTAATGGGAACCAAGTCTTCGTTCTATCTGTACTCGCTTCCATCATTCGACTGTATCCTATCGATCGAATCTTCGAACTTTAGGTAGAAACTAATGGGTGTAAACATGTGTTTGAGACATGTTATGTTTGATGGTTGCAAGTGGATGCAAGTGGTTGCTAGTGGTTGCTCGTGGATGCATATACACACACTAGGCACTAGATCGGCTCGAAAACACTCTCATACTGCATATGGATGTGTGAGCATTTTCAATTTTTGTGGATGCAAAATGATTGACTCAGCACATGGATGTTGCATATGACTGAATGGTTGTGCACTCATATAGAAATGATATGTATCAAGTAGGAAAATTGCATACATGTTGGACTCATGGCACTGACATAATTCGCATTAAGGAGGTCAGCTGAATCAGTGGACCGCCTGATCTTTGCATTAGATAAGGAACATATACACACACCTTTGCATATGTTCATACAACATTAGAAGTTTCTAAGGACAATGGACGCCAGTGATTGATGATTGAGTAGATGGATGTTGGATGGTAGGACACATTCTTCTTAACTTGAAGATTTCGGGGACGAAATCCTTTAAGGATGGGAGAATGTAACACCCCGTATTTCTAATAATAGTGATGTTCACAAATTAAAAAAAATGGTTAATTATGAAGAAGTTATTAAGCCTTGAAGTTTGTATGCATATGAGAGAAATATATATAGATATATATAAAAATTAAATAAATAAACATGCAAAAAAGGTTCAAAACAGCGAATTGGGAGGGGGAATAACCGAACCGGCCCATTTTTGAGGTCGACCCGAGCCTTGCTAGGTCGACTAGGGGTTAATCCAGGGTGTTTGGCTGTCATCCCGTGGGTTGATTCGCTCAAATGCAGATTTTGCATTTGAATGGTTCTCATGATTCAGGGTTAATCTAATGGTCCTAAATAACTTCCTACACCTATATATACATCCCTAACCTAAACCTAAAATCTCATATATAATTCTCTAGCCTCTATTGCTCTCTTCCTCTCTAAAAATAAATAAATCAATGGCGTCTCTACTCTGCTGAAACCTAAGCTAGGACTTGTGCTTCTTCTTCCTCCAATTCTGATTAGGATTAAAAGAGAACAGCTACAACACCTTTTTCTTTTAGAATCCAACCAAGGCAAGTGCAGTTATTTTCCGATATAAACATTAATTATAATTGTGACATGATTGTAAATCTGAATTTGAGATTGCGTATGTTATGTTCTGATCTATTTTATTCTATATCTCTTTCTTCTTTCTGTTCTATAGCCAGGCTACCTCGAGCCTGCGCCAAATCTCATAAGAGATTAACGCACAAACGTTAAACTTTGGGACAAATAATGAATGATGGCATAATTGGACATGGCTAATCTGTGACTAAAAGGACATAGCTTGTAAACTAGATTTAGATCTGTGCATATTCTGTGAATTGGAAGAAGAGGAACCATTGTATATTAACATGTGACTTGAGACATTGGACATAATGCATATTTTTGAATTAAAGATCTGTTATAATTTAAAGTTCTAGATTGTTGGGCATATTGTTTATATAGAGATTCATGATTTGGGATAAAAAGGGAATATGACTTAGGTGTGAAGATTTATGTTAAGATTTGATAACTATTAACTGTGAATAACACCTAAGTGGGAGATTTTTGAATATATGACATGCATTGAAATCGATGGCTATATTGGTATAATTTATATGTGAATCTTTTGTACTAGGCAAGTTTAACTAAATTTGAGACGTGTGTTATATGGTAAATTATAACCATAATCTGTGCCATGTAAATTCAATGCAAACGTGGGGTATATGATCATAATGTGAATCATGACAACTCTTTAGGCATGCAAACTTAGGCCAAATTTATAATTAGGCAAGATATGTTTATGAAACTTTAAGGAATGATTAAATCTGTTATACGGCCTAATCTGCTAGTTCTGTTATATTGCCTAATTTGCTAGTTCTGTTATATTGCCTAATCTGCTAGTTCTGCTATAATCTACTATATCTGTTCATATACCAAATCTGTCATCTGCTAAGTCTGCTGAAGATAGGGCTGTTATGGTAATGGTTACCGTTACCGTTTAGCAAATACCGTTAACGTACCGTTTTTACTGGTAAGTCGGAATTGCTTACCGTTACCGTTACCGATCGACTGGTATACGGAAGACTGGTATACCGATAATCTGGTAACCATAACACTGGTAATGGTAAATTACCGTTTGCCCATCAAAGTTTATATCTTGACATATTTTTTGTATACAGTGCATCTTTATTATAGTAGATGTAATGTTAATTTATAAAAAAAACACAAATGAGAAAGAAAATAAGTGCAACTGGAGTTATTTCACCTGATTATTGAACTAAATATAACCATTTTTTTGGTTCTACATGCATGTAGTAAACCATATCAGATGAGTATACTTATGTTTTGAATTAACTGGTAAAATTACCATTACTGCTGGTATTGAAGAACTGTTACCGATAATTTACCATTAAAAATGGTAAAGTTACCGTTACCATACCGTTTTAACTGGTATACCGATTTCAATCAAAAAGGGTTACCGATTGACTGGTAATGGTATGGTAATGGTAAATTTACCGTTACCGTAACAGCCCTAGCTGAAGATGCCTAAACTGTTATATGCTAAATCTGCTCAACTGCTTAATCTGCTGAATCCGTTAAGTCGCCTAATCTGCTAAATCTGTTATCTGCCATATCTGTTGAGTTGATATATTTAGTTTGTTATTGACATAATCTGAATTGGCTATAATTATGAAAATTGACATGTATATTAGGCGTGGGTATAAATGGTAAATCATTAATTAATTGGCCGCAAAGATAAACATGGCTAACTTGAGGTTAGAATGAGTTTGCGGCGTAATTCTTCCCGGAACCGCCCGGCATATCCAGTGGCCGCAAACAATAGGTTCTAATGTGAGAAGTTAGTCATAACGTGCTTGAAACCCGAGGTTAGACTCAGTTTGCGATAGAAACCTGCCCGGAACCAACCGGCCTAACCAGTAGCCGCAAACTGTCAGTCTAATGTGAGAGGTCAGTGTAACACCCCACCTCCGTTAAGGTCACTCACAAAGGGAATGCCTTAACTTTGGTGGAGCATTTTAGTAAACAGAACAGAAACTTACAAGACAGATAAAACAGTACTTGAAAATTTTTAACTTTATTACAGCGGAAACAGAAATTAATATAGTTACATCCTTTCAATTTCAGAATTCAAGTACAAAATATCAGTCTTGTACAAAAGCCTTCAAAATGCATGGTTTAAAATCATAATCCCCATGGAACGGAAGCTATACAGAGCCAAGCCATACTTTAAGCACTTCAAGCAAAGAGAAATCCGGATCAAGCTAAAGTATTTCCCTCCTTGGATAACCTGGGGGGGGGGGGGGGAACGGAAGAAAGGAGGCGAAACAACAAGGGTCAGACAAAAAGTCTGGAAAGTCCAGTGACTTTCAGCATATGAACAGATAATAATAATATGATATGAACATAAAACTGGATGTGAGATAACTGTAATAGGTGTAGCAGATATAACAGAAAAACAGAATGACATAAACTATTGTTTTACACTTCTCTGCACTAATACTAGTATAACAGAATTAGGTGTCACCCTAATGTCTAAACTGAAACGGAAACGGGTACAGAATAATTTAACAGAAACAGGATGCTAATAATGGGCCTTTACTACCCGATCAGAAACAGACAGAAGCAGAAACAGATTAAACCCTACAGAAACAGAATGTAGAATTAGGTGTACACTAGTAATGGGCCTTTACCACCCGAACAGACGGTACCACGCAGAAATAGACAGGTGTTACCACCCAACAGAAACAGACGGTACCAACAGAAACAGACAGAACTAAGTGTACCCTAAAACCCTACCCCAAGCGATCGGCTCCCTAATACATAAATATCCTGTGTCGGCCCCACAGTAGGGTGTATCACTCCCTAAAGTGACAACCAATTGGCACAGACCTATTTACAGATGTCACGGCGTCTTACATCCTCAGAGGCAGACCGGGATCCATGCACGCACATGACCCGGTTGGAACGCACCATCAACACCCCTCGCCATTATCAGAATGAACCACTTATAATTAGTTCAGTAAGCGTGCCCGGACCCTACCTACTGTTGGGTCAAAGTTTTGATACCAGAAAGGGTTACTGACTAATATGGGTCCCAAACAACAGATGACACAAGTAATTCCCCTCCTAACCTTGTGTCCCCAGACTAACAGATTTCAGATTTATTTATTTACAAGTTCAGACATACAGAATTCAGATTTACTAGTTCACAAATTAAGTTAACAAGTTTTCAGTCTAACGGATCAGATGTACAGATTTTTCAGATTTGTCTAACTTTGTATTGGACGGGTTTACTACACCTATTAATCCCGTTGGTTTATCCCTATTTTCCCCAATACGTTTTAGACGTCATTCTTATCTTAGATTTGCATTAATTAATTATTAATGCCCAGACCTCTCACATTAGGTCGCTAGCTTGTGGCCGCTGGATGGGCCGGGCGGTTCCGGGCAGACTTCTGCCACAAGCCAGACCTAACCTCGTGTCTTAAGCAGGTTATGACTAACTTCTCACATTAGAACCTATTGTTTGCGGCCACTGGATGTGCCGGGCGGTTCCGGGTAGAATTACGCCGCAAACTCATTCTAACCTCGAGTTAGCCATGTTTATCTTTGCGGCCAATTAATTAATAATTTACTGTTTATGCGCACGCCCAATATATATATATATGCCAATTCAGATTATATCAATAACAGGATGATTATATCAACACAGCAGATAACAGATTTTAGCAGATAGCAGATTTTTCCAGATTATATGACTTAACGGATTTAATAGATTTAGCAACTTAGCAGATTTTGGCATATAACAGGTTAGGCATCTCAACAGACAAATTTAACAGATTTGGCGTTTCAATCTAATTAGCAGTCTATGCAATATAACAGAACTAGCAGTTTTAGGCAACTTAGCAAATTGGCAAAATAGGCATTTTCAACGGATTCAGTAAATGACAGATTTAGCAGGTTTAATATTTCTAAAGGTTCTATTTACATGCCTTGCCTAAACATAAATTAGGCCTAAATTCATATGCCTACATAATTGTCATGATTCACAATATAAACATATATTCCACGTTTGCATAAATTTACATAGCGCAGAATATGGACACAATTTACCATATAACATATGTTCCAATTTTTTGTTAAACTAGCATTTTACATGTAAATTATACCAAATATAATCATTAATTACAATGCATGCCATATATCCAAAAATTCCTATTTAGGTGTAATCACAATAATAGATATCCTAATTAATGTAAATCTTTACACCTAACCTTCCATATCCTTCTTCTTTTCAAGTCATGAATCATAATGCAAAATATACCCAACAATCTAAATCTTTAAATTATATCTTCTAAAAATCAGATCTTGACTTTTATTACAGAATATGCATAGATCTAAATCTAGTTTACAACATATGCTCATTTTTCTAATTAATTATAGATCTAAATATCATATGTTCATTTCTCTAATTAGTTACAGATCTAAATTACAACATACTCTATGCATGCAATATATAAATTACATGTTCATAGTCAAATTTATGCATCCAATCCCAAGTCACATGTCCAATATATTTTATGCCTCAGACCTAAAGTCATACATTCAATTCAGTCTTGTCAAATTTCGCATCATTCATCCCAAAATTTGCGTTCATACGTTCATCTCTTATGAGATTAGGCACAGGCTCGTGGTAGCCTGGCTATAGAAACAGAAAAGAAGAAAAGGGATACAGAACATTCACAGAAAAACAGATCTGACAGAAGAGAATATATATACAATCTCAGATTCAGAATTAAAAACATATCAAAATTATAATTAACGTTTATAGCGGAAAATAACTGTACTTGCCTTGATTGGATTAAAGAAAGAACTTTAGTTGTTACAGAATTGTTGCAGAAGCTTTTATCTCAAATTTGAATTTAGGATGATGTTGATTGACTTCTAGTTTTGATTCTAGCAGAGTAGCGACGCCATTTTTATTTTTAATTAGAAGAAGAGAGCAATGGAGTCTAGAGAATTGTGTTAGAGACTTAGGTTAGGTAGAGTCTAAGGTCATTTTTATAGAGTTTATGAACTGATTAGGACCATCGATGTTGCTTGGATTGATCGTAGCCATTCATTCGAAAGAGAGACCAATTAGAGCCTGCCACCTAGCCCTAATGACAAAGCAAGCTTCTGAAAATCGACCAAACCCAGACCTGGCCAGCCAGGGCTAGACCAGACCTGGCCAGCAGGTCATTTTTGACCTGGGCGCACTTGGCAGGTGCGCCAGGTCAAAAATGTACTGGCGCACTTCCCAAGTGCGCCAGTGCATTTTTGTTCTGGCGCACTTCCCAAGTGCGCCAGTGCATTCTGACCCGTTTTCCGGTTTTTCGCCCAACTTCGTTCGTCCATAACTTCTTCATACGATATCCGTTTTACGCAAACTCAGACTCTATCTCAAGCAGAATTCCGAGACGAATGCAATGGCGTATCCCGTTTCCCTCAATTCTTTGATTTGAAATTAATTATACTTTAATTTATGACTTTCGCGGTTATAGAATACACGGGGTGTTACATTCTCCCCCACTTAAAAGGATTTCGTCCCCGAAATCTTCAAGTTAAGAAGAATGTGTCCTACCATCCAATCACCCATCTACTCAACCATCATCCACAAGCATCCATTGTCCTTAGAAAACTTCTAATGTTGTATGAACATATGCAAAAGTGTGTGTATATGTTCCTTATCTAATGCAAAGATCAGGCGGTCTACTGATTCAGTTGACCTCCTTAATGCAAATTATGTCAGTGCCATGAGTCCAACATGTATGCAATAGAATTCTGATGATATATATTATTTCTATATGAGTGCACAATCATTCACTCAAATGCAACATCCATGTGCTGAATCAACCATTTTGCATCCACAAGAATTGAAAAATGCTCACCCATCCATATGCAGTATGAGAGTGTTTTCGAGCCGATCTAGTGCCTAGTGTGTGTATATGCATCCACGGGCAACCACTAGCAACCACTTGCATCCACTTGCAACCATCAAACATAACATGTCTCAAACACATGTTTACACCCATTAGTTTCTACCTAAAGTTCAAATATTCGATCGATAGGATACAGTCGAATGATGGAAGCGAGTACAGATAGAACGAAAATTTGGTTCCCATTAGACATGGGTCCTAAGTATCGGCCCCAAAGACCGAAACCAACATCAAATTGACACCCAGAGGATTACCTTCTTTAGACAATGTCAAAACTGGAAATCCTATAAAAAGTATTTAGATATTTACAGACTACTGGTACAGATCAGGTTCCCTAATGATTCTTAGGAAGCTAAGCATGATAAAATCATACCCCACGAAAACTCAGAATGTATGCGTCATACTTGACGCCTAACACAGATATCCCTCAAACCCCAATCTCAAACAGATGATCCATAACCCTTATGGGTTTGAGTCTATAGCGGAATTCAGAAATAATACTAGTATTAAAGTGCAGAGTATTGATTACAAAATCAAAATACCAGAATCAGAAAAAGTCTTAACTCCATAATCAGATAAAGAAATTAAACCTACTATAGAAATTTTCCTATTTCTATCCTAGCCACTAGCCTCAAGAGTGTTCGCCTGCCCTCCTTGTCCTCGTCTCTTCGGGCAGTCCCTAGTGAAGTGTCCTATCTCACCATAGTTGAAGCAAGTGCCCTTCTTTGGATCCACTTTCTTATCGTGTGTCCTATCCATGTCTCCCATGTACGTTCTCCATTCGTGACCTTCCACCAAAATGAAGCTTCATCCTTCATTAACCAAGCAGCTGGTTGAACCTTCCTCCCATCATCTATCTCAAAGGTACCAACAAGTCCTCCACTTCGTTCAGCTAACTTCTAGCCTCGACAACGTCTCAGTCCCATAAAGCGGTTTTCCTCCCATCGCACGGAAGTCCTTACATATCTTAGAAAAAGCATCTATACGCGGAGGAAGAGATTCAAAAAGGGAAAGAGGAAGGAACTCGAAACAAAGAATCGAAAGAAAGACATATGGCTTTTAGGGATTATTTATTTTATTTTTCAAAAATAAGCTTTTACTTTTGAAAATACTTCCTTTTTAAATCCTTTTTGAAAATAGTTTTCAAAACTTTTTATCAAATCTGGTAACCTTCATCTCTGATACCAAGTGTAACACCCCACCTCTGTTAAGGTCACTCACAAAGGGAATGCCTTAACTTTGGTGGAGCATTTTAGTAAACAGAACAGAAACTTACAAGACAGATAAAACAGTACTTGAAAAATTTTAACTTTATTACAGCGGAAACAGAAATTAATATGGTTACATCCTTTCAATTTCAGAATTCAAGTACAAAATATCAGTCTTGTACAAAAGCCTTCAAAATGCATGGTTTAAAATCATAATCCCCATGGAACGGAAGCTATACAGAGCCAAGCCATACTTTAAGCACTTCAAGCAAAGAGAAATCCGGATCAAGCTAAAGTATTTCCCTCCTTGGATAACCTGGGGGGGGGGGGGGGGAGAAACGGAAGAAAGGAGGCGAAACAACAAGGGTCAGACAAAAAGTCTGGCAAGTCCAGTGACTTTCAGCATATGAACAGATAATAATAATATGATATGAACATAAAACTGGATGTGAGATAACTGTAACAGGTGTAGCAGATATAACAGAAAAACAGAATGACATAAACTATTGTTTTACACTTCTCTGCAGTAATACTAGTATAACAGAATTAGGTGTCACCCTAATGTCTAAACTGAAACGGAAACGGGTACAGAATAATTTAACAGAAACAGGATGCTAATAATGGGCCTATACTACCCGATCAGAAACAGACAGAAGCAGAAACAGATTAAACCCTACAGAAACAGAATGTAGAATTAGGTGTACACTAGTAATGGGCCTTTACCACCCGAACAGACGGTACCACGCAGAAACAGACAGGTGTTACCACCCAACAGAAACAGACGGTACCAACAGAAACAGATAGAACTAAGTGTACCCTAAAACCCTACCCCAAGCGATCGGCTCCCTAATACATAAATATCCTGTGTCGGCCCCACAGTAGGGTGTATCACTCCCTAAAGTGACAACCAATTGGCACAGACCTATTTACAGATGTCACGGCGTCTTACATCCTCAGAGGCAGACCGGGATCCATGCACGCACATGACCCGGTTGGAACGCACCATCAACACCCCTCGCCATTATCAGAATGAACCACTTATAATTAGTTCTGTAACACCCCACATCCGTTAGTGTCACTCACAAAGGGAATGCACTAAGTTCTGTGGAGCATTTAGGGTAAAAGATGCAGATAAATTACAAGACAGACAGAAATTAAACAATGGAAAATAAAACTTTGCTTTATTGATAAAATAGTTTGTACAATGGTTTCTTTACAATATCAGATTATCATCTGTCTTACAAAATGAAGAAGCATAAAAACAACATTTATATTCCCCGATTTTAGCAAGAGCCAGCCACAGCATCTGAAAAGAGAATCCAAGCAAACTTTGACAAATCTTCAAGCTGGGAAAGAGTGGCAGTCCAACTTAACCTGAGCTAAACTATTCCCTCCTTTACTACCTGAGGGGGGGGGGGGGGGAAACGGAAGAAAAGAAGACGAAAGAAAAACAGAGTCAGACATAAAGCCTGAGTAAGTTCAATAACTTCTAGCATGTGAACATGGAAAACAAAACGACATGAATTAACTGAATACAAGATTACACCATGACGATAGGGTCAACAAGATTAGACAAGGTAATCACAAGATATGCTAAGATAAGATAAACTAGATACGCTTTAATACTTTCGCCGCTTCGCTATTTCCTTGTTATACTGGTTTCTATATCTCTGCACCACCTAACTAGTGTCCCAACTAGTAACCCAATCCCAGTATTTTCCATTGCCTTCGAGCATCCATTTATTATTTATTACCTAGATCTAATCTAGGGTTTTCTATCCAGTGCTTTCTAGATTCAACTAGAGTTTACGCTATCTGCTGAACGCTTCTCGGATTCAGGATTTATGCCACCTAGTCCAACTAGGGATTATGCTACCTGTCGAACGATGCCCCCAAGTCTAGGACACACTATCTAGAGTGGTATATGTTCCTATACTTCCCCACGCATGTATCGCGAATCGTTATCGCTTGTCTAGATGCACATGTCCTGTAATGTGCGGTCCGAGTCCTGTGTCAGGGCAAATCAAGGAATACAGAACTCGGTCGGGAGCTTTCAGATATCTGCCGATGCAGATGCTAAGGTCTGTTTTTATTTCAGTGGCTATGGTCCCACTTGACCCCTCCCTCAACTAATGAAAGACACACCTTGTAAAATGAGAACTATACGCCGGCCCCCGGTGCCTCACTATCCTATGGCCATCCGCAACCATAACTAGATAGCAAGTATATGGTCTTTTGGAGTTCTCCGCCTTTCCGCTTCACGTATCTCGATTGACTCAAGATGGATGGTAAACGACGAGTTGCTATCACAGGGCTACCGTCTTCTCGCCGAATCACGCTGGTCCATCCAAGTCTTTAGGTTGCCACATATATATTGCAACCAAGGCATACCCTCGGTTCTTCTAACGCAGACCTTAACCTCTGTGATCCCAGGATGATCATCTGCAGCCTCACAGAGGGATACCAAGAGTACCCTCACGTCCCCTCGAAGCCTCGGGCTTCGTAACCCAATTCGTTGGAGCCTTCTTAAAACTAGGTGGATGTCTGCTCCTTCGTGTTATACTAAGAATTACTACTTAGTTCTACTAACTAAGGTTTACCACTTAGTTTCCAAATTCCTTGTTTTCTTAACTAAGTTTTACTACTTAGTCCCTTTTTCAATTGAGGTCTACTGCTTAGTTTTCTTTCTCGCCAAGTTGGGTTGGTTAAGTGTCTTTAGTCGATTCAAGCTATCTTAACCCTCTTCCCTTATCCTATTACACTGGTTAAGTGTTATCCCTATTCATTTATCATATTCTGACGGTTAAGCGTTCAAGTTTACTTAACCCTATGGTCTAGTCCAGTTAACATATTAATTTGGCTAAGTGTATTACTTAACCCCAACCTCTAGTCTAATTAACATGTTAAATTGGCTAAGTGTATTAACTTTACTTAACCCCACCTTCTAGTCTAGTTAACATATTAATTTGGATAAGTGTTTTCTTAGTTACTTATCCCCTACAAATCTTGTCTTGTTACGATGTTAAGTTTGGTTAAGTGTCCCTATGGACTTAGCCCTCCCATTCTAGCTTAACTGTGTTAAGTTGGTTAAGTGTTCCTATGGACTTAACCCTCCCATTCTAGCTTAACTGTATGAACCTAACCCCACCTACCAGTCTTGTTATCATGTTGAGTTGGTTAAGTGTCTTAGTTAACTTAACCATAGCATTCTTGTCCTAGCTTTAACTAAATAAATTAAAGCCATGACCACTCACATTAGACAGATATTGTTGCGATTACTGGATGTGCCGGTTGGTTCCGGGCAGGTTTACATCGCAACTCAGTCTAACCTCGTGTTAGGCCTATTCGTGTTTTCTAGTTCAAAGGGTTTTGATTAATTTTCAAATCAGGTTTTGAAAGTAACCATCCCGTCCGTCGGATCAGTTAGGGATAGCCAGGGAGAGCAGGAAACTTGTATTTTCCAAACTCAAGCCTAGACACTATCCTCTCTGTCACCCTAGAACTTTCTGGTGTTTCATTAAAAGAGATGTCGTTAATAAATCTTTAATTTGTCTAGATCAATATTTCCTCATTTAGGGCAAATTCTATAAGTAAATTAATCCTAATTTACTTATTTCCCAATTTCTCTTTTAATGTAAATTGTCAACATTTATTCTTACGGCCCATTTTCAAGTTTATGCCAATATACTTATCTAGCCAAATTAGCTAATCCAATTCTGATTTAACATTCTAATTCATGTCAAACTAGACTTATTACTCTAGTTCACAATTCATGTAAATGCTAGATTTACACGTCAATACAAGATTCAAATTACACATCTTATAATTTATGTCAAATTTATCCAATTTGCATTTCTATGAACATGCCATAATACATGTTCCCAATTTGTGCCAATTTCCAAGTTAAACTACGTTTTAGTAAATTTCATATTTTGCCCCAAATCGCATTCCCACCATTCGTATAATCGTGATTCAATCTAGATTATAGATAAATCTAGATTCGCAGAAAATAGGGAATGAACCAAAGATTGCTATGAAAAGGATAGATATAACAACTGGCATAAAATGGTTTTGAATAACGACGTAGGTTCAAGAACATGGGTAGAGCTAACTTAATAGGTAAATTCCCAAGGTCTAAAACCAAGAATAAACAGAGTAGGTTCAAGAACATGGGTAGACCTAACTTAATAGGTAAATTCCCATAGTCTAAAACCAAAGAAGACCAAGGACAAGCAGAATAAATAATCGGGTTTAGCCCCAATCTCAAAATCACAGAACTTAAGCAACACTTTCCTAGTCATGAATCATGGAGGTTTAATCACAGATGTCCTTGTTATGTCATAGGCAATAGTTTATGTTAATTAAAGGCATAGGTTTTGTCAAGGAAGTAATCCTCATAGTCATAGTCACAATCATAGGCAATGTTCATAGTCATAGGCCGTGTCCATAGTCATAGGCAATGTCCATAGTCATAGGCAAACGTTCATAGTCATAGGCATATGGTTTTAGGTCCATAGTTTCATAGTCACAGTCTTATTTGTCTTTGAATCATGACAGTTCTTAATTAGGTCCAAAGAGATAGGCACAGATTCGAATAGAAAGAAAAAAGAATTGGCATATTCTTTTATCCCTTTAATTTCATGTCATGAACAAAGAAAAACGTTCAAATCTAGAAATAACTGACTTACAGAAAATAGATCTAGAAAAGAAGGAAAGCGTGGCTATGATTCGTGCGTCGTTGCTTGAAACTTGTTTGAGCTAGCCTTTGAATTCTTCACTTGAAACTTTGATTTGAATCCCTCCTTAAAAGTCTTTTAGCAGCATCTCCTCGTCTTGAATCATATTTTATTTTATTTATTTAAGAAAATTTAGAAGAGGGGAAGAAGCCATGAATCTTAGCAGCATAAGGATAGAAGAGAATTGGTGCAAAGAGAATGAAGACTAGGGCTGTTTATATAGCTGCTCAAGACCTTATCGTACACGCAGCGCTGAGTCAGCATTGAACCTAGTTAAGAAAATAGTCCAGGTACGTAGATGAATCTAGCCAAACCTTATCATACACGCAGTGCTGAGTCAGCATTGGGTCCCACAAGCTATTTTGGCGTAAAAGTTTGATTTTCAAACTTTTGAATTTCTGGAATTTATTTAACTGTTTTATTCACATGAAATATTCTTATATGTATGCAATTCCTCTAACGACCATTTTACGCGTATATATATACGCACAACTTTCATTTTATTTTCAAAATTCAAATGATGTTGCCATATTTCATTGACTGTAGCCTTATCTTGAATTTTATCTTTCGTATACATATATTTTTGCATATATATATTTATATTCTCATATGTATATATATATATATATTCTTTATTTCCTTATATGTACGTTCTTATCCTTTCAAATTTTGAATTTGTATACGTACATATATTTGCATGTTCAGTTGGCCCTCTCTAAAACAAAGATAAAAAATTATTCCACCGTCGGGGTTCGAACCCCCGACCTCCATGCTACAAATCCAATGCCTTAACCAACTGAGTTACAGAGGCTTTTGTTAATAAATCTTAGAACAATAATAATTATTGTTCTCTCCTTACTTCTCTTTTTCATGTTAGTTACAATACTTAAATTAAACAACTGCATGGATCTTTTTCTTTTAATTTTTCTTTTAAAAATTAATTATACTTTAATTTGAGAATCTTAATGTCGCAAAATTACGGGGTGTTACATTCTCCCCCACTTAAAAGGATTTCGTCCCCGAAATCTTCAAGTTAGGAAGAATGTGTCCTACCATCCAATCACCCATCTACTCAACCATTCAATCACAGGCATTCATTGTCCTTAAAAGATTTCTAATGCTTTCATGTTCATATGCATAGTGTGTGTATATGTCTCTATCTAATGCAAAATCAGGCGGTCTACTGATTCAGTTGACCTCCTTAATGCAAATCATGTTAGTGCCATGCGTCCAATCATGTATGCAAACATCCCTAGTCATGTAAATACTACATGCGTGCACAGCCATTCATCCATATGCAACGTCCATATGATATCATATCAAGTTCAACTTATAAACAAATGCATATATGTAAATGCAATATGAGAGCGTCCGAACTTGATCTAGTGCCTAATACGTATGCATATGCATCCACAAGCAACCATTTGCAACCACTTGCAACCATTCAACCATAACATGTTTCAAATACATGTTTACATTCATTGGCTTCTACCTAAGGATTGCAGATACGACCTAGAGGATATACTTTGGAAAGAGAGAAACAACTACGCGTAAAGCTCCTAAACAGAGAAATCAAGAATGCACCCTTAAGGAAAAAAGGCATGTTGCTAGTATCTAGCCTTCTTGAGCTTTACTTCACTGTATCTTAACCAATTTAACTTCACGATTGTGAAGTTTCCGACCTCCAATTCCAAAATAAACAGATGTCAATCACGGTACCAAGTATACGTACTAAGATGATTAGAGGTTTCCCTCTTATCCGTCATGCCATAACTATAAGAGTCGAAAGGTCACTACATGCTCTTTGGGGTGCCTACCACAACTATTCATCTCTCCCGCAAACCATCCAAACCGAACTCGACATTCCTCAAGTACAAGCCCCAAAGGCCTAAACCAATATCAGACAAGCACCCAAGGAATATCTCCCCGAATTTAGACGATCTACGTGAGATGATATAAGAAAACTCGATAGCTATTCTCAAATCCCTACTAAAAAAATAAACTGGTCGGACCACCAATTGGATTTGAGACTCTAGTGGGATCTTTCTACTATACAAGTACTATGGTGCAGAGACCCAACTATGGAAGTGGATATGAACAAATGAGAAGCGCTAGAACCTAAGGAAATAACACGAACAGAAAACTAGACTCTTCCAACCGAACTACCTTTCTCCTAGGTGCGCTTCGTGGCGAAAGCATGTACTTGTCCTTCTGAAAATCTTGTCCTCGTTCTTGCCCTTGTCCTTAAGTATATGCCCTATCATACCTTAGTAAAAATACTTCCTCTTGTCTTAGGTTTTATAATTTCTTCCTCCTTCGTGTGCTAAGTCTACATCCATGAATTCCTCATCCTAGGGTTATGCTCCTTAGCCAAACTCCTCATCCCCTTCCATGTGTAGTCATGTTGACAAATCTCTCGAAAACTGCCTCCATCGTCCGGAAAACCTTATAAGCTTTGAAAGAAAACTGCCCGTAGATGAAACAACTACGGCTATGGATGGAAGCCGGGCACTACTTTGCCCTTCGATGAGGTTACCTCCAAGAAAGCCAGGAGCCCCAGAGACTCAAGAAAGAAGGAGACAAGAATTTAAACAGAGGAAGAGAAGATAGTGCGTATGGCTTTGGGGAATATGCCTTTAAAACAAATCTCTTCTTTTGAAAATACTTCTTTTAAAACCGTTTGAAAATAATCTTTCAAATCCTTTATCTGATCTGGTAACCTTCAGCTCTGATACCACGTGTAACACCCCACATCCGTTAGTGTCACTCACAAAGGGAATGCACTAAGTTCTGTGGAGCATTTAGGGTAAAAGATGCAGATAAATTACAAGACAGACAGAAATTAAACAATGGAAAATAAAACTTTGGTTTATTGATAAAATAGTTTGTACAATGGTTTCTTTACAATATCAGATTATCATCTGTCTTACAAAATAAAGAAGCATAAAAACAACATTTATATTCCCCGATTTTAGCAAGAGCCAGCCACAGCATCTGAAAAGAGAATCCAAGCAAACTTTGACAAATCTTCAAGCTGGGAAAGAGTGGCAGTCCAACTTAACCTGAGCTAAACTATTCCCTCCTTTACTACCGGGGGGGGGGGGGGGGGGGGAACGGAAGAAAAGAAGACGAAAGAAAAACAGAGTCAGACATAAAGCCTGAGTAAGTTCAGTAACTTCTAGCATGTGAACATGGAAAACAAAACGACATGAATTAACTGAATACAAGATTACACCATGACGATAGGGTCAACAAGATTAGACAAGGTAATCACAAGATATGCTAAGATAAGATAAACTGGATACGCTTTAATACTTTCGCCGCTTCGCTATTTCCTTGTTATACTGGTTTCTATATCTCTGCACCACCTAACTAGTGTCCCAACTAGTAACCCAATCCCAGTATTTTCCATTGCCTTCGAGCATCCATTTATTATTTATTACCTAGATCTAATCTAGGGTTTTCTATCCAGTGCTTTCTAGATTCAACTAGAGTTTACGCTATCTGCTGAACGCTTCTCGGATTCAGGATTTATGCCACCTAGTCCAACTAGGGATTATGCTACCTGTCGAACGATGCCCCCAAGTCTAGGACACACTACCTAGAGTGGTATATGTTCCTATACTTCCCCACGCATGTATCGCAAATCGTTATCGCTTGTCTAGATGCACATGTCCTATAATGTGCGGTCCGAGTCCTGTGTCAGGGCAAATCAAGGAATACAGAACTCGGTCGGGAGCTTTCAGATATCTGCCGATGCAGATGCTAAGGTCTGTTTTTATTTCAGTGGCTATGGTCCCACTTGACCCCTCCCTCAACTAATGAAAGGCACACCTTGTAAAATGAGAACTATACGCCGGCCCCCGGTGCCCCACTATCCTATGGCCATCCGCAACCATAACTAGATAGCAAGTATATGGTCTTTTGGAGTTCTCCGCCTTTCCGCTTCACGTATCTCGATTGACTCAAGATGGATGGTAAACGACGAGTTGCTATCACAGGGCTACCGTCTTCTCGCCGAATCACGCTGGTCCATCCAAGTCTTTAGGTTGCCACATATATATTGCAACCAAGGCATACCCTCGGTTCTTCTAACGCAGACCTTAACCTCTGTGATCCCAGGATGATCATCTGCAGCCTCACAGAGGGATACCAAGAGTACCATCACGTCCCCTCGAAGCCTCGGGCTTCATAACCCAATTCGTTGGAGCCTTCTTAAAACTAGATGGATGTCTGCTCCTTCGTGTTATACTAAGAATTACTACTTAGTTCTACTAACTAAGGTTTACCACTTAGTTTCCAAATTCCTTGTTTTCTTAACTAAGTTTTACTACTTAGTCCCTTTTTCAACTGAGGTCTACTACTTAGTTTTCTTTCTCGCCAAGTTGGGTTGGTTAAGTGTCTTTAGTCGATTCAAGCTATCTTAACCCTCTTCCCTTATCCTATTACACTGGTTAAGTGTTATCCCTATTCATTTATCATATTCTGATGGTTAAGCGTTCAAGTTTACTTAACCCTATGGTCTAGTCCAGTTAACATATTAATTTGGCTAAGTGTATTACTTAACCCCAACCTCTAGTCTAATTAACATGTTAAATTGGCTAAGTGTATTAACTTTACTTAACCCCACCTTCTAGTCTAGTTAACATGTTAATTTGGATAAGTGTTTTCTTAGTTACTTATCCCCTACAAATCTTGTCTTGTTACGATGTTAAGTTTGGTTAAGTGTCCCTATGGACTTAGCCCTCCCATTCTAGCTTAACTGTGTTAAGTTGGTTAAGTGTTCCTATGGACTTAACCCTCCCATTCTAGCTTAACTGTATGAACCTAACCCCACCTACCAGTCTTGTTATCATGTTGAGTTGGTTAAGTGTCTTAGTTAACTTAACCATAGCATTCTTGTCCTAGCTTTAACTAAATAAATTAAAGCCATGACCACTCACATTAGACAGATATTGTTGCGATTACTGGATGTGCCGGTTGGTTCCGGGCAGGTTTACATCGCAACTCAGTCTAACCTCGTGTTAGGCCTATTCGTGTTTTCTAGTTCAAAGGGTTTTGATTAATTTTCAAATCAGGTTTTGAAAGTAACCATCCCGTCCGTCGGATCAGTTAGGGATAGCCAGGGAGAGCAGGAAACTTGTATTTTCCAAACTCAAGCCTAGACACTATCCTCTCTGTCACCCTAGAACTTTCTGGTGTTTCATTAAAAGAGATGTCGTTAATAAATCTTTAATTTGTCTAGATCAATATTTCCTCATTTAGGGCAAATTCTATAAGTAAATTAATCCTAATTTACTTATTTCCCAATTTCTCTTTTAATGTAAATTGTCAACATTTATTCTTACGGCCCATTTTCAAGTTTATGCCAATATACTTATCTAGCCAAATTAGCTAATCCAATTCTGATTTAACATTCTAATTCATGTCAAACTAGACTTATTACTCTAGTTCACAATTCATGTAAATGCTAGATTTACACGTCAATACAAGATTCAAATTACACATCTTATAATTTATGTCAAATTTATCCAAT
Source organism: Allium sativum (assembly GCA_030737875.1). Classification (NCBI taxonomy): domain Eukaryota; kingdom Viridiplantae; phylum Streptophyta; class Magnoliopsida; order Asparagales; family Amaryllidaceae; genus Allium; species Allium sativum. The sequence continues at coordinate 11,194,952 of CM060913.1, forward strand.
TTGCATTTCTATGAACATGCCATAATACATGTTCCCAATTTATGCCAATTTCCAAGTTAAACTACGTTTTAGTAAATTTCATATTTTGCCCCAAATCGCATTCCCACCGTTCGTATAATCGTGATTCAATCTAGATTATAGATAAATCTAGATTCGCAGAAAATAGGGAATGAACCAAAGATTGCTATGAAAAGGATAGATATAACAACTGGCATAAAATGGTTTTGAATAACGACGTAGGTTCAAGAACATGGGTAGAGCTAACTTAATAGGTAAATTCCCAAGGTCTAAAACCAAGAATAAACAGAGTAGGTTCAAGAACATGGGTAGACCTAACTTAATAGGTAAATTCCCATAGTCTAAAACCAAAGAAGACCAAGGACAAGCAGAATAAATAATCGGGTTTAGCCCCAATCTCAAAATCACAGAACTTAAGCAACACTTTCCTAGTCATGAATCATGGAGGTTTAATCACAGATGTCCTTGTTATGTCATAGGCAATAGTTTATGTTAATTAAAGGCATAGGTTTTGTCAAGGAAGTAATCCTCATAGTCATAGTCACAATCATAGGCAATGTTCATAGTCATAGGCCGTGTCCATAGTCATAGGCAATGTCCATAGTCATAGGCAAACGTTCATAGTCATAGGCATATGGTTTTAGGTCCATAGTTTCATAGTCACGGTCTTATTTGTCTTTGAATCATGACAGTTCTTAATTAGGTCCAAAGAGATAGGCACAGATTCGAATAGAAAGAAAAAAGAATTGGCATATTCTTTTATCCCTTTAATTTCATGTCATGAACAAAGAAAAACGTTCAAATCTAGAAATAACTGACTTACAGAAAATAGATCTAGAAAAGAAGGAAAGCGTGGCTATGATTCGTGCGTCGTTGCTTGAAACTTGTTTGAGCTAGCCTTTGAATTCTTCACTTGAAACTTTGATTTGAATCCCTCCTTAAAAGTCTTTTAGCAGCATCTCCTCGTCTTGAATCATATTTTATTTTATTTATTTAAGAAAATTTAGAAGAGGGGAAGAAGCCATGAATCTTAGCAGCATAAGGATAGAAGAGAATTGGTGCAAAGAGAATGAAGACTAGGGCTGTTTATATAGCTGCTCAAGACCTTATCGTACACGCAGCGCTGAGTCAGCATTGAACCTAGTTAAGAAAATAGTCCAGGTACGTAGATGAATCTAGCCAAACCTTATCATACACGCAGTGCTGAGTCAGCATTGGGTCCCACAAGCTATTTTGGCGTAAAAGTTTGATTTTCAAACTTTTGAATTTCTGGAATTTATTTAACTGTTTTATTCACATGAAATATTCTTATATGTATGCAATTCCTCTAACGACCATTTTACGCGTATATATATACGCACAACTTTCATTTTATTTTCAAAATTCAAATGATGTTGCCATATTTCATTGACTGTAGCCTTATCTTGAATTTTATCTTTCGTATACATATATTTTTGCATATATATATATATATATATATTTATATTCTCATATGTATATATATATATATATTCTTTATTTCCTTATATGTACGTTCTTATCCTTTCAAATTTTGAATTTGTATACGTACATATATTTGCATGTTCAGTTGGCCCTCTCTAAAACAAAGATAAAAAATTATGCCGCCGTCGGGGTTCGAACCCCCGACCTCCATGCTACAAATCCAATGCCTTAACCAACTGAGCTACAGAGGCTTTTGTTAATAAATCTTACAACAATAATAATTATTGTTCTCTCCTTACTTCTCTTTTTCATGTTAGTTACAATACTTAAATTAAACAACTGCATGGATCTTTTTCTTTTAATTTTTCTTTTAAAAATTAATTATACTTTAATTTGAGAATCTTAATGTCGCAAAATTACGGGGTGTTACAAGTTCAGTAAGCGTGCCCGGACCCTACCTACTGTTGGGTCAAAGTTTTGATACCAGAAAGGGTTACTGACTAATATGGGTCCCAAACAACAGATGACACAAGTAATTCCCCTCCTAACCTTGTGTCTCCAGACTAACAGATTTCAGATTTATTTGTTTACAAGTTCAGACATACAGAATTCAGATTTACTAGTTCACAAATTAAGTTAACAAGTTTTCAGACTAACGGATCAGATGTACAGATTTTTCAGATTTGTCTAACTTTGTATTGGACGGGTTTACTACACCTATTAATCCCGTTGGTTTATCCCTATTTTCCCCAATACGTTTTAGACGTCATTCTTATCTTAGATTTGCATTAATTAATTATTAATGCCCAGACCTCTCACATTAGGTCGCTAGCTTGTGGCCGCTGGATGGGCCGGGCGGTTCCGGGCAGACTTCTGCCACAAGCCAGACCTAACCTCGTGTCTTAAGCAGGTTATGACTAACTTCTCACATTAGAACCTATTGTTTGCGGCCACGGGATGTGCAGGGCAGTTCCGGGCAGAATTACGCCGCAAACTCATTCTAACCTCGAGTTAGCCATGTTTATCTTTGCGGCCAATTAATTAATAATTTACCGTTTATGCGCACGCCCAATATATATATGCCAATTCAGATTATATCAATAATAGGATGATTATATCAACACAGCAGATAACAGATTTTAGCAGATAGCAGATTTTTCCAGATTATATGACTTAACGGATTTAATAGATTTAGCAACTTAGCAGATTTTGGCATATAACAGGTTAGGCATCTCAACAGACAAATTTAACAGATTTGGCGTTTCAATCTAATTAGCAGTCTATGCAATATAACAGAACTAGCAGTTTTAGGCAACTTAGCAAATTGGCAAAATAGGCATTTTCATCGGATTCAGTAAATGACAGATTTAGCAGGTTTAATATTTCTAAAGGTTCTATTTACATGCCTTGCCTAAACATAAATTAGGCCTAAATTCATATGCCTACATAATTGTCATGATTCACAATATAAACATATATTCCACGTTTGCATAAATTTACATAGCGCAGAATATGGACACAGTTTACCATATAACATATGTTCCAATTTTTTGTTAAACTAGCATTTTACATGTAAATTATACCAAATATAATCATTAATTACAATGCATGCCATATATCCAAAAATTCCTATTTAGGTGTAATCACAATAATAGATATCCTAATTAATGTAAATCTTTACACCTAACCTTCCATATCCTTCTTCTTTTCAAGTCATGAATCATAATGCAAAATATACCCAACAATCTAAATCTTTAAATTATATCTTCTAAAAATCAGATCTTGACTTTTATTATAGAATATGCATAGATCTAAATCTAGTTTACAACATATGCTCATTTTTCTAATTAATTATAGATCTAAATATCATATGTTCATTTCTCTAATTAGTTACAGATCTAAATTACAACATACTCTATGCATGCAATATATAAATTACATGTTCATAGTCAAATTTATGCATCCAATCCCAAGTCACATGTCCAATATATTTTATGCCTCAGACCTAAAGTCATACATTCAATTCAGTCTTGTCAAATTTCGCATCATTCATCCCAAAATTTGCGTTCATACGTTCATCTCTTATGAGATTAGGCATAGGCTCGTGGTAGCCTGGCTATAGAAACAGAAAAGAAGAAAAGGGATACAGAACATTCACAGAAAAACAGATCTGACAGAAGAGAATATATATACAATCTCAGATTCAGAATTAAAAACATATCAAAATTATAATTAACGTTTATAGCGGAAAATAACTGTACTTGCCTTGATTGGATTAAAGAAAGAACTTTAGTTGTTATAGAATTGTTGTAGAAGCTTTTATCTCAAATTTGAATTTAGGATGATGTTGATTGACTTCTAGTTTTGATTCTAGCAGAGTAGCGACGCCATTTTTATTTTTAATTAGAAGAAGAGAGCAATGGAGGCTAGAGAATTGTGTTAGAGACTTAGGTTAGGTAGAGTCTAAGGTCATTTTTATAGAGTTTATGAACTTGTTAGGACCATCGATGTTGCTTGGATTGATCGTAGCCATTCATTCGAAAGAGAGACCAATTAGAGCCTGCCACCTAGCCCTAATGACAAAGCAAGCTTCTGAAAATCGACCAAACCCAGACCTGGCCAGCCAGGGCTAGACCAGACCTGGCCAGCAGGTCATTTTTGACCTGGGCGCACTTGGCAGGTGCGCCAGGTCAAAAATGTACTGGCGCACTTCCCAAGTGCGCCAGTGCATTTTTGTTCTGGCGCACTTCCCAAGTGCGCCAGTGCATTCTGACCCGTTTTCCGGTTTTTCGCCCAACTTCGTTCGTCCATAACTTCTTCATACGATATCCGTTTTACGCAAACTCAGACTCTATCTCAAGCAGAATTCCGAGACGAACGCAATGGCGTATCCCGTTTCCCTCAATTCTTTGATTTGAAATTAATTATACTTTAATTTATGACTTTCACGGTTATAGAATACACGGGGTATTACAGTCTGGGCATTAATATTTAATTAATGAAAATCTGAGATAAATATAATGTGTTGGGCGGATAGGGTTAAACTCACTAGACTGGTGAATTTAATAAATCTGTTCCGTGAATCTGTAGGCCCAATTACAAAGTTAGACAAATCTGTAAGTCTATTAATCTGTAACTAGTTAATCTGTAAGCCTGTTAATCTGAAATCAGCTAATTTGTAAGTCTGTTAATCTGTATATCTGATCTGTTAGTCTGAAAACTTGTTTGTGAACTAGTTGATCTGAATTCTGTATGTCTGAACCTATAAACAAGTTAATTTGAAATCTGTTAGTCTGGGGACACAAGGTTAGGAGGGGAATTACTTGTGTCATCTGTTGTTTGGGACCCATATTAGTCAGTAACCCTTTCTGGTATCAAAACTTTGACCCAACAGTAGGTAGGGTCCGGGCACGCTTACTGAACTAATTATAAGCGGTTCATTCTGATAATGGCGAGGGGTGTTGATGGTGCGTTCCAACCGGGTCATGTGCGTGCATGGATCCCGGTCTGCCTCTGAGGATGTAAGACGCCGTGACATCTATAAATAGGTCCGTGCCAATTGGTTGTCACTTTAGGGAGTGATACACCCTACTGTGGGGCCGATACAGGATATTTATGTATTAGGGAGCCGATCGCTTGGGGGTAGGGTTTTAGGGTACACTTAGTTCTGTCTGTTTCTGTTGGTACCGTCTGTTTCTGTTGGGTGGTAACACCTGTCTGTTTCTGCATGGTACCGTCTGTTCGGGAGGTAAAGGCCCATTACTAGTGTACACCTAATTCTACATTCTATTTCCATAAGGATTAATCTGTTTCTACTTCTGTCTGTCTCTGATCGGGTAGTAAAGGCCCATTATTAGCAATCTGTTTCTGTTAAATTATTCTGTACCCGTTTCTGTTTAGACATTAGGGTGGCACCTAATTCTGTTATACTAGTATTAGTGCAGAGAAGTGTAAAACAATAGTTTATGTCATTCTGTTCTTCTGTTATATCTGTTACAACTGTTACAGTTATCTCTCATCCAGTTTTATGTTCATGTCATATTATTATTATCTGTTCATATGCTGAAAGTCACTGGACTTGCCAGACTTTTTGTCTGACCCTTGTTGTTTCGCCTCCTTTCTTCCATTTCCCCCCAGGTTATCCAAGGAGGGAATACTTTAGCTTGATTTGGATTTCTCTCTGCTTGAAGTGCTTAAAGTATGGCTTGGCTCTGTATAGCTCCCATTCTATGGGGATTATGATTTTAAACCATGCATTTTGAAGGCTTTTGTACAAGACTGATATTTGTACTTGAATTCTGAGATTTGAAAGGATGTAACCATATCGATTTCTGTTTCCGCTGTAATAAAGATTAAATTTTCCAAGTACTGTTTTATCTGTCTTGTAAGTTTCTATTCTGTTTACTAAAATGCTCCACCAAAGTTAAGGCATTCCCTTTGTGAGTGACCTTAACGGAGATGGGGTGTTACACTGCTCTAATCTAAATTAACCTAGTCTTTCTTCTCCACCAAAGCAAATCAGAATAGGAGTATTCAAATTGGAAGATAAGAATCAAATTCTACAACAATGGTTTAGCTAATCAAATTAGAAGATGAGATCTACATCAATCAAGTAGAGATTATTCAAGATCCGAATTGCTACAACAACGCCTAATTTTCTAAGAATCCTATCGCTGCGAGTCTATGTCACTTTCACATATAATTTAATTAAAAAGTAATTGTGATAGGATTGTAAATTGGATCTAATGTATATGCCTATGACTGAGATGAATCTTATCAAGTTTGTAAATCATTATCCTTTAGATTCATACCCATAAATCTGCCATATGCCTTTCTGATCTAGTTTATCGTTATATGCATGTTTATGTTTCATATGTCTGTTCTTATGTTTACGCCAATTTTTATGTTGATTCTCTTCTCCTCTTCTTTTCCTTTTTATGAGATTAGGCTAACTTCGAGCCTAACATATTGTGTTGAGATTTGCGTACGAATAGCGTTTGAATGATTGGGAAAAGTTTGGGGAAATTTGTAATATGAGATTATTGGCATAAATCAATTTGAGCATAATCGTGTATAAATTGTATACATGAGATTTGACATAAGTTGGATTGGGCATAATTGGATATAATTTGTATACATGAGGTTTGGCATAAATTGTTAATAACAATGAATGTAAATTAATTTGGGTGTAATTTGGCATAACATGTATGCATAAGATTATAGGCTTAATTTGGATTAAAATTATAAACATAATTTAGATTGGAAATTATGAGTAATTGGAATATATTTTAATCCAAGATTTAAAGTTAGGACTTGAATCAAGAAAGTGATAACGAACGCCTAAGACATGAGGTTAGATTCAAATTGCGGTATAAGACTGTCCGGAACCACCCTGCACATCCAACAACCGCAATTTGGTAATCTAAGTGAGAGGTCAAAGGCAGAAATTAGATGCGTAATAATGCAAAGACAAGAGGTTAGATTCAAAATGCGGTATAAAACTTCCCAGAACCGCCCAGCAAATCCAGCAATCGCAAAACGGTAATCTAATGTGGGAGGTCTTACAAGATTACGGTTATAATAAATGAATGAACACTTAACCAAGATAAGACATGTGATTAGACATGGGGATGATTAAGGGTTAAGTGAGTAACATGGGTAGCATGAGAAACATAATAAAAGCACTTAACCAAGATGAGACATGTGATAAGACATGGGGATAAAGAGGGGTTAAGTGGGAATTCCTAGTGGGGACCAAGCTTAGGAGGGAAGCTTGTGTCAAGTGGGTGGACCCTTTTCAACCAGTAACCGATTTTATTATCTATATGAGCTCGAACTAGGCTTAGGACTGGGACACGCTTACTGGGGTTGATTGTAAGAGGGCAATAAAGAGTTAGCGATGGCAGTGCAAGTGCAACGGAGTCATGTGCGTGCGTGGGTCCGGGCTGTTAGGTAAGACGCTGTTACATCGTGTAGGTATAAGCCGTGCATTTTAGTAGTGTCGGGTTGCCACTTTAGGGAGTGATACACCCTACTGTGGGACCAGCACGGGTATCTACGAGTTAGGGAGCCGATCGAATGGGGAGGGTAGTGGGTACAACTAGTGGAGATAGGAGCAGGCGGCACCTATGACAGCAGTTAGGGGTACACGAAACTACCATCATCGTCATCATTATTATTATGTTTGGTAAGAGGGATCAACTTTCGGTATGGAACTAGCATTGGTGCGGTGTAGGAATTATCTTATAGTGATTAGAAGCGCAATCAACGTTATATCTTGTTCATCTTGTTTACCTTGTCATACCTGCTTATGTTACAGTCATCTCTTATATCCAGTTTATGTTCTTATCCTGTTACTTTACTGATTATATTGTTAAAGTCATTGGACTCGCCAGACGTATGTCTAACCCCTTTTTGTTTTGCTTCTTTTCTTTCTTTTTCTCCCAGGTCCTCAGGGTGGTGAAGCTTGACTTGGATCTCTTTCTTCTTGAAGTGCTTGGAAGTGTTGAAAGTAATGCTCAGTTTTATCTCTTTTCCATTATGGCTATTTGGAGTGGGATTATGGTTTTACTTTTATGTACTTTAATAATAATTTTGTTCAAGATGGATATTTGTGTACTTGGCTTTAGTATATGGGTTTGTTGCTGTAACCAGACATGTTTTGTTTTTCCGCTGCAATGAATGAATTTTGAATTTTCTTAAGTACCATTTTATATATCTGTCTTGTGATATTTTGTTCTATACTCTTATAATACTCCATGAAAGTTAATGCATTCCCTTAGTGAGTGACATTAATGGATATGGGGTGTTACACGTGGTACCAGAGTTGAAGGTTACCAGAACAAATAAAAGATTTTGAAAACCGCTTTCAAAAACATTTTTAGAAAGAAGTATTTTCAAAAACATGTTTTAAAGAAGGTATTTCCAAGAGATAGGTTTATTATGAAAAACATAATCCCCAAAAGCCATATATCTATCTTTCGATTCTCTGTTTTGAATCTCTTCCTTTTACCTTTCAGCATGTTTGGGGAACCCGTTATACCCGAGGGCGTACAAATACAAAGCTGGTTCAGAAGGTATCTGGAGGCTAGGGCTACTACCGCAGGCCCAACAGACGTTCCTCCTCCCCTAGCTGCAGCCGCTCCTCCTCCTCCCTATGTAGACGCTTTTTCTAATATGCAGAGACTTCCGTGCGATGGGCGGAAAACCGTTTTATGGAATTGAGACGTGTGTTGAGGCTCGGAATTGGCTCAAGGAAGTGGAGGATTTGTTTGGTATCTTTGAGATAGACGAGGGAAGGAAGGTTCAACTAGCTGCTTGGTTAATGCAGGACGAAGCTTCCTTTTGGTGGGAAGTAACTAATGGAGGACGTGCAGTGGAGACGTGGGTAGACTTTAGACGAAGGTTCGAGTCGAAATTTCTTTCACAAGAAGAGGAGAGTTTATACATGGAGAGGTTCTTGGCTTTGAAACAAGGGAATTTATCTGTGAAGGAGTACGTTAACAAGTTTAACCAGTTAGCAAGATATGGTATGGAATTAGTTATTACACCACATAAGAAGGCTTTGAGATCCGCCAAGAGTCTGAATGAACCATTGCACGGGTTGGCTATGTCCCACATTCCTATGGGAGCTACTTTCGAGAAACTTGTTGACATGGCGATGATGCATGAAGAGGAGAAAGGTGCTAGTGTAGTTAAGGCACAGGATAAGAAGGTGGATTCAAAGAAAGTATAGCAACAACAAAAGATTGGCGGTAAGGATAACAAGGGACAAGGGAAGAAAAGGTGTTTTAATTGTGGAACACCGGGCCACTTAAGCAAGGGCTGTAGGAAGAAGACGGGTTCCTTCCAATGTGGTGAGGAAGGACGCATGATTAAAGACTGCTCGAGGAGGCAAGGGAAAGGACAGAGGACATGATCTACTTCTGGAGGACAGGTTCATGCTCTCATAGCACCAGGACATGAGAGAGGTAGAAACATTTCTGTTGAAAGTTTGATTTTCCTTTTGATCATCCTGTTCGAACTTTGTTTGATTCTGGCGCTTCACATTCGTTTATCTCCGCTTCGTTAGTTGAAACACTGCACCTAAATGCTAGTCTAGTTATGGATCCCATTGTTGTCTCAAATCCTATTGGGGGTACGGCTCATCTTTCTATGTTATGTTAGGATTTGAGAATATATGTGTATGGTGTTGAGTTCGAATGCAACGCTTATGTGCTTGGCTTCACGGGCTATGGGTTGATTCTAGGAATCGATTGGCTAACCAGGTATGGTGCCATTCTCGACTGTGAAAAGAGGGTAGTTAGACTGTTGACTAGTTTGGGTAATACTCTCGATATTTATTGTGACCCTGAGGGTTCTGTTATGCTTAGCTACCTAGAATCTCTTGACACATCTATTGATGATTTGCAATCTGTTCGAGTAGTCCGTGAGTATGCAGATGTCTTTGAGGAGTTAGGGGCTTACCTCCAAAATGCAAGATAGATTTCCGTATATATTTGGTGGACAATGCAAAGCCAGTTGCATTGCCTGTGCGCCACATGGCTCCACGAGAAAGGAGGGAGCTTAGTAAACAAGTGAAAGAGTTGCTTGAGAAAGGGTTCATAAGAAGAAGTATCTCAGAGTGGGGTGCTCCAGTTATTTTTGTCACGAAGGCTGATGGTTCGCTTAGATTGTGCATGGACTATAGGGAGCTGAATAAGCTCACGAAGAAGAACAGACACCCATTTCCAAGGATAGATGATTTATTCGATCAGTTGGTTGGTGCTTCGATTTTCTCGCAGTTGGACTTAGCTATAGGATTTCATTAGTTGAGGGTAGCTGAGGATAGTATAGATAAGACTGCTTTTAGGACTCCTGACGGTTTCTTCGAATGGCTCGTCATGCCTTTTGGTTTGACGAATGCACCCGCATATTTCGTAGACTTGATGAGTAGGGTGTTTAAGGAGTTTCTGAACAAGTTCGTGGTGGTCTTTGTGGATGATATCTTGATATTCTCTAGAAGCGAGGAAGAGCATGCCCTACATCATAGGGAAGTCTTAGAGACTCTTCGAGCACATCAACTCAAAGCTAAGTTCTCCAAATGTCATTTTTGGAGGAAGGAAGTGAGGTTCTTAGGACACGTGGTCTCTAAGGACGGGTTAGCAATGGATCCCGCGTAGGTGGTGGCAATCCAAGATTGAAAGGTTCCTAAGAATGCAACAGAAGTAAGAAGTTTTCTTGGTTTGGTGGCGTATTATAGAAAGTTCATTAAGGACTTTGCTAAAATATCAGCCCCACTTACACGGTTGACGAAATTTTTTTGACCTTTTCTTGGGATGTTGACTGTGATGATGCTTTCCAACATTTGAAGAGGGCATTTACGACAGCTCCAGTTTTAGTTTTGCCGGATGGGAGTAAACGTTCACAGCGTATACCGATGCTTGCTGGACAGGGCTTGGCGCAGTTTTGATGCAAGAGGGAAGGGTGATATGCTATGGTGGAAGGCAGTTAAAGCCCCATGAGAAGAATTACCCTACCCACGACATAGAGTTAGTTGCCATAGTTTTTGCGCTTAAGTCTTGGCGTCACTATTTGCTTGGAGAGAGGTTTGAGTTGTATATAGACCATAAGTCACTAAAATACTTGTTCTTCCAAAAAGATTTAAACTTAAGGCAATAAAGGTGGATGGAGTTCTTAGCATCCTACGATTTTGAGATTACATAAACCCCTGGCAAGGGTAACGTTGTAGCTGACGCCTTGAGTAGAAAGAAGTTGACTTTTGAGTCCTTTGTTTGTCGAGCGACAGAGTTTAGAGTATATCTCTACCTTTGACTTTAGACCCTCTATTGATTATGTACCTAGTTTGTTGGCATCGTTAGAGGTACGATCTACGCTTATTGGATAGACAGGTGCGGCACAACGAGATGACCCACAGTTGATAGAGATAGTAGACAAGCTCATAAGAGGGGAGTCTTCGAGCCATCTTAGTAGGTATACTATCGATGACAAAGGTTGGTTGCGTAGGGATGGGAGACTTTGCGTATCTCTAGACGGGAGTTCGAGAAGGACAATACTTGAAGAAGCACATCGCTCTAAGATGAACATACATCCCGGTGGTGACAAGATGTATAGGGACATGAAGCGAGTTTTCTTTTGGGCCGGAATGAAGAAGGATGTAGCTGAGTTCGTTTCTAGATGCTTAGTGTGCCATCAAGTCAAGGCTGAGCAAAAGAAGCCTGGTGGTTTGCTTCACCCTTTAGAGGTTCCGCAGTGGAAATGGGAAAGTATTTCCATGGATTTCGTTGATGGGTTGCCGAGGTCAAGGAAGGGTAATACGGGGATTTGGGTAGTTGTGGATACACTTACCAAGAGCGTCCATTTCATTTCGGTCAAGAGTAAAAGAACAGCGACATGGTTGGCATCTATTTATCTCCGAGAGATAGTTCGTCTACACGACATACCTTCTAGTATCGTAAGCGACTGAGATCCCATTTTCACCAGTGAGTTTTGGAAGAGCTTGCAAGAGGCGGTAGGAACGCAATTGTGTTTGAGCACCGCTTTTCACCCTCAGACGGACGACTAAACCGAAAGAGTGAATAGGATCCTAGAAGATCTTTTGAGGTTATGTATCTTGGACTTTGGAGGGACATGGGAGGAGCATCTTCCATTAGTAGAGTTCGCCTACAACAACAGCTACCAGACTAGCACTGGCATGGCACCCTTTGAGGCTCTATATGGATGACCTTGCCGATCACCGACTTGTTGGTGGGAATCTACGGATAAGATTTTGCTTGGGCCCGAGATGATTAGGGAAACTTCAGAGAAGATAGACTTGATTTGAAGACGCATGAAGACGACACAGGACTGACAAAAGTCATATGTTGATAAGAGAAGGACCGATCTTGAGTTCAGTGTTGGAGACATGGTCTTTATTAAGGTATCACCATTGAGGAATATGGTTTGTTTTGAAATTGGCACCAAGGTTCGTAAGGCCATTCCCCATTACAGAGCGAGTTGGACAGATGGCCTACAGAGTGAAGTTGCCCAAGAAGCTTAGTGGTGTTCATGACGTATTTCATGTGTCGCATTTGCGGAAGTGCTTACATGATACCGCGGTAGTAGTAGAGCCGAGCATGCTTAAGGAAGTGGTAGTGGAGCGAAATGCCATGATTAGACGAGCTCCTACAAGCATCCTTGGATCGGAGGTCAAGAAATTACGCAACTGAAAGGTCAAGTTGGTTAAAGTCCAATGGGGAGATGATCAAGGAGACGCGACTTGGGAGACTGAAGACAAGATACACACGTCGTGCCCTTTCCTTTTTTAGGGTATGTTCTTAACTACTCCTTTTTCTACCACTTTGTTTATATCTTCGATCTTTAGGTAGAATATCCTATGGTTGTAAACATGTGTTTGAGATATGTTATGTTTGGTGAATGCAAGTGGATTGCTCATGGATGCATTTACACACACATTAGGCACTAGATCGGCTCAATCACTTTCATATTGCATATGAATGGGTGTGCATATTTAAGTTAATGGGTGTATATTGAATGTGTTATCATATGGATGTTTCATTTGAATGAATCGTTGTGCACTCATATAGAAATGATATTTATCATTAGGATTTTTTTGCATACATAATGGACACATGGCACTATCATGTTTCGCGTTAAGGAGGTCAACTGAATCAGTAGACTGCCTGATCTTTACATTAGATAGGGGACATATACACACACTTTTGCATATGTTCATATAACATTAGAAATCTTTTAAAGACAATGGATGCTTGTGGATGATGGATGAGTAGATGGATGATGGATGGTAGGATACATTCTTCTTAACTTAAAGATTTCGGGGACGAAATACTTTAAGGAGGGAAGAATGTAACACCCCGTAATTTTAAAACATGACATAAGGGATAATTTAAGAATACATAATTTTTATAAGAAAAATTAAGGGAAACGGGTTGCGCCATTGCGTTTGTCTCGGAATTCTGCTCGGGATAGAGTCTGAGTTTGCGTAAAACGGATATAGTATGAAGAAGTTATGAAGCTTAGAAGAATTTAAGAATTAGCAGAATTTAATAATAATTAAATTATAAATCAAAAATGAATTCAAAAATCAAAATCAGCCAAATATGGGAGATCGGGAAATCTCCAGCTCTAGGGTGTCGACCCCCCCATAGGGGCGTTGACAGGGGCGTCGACCCCCATCTGCCCAGATCTGGAAGACGAGTTTTGGTGGTCTAGGGCTGATATGTCCTTCTGGGATTGGCTGGATGACGTATTTTTCTGGTTTGGATGGTTCAGATGGATCCTAATCTAATATAAGGGTCCTAATTCACCTAGAGCATCTATAAAATACCCCTAAACCTAACCATATTCTCATTGTTATTCATCCATGGCGTCTCCATGCTACTCTAATATAAATTAACCTAGCCTTTCTTCTCCACCAAAGCAAATCAGAATAGGAGTATTCAAATTAGAAGATAAGAATCAAATTCTACAACAACGGTTTAGCTAATCAAATTAGAAGATCAGATTTACATCAATCAAGTAGAGATTATTCAAGATCCGAATTGCTACAACAACGCCTAATTTTCTAAGAATCCTATCGCTATGAGTCTATGTCACTTTCACATATTATTAAATTAAAAAGTAATTGTGATAGGATTGTAAATTGGATCTAATATATATGCCTATGACTGAGATGAATCTTATCATGTTTGTAAATCATTATCCCATAAATCTTCCATATGCCTTTCTGATCCAGTTTACCGTTATATGCCTGTTTATGTTTCATATGCCTGTTCTTATGTTTACGCCAATTTTGATGTTGATTCTCTTCTCCTCTTCTTTTCCTTTTTATGATATTAGGCTAACTTCGAGCCTAACATATTGCGTTGATATTTGCATACGAATAGCGTTTGAACGATTGGGAAAAGTTTGGGGAAATTTGTAATAAAATTAGATTATTGGCATAAATCAATTTGAGCATAATCGTGTATAAATTGTATACATGAGATTTGGCATAAGTTGGATTGGGCATAATTGGATATAATTTGTATACATGAGGTTTGGCATAAATTGTTAATAACAATGAACACAAATTAATTTGGGCGTAATTTGGCATAACATGTATACATAAGATTATAGGACTAATTTGAATTAAAATTATAAACATAATTTAGATTGGAAATTATGGGTAATTGGAATATGTTTTAATCCAAGATTTAAAGTTGGGACTTGAATCAAGAAAGTGATAATGAACGCCTAAGACACGAGGTTAGATTCGAATTGCAGTATAAGACTGCCCGGAACCGCCCGACACATCCAACAACCGCAATTTAGTAATCTAATGTGAAAGTTCAAAGGCATAAATTAGATACGTAATAATGTAAAGACACGAAGTTAGATTCAGATTGCGGTATAAGACTGCCTGGAACCGCCCGACAAATCCAGCAACCGCAAAACGGTAATCTAATGTGGGAGGTCTTGCAAGATTACGATTATAATAAATTAATGAACATTTAACCAAGATAAGACATGGGAATGATTAAGGGTTAAGTGGGTAACATGGGTAGCATGTGAAACATAATAAAAGCACTTAACCAAGATGATACATAGGGATAAACAGGGGTTAATCGGGAATTTCTAGTAGGGACCAAGCTTAGAAGGGAAGCTTATGTCTAGTGGATGGACCCTTTTCAACCAGTAACTCATTTCAGTATCTATATGAGCTCAAACTAGGTCGAGGACTGGGACACATTTACTGGGGTTGATTGTAAGAGGTCAATAAAGAGTTAGTGATGGCAGTGCAAGTCCAACGGAGTCATGTGCGTGCGTGGGTCCGGGCTGGTAGGTAAGACGTTGTTGCATTGTGTAGGTATAAGCCGTGCATTTTAGTAGTATCGGGTTGCCACTTTAGGGTGGATGCACCCTATTGTGGGACCAGCACGGGTATCTACGAGTTAGGAAGCCGATCAAATGGGGAGGGTAGTGGGTACAACAAGTGGAGATAGGAGCAGGCGACACCTATGACAGCAGCAAGGAGTACACGAAACTACCATTATTATTATTATTTTATGTTTAGTAAGAGGGATCAACTTTCGGTATGGAAATAGCATTGGTGCGGTGTAGGAATTATCTTATAATGATTAGAAGCGCAATCAACGTTATATCTTGTTCATCTTGTTTACCTTGTCATACCTGCTTATGTTACAATCGTCTCTTATATCCAGTTTATGTTCTTATCCTGTTACTTTACTGATTATATTGTTAAAGTCACTGGACTCGCCAGACATATGTCTTACCTCCTTTTGTTTTGCTTCTTTTCTTTCTTTTTTCCCCCAGGTCCTCAGGGTGGGATTAGTGAAGCTTGACTTGGATCTCTTTCTTCTTGAAGTTCTTAGAAGTGTTGAAAATAATGCTCAACTTTATCTCTTTTCCATTATGGCTATTTGGAGTGGGATTATGGTTTTACTTTTATGTACTCTGATAATAATTTTGTTCAAGATGGATATTTGTGTACTTGGGTTTAGTATATGGGTTTGATGTTGTAACCATACATGTTTTGCTTTTCCGCTGCAATGAATGAATTTTGAATTTTCTTAAGTACCATTTTATATATCTGTCTTGTGATATTTTGTTCTATACTCTTATAATACTCCATGAAAGTTAATGCATTCCCTTAGTGAGTGACATTAATGGACATGGAGTGTTATAGGAATGATCGCAATGCAGCTTGGAAGCAACCTAAGTTCTCGTCTTATTCGGAGCTCACTCATACCCTCGAGGCAATTTACTTGGAAGTTCATTTCCCTGCTCCTTTCGGAAAGCCTCTCGCAAAGGAGTCAACTCAAAGAGAAAAGGAAACTGATCATCATTGCTTGTTTCATGATCTTGATGATCATGATAGATGGCTGTTGACATCTCAGGGATATGATTGAAGAGCGTGTCAAACGTGGAGAGCTGACATGGTTTGTTCGGAATCGAGCTGTGGTGCCAGGATAGACACAACCTTCTCACCGAACTCAGTATAGGACCGGGACCAACACTCGTCCTGGTGGCATTGTTATCAACTAAACCTATTACTGGCTCCGATGTTTTGGATGTAAGTCTTCCGGGCATTAGTATCCTATGACTTGTGGGTTATGTTCTTCTGGATTCGTGGATATTTTGGATTCTTGGTCTTGGTTTTGCTTGGTCTTCTGGATATTGGTGTTGGCTTTTTGGTATCTTAAATTTGGTTCTTGTGTATTCTCTGATTTCTGGGATTTTGGTTTTCTAGCTTTCGGCGCTTTCGCTTTGGATTTTGACTTTCTCTAGTTTTTGGCTTATGGATTTATGGCTCTCGGATAATGGGCTACCCACTCATGACTTTCTTACTCTTGGTTTTCCGGCTTATGGATTTCTTGGAAGCATCAGCTCATGGCTTCTCAGGATTATGGTGTGGCTCTCTGACTTTCTAGAAATGGCTATTCGGGCTTCGGTCCATGGTTTTGTCTTCAAGAACTTCGGTCCTCTGGACATATCCTTTTGGTTATTTAGGTTGTAAGATGGTTGAGTTGACGTACCTACGTACAGGAGCCGACAAGGACCCTAGACATGCTCTTTGTCCGACAATACACCATCACTCCCTCTGGTTATTAATGAAAACTATACTTTTTCTCGGCTTTGGATTTTGAATGACTAAGTTTGCCTACCCATGCGACGGGAACGAATAACTTCCCAGCCATGCTCTTTGTAAATGATAATCCTTTCACTTTCCCTCTCCAATGAATTTGGAATCAAAAAACAGCCAAGTTTGCCTACCCATGGATGAAGGCAGGACAACCCTCTAGGAATGCTCTTTACGGACGATGAACTGTTGTGTTTTCTTTTTGGCTTTACTAAAAAAATACCTAGCTTTTATAACTTTAATAAAATTACTTCGTAAAGTAAGGACGCTTACCTGCAAGGTATGAAACCTAAATCTGGATTGCAAACTTTAATAAGCATTTGGCTATCTTGGCCTCTAGTTCTACTTCGACAAGATTGCCTTAATCTGTGGTGAATATAGAATCTTAAGCATCTGGTCGGCAGATACTGCTCATTGGGTTCTACGTCGTCCAGTCAACACGATTTATATGGACTTGTCAGTGACGCAAGAAGATTATTCACTTGTGGCTATCTTGACATCTTGTCTTATTTCAACAAGATTGCCTCGATTTGTAGCAAGTATCGAGCCTCAGGCGTCTATTCGTTGGATCCTGCTCGTTTGGTTATTGAATCATCTCAACAAGGTGATTCATCCAGTTATTTGGCTATTCTGGTTTATTTTGGCTATTCTGGTTATTCTGGCTATTTTGGTTATTCCGGTACTCTGCTTATTTTGTTTATCTCACAAAACGATCAGTAGCGATCTTCGACTCTCGTCGGATTTCAGGCTTTCTAGTTATCTGGTTTTCTAGTTTATTGGCTTTGGTTTTCTGGTTAATGTGATCCGTCGCGATCGTGGCTCTTTGGCTTTCTGGTTATAGAAGTACGCTTCGTATTTCTTCTGGCTTTGGTTTCCGGATTTTTGGTTTTCTTGCAAAATTCGTCTTCTTTCGATCTAGCAAGACATGTTTGGAGGGAAAGTGTTGACACGCTTTTTGGTAAATCTATCACATGTCAAGATTTTAGTTAGCGGCGCGCTCAAGTCTCGAGAACGTCGTAAAAAACACGAAGCAAATTGGTCGAAGTCACGATGTGTTTGGAAAGGATTGGAAGTGACATTGATTCGTAAAATTGTCATCGGTGAACTTAGAAAAACTAGAGTAGTAAAAGTACGTGATCGATTCAGTCCGACCAGCTCAAAATGCTTGAGCATGTCGGTCCGGTCATGTGGCAAAACTCATCGTGGAAAAATATATGGATTTCGGCAAAATCGTGTTTTGTGCACTAAAAACAGCTAATCGGCATGGCACGATCACGAAAAATGACTTGCGCAACTCACGACATCGAAATTTGGCACTTGGAAAAATTCTTGTTTGGTACGTTCAAAAATAGGTGATCGACACGTGAAAATCATCGATTTTCATGTGTTCTTGCTTGGCTGATCGCATGTGGTAAAGTGGTTGATCATCAGGTTTGGCACGCAAAAATAAAGCGATCGGCATAGGAAAATGGCCAAAAACCACGTGTTTTACTTGGGCCGATCACGTTGGAAGTTTGTCTTGGCACATATAGAAATTTCGCATCGTAAATTCGGAATCCCTCAGGAATTCGAAATCCTCAGGTCATGACATTTCCCTGACTTCATTTTCTCCGACTCTGACATGTGGTTCCAGGAGTAGAAATTTGGTAAGGCGGAAGGGATACGAAATTGAGTACGAAAATCGGCCTGAGCACACCGAAGGGATTCGAAGTTTTCTTGTGTTCATGCCTGGGGATTATGATACGGAAAGTGGATGATCTAGATGGATTCGAAATGGATATTATGCCAAGCGATATTTTGCAAATAGATTTAGCACATGCAGATTGGGCATTTTTGCGTGATCAACATGCGTTTGGCATAACATTTTGGGATACGAAATTTGGAATGTGCCAGATCATCTTAGCATCGATTTTTACTGTGTTGTCGGTTGTTTTGGGCTGATCGACACATGTTTTCACCAGACTTTTAGGAATTCGTGATTTTCAACATCAAGATGCGATTTTTTGGCACGACTTTGGTTTTTCGACTTTGTTTTTGGGATGTGAATTTCATATCCCTCAGGGATACGAAATTCGGGCTGACACTGCCAAAGCTCACCTATAAATACCCCCTAGCTTGACATTCAAAGGGGTTGGTTCATTTGCACTCTTCCTACACTTTGGCATATGGGATTGAAGCTCTCAAACACCATCAATGGCTGCCTTCATCTTCCCCATGAATTTTTGACTTCTTTTGGACTTCTAAATTTGCATAAACATTTTCCTACAACATTTGGATATTTCTTTGGACACTTACACTGCTTTTGGACTGTATTAGATATCTTTGGAATTTCTTGGGCATTGAAGCTACTCTTTGGATATTGCACCATATTTTTCATCAACAAAGAAGAAGAAGGACATTTTGGTCAAAGTTTAGAATTAACAAACATTTTTTTTGTTCTATTACACATCTTTGTACACAAATATTGTTCGAACATGTACAACTTTTGTAATAAGCTATTATATGATGAATGATTACTATGAAGCGAACGTTGGCGTTAGTGCCGAACCACTATAAAAAGCTGTATTCTCCCTTCATTTCATTACTTTGGATTTGGACTATCGTTTTTCTTCAAAACGTACACTCGGGCATTGACGTGTGCGAATAGCGACAATTCCCCACGTCAACAGTCCAAAAGTTAGCGAAAAACTTAACGAGTTCCAAGACAATGAAATTAACTGTCCAGTATGGAAGATTATGCAGGAAAGTAAATCAACACCGTATTTTATATCAGTTTGGTCCATGAGAACCTACGTCCAGTTTGAAGGTTTTCCTCTTTTATTCATTTTAATGTCAAAAGTACAATGGTGGGAACTATGGTTCCAAGCAACCACAATGGCAATTGTGGAAAGCAAGTTCAAATAGGTTAGAGCCTTTCTCCTTCTTCCCAAAATGCCAAGGCATCCCAAAAGGTCCAATTGTCTAAAAAGAGGTAGATTTCTTCTTCCTGGAGTGATGGAGCAAGCTTGAGGGTCAAATAGACAATATATTCTTCCCAAAATGTCAAGAGTGCAAAAATCCAACCCTCTTCTCATAGCAGAATGTTGGGTATTTATAGAAGAAGGGAGTAGGTTGGAGCAGGTAAGATGGGAGTATGGTGGGCAATGCCCATAATTTTCGTATCTGGGGATCGGTAGCAGTCCTGGTATACTTAAGCTTTTTCTGCTCTACTTCTTGAAGCTTTGAATCCTCTCTTCTTTGCTCCATTTCGTATATGAGAGTTTCCATGGAAAATCCCAATCCAGTTATACTTGAGGAAATTCTGGATTTCTGAGAAATTGAGTGTTGGGATACGAATTCTTCATGATTCGGGGATACGAAATTGTGAAGGCTCTACGGAGACGAATTTTGGTGGAGGGATCCAGGGACACAGATTTTGGACAAGGAGTTATGGATACTAATTTTGGAACGGTGAAGTGGGATATGAAAGCTAGAGAGGAAAAGGGATACGAAAATGCGAAGAGGACTAGACACGTAATTGGGAGAAGGAACTGGTGGAATACGAAATGTTGAGGGGGACTCTGGGTATGAAATCCTCTCTACTGATTCTTGAATACATAGTCATTTTTTAGCAGTCTCGACGAGCCAGGATGACTATATTTGTACGACTCCATCTGGGCTTTGTACTTGGGTGTTTTGGCTACACTTCTAGACCGTTTAACCATGGGATTAGCCGAAGGCCTGAACTGCTTGTGGTAACCAGTCCAAAAGGTCGGGTAATACTTGCCCCCAAAATTATGTTTTATGGTATCATGGCGTGCTATAAGTTGAGTCAAGTCCTTCTGGAAGTCAGAAATATCTCCAAGTGATGTGGAGTGATTGGTTGCATCCTTTCTGTTGAGTAGCGCATTCCTATGAGTACGTCGCTTCTGAGTATTAATGTTGCTTTTCGAAGCTCGTTGACATAAATACGAAGTTCCAGATTTGTTGGTAATCCTGATTACTTTGACTGGAAATCATGTCTGGTTGCTTACGTGTGTCTCTAATTCCCATCGATTCAAGAAATTAAACGTTAGTTGTCAACTCCTGCTTACGTTGGGACATAAACGAGTCGTTGTCGGCATAGTGTCACACATACACTCACACGTTTACCGTGATTTTGCGTGATACGATCAGACTTCATAGTAAAAAATAATTGGAATTGTATGTTTCGGGCATGCAATCGCGTAAGTTAGTTTTTGAAATGTTATCAAATTGGAGCTCGATCGTTAGGCTTGTACTCCTTAATTGTTTAGATTCATGAGTACATGATTGGTTAACTATTAGAGTCGGTTTTGACGATCGAGATTTTGAAAACTGTATGTGCAATAATAGCCATCGTTTGAGTTTGAGAGTTCTTCACTGATCTCGAGAGTTGTCTTAGTTTCTTCTTCTTCTCCTCCTCCCTTTTTGGATTGGTATCGATCCCGTAATACTTAGAAAGTTTCCATATTTTCTGGAACTCTCTCCCATTCCTACATATAAAAGGGGGATATGAATCCTTCCTCCCACTTTCTTCACTTTCCTAATTGTACTCCAATAGACTTAAAGGATTTTTGAGAGATAAAACCCAATGTCTTCCTCGTCCATCGTCCCTTGTTGCCATCTACCGTAGTCACCACTGGTCACCAGCACCCGAATACTCCCCAGCATCTGATCGATTCAGGTGGGTGACATGAACGATATCAGATGGGTTCGTAAATAGGTTAATGGGTTTTTGATTTCAATTCGTGAGTGGGCGACCATGATCATGGAGGTGACGCTGGCGATTAAGAAGGTGGAGTTTAGTAGCCATGGAGAAGGGGAAGGCTGGGTTCAAAGCCGTGATAGGGTCGGAGTACGAATTTCTAGGGGTTACAAAACTTGAGGAGAATCGAGAAAAAAATAAGTCTAGAGGAAGCAAAATTCTCATTTCGTATCCTTGACGACTTGTGAAATTTCTCAAGTTATTGGGATATGAAATGAGGACTTCATATCCCGAGGGGCTTAGAAAAACCTCCATGTTCCGAGGAGAGGGGAAACGAAAAGAGAAGGTTTCTTGGTGATAAGAAGATGGAAAGGCAAGATCGATGGAGAAGTGCAATGATAATGGGAAAAAACACAGGGAAACATGCAAGTGTTGTGGGGTACGAAACTAGTTTTTGTTTCCCCAAACACAAGGTTCCTGGGTTTTGCAATTTTGGGGTCAGAAATTTTCTCTACACTTGGGGGATATGAAATTCCAATTCGTGTCCCGAAGTACTTGGAAAATCTTGACCCTGAAACTTGAGTTTGGGAAGTTGGGTTGTTTAGCGACGTTATCTGGTTAGATTCGGCCTCAAACATAATGTATTGCCTTTCAATGACTTAACGCTTGATAAATGAATTTGTTTGGACTAATAATTTGGACATGCACATAGGATTAGAGCATAAACTCGGATTATGGACATATGACTAAACCTCCCGTTCTGGAACTCGATTCCCAACTTAACCATGACGTAATCACGAATTGATTCGAATCCCATGACATCGGTTGGCAATGGCGATGGTTTATGTTCGCGAATCTGGAAACCATCGCCATGTCCAGAAGTGTTTTACCGTAATTGCATCGGCATGCACGACACTGCACGTTCTACGTTAGTTTACACCAACACAGGGGGTATAGATTTTGGTGTGATAGCTAATTCAACTATCTTGCAAGTATAGTTTGCGATGGAAAAGAGATGATATAGATGGCTTCAAGGCTTGGCAACCGAAGCCATAGAAACATCACCGATTTCCACTAAATCTTCATACGGTTCCATCCCATCTATTAGTGACCATAAGGCCTCTGAAGCTTCCGCCCCTTCCCAACAAGTGGGCTTCCCGAGTGTGTACGATCAAGAGGGACAATCCGAAGGATTGCAACATTTAGGAGAGCACGTGGATGAGCCAATAGTTCACGAAGAGGGAGAACCCACTGGAGTAGGCCGACAAGAAGAGGAGGATGTAGGTGGCGAACATTAAGGCGTTCTTGTGGCTCCAGACAAGTAGGGAGACTCCATTGTTCTTGAGAATCCGCCAAACTCGGTTGTCTCACGAATCGATGAAGTTGCATTAAGGCAGATTTGTATGAAGTACGAAATACCTTGGAACGATGTCTTGGTTCCTGGAAGATGTAACACCCCACATTTCTTAACGATGTCTTGGTTCCTGGTGTAATAACCTGGAAAATTGTACCCGATTTAAAAATTTTATTTCAAGAAATTTTGTTGAAAACGAGTCCAGATTTAAAATTTCTAATTTTAAATGATTATTAATCAATAGAAAAAAATATAATTTGAATAAAAAGTTTTACATTAAAAATACAATTTTAGTGTTGGTATTTTACAAACAAAAAAAGGGGCTTAAATTAAAAAGTTACATTGTCATTTTGTTGAAATGAAAAGATTTAATTTTCAATGTAATAAAAGTTTGAATTTTTGTCATATAAACAAAATAAAACCATTGTTGTGTCGCCTTAATTTACATAATTGAAATGTAATGTATCATTTCGTTTACATTAAAAAGTTTGCATTGTAATTTTTGTTTACAATGAAGAGAATGAAATGTATCATTTCTATTTACATTAAAAAGTTTTAAAGAAAAAGTATTATTTTTGTTGCAAAACAAAATATTCATTTTTGTTAGAATTAGAATGACGCACAAAATATCCATTTTGTTGAATAGTAAATGACACACAGAATTATCACTTTTGTGAATTGAAATGAATTGGGCCTAAATAGGAGAAAGTGGTTTAATGGGTCTTTAATTTGATTAAGGGATTGGAACATTATATATATATATATATATATATATATATATATATATATATATATATATATATATATATATATATACAAGGGAGCTATCTAAACCTAATCCATCTCTCCTCATTTCTCATAGCCGCCACTTCCTTTTTTCCATGGCCTAAACCCTTCCAACATTCTCCTCCATTTTCCTCCTCCTCCACTAACTTTTAGACTTTTCCGTAGTTAGAACTTTTGTAGAGCAAGGAGCAAGCTTCAAATCTATACCGAAGTCAACATCAACCACCGCACAAATTTCGAGATACCCTCACTAATTCAGTCCTCCCTTTTGATGCCTGGGCCCACCATGCCGTGCTAAACCACCCCCTCCTCCTCACGCAAGTACACTCCCCTAGCTCTCCTACCTCGCGCAATCCGATCTTAATTTCATACATTCTATCTCCAGATTCTTGGATTCAAAAGTTTTGAATAGCTTTCTGAGGTTTATTGATGAGAATTCTAAATTATTTAAGAATTGAGAATTTAATTATTATTTAATTCTTGTTGGTACAATTTTAATTCACTTCTGAATTCGTGATGCAATTTTATTTATAATTCCAGATCCAACACTTTAGATCTGATGTTGCAATGCTATTTTCTTTTATGCTTTAGATCTATTATTTATAGATCCATTCACACACTAAAAATCTCATTTGTATTCGAGATTTATTTTTATGTGTTGAATCGCGCGCTAAAAACCTCGTCTTTATTTGAGGTTCATTTTATTTGTTAAATCACATAATGTAAATCTCATCTTTAATTGAGATTCATTCTATTTGTTTGTTTGCGCAATAAAATCTCATTCTGTTTGAGATTCATATTCGTTGTTTGGAATCACGTGATAAAATCTCATCTTCTTTGAGATTTATTTTATTTTATTTGTTTAGGCGATGTAAACTTCTTTTCTATTGCAGATCTATAATTTTAGATCAAATATGGCGATGTACTTCTTCATTTCAGATTCTTATTGTCTGATTCGCTCTTGTGTTAGAATATCATTTTGTTGGAATAGAATAGTACATGAAATGTTGACACCAAAATGCTAGTTGAAATTACATGTAGAAATATTGGATTGGCACACAAATAAACATATTTGTGGCATCGTCATGTAACAATGAAAAATGAACATATTTTAGTGTTATTTTGTCATAGTTAAAAATAACATATTTTTATTACCATTCATATTGAAATAAAAAGTTGGAAATATGAAATTGCATTTTAGTTGTCACTTATATTACAATGAAAAGTTACAAACAAGAGGTTATTGTCATTTTCATGTTGAATAAAAGTAACTCTTCTTTATGTTATTTTGTTGTTTAACAAAAAGAACATTCTTTTATGTCAATTTAATGTCAAAAAAAAGAAAGAAAGAAAAGAAGTAACACATTTTCATGTCATTTTCTTTTTATATGAAAGGGAACATTTTCAGGGAACATTTTCATTTATACTGTAATAAAAAAAGTGGTATGAAAGAGATTTACTTTTAATTAAAAATTTAAAAAGGAAAAGATGACGATAAGAAAAAGATGACGGTAAGAAAAAGATTTACCTTTTGTTAAAAGTAAAAAAAAAAAATCAGATTTTGTACATAAAAGAAATTACATTTATTTTTAATGTAATTAAGTATGTTTTTGCATTGTAAAGAAAATTACATTTTTATGTGTAATTAAAGAATAAGATTTTACACTGTAAATAAAATTATATTTTTATATGTAATTAAAGAGTAAGAATTTGCATTGTAAAGGAAATTACATTTTTATATGTAATTAAAGAGTAAGAATTTACATGTAAATGAAATTACATTTTTATATGTAATTAAAGGATGAGAATTTACTTTGTAAATGAAATTACATTTTTAGGTGTAATTAAAAGATGAGATTTTACATTGTAATAAAATTACAATTTTATATGTAATTAAAGAAGTAGAATTTACATTTTAAATTAAAAGTACATTTTTATATGTAATTAAAGGATGAGATTTTACCTTGTAAATAAAATTACAATTTTATATGTAATTAAAGAAGTAGAATTTACATTGTAAATTAAAAGTACATTTTTATATGTAATTAAAGATTAAGATTTTACATTGTAAATAAAATTACAATTTTATATGTAATTAAAGAAGAAGAATTTGCATTGAAAATAAAATTACATTTTTATATGTAATGAGAGAATAAGAATTTGCATAGTCAATAAAATTACATTTTTATGTGTAATTAAAGTATAAAATTTACATTGCAGATTAAAAAGCAAGATTAGACATGTAATGTTAATTACATTTTTAATGTAATTAAAAAGAAGAATTGAGCATTGTAATCAAAAGTACATTTTTATGTAACTTATAAAAAGATAGAAATTTTCACCGTAATGGTAATTACATTTTTAATGCAATTAAAAAGAAGGATTTGACGTTGAAATGTAAATTACATTTTTTTTGTAATATTAAAAAGATAGAATTTTTCACCGTATTGTTAATCACATTTTTAATGTAATTAAAAAGGGAGATTTTACAGTGTAATTAAAAAGAATGAATTCAACGTTGAAATAGAATTTACATTTTTATGTAAATATAAGAATAAAAAGAATGAATTCAACGTTGAAATAGAATTTACATTTTTATGTAAATATAAGAATAAAAAGAATGAATTCAACGTTGAAATAGAAGTTACATTTTTATGTAAATATAAGAATAAAAAGAATGAATTCAACATTGAAATAGAATTTACATTTTTATATAAATATAAGAATAAAAAGAATGAATTCAACATTGAAATAGAATTTACATTTTTATGTAAATATAAGAATATAAAGAATGAATTCAACATTGAAATAGAATTTACATTTTTATGTAAATATAAGAATAAAAAGAATGAATTCAACATTGAAATAAAATTTACATCTTTATGTAAATATAAGAATAAAAAGGAATGAAAATGTAACGTTGAATTAGAATTTACATTTTTATGTAAATATAAGAATAAAAAGAATGAATTCAACATTGAAATAGAATTTACATCTTTATGTAAATATAAGAATAAAAAGGTATGAAAATGTAACATTGAATTAGAATTTACATTTTTATGTAAAGGAAAGAAATAAGAGGAAGGATTCATCGTTGAATTATAATTTAGATTTTAATGTAAATAAAGGGATAAAAGAAATAGAATAATATTTTTAAATGTTGAAATCTTATCTTCACTTTTAAAAGAAAAAAAAAATTGAATGGGTATCGGTAGTTGTTTAGCTTGTTATTGAATCGGACAACGTTATTATTGTTAAACGTTTTATATTTATATATAAATATAATTAAAATTAAACGAATCGAGCGCGGTAGTTCGCGTTTTGAAATCGTACCTTTAAACAACTATACCAAAAGATCCGACCGTCGGATTTTCCCAAAACTGAAACCATTAGGACCGTCTTGAGAAGATCTTTCCAACGATATAAACTACGTTAAGATCCAAGGGTTAGATTTTGAGAAATGTGAAAATCAAAATTGGTTGAAAACAGCGCCAGGGTCGGCCATTAACCCGAGGCGTCGTTAAATAAAGATTTAATTATTTTAATTAATTAAAAATAGGGATTAATCGTTATAAAATAATATTAACAATAAGGAAGTATTTTCATTATATATATACGAGAATTATTTGGAAAGTCCGAGTTTAATCTCATTCCAAGTAATCAAACGACGTTAAAAATCGAAGTTTGAAAACGGCGATTGAAGACCGTAAATCTTCCCTCGAATGGACAACGATCAAGACCCTGAATTGACTTGCTCCCAATTCAATGGTCGGGGTAATTGCCCAAACGTACATGTTGATTTCACGGATATGCGGGTACCTCCTTTCCGTACTGGACATACGGGACGAGGGTATCTCCAGTTTCGTTCAGACCCAGAACGAGCTTATAAATAGAATGTGTGTCTGACATTGTACTCCTTTATATTGTATTTGTTGATTTTATGCTGAATGTATGAATGATTGGTGGCGGAGAATTTATTCTCTTGCTTAACACACTTTTGTATATTTGGCAAAGGATTGATAGTGTGATATGGAGTGACAGTGTGCATACCAAGATGCAATGATCAAGGTTTCTTGTTGAAAAGCAGAACCTTGTGGTAATGATCAAAGCACATCTTGAATAAGCACAGCTTTGTGTATTACGTAGCTTCACGAGCCTCACAAACCGGTTGAGTCTAAAATGGAGCAAGGGAACGCAAGGAGAGCAGCACGTTTCTTTCTAGTTAGAAGTGGTGTTTGGGTTTTACACGGCCCGACATTTTACTTATGTGGATGATGGAATGAGGCGCCTCGGATATTAGGTCCTATAGGACTGGGAAACGTGTGTTCAGGAATAACTAACCCGCAAAATCGTATGTGCGGACCGGACCTGCAGGATTCAAGGTTTCACTGCGGGGAATCCTGAGACATTAGCTAGAGTGTCTCGAATCGGTAAGGAGATCGTTCCTAGCCTTGACTCATGATGGAAAACCAAATTCCCAATACGACCCTACGGACTTGATTGTATTACTAGTATGGAGGCATAGTATATGGTAGCTATGCTTCCTAGGATTGATATATTTACTTTGAAATGTTTTTGAAACATATATATACTAATAATAATATCAAATTCGTTTTTATCGTACCAAGCATGTTTAATCATCATAAAGTAAAACTCTATCCTCTAGTTTGCGTTGCATTATGTGATGGGACTTGAGTCTTATGGTGATTCCATTTTTTTCAAAAGCATTGCGTTGTTTTATGATTTATTTATTTATCCGTTATGTCACTTTAAATTATGCAAGGCAATCCATTGGAATAAACCCGTTCCGCGTCAGCGGCGTGGTCTTTGGATTTTCCTTATTACTATTAGTTAAATTAGTTAAGAATTCTCACACCAGTCCCCTGACAGACTCGTAGTTTGTTTCACTTTGCAAACTCAGGTGCCCTCTTTTCCACACGGGCAGTCGAGTAGTTTTTGCAGATATTTATCTCTGGAGCAGGATTCTGGATCGAAGCCTGAAGCTGTGTCCAGAGCATAGTCGTCTTCCGCTGCCTTAGTAATTTTATTTCTACGGCACTGTATTGTATTTGTTGTAATTTAAATCTTCCAATGTTTTTATTCAATGTACTCTGATATTCTGTACTATGATGTAACATTATTATGATGTTTATAAAAGTTTGCTGTTATTGTTATGATGTTGTTGTATTCCCAGAGTTAACGTATTCGGGTTTTGAACAGTCTTAGTCGATTTTGCGATCGATTAGGTCCGGGCAAAATCCGTATCGTTACACCTGGAGGATTCCATTAAGAAATACGAAGCGTTTAGGTATAAAATAACATCACATAGACTAAAATTCACAAGTCAGCGTAATAATAACACAACGAAACTTAAAATTCCGCTTAAAGTAGAGTAAAAAGTGACATTTCATCATAGACCATAAAAACCATAGTTGTCCCATAATAGTGACATAATTAGAGTACCAAAATAAAAATAATCCTTCTCATCATCAAATACAGAGATAAACCAAAAGTGGAAAGGTACATGTAAAAGCAGAGGATAAGACAAATGAGAATCTCCAATGGGATAAGCTGGGCTAATGCTCTATTAGCAACTAGACCTCCATCCTGAGAACCTTGGGGGAAAGAATGAAAAAGAGAAAGGAAACTACTCAGACATTGAGCCTGGTGAGTTCAGTAATTACTAGAATTAGTGATAAAAGATGAAATCTAGACAAGATAATAATTCGAATCTCAATACATTTAATAAGAACAATTATATATTTCCATGAATATAGTAGATTGCCAAATCATTCGATTTTCTACACAATTTGCTGCAACTCATAAATTAGGATATAACCTAATTCTACCCATCAATATGCTACTAAACCATAGTTGCGATAACCTATGCCGACTATGGCCTCGGGCTTATCAGACTCAATCCATCAGCTCTAAGGACATAGCGTAAATCATTGACGTCACAACGTCTTATCTTCCCTAGACGGTGCGATGCACGCTCACCACCCCACCGAAACACGGTTGTACCCACCTCGTTATGACCCTTTATTACCCAGTACAGTATAAGTGTGCCTTTGCCACTTCGTGAGACCTTGGTATAGAGGGATAAGAAGGAATAACGAAGAATGTAACGACCGGGCATTTTGACCGCCCCAAGTCGGTAATTAAACCAATTCAGGACGTTTAAAACAACATATTGTTATTGGCTTACATGGTTTAATTAGAATTAAATACAGAATCACAACATAAAATTTGCAGTTCATATAATATCAGAGTTGTATACAATATTTTGTACAGCGGAAGAAATAATATAATGTATACATAAATTTTATACAGATAGAATTTTACACTTTATTGTTGGGTTTAGCGTGCGCATGCGTCTTCACATGCCTCTCCACTTCTTTGCGAGTTGAAATCTCTAAGCCTGGAACATTAGGGTCTGACCCGAGCGTCCCGTGCAAAAACTCAAAAACTCGAGTCAGGATTAAACTTATTTCAAGTCAGTAAATTTCGATAAGATCACATAAATATAATTAGTTAATCCTAAACTTATTAATAATTCGAGCATCGTAACCATCAACTACCGAAATATCATGTGGAATATCATGGCAAAGAACATGCAGTTATCTGCATGTGAATGGGTAGAACATGCAACGGTGTAAAGCTTATATGAAAGGCCAAGAAGTAACATTAAGTAACCGTATGATATGCAGCAAGTAAAGCATGAGCAATTCATATTAATTCAGTATGGAAATTTAAGATTCAGGCATTTTGTTACCCAAGTCAGAGGTAAAGTCACGGGTGTAAATCAAGTGCACAAAAGCAGGCGTGACAACCAAAAGGAGTTCACAACAAAAGAGATAACTACAGGCAAAGGGGTTGCTGGTAATCTCTCTCTCTCTCTCTATATATATATATATGCCTGGATCATAGTGAAAAAGCATGACAAGTGTTGTGCCATAATAGTTTAAGGCCAACTATCTTTTATTCTCAATATGAAATAATGCAAGTAAATAAGGTACTAGGCTTTTTTTCTTTTTTTCTTTTTTATAGAATGAGAAGGCAATTTTAACCATGCGTGAATTAGATTTGGCATGCACGGTAAGTAAATATGTACCCCAAGGTGTATTTAAATATGTAAACAAATTGCAGACTAGATAAGTGTAACCAGGCATGAAATAATCATTAAAGGGCATAGGCAGATTTAGAGGCGATCACCAGTACAAACTATGGATGTATGCATGTGGAAGTAGCATGCAGTGGGTCATGATGTTCACTTCAATGACATAGCTAGCAAATAATCTAGGTACTATGGATACATGCAACACCCAAATCTAAAGGTATTTGCATAGAACAACAAGTATGCAAGAGCGTCCGAGCTGCTTAGCAGTGCTCAAGCCGAGGCAAGTGGGGATAGCTATAGCAATTGGGCTATGCATGCATGATATTCAAAATAGCAAGAAGGAAACCGAACTAAAAGAAATGCAACGTTTCAAGTGGACAAGATAGTAGGTCCTAACAGAAACAACATAAAATCTTTCCCCAGGAAACATACATATGGCAACATGAGGCATGCAGACAAAAGTGAACTCGGAATAACAATTTGTGCAACTGGCCGTTTTGTGTCACTTCCATCCAGTTAGTAAAACACATCTTTTGGGTATCTAAAGGCTTTAGGCGAGTATAACAGTGACTCACTACCGTCGGGCTTCAGGCGGGTTGGTAGCATAAAGGAACAAGCCAAGAGAGCAGACAAACAACTAGCAAGCAACGGTAAATAAGTACAACTAATTTTTACTTAGTGAAAATGCGACATTTATCACTTGCAACAAGTTTAAATCGTAAGTTAAACTCACTTTCGGTGCGACGACGGACTTCGATCAGTGGTGGTTTCAGGGTAGGAACAGCAGCTCCAGTGTTGTTGTCGGTCAGAGACTGTCTCTGGTGGTGGCGGGCTGCTCGAGCGGGAGTGCTGGTGAACACCACTAATGGTGATGGTTAGGCTCTCGAGTCGGCAAATAAAGGAACGACGGGTGCCAAGGGAGGTCACGGTTATGGCTGTCGTCAGCGAGTGAAGCATGACTATCATGAATGGTGACAAAGTGTGCCTCAGGTGATGGTTTTTTGGGTAGCAGGGGTTCACGGGGTTCAATGGGTGGTACATCGTTCCAAGTTAACGCGGGTCGATAGAAGGCGGAGCGAATTCCGGTGTATGAAGTGGAGGAGGAGTGATTTCGTTTAAGGGTGGAAATCAATTTGTGGAATTTTGATTTTTGATTTGGGAAGGATTTGTTTCTCGCTAAGTGGAATTGGTGAAAAGAAAAGGGGAAAGTGTTTTTGTGTTAAACGGTAGGAAGGGTACGCATTTTATAAAGTGACCCAGAGAACCGGTACCAGGAACGAACAACAACGTGGCAAACAATTTCAGCTAGCGATCAACAGGTGTTAAGACTATAGAAAGGTGAGGACAGATGGTAGAAATTTTCAGCACGAACCTTTGATTCAAAATTTACCAGATTTGGTTGGAAGCAACACGTTGGGCTGAACCAGGAAATGGGTTTGAACGTCGATGAACAAAAGCATGACTGAACGAATATTACTTAGCGAACGATTTACGGTTGGAACGGACGACGTTGTTCACTTGTTTTAAACGCGTTATAAACTCAACAACGACTAGCCGTAAAATAAATTTAAATGCTAACGCAAAAATACACAAAGTTTATTTCACAATTTATTTCTTCTTTTTATTCATCAACCGTATTTCAAACTATTGTCATTTTGAAACAAATCCATACTTAACGTTTATTTGGAACAAGTTCATAAATTACTTAAACTAAATTCAACTTCATATTCAAAGCCGCATTTTAAAATAAATCTTTAAAATGAATTAGCTCCTTTAAATTTTCATTTACAAAATCACTTAACAACTTGAAATAAAACTCAAATTTTTATCTTTTGAAGTCGTGCTCTAAAGTAAAGTTGATTTCAAGCTCTTAAAATAATTAAATTAAATTAACGTGAATGCAATACACACATATCTTATTTCGAGATCTATACTCAATAGTTTAACTAAAACGGTCAAGTACAAATAGTCAAAGACAAAATAAGCTAAATAACTAAATACAAAAATTAAAAAGCAAATAAAATATATTAAAAATTTGTTAAATACAAAATAATTTAGAAGTTAGAAAACTTTAGTACAAATAGAAAATAGCTAAATATCAATACAATCGTAAACAGTTAAATTTAGAATTTCGCACTTTATATTTCGACAACCATTCATATTACAATTAAATGGAAAGAATTCCAGGCTAAATGTACAAATTAGTTAATAATGTCAAACCGTTTTTTTTTCAAAAGGATTAAATTGGCAGTAAACTCAAATTACATTAAAAATAGATAAGTCCCAAACTAAAACTCAATTATTCTAATACATTCTAATCAGTAAAATTATTAATTTTGGCAAAACGTTTTAAAATAAAATTTACAAAGGGAATTTTCCTTATAAGTTTATTTAAATATGTTCAAAACAAATTTGAAGTCCAAATTCTAAATTGATATCCAAATATAAATATATTCGACTATGATGGGTCGTTACAACGAATATGGATCCCCAACCAAAAATGCAATTTGACATAAGTCACCCATGGACTTAGCCCCAATTTAATTTACTTGCGCCAAGGCCATTGTAAAATTATTGTTGATCGCCTAACTACCCAGACCCCCATAGAATTGTCAACAAATGCCTAGGTCACTATAAATTAATTATTTTAACGGGACCTCTTATTTTCCTTAATAAGCCTACCCCTACTGCCGAAATGGACCACTACCACGATCCCCTTATTTTCCCTAATCAGCCGTCATCGTCGGAACAGACTCCTACTACACATTTTCTTAATAGGCTACTTATTTTCCCTAATCAGCTTATGTTGCCGGATCGGACCACTATTACTCATGCTTATTAATTTATTTATTTTAAATTTAACGCCAATCTTAAGTTTACTAATAAGCCAACTTTCTTTATGTAACTTTTTGTCATACTATAGGTTGCATGTAAACTTCAATTTACAGGTTGTCTATAAACATTATCCTTGTTTATATTCATTGTACAACCCATCCCCTTGTCTAGTATCTATCCAAATGTCATTTATTGAGTTTATCAAATTTACATTTCAATTACCTTTTTATTACATAATTCCAGTAAGCCCGATTAATTTTTTTGATACATAATTCTTATTTTTCCTAAATGCGCTTTTTATTGCCAGTCCCATATTTTTGTCCCAAACTGCACATAAACAAAAAGGAACAATGGTTTAGGCTCTTGAAGGTCTAAACTCAACGTGAAAATAAAAGGATAATGGACTAGGCTCTCACATGGCCTAGGCTCAGATAAATAAGAATATATTTGAAATAAAATAGGGCTGAATATGAACTGTAATAAAATTATATACGAAGAAAAAGAGATAGATATGAACTGAATAAAACTACAGTAACAGAATAGATTACTGAAATAGACAGAAGAAAGGATAGAAGCAGTAATCAGATTTACATAGATTGTTGACAAAAAATTAAATTAAAATCCGAAGAAATCCAACAACTATTATACTATCAAAATTAATCCACATTTATACTGAATCCTGTAATCACTGGAAGTACTAACAGATTTAAGCAAATCCAAATAAGTCCCGATAGGAAATCTCTATATGAATATTCTCCAAGAATATATGCAAGAACCTAGGTCTCAAAACTCCATCAAAATATTTTGAGGAGAATAAGCCAGAGAATGGAGTTAGAAGAAATATGTTAGGTTTTGGAGCTATATTTATAATAGAGCTAGGAGAATTAGGATCGTTAGAGTTTATATTTAGAATTAGGCACATCGGATTAGAAGAAGCTTCCAGAGAAACGCACCCAAGCCAGTTGAATCATACCAAAAACGTGCGCACCAGGTTGCGCATGTTGCCCAGATAGGTCGACCTGCTTAGGGTTTGGGTCGACTCCTAGGTCGACCTAGCTAAAGGCTGATTCGTCCTAGTTAATCGTGATTAGCAGCTTATTAATTTGTTATTTATTCCTATTTCAAGTTTGAATTTCAAACTTCGTTCATATCTTCTTCGTTTTAAGTCTGATTTCTCTATTTCAGCCAGAATTTCGTAATAGACCCAATGGTGTAACCCTTTTGCCTATTTCTTAATGTTTTTCTGATTAATATTTATTTTATTAATCTTTTATTTAAATTTCTTTATTAAAATTTTGGGTTGTTACATTCTCTCGTCCTAAAGGGATTTTGTAACAACCCGTATTTTCAATAACCTGTTATAACGTAAATCGAGGCAGAATTTAATTTATAAATCTGAATCAAGGGAAACGGGCTATGCCATTGCGTTCGTCTCGGAAAAATACGCGAAATAGAGTCCGAGTTTTCGAAAATCGGAGTCTGTATGACCCGATTAAGGCCCAATGAAGTTTTCAGAAATTTCCAAGTTAAAAACAGATTTGGATTTCAAGTTCAAATTTCGAATTTCGGGCCTGGAAGGCTAGGCGGGAAATTTCCCGCCAAGCCAACCAAGTCGACAGGCCTGTCGACTTGGCAGTCGACTTGGTTGGACCCAAGTCGACAGCCCTGTCGACTTGGCTGTCGACTTGGTTCAGCCGGGCAGTTTTGCCTGGTGCACCATTTTGGGGTTTTGGTTAGGTTTTGGGGCCAGATTCGGTTTTAAGGGCTGAGATTGGAATTAGGGTTTAATCCTAAGGTTGAAACTAATCCTAATCTCTATAAATAAGCCCCTAACCTAACCCTAAATCATCATTAATCAACCCTACAACTAAACTATGGCAAAATCATTCCTCTCATGGCCTCCACTCTCTTCATAAAATTCTAAGTTATTTCTATGAGAGATTTTCCATGCATACAAGTGTTTTCAAGCTTGTATGAGTGTCATTAGCTTGCATTCAAGTCAAGTTTCCATATTTACATCATAAAGCAAGGGTTTTGATCATTTTGGCT
This sequence comes from Allium sativum, assembly GCA_030737875.1. NCBI lineage: Eukaryota > Viridiplantae > Streptophyta > Magnoliopsida > Asparagales > Amaryllidaceae > Allium > Allium sativum. Next base: position 11,230,923 of record CM060913.1, read on the forward strand.
CAAGGGTTTTTCTATTGGAGCTTGCATTTTGGGTTTATTTGATTGCATAAGGGCTTGTCTCAATCTATATATATTTTTTTGTGTCTTCATAAGCATTGTAAGCCCTTTTCTACTTTCATATTTAAACTCTAAAGTTAAATGAATGATGCAAGTTTGGTTGATCATTATGATATGCAAGTTTGCCATGATATGCAAGTTTTCTATGTCATGTTATGCAAGTTTGATATGTTATGCTATGCAAGTTTGCCATGTTATGATATGCAAGTTTATCATGTTATGTTATGCAAGTTTGCCATGTTATGATATGCAAGTTTATCATGTTATGTTATGCAAGTTTGCTATGTTATGATATGCAAGTTTGCCATATGATATGCAAGTTATGTTATGCAAGTTTGGGTTGATCATTTTGCTCATGTTATCATGTTATGCAAGCTTATCTTGGGTTTATGAGCTTAAAGCTTCAAGCTTTAGGCTAAAGGTTGCATTTTGGCAACATGTAAGTTATCATATCCCTTATGATAACTTGCATGTGAGGCTAAATGCGAACTTATGGCCATTTCTACATGTCATCTATCACCATGTATCACCAATATGCTAAGTTTGGTTTTATGCATGCTTTTGAGGCCTAAAAATGTAATATGCAAGTATATGAACATATGTACATTTCATATGCCACCATGTTAAACTTGTGGCTTCAACACCTTTATGTCATGATTATGCCAAGTTCCCTCTTTCTATCCTTTATGCGCTATTGCGATATGTAAGCGATGGGATTGCGTTTGGGGTTGGGTAAACTTAAAAGACATAAAAACATAAGATTGGGAATTTACCTATTAAGTTAGGTCTACCCATTGGGAATTTACCTATTAAGTTAGGTCTACCCAAATGCTTGAAAACTTGTAATATGTTTTGGAAACATAATGGACATGACACTTAGAAAATATAAGTGTGACCAACTCGAGGTTGGGTTGAGTTTGTAGCGTAAACCTACCCGGAACCGACCGGCTTAACTAGTTGCTACAAACAATAGGACCCAATGTGAGAAGTTGGTCATGTTGTACCTTGAACCCGAGGTTAGACCAAGTTGTGGTATAAAGCTACCCGGAATCGACCGGCTTAACTAGTAACCGCAACGAAGTCTAATGTGAGAGGTTAAGGCACATTAATTAATTAATGCCTCATGATTAGGGTTAAGTCATGGTCCACTTAAATACTTAACCAATTTGGGCTTGGTAGATTAATCAGGGTTAAGTCGTGAACCCATCGTTACACTTAACCAAGTTAATCCATGATTAGCAAGAGGGTTAAACCGTACTTAACCTACTAGAAAATCCTAGCAATGGGGGTCCACTCCAGTAGTAATCCCAAGTTTGTATCATCATGACCCTAGGGACTAGGCTAGGGTGGGGCACGATTACTGGACTTGAGGTAAGTGACCAAAACGACGACAGAGTGGTACGCCGGTGTAGTTCCGGACGGACTACGGACGTGCACGTAGTCCGTAGCCGGAGAAAATCAAGCACGGGTACCAGTAGATCTAGACTGTGCACTTATGTTTATGGTGTCCAGGGGTTGACACCCTAGGGCTTGATACACCCGACGGGAGACCCAGCACAGTCTGACTACAATTATGTTTGGGCCGCATTGACACCAACACATGACGAGTTAGGCTTATAGGGAGCCGATCGACTAGACCGTTTGGTTGGACCTCGTATTAGGGTCACTTCATGTTATTGGACCTCGTATTAGGGTCACTTCATGTTATTGGACCTCGTATTAGGGTCACTTCATGTTATTGGGCCAAAGCTTGGGCCAAGGGATCAATACTTGTTTATTCAAGTCATGTTAGCTTGCTAGTACACCTGTGGTGCAAAAACCTTAAACCTGATTATGCGATGACACCTTTATCTACCTTGTTAGCTAATCATCATGCTAGTATGTTGTTATCCTTATGTTCATCCCTGCTTCTCATGCCAGTTAACTTTATCAGTTTACATTGATTGTAGTAGGGCTTACTCAGTCTTTTTGACTGACCTGTTTTCTTTCGCCTCTTTTCTTCCGTTTCCCCCCAGGTTCTCAGGGTGGGAACGTTGGAGCTTAGCTTGGATTTCTATTTGCTTGCTTGTGGGATTTCAGCTCATGTACAGTTTCGACATGGAGCTAGCTATGGTTATCACTTATTTTGGGGATAGTACTTATGTATTTCAGTTTTTCAGTGATGTTGTTTTTATCTAGACTTGTGTATTTGGAAAGTTGACATTATGTTGTACCAGACTTGTTTTGAAATAGTTTGAAATCTTCCGCTGTTTTACTTATCTTATTTACTCTGTTTACATATATACATATGTTCTTGTTCTGCCTTGATATATCATTATGCATGTTTACCCGATTCAAACGCCCCTCCAAAGTCAGAGTGCTTGCAAGAGCCACCCTGGCGGAGGTGGGGTGTTACAGATTTCATCCTCGAAATGTCCAAGACTAGAAGAATGTCATAAATATTATCACACCATTATCTACATCCATCTACTCATCCACTAATCATAGGCATCCATTGTCCTTAAGATTTCTATTGCTTTTCATGAACATACGCAATAGTGTAGTGTATATGTCTCTAACTAATGCAAGATATTAGGTGGTCCACTAATTCAGTCAGCTTCTTTTTATGCAATTTATGTCAGTGCCATGCGTCCAAAATGTATGCAAGAGAATCCTAATGGTACATAAAATTCTATATGTGTGTTACAACCACCATCAAAGTGCAACATCCATATGATAATCACCCAATTTTTCATCCATAAATTAAAAGTGAATTAAAAGTGCACACACATCCATATGCAATTATGTTAGTGTTCTAGTTGTCGAAAACTAATTAGTGCTTAGTATATGTATATGCATCCATTACATCCACTAGCAAACACTTGGTGCGCACGTTCCTGGGCAACGTTTAAACCATGTCCTACCGTGCATAGGATTTTCTAAGACTCATTAATTCAAATGATAGGAAATGGATAAAATTTAAATTCAAAACTAAGAAAGGATTGAGAGCGTACTATCAAAAAGGAATGGAAAAGATGCGTGAATCCACTCCTCTAGTTCCCGTGTTGCTTCCTTGCTATCCTTTCCTCACTAAACCTTGACGAGTCTAGTCTCCTTGTTTCTTAACTTCTTTATTTCAGAATTCGGAATCGACGTAAGTACTCGTCTGACAAAAGCCTCCTTCTTGACCTTAACCTCCTCTAAAGTACTCAGCTCCACTACTACCAAAGAATCATGTAGGCATTTTCACAAATGCAAGACATGAAATACATTGTGAACCCCTGACAGCCTCTCTAGTAATCGAACTCTATAAGCCATTTGGAATATCCTCTCTACTATTGGAAATGGCCAAACAAACCTTGGTGTTGATTTCCCGACTGACCCAAACCGCACCATGTTACTAAGGGGAGATACTTTAATGAAAACAATATCCCCTACGCTGAACTCAAGATCTGATCTTCTTCTATCCGCATAAGATTTCTGTCTATCTTGAGCTGCCTTAATCCTTTTTCGATTTAAGTCAATCTTGTTTGAGGTTCCACTAATCATCTCTGGTCCAAGAAGAAGTCTATCTGTAGTCTCCTAGCAATAAGATGGAGATCTGTAGGGCCGTCCATACAAAGCTTCGAAAGGTATCAGGCCAATACTTGCTTGGTTGCTATTGTTATAAACAAACTCAACTAAGGGAAGATGCTCCTTCCAACTCCTTCCAAAGTACAAAATGCAGAACCGTAATAAATCCTTAATAATTCGATTAATCCTTTTAGTCTTTCCAGCTGTAAGAGGGTGGTATGCAGTACTAAGTCTCAGCAGTGTCCCTATTGCCTCCTTCAAGCTCCTCCAAAACTCACTGGTAAATATGGGGTCTCTGTTGCTAATAATGCTCGTGGGAACTCCGTGAAGTCGGACGATCTCCCTTAAATATATTGAAGTTAACCCAGTTGCGGTCCTCTTATTCCTAATTGAGATGAAATGAGCACTCTTGGTTAATCTATCCATGATCACCCAAATGATGGTATTTCATTTCCACGACCTAGGCAAACCATCTATGAAATCCATCGAGGCGCTCTCCCACTTCCACTATGGCACATCTAGGGGTTGAAATAATCTACTTGGCTTCCTTTGCTCATCCTTAACTCACTGACACGGTATGCATCTTGCTACAAAATCTACCACATCTCTCTTCATCCCTTTCCAATAGAAGACCCTCTTTATTTCTCTGTACATCTGATCTCCTCCCAGATGGATGGTCATCCAAGAGTGATGAGTCTTCGCTAATAACGCACTTGTCACATCTCCTGTGTGAGGTACACATAATCTGCCATCATGGCGTAGCCACCCTCTCTCATCAACTGAATATCTAGAAAAAGGCCTAGAGGTCTTGCCTCTACCTAGTAGGTCCAAAATATCGACTAGCTTCCGATTATCACGCTGATTGGATCCAATCCATTCCAATAGAGTAGGTTGCACCTCAAACGATGTTGATAATCCCGGTGCATAGTCCGTAGATTGTTTGAAATCAAAAGATGAGACAAACTCCAAACTCTGCCACTCTACGGATAATGGGCTTAAAGTCATCCTCTTCCTACTTAGAACATCTGCCACTACATTCCTCTTCTCAGAGGTATAAGAATTCTCAAATTTGTAGGATGCTAGAAACTCCTTCCATGTTGCTACCTTAAGTTGAGATCCTTTTGCGAACATAAATACTTGAGAGACTTATGATTGGTATACAAATCAAAACTCTCGCCCAACAAGTAATGCCTCTAAGACTTATGGGAAAAGCAATATATTCTAGCTCAAAATCATAGGTACCCTCCTACATTAGGACTACACCCAATCTGGTACTACAAGCATCTATATACACTGTAAACATCTTAGATCCGCCAGGAAGAGTCAACACTAGAGCGGTCGTGAGAGCCTTCTTCAATCTCATAAAGGAATCCTCGCACTCCATGTCCCATGAGAATTCCAAGTTATTCTTAGTAAGGCAGGTAAACGGAGCTGAAACCCATGCAAAGTCCTTAATAAATTTCCATTAAAACCCCTCCAAACATAGAAAGCACCTCACCTCAGTCGCATTCTTGGGGGACTACTAGTCTTGCACAACCACCACTTCAGCGGGATACACCGCTATACCATCTCTCGAAACTACATGCCCCAAAAGTCTCACTTCCTTACGCCAGAAGTGGCTCTTCAAGAATTTTGCATTCAACTGATGGGCACGAAGAGTACGGAGAACCTCTCCTAAATGCAATGCATGCTCATCCTCGTCTCTCGAGAATATCAAGATGTCATTCACAAACACAACCATAAACTTATTTCAGAACTCCCTAAACACCTAGATCATCAAACAACAAAATATGTCAGTGCATTGGTTAGCCCAAAGGGGATAACTAGCCACTCGCAAAATCCATTTGAAGTCCTAAAAGCTGCCTTATCCACACTATCTTCTACAACTCGAAGCTGATGAAACCCAGTCATCAAATCTAACTGAGAAAAAACGGTTGCACCCATCAACTGATCAAACAAATCGTCTATCCGAGGGATTGCGCGTCGATTATTCTTTATGAGCTTGTTTAATTCTCTGTAATCCACACATAGACGGAGAGAGATAACTGCCTTAGTAGCAAAAACGACTAGTGCTCCCCACTCAAATATAATCCATCTAATAAAGCCTTTCTCTAACATATCACCCATCTGCTTACTTAGTTCTTTCCTTTCCCTTGGATCCACATGACACACGGGAAATGCAACAAGCTTAGCATTCTCTATCAGGTAAATCTCGAAGTCGATCTCTCATCTCGGAGGTAGTCCTGTCACCTACTCAAATACATCTAGAAAATCTCTCACCAAGGGCACCAAGCTAAGATCATCGATAGAAGTATCTAGGGCCTCTAAGAAGCTCAACATGACTGACCCTCGCGGGTAGAAAGATATCCCGAGGGCCCAAAGTCATCAATCTAACTACCCTCCTCTCGTAGTTAAGAATGACACCATACATGGTAGACCAATCCATCCCTAGAATAATACCGTACCCCAAAAACCCCAGTACATAGGCATCACAATCAAACTCGACGCCTAACATAGAAAGTCTCAAACCCTTACATATCATAGATAAATGAGCTGAACCTCCTATAGAGTTTAAAATTATTACTGGATCAGAAACAAGAGATATACGAAAGTGTGGACAATCAACTAATGAAGTAGAAATGAAATAATGCGAAGTCAAGTGCCAAAATCAAATAAGTCCTAACTGGAAAGTCATAAAGAGAGATCAAACCTTCAACTGTGACCTTCCTACCTCTATCCTGACCAACACTAGCCTGAGCCGCCTCTAATGCATGCATCTGCGCTCCAGATGAACCAACTCCTTTATTTTAAGGACATTGCTTACTATAATAACCTGGCTTCACAATTAAAGCAACTCCCTTTCTTAGCAGTCTTCTTATAATCCCTTACAAAATGGCCCGTTATGCCACATCTACGACATTTAACACCTTTATTTATCTGAGTTTTATCTGGCTTCTCACCCTTCTTTTTATTAGCTTTCTTAGGCCATCATTTCTTCTATCCAAAATTATCCTTAGCCACCTCAACTTTACTTTCCTTAGGATCATCTTTCCCTTCTTCGTGCATAAGCGCCATCTCAGATTGATTCTCAAACGTAGCACACATCGTAATAAGAGTCTTAAAAAATTCCTGTAGAGGTTGATTCAGAACCTTAGCGAACCTCACAGCCTTCTTATGAGTTGTATTCACGAAATCCATTCCAAATCTAGCAAGCTCATTGAACTAATTAACATTTTCCTTCACAGAAAGATCACCTTGCCTCAATACTAGAAACCTTTCCAATTGCATGCCCTCTTCCGCCTAAGATAGAACTTCCATCAACACGTGACGACCGCCCATAACCCCCGCACTTAATAAGAGGAATAATACGTTGTAAAGTGTGCCAGACAGCCATGGATGATCATCAAGGTAGGAAAACATACGCAAAACCTGTCATAGAACTCACAACGCAAGGATAAAATACAATAGAACATATACAACTGGTAGAAATAGTGAAGCATTACATAGCAGAAATCCAAACTTTCATATCATCCTGAAAATATTCATACAACTTTGGAATACACTTTAGAAGTCTGTGCATCAAACCTCACTACATAACCCTCAGAAAATACGTCAAATAGAACAAAAACGGAAACACCCAATACGTATAGTAGTAGAAATAATATGCAAGCCACCAGCTCGTCTTCGATCAACAGCTCCGTCCACTAATATCTACCATCTACAACCTACTACTCAGTCTGTCCATCCACAACACCGTAGATGAACAACCCAAGGTAATAAGAGGAAAATTAAAACCTTGAGTCAGACAACAGTCTTAGTGAGGGATAAAACAATTATCTAACAATATCAATGAAGTATATGAGAATAGGTAGATAAACAAACTAATCTGCCAAAATACCAGAGAAGAACTCAACCCTATCTTCCCCTCATCGGAAAATGATAGCCTTTACAAACAAGCATTTCAACCATACATCCATGGTAATCAGAACAACAAGTTATATCTCATGTAAACCATCCTCGCCGAGATCCATTCCCCAAGCAAAAGCCCCAGAGTCCTAAACCAATATTAGACAAGCACCCAAGAAACATCTCCTTCAACGTTAGACATTCTACTTGAGACGGTACAAGCAAACAAACAACATTTATGACTGACTCTAACTATCACTGCCAATCCTGCTTTGAAACCATCGTTAATCGTATGACTAGCTAAACACCTTACCATCAATTGTCAAAGGTTAATGGTAACCCCGTTTCTTAGCAAAAACTCCATACGTCATACAACGAAATGTAACTAGGCCATACACGACGCCCAGGATACTCGACTATACAACCGGTCTTTTAGACGTCTCTATTGTACCCCTGCTTTGACCCACTGGAACCTACAACAACGATAATCTCTTAGCCTTCAACACCTCTACTCATCAACACCTGCGACTATTCACAAGCTCAAAACACCCTTGAGCAACCATATCCACAAACACAAAACACCCTTGAGTTCTGTTCACATTCGTTGCATCCTCCCGATCAACGAATACTTCACTTCACTTCGAACATTCCTCCTTGAATTCGTGTCCAAGCTATAATCATCGTTGACTCAAAACAAGCTCCGTTTGGTCGATTATGCATTCCATAGCACTTTCATATTTCTTTCTATGAAAAACTAAGCATAACATCAAAACTGCCTTTCACAGTGTTTCTGGAATTCTACCATATCTCCACGTCCAATTCTGGATGATTCTGGTGTGAAAAACTAAGTAAAACATCAAAACAACCTTTAACAACATTCGTGGAATGCTATCATATATCCTAGTTCAATTCTGCATTAATCCGGTGTGAAAAACTAAGTAAAACATCAAAACAGTCTTTCACAGCATTTCTGGAATTTTATCATTGCTTCTGGGTGGTCCATCCGTCCCTATGGATCGTTTTTGCTTAAAACAGTTATTCACAGCGCTTCTGGATCGTTATCATTGCTTCTGGGCGGTCCATCCTCCCTTATGGATCGTTTTGCCTAAAACAGCCTTTCATAGCGCTTCTGGATTGCTATAATTGCTTCTGGGCGGGTCATCCTCCCCTATGGATCGTTTTTGCGTAAAACAACCTTACATAGTGTTTGTCAAAATGCGATCTAAAGCCAGCGATCCATCTTCTTTGCCAAACCAAAAAAAATGCCGCATTCCATCACGTTTTCAAGGCCGATCCACCCATTTTAACCTTAAACGATCCATGCTTTTCGTGTTCCCCAAGCCAGCCGATCCACCCACCTGCCACAGCGTTTCCCAAACGCTGTAGATTCCATTTTTTTCTAGATTTTGCTAGGATTTCCAGCTTTCGCTAGATTCATCAAAACTTTTCCGATCCATCATTTTTTCATGCCGATTTTTAATCAGCGATCCATACTAGGATTTGTGCTCGATCCATGACTTTCTATAGCATTTCTCAACGCTGTAGATATCAAATTTTGTTTTTTGGCCGATTCTTCATCTTTTGGCCGATTCTTTCGATTTTACTTGGCTGATCTACTTCTTTACCACTACTTGAGCCATGCCAAAGCCTCTACAACAACGATCCATCGGGGATCTCGCTCGATCGATGATTTTCACTTCGATGTATGCTTTTCAACAATGTTTTTTCAGCAATAAATAAATCACATCAAAACAACAATCATTCAAACAATGATTTTCATTACAATAGCATAGAAAGCTTACCAATTTAGGTTACTAATTAGATCCCATGGTGATCTGAGTTAAAAACCATACTTACGTCGATTAGATCTATGCAAAAACAACTTGAAATGATGAACATGAGATCAAAAAACCCATATACTTGATTGAATCCCTGCGAGAGATGCATTTCGCTAACCAAATCTTCAATCTAGCTCAATATCGATGAAATATGAATCCGAACAGCGAAGATATATCTTCAAACCTCTCGATTTGATGCGATCTATCTTCGTTTGATGTAGATCTAGCTCCCTTTGATGTAGATCTTCAATTTGTACTCGTAATTTAGAATTTTAATGGTGGAAAGGTGTATTTGTTTGAGCAAGGATCAGTCACAAGCCCAACCAAATGAGAGAATGAAGATAGTAACCTCCCTCTCCATGTCCCTAACCCCCTATTTATAGCCTCCCACCAGCCCACTAATGGGCCTCCTCAAATCAGCCCATTAATAGCTTAAAACTTAAACATAAAATTGTGTAGAAATAAAACAACGATTTCTCCTAAATCACTAAACCAAATCTTTATTGTGACCACTTTATGGAATGGGAAACATCATTTCCTTTCCAATGAGACTGACCTCAACAACTGATTTGATCCAAGTCAAAATTTATTCCCTATACAAGGATAACAAGGGCAAAATGGTCACAAATAAAATTGGTAAAGATTATGGATACGTCTCACATCCCCATAAACAACATATTAAAATATGAGAATGATCCAACCCTCAGGGAAAAAATAAAAATATTTTATGATCCTTCGATACGTAAAATGCGGACTGTTACATTCTCCCCTTTAGGAATTTCACCTTCGAAATCCCAACAGACACAAGCAACCAACCAATTTTGCATGCCTACCATCCGTGAGTATCCAATTCTATAATCCAAACTAGTCACCATCAAACCATGCATCCATAGCCCTATCCTAGCACACGGAATTTTATTAACAATAACAACCACAATGATAGTACAAGCTACAACATGGTAAAAATGATATGACATTCATGGGTCATACCAATGAAGATTTCTGGATGGATCGACTTCATTCTCTCTTCCGTTTGCCACGTACAATTGTCATCATCCTCACTCCATTGTACCTTGACCAACTTAACCATCTTTCTCCTAAGCTATTTCATGTCACTTCGCAGAACGTGAAGCGGCTTACGAGACTTCGTAGCTACGAACTTGACTTCTAGGTCTTCGTACTGATCTGAAGTTACCACCACATTTGAATCGTGCACACACTTCCATAGAAATGACACATAAAAAACATTATGTACACTCGACATCTTCTCGGGTAGATCCAGTCTATATGCGAGCTTCCCAATCCGCTCGGCTATCGAAAACGACCCAACAAACCTTGAAGCTAACTTCCCTTTACTTCTGAATCGAACAACGTTCATTAAAGGAGAAATCTTCACGAAAACCATGTCACCTACGTCGAATTCCAAATCCTTACGATGCTTATCGGCGTAACTCTTTTGACGATCTTGGGGTGCCTTCATTCGTTGCCGAACGATCTCGATCCAATCCGATGTCTCTCTACTCGTCTCAGGTCCAACTATTTACTTATCTCCAGTTTCTAACCAACATGACGGATAATTACATGGTCTACCATACAACGCCTCATATGGTGCCATCCCAATGCTCGACTGATATATTTTATTATAAACAAACTCAACTAAATGTAGATGGTCTTCCCATGATCCCCCAAAATCCAATACACAAGCTCTTAGGAGATCTCCCAAAATTCCGTCAACCCTCTCGGTTTGGCCATCAGTTTGGGGATGATAAGATGTACTCAAACATAACTCGGTTCTCAAAGCTTCTTGCAAACTTTTCCATAATCCACTTGTGAACAACGGATCATGGTCACTTACTATGCTCTTTGGGATACCATGGAATTAAACTATCCATTTAATATAAAGCTCAGCCAACTTCAATGTTGTCCTAGTTGATTTGACAGGAATAAACCATGCACTTTTGGTCAAGTGATCCGCGATGACCCAAATTCCTTCGTTCCCTATCCTGGTTCTTGGTAGTCCATCGATATTTGCTCCCACTTCCACGCAGGAAATTCCAATGGCTGAAGCAACCCACTCGGCTTCTTCTGTTCATCTTTCACCGACTGACGGTTCATGTACTTAGAAATGAACTTTCCAATATCTATTTTCATCCCTTCCCTGTAGTAAGATCGCTTCATATCTTGATACATCTTATTACCACCATGATGAATCATTAACTTAGAGGGATGACATTCCCTCAGAACCTCATCTTTCAATTCGTCAATCCTGTTAATGGTGAAGCTATCTTGGAGAAATCCTTGATAAATCATCGATAATATCCCGCTAACCGAGGAAACTCCTAATATCCATCGCAATCTTAGGTCTATCCCAGTCCTGGATTGCTGCCACCTTAGCGGGGTCAACCGCTATTCCATTTCCAGAATCAATATGGCCTAAAAAACCCACTTCACTCTTCCAGAAGTGACATTTCGAAAACTTAGCCTTCAACTGATTCTTTCGCGAGATTTCCAAAACAATTCGCATGTGTTTCATGTGCTCTTCCCCATTCCGAGAGTAAACCATAATATCGTCCATGAACACAAGCATGAACTTGTACAACTGATCTCTGAAAACCCTATTTATAAGATCCACGAAATACGTTGGTGTGTTAGTCAATCCAAATGGCATCACCAACCACTCGAAGAAACAGGATGGTGTCCTAAAAGATATGCTCGGCCCAGTATCCATTGCCACTCTCAACTAGTGAAATCCCATTGCCAAATCCATATGAGCAAACTCTTTGGCCTCGTGAAGCTGATCAAACAAGTCATCTATCCTTGGCAACATATACTTGTTCTTCTTGGTCACCTTGTTCAGCTCATGATGATCCACACACAATCTCAACGAGCCATCTGCCTTGGTTGCAAATACAACAGGTGCACCCCATTCGGATACGCTTCTCCGAATGAATCCATTTCTTAAAAGGTAACGAACTTTCACTTTTAACTCTCGCTGTTCCTTAGGCGCCATCTTCCTAAGAGGCATAATGATAGGTCTAGCACCCTCGACCAAATCGATTCTGAACTCAATCTCACGATGCGGCGACAAGACTTTGACTTCTTTAAAGAAATCCTCAAACTCATTAGCAATCAGCATAGATGACAAGTCTTCCTATGGAATCACAAGCGAATATAAAAAGCTCACGAAGACACCGTCTTCGGGATTACATCGAATCAAAACACTTCGCCCTTCCACATCCCTGACTCTTGCTGCTACCTCTTGAGCCAATCCATGCCCAAGATGATCCCAAACCCAGCGAAGTTAAAAATAAAGCAATTGCACAAAAAGGAGCAATCGTGACTTGACAACACAAGACCACACAAAGCATACACAAATTAGATGAACCCCCAACTGAATTAGTCACAATCAATGGTCTATCACAAATATCGGGTTCCAAACCCAAATGACACATAGTTCATAACAAACTTCTCGTTCCTCTGATAAGGAGTCTCAACATACGAACGAGAATACTTGGACAAGCTTCAAAATCAGAAACATAATCCAGCACTGCTCGACCATTCTGCTTAAACCCTACAAGCTTTTTTTAAATAGAACAGACTTCTGAGCAGTAGAGATAAACTTCGTCTCGAACTTGACTTGGAATTGTTCCCATGTGACCTCCTCTTTTGGAGTCTTAAGCAAAACGGAGTTCCATCAGTCCATAGCTATACCTTGTAGCTGCCTCGATGCAAGCTTTCTCTTAGTTGCATCATCTATGCCTAAGTCATCAAAGATCCTTATGCAAGCATCCATCCGTCTCTGAACCTCTTCAATCTGCTTTTTCCCTTTGAACGACTTTCCTCTAAGGGAAGTTAAGTCTTGGCATAGCTTCTCGAAGTCCATAGCCCTTGGCACCAACACTTGAACTCCAACATCTACCGCGACTGCTTCTGGAGCGGGTACACTCCTTATGTTCACTGCCATCCTAGCCTCGAACATAACAAGGTAATAAGGTATACCACCATCACCCCCTCCAGGAACAGTCTTCTCCCTAGCAGTGTCTTAATAATTAGTGACTCATTCTAAATCTGCAATATAAAATGATTAGCCCACATGCGAGAAAACTGCAATGAAGTCCAAGCGTTATTATACTATATACTACTATATAGTATGCATCCATCATAAATCTACAAGTACATCTCTCTTACGTCATCACGTCCTTGAACTTTGGCTAAAATCGATAACCAAAATTCTGGTACCAAATGTGATGACCGCCCATAACCCCCACACTTAACAAGAGGAATAATACGCAGTAAGGTGTGCCAGGCAGCCATGATCAATCATCAATGTAGGTAAACACACGCAGAACCTGTCGTAGAACTCACATCGCAAGGATAAAATATAATAGAACATATACAACAGGTAGAAATAGTGGAGCATCACAGAGCATAAATCCAAACTTTCGTATCATCCTGAAAATATTCACACACTTTGGAATACACTTTAGTAGTCTGTACATGAAGCCTCACTACATAACCCTTAGAGAATGCATCAAATAGAACAACATCGGAAACACCCAATATGTATAGCAGTAAAAATAATACGCAAGCATCCAACTCGTCTTCGATCAGCAGCTCCGTCCACTATTATCTACCATCTAAAACCTTTTACTCAGACTTCCCATCCACAAAACTATAGATGAACAACCCAAGGTATTAAGAGGAAACATAAAACCTTAAGTCAGACAACGGTCATGGTGAGGGATAAAACAACTATCTAACATCATCAATGAAGTATATGATAATAGGTAAATAAACAAACTATTCTACCAAAACACCAGAGAAGAACTCAACCCCATCTTTCCCACGTCAGACAGTGATAGCATTTACAAATAAGCATTTCAACCATATATCCATGGTAATCAGAACAACCAGTTATATCTTATGAAAACCATCCTAGCTGAGATCTATTCCCCAAGCACAAGCCCTAGAGGCCTAAAACAATATTAGACAAGCACACAAGAAACAATTTCTTCAACGTCAGACAATCCTCGTGAGATGATACAAGCAAACAACATTCATTACTAGCTCTGGCTATCACCACCAATGTTGCTTTGAAGCCATCGTTAATCGTATGACTGACTAAACCCTTGCCATCAACTGTCAAGGGATAATGGTAACCCGAGTTCTTAGCAAAAACTCTATACGTCATATAATGAAACGTATCTAGGCCATACCCGACGCCCAGGGTACTCGACCATACAACCGGTATTTTAGACGTCACTATTGTACCCCTACTTTGAGCCTACTAGAACCTACGACAACGATAATCTCCCAGCCTTCAACACCTCTAGTCTTCAACACCTGCGACTATTCACAAGCTCAAAACACCCTTGAGCAACCATTATCCACCAACTCAAAATACCCTTGAGTTGTCTTCACATTCGTTGCATTTCCCTGATCAACAAATACTTCACTTCACTTTGAACATTCCTCCTTGAATTCACGTCGAAGCTATAATCATCGTCGACTCAATACAAGCTTCGTTCGGTCAATTCTGCATTCCATAGCATTTCCAGCTTTCTTTCTATGAAAAACTAAGCACAACGTCAAACTGCTTTTCATAGTGTTTCTGGAATGCTACAACATCTTTACGTCCAATTCTGGATTATTCTGGTGTGAAAAACTAAGTAACATCAAAGCAGCCTTTCACAACGTTTATTGAATGCTATTCTATATGTTGGTTCAATTCTGCATCAATCCGGTGTGAAAAACTAAGTAAAACATCAAAACAGCCTTTCACAGCGTTTCTGGA
This sequence comes from Allium sativum, assembly GCA_030737875.1. Lineage (NCBI taxonomy): Eukaryota > Viridiplantae > Streptophyta > Magnoliopsida > Asparagales > Amaryllidaceae > Allium > Allium sativum. The sequence continues at coordinate 11,246,070 of CM060913.1, forward strand.
ATGCTATCATTGCTTCTGGGCGTTCCATCCATCCATCCCCATAGATTGTTTTTGCTTAAAATAGCCTTGCACAACGCTTGTGGATTGCTATCATTGCTTTTGGGCGGTCCATCCTCCCTTGTGTATCGTTTTTGCCTCTTTCACAGGGTTGTCAAAACACTGTCTAAAGCCAACGATCCATTCTCTTTGTCAGACCAAGAAAAATGCCACGTTCCATCACGTTTTCAAGGCCGATCCACCCATTTTTGCCTTGCAGGTCCATGCTTTTCGTGTTCCCTAAGCCAACTGATCCATCCACCTACCACAGATTTCCCAAATGCTGTAGATTCTAGTTTTTTTTGGGGTTTTGCTAAGATTTTCAGCTTTTGCCGGATTCATCAAAACTTGCCCGATCCATCATTTTTTCACGCTGATTCACCGATTTTTGGTCACCGATCCATACTTGTATTTATGCTCGATCCATGACTTCCTATAGCATTTCCCAACGCTGTAGATTTCAGATTTTGATTTTGATTCTTCAACTTTTGGCTGGTTCTTTCACTTTTTCTTGATCGATCTTCTCCTTTGCCACTATTTGAGCCATGCCAAAACCTCTACGATATTGATCCATCATAGATCTCACTCAATCAATGATTTTCACTTTGATGTATGCTTTTCAACAATGTTTTTTCAACCATCAATAAATCACATCAAAATGACAATCATATAAACAACTATTTTCATTACAATAACATGGAAAGCTTACCGATTTAGGTTGCTAATTAGATCATATGGTGATTTTAGTTAAAAACCATACTTACATTGATTAGATCTATGCAAAAACAACTTGAAATGATGAACATGAGGCCAAACAATCCATATACTTGATTGAATCCGTGCGAGAGATGCATATCACTCACCAAATCTTCAATTTAGCTCAAAATCAATGAAACATTAATCCGGACAGCAAAGATCTATCTTCAAACCTCTCGATTTGATGTGACCAATCTTCGTTTGATGTATATCTAGCTCCCTACGATGTAGATCTTCAATCTCTACTCGTAATCCAGAATTTTAATGGTGGAATCATTACTACAACATAGAAAGCTTACCGATTTTGGTTGCTAATTAGATCCTACGGTGATTTTAGTTAAAAACCGTACTTACATAGTTTTGATCTATGCAAAAACAATTTGAAATGATGAACATGAGACCAAGCAACCCATATACTAGATTGAATCCGTGCGGAGATGCATATCACTCACCGAATCTTCGATTTAGCTAAAAATGATGAAATATGAATCCGGACAGTGAAGATCTATCTTCAAACCTCTCCATTTGATGCGATCAATCTTTGTTTGATATAGATCTAGCTCCCTATGATGTACTCATAATATATAATTTTAATGGTGGAAAGTTGTATTTGTTTGAGCCAGGATTAATCACAAGCCCAACCAAATGAGAGAATGAAGAAAGTAACCCCCTCTCCATGTCCCTAAACCCCCTATTTATAGCATCGCACTAGCCTACTAATGGGCCTCCTCAAATTAGCGCATTAATAGCTTAAAACCTAAACAGAAAATTGTGTAGCAATAAAATAGCGATTTCTCCCAAATCGCTGAACCAAATCTTTAATATGACTGCTTTACGATATGGGAAACATCATTTCCTTTCCAATGAGACCAACCTCAACACCTAATTCGACCCGAGTCAAAAGTTATGCCATGTACAAGACTGAAAGGGGCAAAATGGTCACAAATAAAATGGTAAAAATTATGGGCATGTCTCACATACCCATAAACAACATATTAAAATATGGGAATGATCCAACCCTCAGGGAAAAAAATAAAAATATTTTACGATCCTCTAATATGTAAAATGCGGGTTGTTACATTCCAAGTCTCAAAACCACGTTATGCCTCAGCCATCTCTTACCAAAACAAAGCCTTATCCTTTAATTGCCATGCAGCTAACTGTACTCTCCTCCTATCATCAAGCTCCAAAAGTCCAAATATTCGCTCGGCATTCATGAGCCAAGCACGTACCTCAACAGTAGTCTCTGAATCAAGGAAGGTATTGCTACCAAGAGTAGTGAAATTTTTGCAAAGCTTAGAGCAATCAGCCGCTGGTAGTGAGTTAGGAGGCTACCACGGCTAGAGTGGGAGCTTGGGCATTCTCTTGCCCTTCGGCTAGTGTCTTAACTTCCACGTACCTATAGAACCAAGCTGAAATGAGGATACCCTTAGGAAAATTAGGAGCCTCGGACATGCTGTGGACAAAAAAGAGAGAAGGACTCAATAACGAAATCAAGGGAATATAATAATTGACTTGAGGAGATGTTTTTAAAAAACAATATTATTTTGAAAACACTTTTCTTAAAAGACATTTTCTTTTAAAAACAAAAACTTTTTTACTGATCTTGTAACCTTAGGATCTAATACCAAATGTAACACCCTACATTCTTAAAGTAACTCGTACGAAGATTCAATTAAGAAATATGAAGTGTTTAGGTGGAAAATAACATCACAAAGACTAAAATTCACAAGACAACTTAATGAAAACATAGTAGAACTTAAAATTTCGCTTAAAGCAAAATAAAAAATGTCATTATATCATAGACCATAAAAGCCATAGTTGTCTCATAATAGCGACATAATCAAAATACCAAAATAAAAATAATCCCTCTCATCGTCAAATACAGAGATAAATCAAATGTGGAAAGGTACATATAAAAGCAAAGAACGAGACAGATGAGAATCTCTAGTGGGCCAAGCGAGGCAAACATTGTATCAGCTATTAGTTCCTCTAAACTAAGAACCTGGGTGGGAAGGTAGGAAGAAGGGAGAAAGAAAACTAGTCAGATATAAAGCTTGGTGAGTTCAGTAATTACTATCATGAGTGATAAAAGAGGAAATATAGACAGGATAATTATTTGAAGCTCAATACAATAAATCAGAACGCGAATATATTTCCATGAATATATTCGATTGTCAAATCATTCGATTTTCTTCACCATTTGTTGCAACTCATAAATTAGGATATAACCTAATTCTACCCATTGATCGACTCCTAAACCACAATTGTGATAACCTATGCTAACTATGGTCTCGAGTTTATCAGAATAGATCTATCAGCTCTAAGGGCATAGCGTAAATCATCGGCGTCACAATGTCTTATCCTCCATGATCAGGCGTCGTACGCTCACCGCCCCGCCGGAACGCACCCGTACCCACCTCATTTGGACCTCTTACTACCAAGTACAGTATAAGCATGCCTTCGCCTCATCGTGAGACCTTAGTGTAGTATGATAAAAAAGTAATACTGATAGATACAGACCCCCAACCAAAAATGCAATTTGACATAAGTCACCCTTAGATTTAGTCCCCAATTTAATTTACTAGCGCCAAGGCCACCATAGAAATATTATTGACTGCCTAGCTACACCAGACCCCCAAAGAATTGTCAACGAATGCATAAATCACCATAAATTAATTATTTTAATTGGCCTCTTATTTTCCCTAGTCAGCCCACCCCTGCTGTCAAAACGGACCACTACCACGAGCCTATTATTTTTCCTAATCAGCCTACCCCTACTGCCGGAATGGACCATATCACGATCCCTTTATTTTCCCTAATCATCCGTCATCGTCGGAACAAACTCCTACTACACAATTTCTTAATAGGCCAGTTATTTTCCTTAATCAGCTTATGTTGCCGGAACGGACCACTACTACTCATGCTTAATAATTTATTTATTTTAAATTTAACGCCAATCTTAAGTTTATTAATAAGCCTACTTTCTTCATGTAACTTTTCATCACACCATAGGTTGCATGTAAACTTCAATTTACAGGTTGCCTATAAACATCATTCTTGTTTAATTCATTGTACAACCCAACCCCCGTTGTCTAGAGTCTATCCAAATGCCATTTATTCAGATTATCAAAGTTACATTTCAATTAACCTTTTATTGCATAATTGCAATAAGCCCAATTTATCCTTTTTATACATAATTCTTATTTTCCCCAAATGCGCTTTTATTGTCAATTCCATATTTTTACCCCAAACTGCGCATAAACAAAAAGGAACAATGGTTTAGGCTCTTGAATGTCTAAGTTCAACTTGAAAATAAGAAGGACAACGACCTCGGCTCAAATAAGTAAGAACATACTGAAATAAAATAGGGCTGAATCTGAATTGTAAGAAAAATATATATTAAGAAAAAAAGATAAAGATGAACTGAATAAAACTACAGTAACATAATAGATCACTGAAATAGACAAAAGAAATGATAGAAGTAGTAATCAGATTTACATAGATTATTGACTGAAAAGAAAATCCAAACCTGAAGAAAACCAACAATTATTAGACTGTCAAAAATAAATCCCAATTTATACTAGATCTTGTAATTACTGAAAGTAATCACAGATTTAAGCAAATCCATATAATCCCTAGTAGGTTATCTCTATATAAATATTCTCCAAAATATGTGCAAGAACCTAGGTACCAAAACTCCATTAAAATATTTTGAGGAGAAGGAGGTAATGGATTAGGGAGAGATAGGTTAGGTTTTGGAGCTATACTTATAATAGAGAGCTAATTGCGATTTGCAGGTTATTAATTAGTTATTCATTTTTTGTTTATTCCAATTTCAAATTTGAATTTCAAACTTCTTTCTTTCATATCTTCTTCGTTTTAAGTCCGATTTCAGCAAACCAAATGTCTATTTTAACTAGAATTTTGTAACGGACCCAAAGACACAAACCTCGTTACCCAATTATCAATATGTTTCTAATTAATATTTTTTATTAATCATTTATTTAAATTGGTTTATTAAAATTTTGGATTGTTACAATAGGGTTGATAGGGCGCACTTTCCCTCAAATGGGTATACTACTTGGAATAAGCATATGTGCTCTCTCGGCTGCATGCCCCCATCGCACTCACACTTTCAAGAAATTATGTACTTCATTCGTTTAGCATCGACGTAACTTCACTCGAACGCTTATACCTTCCTGCTTGGCACCTATATCATGTATATAGAGAACTTGGGTGTGGAGCCAACTGAGGAAGACATTCGATACCTCTAATCCCCGAAGAGAAGAAACGTCTTGCCTTCCCTCGTCTATTTGGAGGCGCATGCCAACAATCACATCATATTGGGGTTGTAGAATAAATTCAATTATTTCAAGCACAATTGGTTCTACATTTGATGCCCTCCAGGATTCACGAGAAGACGATTTAGCAGGCCGTAAGTGCTTTAGTACTTACATTGTATGTCAAGTTAGTTTAGTCATAAGCTCTTAACTAACTTGAAATTTTATGTTGCAGGTATCCCCCGGTGAAACACCCCATATTTTAGTTCACCATATATATATATATATATATAAGATAATAAAATGAATATTAGTTAATAAAATATTCAGAATTAGGTAAAACAGACTTTATCGTTGCGTTCGTTACGAAATTTTGGTTTAGATAGACACTTGGTTTTCGTAAATCGGATAAAGTATGAAGAAGTTATGGATAATAGAATAATTGAACAAAAATATAATTTAAAATTAAACATCATAGACAAACAATGGTCACTGGGCGACCCACAACACATGGGTCGACGCCTGCGTCAACCCATGCTGAAGGCACCCACCTTCATGCAAGGTAGATTCATGCGTCTGAATCTGGACTGTTTTATACACTATATACATATGCTGACTCAGCCTGAGGTGTATGGTTTGATTTAATAACCTAATATCTAATGGTTTATAATTATCCTAACCAGTCTATAAATAGGCCAACAGCCTCACCATTTTCTTACAATAAAACCATTCTTCATCTTCCTCCTCCAAGCTATGTTCTAAGTAAAAATTAAGAAAATGTCGAGGTGCTGCCAAAGCTTAGATTAATGGGATAATTCTTGATTTTCTACAACAAATATTACAATGACTCTTTTTGGTTGTAATTCAAACCACTGTGAGTTCTAGTTATTTTTAGATCTGCTATTTAAAAAGTAATTTGATAGTAAATGATTTGGATCTGAAAATTTACAGTGCTTATACGTTTATATATTATTGTTCTTTTACTGTTAATTATCTATTCAGTTTTCAGTTATTACCTGTTATATATATAGATCTTTATTATCCATTTCTAATTTAGATTTATTTAGAGTTTGACACCTATTTATTCAATTTATTTGTTTCTAAGTTAGTTCTATCTTTCTCCTTTTCATTTTTATTTTACATTGATCCTAGACCATCGAGAGCCTAGGCCATTTCCGTTAGAATTATATAAATTGGGTTAAATTGAAATAACTTGTAATAACAGTAAAAAGGAGAATCAGGCATATTGGAACATGAGAACCGTTGACTGTATAATTAGGATAATATGCAAAACATGTTAATCTGAATAGGTTAAACTTAATTTGGTATTAAGTAGAACATGGTATGAAAAGTTATGAGAATAAGATGTAAAACATGTTAGTGTAAGCTATATACATCTGAGCAGGTGCCTGTCCGTTTTGAGAAAGGGTTGTACCTAGAATTACATTTAATAGGAAAATTTCTTTTACAACCATGCTTATTAATGAACTTAAACCTACTAAGTTAAACTTGTTAATTAATAAGCTAAGAGGTTCCATGTCTGCTGTTTATATCCGGTTTTGGGACTCATAAAATCCTAGTTTACTTGGGGGATCAGGCGTAGGAGGTGGCTTGTGTCAATTCTGCTGTTTAGACCCCTTATCAGTCAGTATCCCTGTAGGTATCATATTGAGGCCTCACACTAGATAGGGGCTAGGGAACACTTTAATGATCTGGATTGTAAGAGGTTCAAAATCTTGGAGGTGGGTACGAGCGCGTTCCGGTGGAGTCATGAGCGTGCATGGGTCCAATGGGGGAAACTAAGACGATGTAACACCAACAAATAGGGTTATCTCTTAAAGTTGACGGGTTAGGGACTGATATCCCCTACTGTCGTGGCTGACAAGGGTTATTCGTGTATGTAAGGAGTCGATCGCATAGGCAGTAATTCGGGTAAAACCTAATCTTGTTATTCAGATAGTTGGTGTAGAAACTTGTTCTTGGGATATAAATGAGAAGCTTACTTGATCTTTACTCTGCCTTGTTATCTCATTTACTTCGTACTTGACTATATTTTCTTATCCAGTGTTAATTCAACAGTTTTGATACTTTCTATCTTATGCTTATGATGAAAATAACTGGAACTCGCCAGACTTTATGTCTGACCTATTTTAGTTCTCCTTCTCTCTCTTCCTTTCCCCCCTCTGGTTCTCAGAGTGGTGGTGGACAGTAGCTGTAACCGTGATTATATTAAGCTTGGACTTGGATTACTCCTCTTTATATGTACTCCTTCAGTCTCTTTTTCTATGCTTATGGTGATGGCATACGAGGAATATTATTTTATGGTTTTCTACTTGATTTTTTATGAGATAGATGTTTGTGGTTATGACATTGATGGTTTATTTGAAAAAATGTAATGTTATAATTGATTTGAAATAAAAAGTTGAGAAGTTTTTCTGCTGCATTTTATATTCTGTCTTGTTAAATTAGCCTTTGTATAATTATTGTGCTTCACATAACTTAATGCATCCTCATATGGGTTACATTAAGGGACATGGGGTGTCACAGCCGGATTCAAAGAGGCGGTATTTTTCTTGATCGAGTCCTGACTTTGAAGGATGTCCCGCACAAATTCCATGATGCGCAGACTTTGTTGTTGAACCATTTCCTCCGTGCGTCAGACTTACTTCCTGAGGGTTGTTCGATGGGTCGTAAGGATGAGGATGAAGAAGAGAAAGTGGCGAGAGTAAAGGGATGAGATGTTCCTCCAGGACCGCAAGAGGGAATGCCATATGTCATGCTTCCTGACGAGCCCCCAAAAGAAGAGGAGGAGGCATGAGCTCAGGGATATGTTAGTGCCCATGACGACGGTGATGAGTAGGATATCACTGGAGGAGATGGTTTTTAACCCTCTCTTATTCCCTCTTCAATAGAGGAGATGAGGTTGGGAGAGGCTTTCAAGCCAATTTCTCTATTACACCCTCTGAGCCAACCACATCAATGGAAGCGGAGGGCCAATTTAAGGATCTGGACAAAGTCCCCATATAGATGTGCTCGTTTGGGCTTTATAGGACGAATGTTGAAAGCTTATTGCTGAACGTCGGGGAGGTCACCCTTCAAGAAAGCCGAAAACTGTTTTGTGGGGACACTAGGACATACACACAAACATTGCATGACACAACACTTAATTGTGTATGTGGGATGTTCATTTCTAACTCGAGGTTCGCTTTTGTAGGTGTGATGACTTGGGAAGGAGATAAATACTGAGACCAAGGATCCGGGGGTTCCTGAAGACTAAGGGGAGGATCCGTGAGTGATTTTATTAGAAGCGCGAAGTTGCATTCAAAATCCAAGTAATCTTATGACCACGATAAAAGGCCGCATCATCGGGACTAACCTCGACCTCGGTGTCTCCACCATCAAGCACCAAGCCAGCTGAAGTAAAGAGGAGAACAAACATAGTAAGCACGAAGCAGTCGGCGATGATCATTCCTCCTATGCTCCATCCCTATCGTCGTCAGCCAGGGTCACAAGTAAATAAATAAGTGGTGGAAGATCAAGGACCATAGGAAGGGAAATAAGAAAGCATGACCAGATGATCCCCAAGAGGTCGGAGATCCCATAACTGAGTGATGTGGAGAAGAAGGAGATTATGAAGAAGTCTTTCTCGGATTTTTATTTTGAGGAGATGATTTGAATGGCCCAACATGCATTAGATCCCATACATATAGATGAGGACACATGGACCCGGGTATATGATGTTTATCATCAATACCGGTCCTTGTATTAGTACAACAAGGGACTCTACGAGATGATCTTTCAAAAGAATGCTAAGAGTTGGGGTTTGAAGCTTGAGGCTAAGTTTGATCGGGAGAGCATCAGAAATCTGGAAATCGAAATAGGTAAGACAAGATTTTGGTTAGCATCTATTTTTGCACGTTCGAGTAACATATTTATATGCTAAATCTCTTGTGCCGAAGTAGGTGGATCGAGAAAGGAGCTGAAAGAGGTGAATGCAGCTATGGTCAGGGATCGAAAAGAGCACTAGGATGTGTTAGCCTCGACCGCGGCTCAGGAAGCCAAACTTGAGAAAAACAACAAAGCGATTTCTGAGAGGAACGCCTAGTTGTAGAAGGAGAATGAGGAAGTGCAGCAGCTTCGACAAAATAATGAAGTGCTAGTGCAAGAAAACTAGCAGCTGCGAAAGGAGAACGAAGGGGTACAACGCTTGATTAAAGGGAATGAAGACCTCAAGCAATTACTTGAAGCAAGTGGTACTAAGATCGAGCGGGTGAGGAAGGAAAAAGAAGCTGCATAGGCATCAAATAGGGATGTGTTGTGCTAGTTAAAGGGCGTCAAGGCCGAGTTTGAGGCCCAATTGGAAGGGCTTAGAATCCAAGTTAGTGAGTCCCGAGCGGAGGCAGAGAGGGAGCTAGAGCTGGCGATTTGTGGCTTTTATGTAACATCCCTTTGATTCCATGGAATCTCGTGGGTCAAAGACTATGCGTGGATGCTTACTCTTACTTGGGAAAGAATGGTGGAGTACGAGGATGTTGTCCAGGAAGTGGAGAAGATGGATGAGGAAGTGTTGATGGCCTAGCACTTGACCAATGAAGAGAACCAAGTGTTGGTAGAAGGTAGAACTATGATTAGAGAAGACGCGAGGCGAAGGAGGTGGAACGACTTTCTGTTGCGAAAGGGATGGAGGTTGTTATAGAAAGCACCTTGGTTTCCCACGAAGTTGAAGTTGGTGCTCCTCAATAGCAGCACATAATTCCTTCTGGTTCCGCCAGAGATCCGTGCATTCCAACCTCTGTTATTACAAAATATGACCCCATCCAATCGGTGTTGGGACATGGGAGCTCCCTTCCACAACAATCAAAAGCACTATGCCAATGGAAGCCACGCAGCAAGCGAGGGGAGGCATATCCACTTTCTCATCGGTATTAGAAAAGATGATGACACAAAGTAGAAGCAGACTGACCCGTCTTCCTCTCCGACACACAATTTCTCTTGGAAAAGGGATGATAGGGGGCTTTGAAACAGCTATGGCTGTCGGGTCAGGGTTTGACGTTGAAGCCTGCAAGCGGCAAATGGGAGAGAAGTTCGGTTACCCCGAAATTTTATCTGGTTTAGATATAGGTGAAATCGGAATGGAAGACTACTCAAAACTTTTGATGAGGAGAAGGGAAGGCATGAGCAGTACCCTCAGGTGACTGGGCAGGCAGAAAAAGGCAGGAAGTCTATGCATGAACTAGTCCAACATCAACTGGACCAAATGTTGGTGAAGTCTGAAGAGCTTGAGGCGAATAGGACGAGGAAGTTAGGCTCAAAGCCCAAGAGGATGCGAGGGAGGAGTCCGAAGTAGAGGCCCGGGCCAAAGTTGAGGAAGAGGCTCGGAAAAAACCGAGTATGAAGCAGCTATTAAAAGATCATAGGAGGAGCTCGGGAGGCTGAAAGCCGAGGAGGAGGCAAAGCGAAAGGCTGGACAAGAGGCATAGAAAAAGATCATAAAGGAGGTGAAGAAGAGAGCTAAGAAAGAGGATAGGAAAGCCAAGAAGGAGGCGAAGAAAGATCATACCTATAAGTCCATAGTCGAAGCTGCTTTACCTACATGGAATAAAGAAGATTTCCGATGAGCAAGTGCAAGAACTCCAAACGTCCATCGGTAAAAGCTTTGGGTTAAGGCCTTGCCCCAAACCAACTCCGTCAAAAGAACCTAGAGGGAGTGAGGAGGGGAAAAAGTGGAAAAAATACGAGGATGAGCCGCCTAGACCGAATCCGAGAAAAAGAAGAAGAAGAGTAGCCCATCCAAGTGATTGTTGTAGATGGCTTTTGTTTTTGACATGCGAATAAAAATTAGTTTACTTTACTTATATCACATATTGTTCTAAGTATTCAAGTATTCTTTACATTTTCCAGCACTGTAATTATGTAAATTAACTTGCCTTTGCACTTAGATTTAAGTTGGTCTAGACCATGAAGTTTCCAAGACCTGTAGTTGGATGGAGGATTTTTAAGATTTCGAGAATTCAAATTTGAATCAGGAAACATGAAAATCTATTGCAAGTACGTTGGGATACAAATTTTAATTTCGCATCTTGGAGATTTAATCAAATTTTCCTATTTTCTAGAAGTTATAAGTTGAGTTCTTTTCTTCGATTCTGAACTCGAGTTAGCAATCTTGAATCATCAAGCGACGTCACGCAATTGGATTGGGATTGAAATCAAACGTATCACAATCGATTGGCGTAATACTTGGGAAACAAACTTGTTTGAACTGACAATTCAGAAAACATAGGATGTGGACCTATGGTTGAATCATCAACTTTAGGGTTAGGTTCTTAATACAATCACGATGTAATCGCAGTTTGATGCAAGTATTGTGAATGTGGTCGGCGATGATGATGGTAGTTATAAAGTTAAAGATTGTCACCACGTTCCAAGATGTTTGTTTACAGGGAGTCTTGGCATTAAGGAACGTTAAAAGTGACTTCTGTGATGCCCAGTATTTGATTTAGGATCATCTTCTCTAAATGGCGGGTTTTCTCCCAAAAGGTCGCTCCACGGGCTGCGGAGGGGATAATGATAATGAAGATGTGGGAACTAGTGAAGGATATGTGCCCTCGGACCTGCTTCTTGCTATGCCCTCGATTGTGCTTCCCGACGTACCCCAACTGACCAGGAAGTGACCAGATCTCAAAAGGAGGTGGTTAGTCAAGACGATAACGACGAGGAGTTGTTCGTTAGAGAAGAGGGTTTTACTTTCACTTCCATTTTATCATCGATGAAAGAGACATGGTTGGGAGATGTTTCCAAACTAGGTTCTCTGGCAACAGCCTCGATGTCCACTGCATCAATGAAGGTGATGACGCCAGCAATGAGGAGGTGTAAATTAGAGAAGAGGGTCTTTTTTTAACTTCCATTCATTCTTCAATGAGGGAGACGTGGTTGGGAGAGGTTCCAAAACTGGTTTCTCTGACGATGACCTCGGTGACCACGTGTCAACATGAAGGATTGCAGGAACTAGTGGAGGGTATGTACCCTTTGGTCCTGCTTCCCGATGCGCCCTCGGTTGTGCTTCACGACGTGTGCCCATCTGACTGGAAGTGGTTGGAGTTCAGTAGGAGGTGGAGATCCATGACGACAGTGATGAGGAGGTTCGCTAGAGAAGAGGGTTCATTTTTCATTCATGTTCCATCTTCGACAAGGGAGACAAGGTTGGTAGTGGTTTACAAACCGATTTTTCTAGTGATGACCTCGGAGACCACTTCATCAATGGAGGCGATGAATTTAAGTGTTCGAGTATTTTTGTACATTTTCCAATTATCGTACTCATGTAACGTAACTCGTCGTTACACTTAGAATAGAGTTACCTCCAAGTCCGTAAACTAAAGGATGGAGTTAGACACTTAAGTTAATGAGCTTCGCGAGATATTTATACTTGGCCTAGTCGTTAGTTCGAGATTCAAGTTGATTTAAGGAGGGAGGACCATTCCACAAGGTTTGAGTCTAAGTAAAGACTCGAGGCGGTGCACTCATGTATAACAGCCAGTCGTTTTCACGAGTTTACATACCATGCATAGTTTAAGCAAGAGCTACACTTCAGTTGATCATGATTATAATTTCAAGTAGCAAGTTGAAGTACAAGGTTACAATCGAACTATTTTTTCTTGAAAACAAACAATGAGGTTTACATGTGGTGTAACTCAAGCAAGATGAGACGTATGGGGTGGTATTATTGATTGAAGCCACTTATTCATGCTGTGATCTTGATGAGTCGAAAGGGTGATCCCTGGGAACCTAATTGTTAGGAAAGTTCTCGGTTGGGTGAAATTATTGATGAGTGTTGAATGGCTCAAGAATTTCATTTGAGGAACCCTATCTATGCTGGTTAAGCTTTCCCTTGCAAACGAGCTTTTCAATATCTCCCCTCAAGTTAAGACATTTGTTTGTGTCATGGCCATGAACACTGTGAAACCACCAGTATTTTCCATATTCCTTGTCCTTATCCAACAATTCTCTCGGATTTGGCTTCTTGTACTACAATACATTACAGGTTTTGAGGTAGATGTTTTCGAGGAAGTCGTTTAGCGGAGCGTAGTTGTTGAAAGATTGATGTCTGGGCCGCTTCTTCTTCTTGTTGCGACTACCTCCATTGTTTCCACCTTGGGAAGGTTTATTCGCAGCATTGGGACTGGAGTCGTTAGAGATTTGGACTTCATCTCGAAGTAGGTTGTCATAACGAGGAGCTTGATTCCTACACACTTCTTCTTGGCATAGAAACTAGTTAGCTTTCTCGTAGAAGATTTCCAAAGTCTCGGGTTGCTTTCGGTAGATCCATGCTTCAAATTCAGAATCACTAATTACGTCCTTAGTAAGCTATGCTACGATGGTACGGGGCTTATAATCTTCCACCTCTGCCAACAAGTTGTTAAATCTTTCGAGGTATCTCTCAGAGTTTCCCCGGTGCCTTGGTAGATATGGATACCAAATTGTTTGATCAAATCCCTGGCAAGATGATCAAAGATTGAAATTGTTCTTGGTGGGAGTTGGAAGAACCATAATAGAGGTACGACTTCTAGAAAGACGAGGAACCATTTGCACTTTGCAGCGTTTATAACATAAGCAGAATCCTTATGAGATTCATAACGTTTATGAAGTTTTTAGTGTCCGATTTCCCCAAGTAAGCCTCTACCTGTGGCATATTGAAGTGTTTGGGCCATTCGACATTGAGCACATCTTCAGCGAAAGGGTTACATCTTATACGGGTTTCTCAGTTGTCAATGATGTTTCCCCCGAGATTCTTTTATGATGTTGTGAACCAGGTAGGCAAGAACGAGATTTCAGATATATGTTTGATTATAGCGGTCGTGATCCAACTCGGGAGTGCGTAACCTTGGACACCTTCTTGGATGGATGTTGTCTTCATCTAGAGAATGATCGACCTTGATTCTGTTGGATCTAGATTAACCCTAGAGGGGAGGTGAATAGGGTTTATCACAGTTTTTAAACTGAATTGAAATCTAATGAGATATATAATAATAAATTGATCACAGAATATAGCAGAAATAAAAGTGCAGAAAATAAATCACACATAGATATACCCAGCTTTGGCAAAGCCCTGCCTACTGCTGCATTCCTAAGGTTTCTACTAGGTGTTATAAACAGATCCCGCATACAAGACCATGTACACTCGCAGCGCCTGCTCCTGTCCTAACCCTACGCTCAAAACCCTAGACTGACCGATATCCCCTCGATTAGATTTCCCGAATTACAACCCCGTAATCCGTATCCTAGAATTTTATAGACTCTGAAACTGACAGTCAACACCCTGACTGATTTATCCTAGAATTTTACAGACTCTAGAAAAACTGGTTTGACGGTTTCAATTTAAAACAAAATACAACAAACACTAAACAGCTTTGAAAACCCTAGGTTTAAATTTAGATTTAACAAGAATTTAAATCTCCTCCTTTTAAACAGCTTTGGACTTGACTAAATCAAGCCAAGTAGGCCGGCCCCTTTCATTTGCACTTGTCCGATCATTTTCTCCTTTGCTCTGGAAAATAAAATGGCGGCAGGCGATTCTCTAGGGTTTCTGAAATCCTTCCCAATTAGAAACGATGGCTTGTTTGAATGATGAAATCTTGTATGAACTTTAATCTTGAGTTGCTCGTGTTCGTTGCTGAGTAATTCTTCGATTGCGGCTTTCACTGATTTGGAGGAAATTCTTCGATTGAAAAACACTTTGGAAAATTGTGAGTATTCTAGATTTTTCTTCCTCTGAATTGATTGTGGTTTTTCCAATTCATGATGCCTGTGATGTAATGGTGTTTAAATATAGGGTATAATCGAAAACCCTAAACTCTGATTTCAATTTAATGGCTCGGTCTGATCGTCCCTGATTTTTTTTGCAGTTTCTTCTTTTTGATTCCCTCGATTTACGCTGAATTTCCTTGGCTTAAAATACTTTGTGTGATTTCTGCTGCCATGGTTTTCTCTTTTGGATAGTCACGGCTTTGAATTGAAATGGATTTTCTTGTGTGAGTTCATTGATGAATCTGGAATGAATTGGTAGTAAATATAGGGTAATACAAACCCTAAAAAACATTTCCTGATTTCACTTATTGGCTCGATTGATTTGCTTCCTGATTTGCGTTGATTTAAATGGTTTTCTCTTTTGAAATTTTGCGTGATTTTGGGCTTTGAATCCAGATATGTTATTGCCCCTTTGAGTGAATCTGGATATTTGATTATGGCCTTTTGAATGAAATCCCAAAAGAAAACTGTTGCCAAAAAAAAACTTTCCCCCTTTGCTCGACAGTTTCTGACTTTGCTTGATTGCTGGAATTTGAATTTGCCCCTTGCATGTTGTTTACCATGATTTGTGAATTTCAGGAAATGTATTACACACTTGCCAAAATTAAACCTCTAATTCAAAAATTGATTTCCCAAAGATTTATTTCTTCCCGTTACAAAATCTGGAAAGATAATTTGCAATTTTCCTCTTTCAACATTTCTGAAAATATATTCCCATTCATGTGTACACTTGAATTTGCTGCATATATGTCTTTTATTTTTCTGGAAATATTGGGCTTGCTATATATATATATATATATATATATATTGCTGAAAGAAAGGTTTCATGCCATTAAACATGTCTTGCATGATTTCTGTTCAAAAATTCAAGAACTTTTGCATGGTTAACTGTAAAGATTTCTTGACTAAAAGCTTCACTGCAGAATTCATTAAATCCCTTGAGATAAGTGTTCATTCCATAAATCAACCAAAGTTCAAAGAAGGAATCTCTTTTCTTTTGAGGCCATTTAAAAAGGCTTTTTTGTGTATACTGCCTTAAATAATTTGGCTTTACAGCTTACATATATAAGCACCTTTATACATTGCCACTGTCTTGCACCATGTTGCTTAGTTGATAGAATCTGTGTTGCCATATTATGCTGTGGTCACTTGAACTGCTCCACTATGTCATCATGTGCACCTACTTGTGTATATGTTGCTTAAATGAACATGCTGTGTTGAGCCATGAGTACTGCTGCTGCTTCAAATACATTTGCACACTGTTTTACCCATTCATTGTTGACTCGTAAAAATGTGAAACTGTCTTAAACTTTATTGACCCTGCTAAAACACCATTGCATGTACCTTGTTCTTTTATGCCACTGCACTATCCTTGCTATTCATTTTGATGTTGTCATGAAAACTTGAACTGGTTTTGTATGTTGCTGCCATGCTTGTAGCATGTTGACTTGTCATGCTTGCACACCATTTTGTTAGCTGTATACTTGCTGAACCATGTTGATTTATCACCATACCATGAGCATGTGCTCGGTCTTGCTGAAATAAAATGTCCACTTTGAAATATGAGCATTTGCATACATCCTGTGTCACCTTGCACTTTGGCCCATGAGTTTATGTCATTCCATTTGCCATGTCTTCATGCTGCATTTATTTTGTTTTGTTTCACCATATACCATGTACTCATCCATGTATACAACCTCGATCATGTTGTACATGCACACATTGACTGTTGTTGCACTTTTCAACTTGTTGTTTGACCTTTGTGTTGATCTGCCACTTTCTCACTTTGACTTGTTCACACCTGTTTTGAATATCCTGCTGAATTGTATACACATGCACTGAGTCGAGATGGTCCACGTGGCTACTCCTCTGTTGCATGCTGATTGGCGAGGCAGTGCACACGTGTGTTTATATGCGCGTGTGTATATGCAGCCATCCAGAATAGATTTCCCTGTCCCTGCATTGTATATACATACTGTCTACCTTATGGTATTTATAGTGTATCACTGTGAATATCACAGGCTGTCTAGACACAGATTGATGGTTTTATAATTCAGATCAAGTCATAAAAAATGATGAGAAACACACCAGAAATCTGAGGCAAATAAAATTTTAAAATAAAATTTATATTCGCATATATTCAGTTTAAATTCCTGTTGCAGTGTACTGTGTGTTTCTGTTTTCATGTGACAGGTATGAAGACTGGACTGACTGTGAGGATGCTATGAAGACAGAAGACAGAAGACAGAAAACAAAAAACAGTGTGTAAATGTATATATGAAATGTGAATGTATGACAGAGAGACTGTGTTAGAGTTGAGTGAGAACTTGATATGTACTGAAATGTATTGAAATGAAAATTATCAGTGAAGTGTACAAATAGTTGGAGTTGTAAAATATGTACTGTTTGAAAATTGAAATAAAATATTCTATTTAAATAAAATACTGTGTTAATATTTGAATTTATATACAGTCGTATTTTATTTAAATATAAATATTATATTTCTGTATGTGATAAATATATGAATCAGTACGATTACAAACACATTCAAAAGAATATATATTTGGTTGTTATCATCAAACAAAAATCATATAATTGTGTATACAACACCGTTATATACAACAATCTCCCCCTTTTGATGATGACAAACAAATATTAAGATTTTGATGTGTTTTACAGTGAACAACAGAAACTCCCCCTATTTGAATGCTCCCCCTACAACTAAACTCCCCCTATAACTGTGCATGAGTGAAATGTATGAATAATAATAAATTTTCAAAATTAAAAATATTTATCAAATATTCACTCATAAATCAAAATCTCAACCCATTCTCCCCCTTTTGTTATCATCAAAAGGATACAGAATTTAAAATACAGATGAAACATGACCAAAAAATATAATTTCAGCATAAGAGGAAGAATGATCATCATAAACCTCAATCAGTCAAACAAAAATCATAATAAACTGAGAACTAGTGGCATATTTCACATTGCAGAAAATGACTGATTTACGATAAAATTTATATAAATGAGGAGAATTATATAAAAATGAATTTCAATTAATTTTCAAACGAATTTTTATAAAAATGAGGCTCAAAAAACAGTGATGGATTTGGATTATAATTATAATTCAATTTAAGTGACAAAATCGAATAATCTCAAATCCTAATACCTATCAATCAACAAATCATAATACGTCATAAATTTCAACATATTTCACAGATTAGAAAGTGGATTGATAGTCTGGTTATTATACACCAAGGATAGTTTCATATAAAAATTAATTTATTGCAAATTAGTTTCTTTTCTTTTTATTTTGATTTAAGAGCACCCTGACCACGCATAACCAGAGCTTTGATTTTTAAATGAGGTCAGTCGCAGCTTAAATTATAAGTTGTCTCTTAACCATGCATGACCAGAGCTTGGATTTTTAAATGAGGTTAGAGACACACTTATGTATTAATCATATATTTTAACATTTTCAGCTTTAACTAGAAAAACTCCTCGGTATATACAACCAATATGAATGACAGAAATGTGGTAAGTACAGAAATGGACTGTGAAATAAATTTCTAAATTAATTATATTATGAAATATGATCAGCTGTACCGAGATAATTGAAAATTCTCAATTTCACTAATTCTGAATATAACATAACCACAATTCCATCACAAATATTTTCACTATTTATACAAAAAGATTTTAAAAATATTAAACTCTCCACATTAATATAAAATCATGATGGATGGCAGACGGGTGATAGAAAAAAGGAGATGGTCGTGAATATTTGCCAGTTCAAAGATATTATAATTAATATTCAACCATCATGAAAATCCAAATAAAATCTCCTCTTGTTGTGAAATACACTGCAGTCACAATTCATCACAATTTCAAAAACTGATAATAATTTTGATGAATTATAAACACAGCACAAATTGGATATTGATTTCAATTTCTGAATGAATAAAAAATAAATAATTTTAAAATTGAAAAACAATTACAAGAAGAAATTAAACAGATTAAAAAAAATTGAATCTATACAGGGTGATAATTCAAAAAACAGATGAGTGAAAAAGACTGATACCAAATGTTCTCGCTTATCGAGGAATTTAATTACACCCTGATTGACTATCATGGACATCTCAGGCTAAAGAAATTTAGACACAAACCCAGCCAGACACATTTAGCACATTTATTTGTATATTGAAAAAAAATGTATGGATATATACAAGGTGAAAATTTGAATCTCAGTACAGATGGGTGAAACAAATATAAGCACTTCTGATACCACTTGGTGTCTCTATTAACAAATTTTAATCACAAAGCCCAAAACAGACAGAATTAACAAATTTGCACATTTTTAAGCCTGTAGACAAGAACAAGCAATTATTTGAAACAGTATCAGAGCAACAGTCAGATGAAAGCAGACAGTTATTTGAAAACAGTATCAGAGCAGTACAAAAACAGTTTCCAAGCAAGCAAGTCAAGATGATGGTCACAAAAAAAATTCCATGATCCCAGATTAAAAATATACTTTATTTTAAATCATTTGAAGAAAATGTGAATATATCAGGATTTAATGAATCAATCACACAATATTATATTTCAGATTCAAGATATGTGTGTGATTCAATAAATCAATAATTTCAAATGATTTTAAACAAACATATATTAGAGATAATAAAGAATTTTAAGACCATATTTTCAAAGAAATTTTCACAAGAATTTCTGACAAGCCTAGAAAAAAAAATCAGATCATTTACATCAGGTTTGATAGAGATTCATGATCCAAAATAAATAATTTATTTGAAATCACTTGAATCAATGTCAAGTTTGAGTTATAATGAATTATTCACACAAGATTGATTATTTCAAATTCAAGAGGTGTGTGATATTCAAAATATCAGGAATTTCAGATGATTTCAAACAGACATATTCTAACCATAATGATCATGAATAAAGATGGAATTCAGGATGTATCACTGAATCACTGATTCAAGTCAATCAGAAAATCAATGAAATTATCACAACTGATAAATAATAGAGGCTGTAATGAGTATAATATTTTCAGCTTTTCTAAAATGAATTAGAATAAACTCAGAACAGCAAAGGTGTTTGAAATTTCATTAAATATTCAGATCTTCAAAAAAAAATTAGAATTCAAATTAACAGTGTTCAAGATATGACATGAATGCTTCAGCACTGTTATGAATTCAAGAATAAAATAAACTTCTAAACAATTGCAGATAATTACAAGATTAAATTCAGAATCTGGAAATGATTATAAACAAGAGAGTTTTATTCGAATAAAATGAATTTCCAGAAAATCATGAGAACTGCAATTGGAAGTTTAAGAAGCACAGAATAAACAAAGAGATATGGCAGTGACAAATCAAATAAAAACAAATAGAAGAAAATAAAATAGAAAGGGGTAGAAGAAGCAGAAATAAACAATAAGAAAATATTTACAAGGATGAGGTTAGAAATCATACCTGATTCACAGAAGACGTTGTGGATCTCTAACTCATCAGACTTGGCTAAGGAACAGTAGATGATTCAATGATGTGAAGCAGTTTGAATCAGTTTCTCTTTTCAGCACAGTTGTTCCTCAGCCTCCTTTGGTAGCTAACTGTTTAGAGGATTGAGTGGTCTAACAAAAGCAGTAAAACCACTCACAGTTGTATTTGTTCGTTTTGGTACCCAAGCCTGTTTATATAACAAACCATTCGAATTTACCTTTGTACCCTTAGGAACCCAACTCTGTTTGAACTTAACAAAGCCCGTTTTATTTCCTTTTGGGATCAAGGAATGTATAGATGGTTTATTATAAAACAAGTTCTCATTCTTGGTGTGACTTAAAAATCTCTCTGAATTTTCAAAATTCAAATTTTCAGAATGACCATTCTTGAAGCAATTTGAAGAAAAATCACAAGAATTCAATTTTTCAAAATCATTTGTTTTTCCAAAACCAAGACCATGTTTATTTCCAATAGAAACTTGGTTTTGTAACAGCATATTCAACGATTTTTCCCCATTAGAAAATTTATCCAATGTTGATTCCAATCGTTGAATTTTGGATTTTAGATCGCTATTTTCTTTTAATAAATTTGAGCAATTATTTATAGCGATCATCTGTTCAGCATTAGTCTGTTTCAAAACCAAATTCTCATTTTCAAGCATTCTAATTTTGGCTTGAGATTCCGAGAATTCAAATTCAAATCGATTTTGTTTTTCAAACTCAAAATTCTTGGATTTTTCAATCTCATTTTCAAGTTCTTTCAAAATCAGGTCACTTTTCACTAAATTTTCATTTTCAGCAATCTCAAATTTGGAATTTATATTAGTCTTAAAAACTTAAAATTCCTTCTGTAGAAGATTGTTCAAATTTGATAACTCAATCTTGTTCTCTTTTAGGATCAGAATTTCCTTTTCAAACTTTTGAATATTTTTATTGAGATGAACAAGATTGGTTTTTCAATTTTAAACAATTTTTGCAATCTGAATTTGAAGAATTTTTAAAATATTCAAGCTGTGATTCCAAATCATCAATTTTGCTGGTCAACTCAGTATTCCTAGATTTTAGAGATTTATTTTTAGATTTGAGTTTATCAACAGATTTAGTTAAATCAACACACATATAAACCAAATCTTCGTATGAGAAATTTTCAACTTCAGCATCTGTTGATTCTCCATCATCTGATCCTTCTGAATTTTCATTTGTAAATCCTGTTAAATAGAGTTCTGAATCTGAGTTGACAATCTGGGGTTTTGAGTTGCAGTTGTCAATTTGACCATACTTTGTATTGAGAGTTATCCAAATTTCCTGCACAGTTAAATAATGTGAGATCAGACTGTATTGATCATCATCAAGATAAGAATATAGAATATGTGTAGTATGAGAATTAAAAACTTTATCTACCATATCGTACCCATTGATAGTAACATCCCAACATTTAATATTAACAGATTTTAGATAATATTCCATTCTGGATTTCCAGTCTAAAAAATCTGTTCCAGTGAAAATAGTTGGAGATGAACTGGACTGACTCTCACTTAACTGACAACTAGGATTACCCATGTCTCTAGAGTTAATGGAAAACCTGCTCTGATACCACTTGTTGGATCTAGATTAACCCTAGAGGGGGGGGGGGGGGGGGGTGAATTGGGTTTATCACAGTTTTTAAACTGAATTGAAATCTAACGAGATATATAATAATAAACTGATCACAGAATATAGCAGAAATAAAAGTGCAAAAAATAAATCACACACAGATATACCCAGCTTCGGCAAAGCCCTGCCTACTGCTGCATTCCTAAGGTTTCTACTAGGTGTTATAAACAGATCCTGCATACAAGACCATGTACACTCGCAGCGCCTGCTCCTGTCCTAACCCTACGCTCAAAACCCTAGACTGACCGATATCCCCTCGATTAGATTTCCCGAATTACAACCCCGTAATCCGTATCCCAGAATTTTACAGACTCTGAAACTGACAGTCAACACCCTGACTGATTTATCCTAGAATTTTACATACTCTAGAAAAACTGGTTTGACGGTTTCAATTTCAAACAAAATACAACAAACACTAAACAGCTTTGAAAACCCTAGGTTTAAATTTAGATTTAACAAGAATTTAAATCTCCTCCTTTTAAACTGCTTTGGACTTGACTAAATCAAGCCAAGTAGGCCGGCCCCTTTCATTTGCACTTGTCCGATCATTTTCTCCTTTGCTCTGGAAAATAAAATGGCGGCAGGCGATTCTCTAGGGTTTCTGAAATCCTTCCCAATTAGAAACGATGGCTTGTTTGAATGATGAAATCTTGTATGAACTTTAATCTCGAGTTGCTCGTGTTCGTTGCTGAGTAATTCTTCGATTGCGGCTTTCACTGATTTGGAGGAAATTCTTCGATTGAAAAACACTTTGGAAAATTGTGAGTATTCTAGATTTTTCTTCCTCTGAATTGATTGTGGTTTTTCCAATCCATGATGCCTGTGATGTAATGGTGTTTAAATATAGGGTATAATCGAAAACCCTAAACTCTGATTTCAATTTAATGGCTCGGTCTGATCGTCCCTGATTTTTTTGCAGTTTCTTCTTTTTGATTCCCTCGATTTACGCTGAATTTCCTTGGCTTAAAATACTGTGCGTGATTTCTGCTGCCATGGTTTTCTCTTTTGGATAGTCACGGCTTTGAATTGAAATGAATTTTCTTGTGTGAGTTTATTGATGAATCTGGAATGAATTGGTAGTAAATATAGGGTAATACAAACCCTAAAAAACATTTCCTGATTTCACTTATTGGCTCGATTGATTTGCTTCCTGATTTGCGTTGATTTAAATGGTTTTCTCTTTTGAAATTTTGCGTGATTTTGGGCTTTGAATCCAGACATGTTATTGCCCCTTTGAGTGAATCTGGATATTTGATTATGGCCTTTTGAATGAAATCCCAAAAGAAAACTGTTGCCAAAAAAAAAACTTTCCCCCTTTGCTCGACAGTTTCTGACTTTGCTTGATTGCTGGAATTTGAATTTGCCCCTTGCATGTTGTTTACCATGATTTGTGAATTTCAGGAAATGTATTACACACTTGCCAAAATTAAACCTCTAATTCAAAAATTGATTTCCCAAATATTTATTTCTTCCCTGTTACAAAATCTGGAAAGATAATTTGCAATTTTGCTCTTTCAACATTTCTGAAAATATATTCCCATTCATGTGTACACTTGAATTTGCTGCATATATGTCTTTTATTTTTCTGGAAATATTGGGCTTGCTATATATATATATGTATTGCTGAAAGAAAGGTTTCATGCCATTAAACATGTCTTGCATGATTTCTGTTCAAAAATTCAAGAACTTTTGCATGGTTAACTGTAAAGATTTCTTGACTAAAAGCTTCACTGCAGAATTCATTAAATCCCTTGAGATAAGTGTTCATTCCATAAATCAACCAAAGTTCAAAGAAGGAATCTCTTTTCTTTTGAGGCCATTTAAAAATGCTGTTTTGTGTATACTGCCTTAAATAATTTGGCTTTACAGCTTACATATATAAGCACCTTTATACATTGCCACTGTCTTGCACCATGCTGCATAGTTGATAGAATCTGTGTTGCCATATTATGCTGTGGTCACTTGAACTGCTCCACTATGTCATCATGTGCACCTACTTGTGTATATGTTGCTTAAATGAACATGCTGTGTTGAGCCATGAGTACTGCTGCTGCTTCAAATACATTTGCACACTGTTTTACCCATTCATTGTTGACTCGTAAAAATGTGAAACTGTCTTAAACTTTATTGACCCTGCTAAAACACCACTGCATGTACCTTGTTCTTTTATTCCACTGCACTATCCTTGCTATTCATTTTGATGTTGTCATGAAAACTTGAACTAGTTTTGTATGTTTGTAACAACCCGAAAATCTGGGCCACTTTAAAATTTTTATTTTGGCAATTTTAGCGAATTTTGAATATTTAAAATGGATAATTTTAAATAATATCGACGAGAAATTTATTTTGAATATAATTCGAACGTATATATTATACGCGTCGTCGTTAGAATATAAATATTTATTATATAATTATAAAAGGAATTGAAAATGGCGCGGTAGTTCGATAATTTGATTTCAAACTTCAATTGAACATACCGGGTGCAAAACATTCCGGATTTTAGTGAAACCAAAAACAATAGGATCTAATTGATAATATCTTTCCAACGAATCCGAAAAATCAAAATTTCATAGCGGGAATCAAAAGATATGTCCAGTTGAAAATTCTGAATAGTCGCTATGGAATTCAGGCCCTTAAAAATGGGAATTTTGCAAACGACCTCGGATTTCGACGAAACCACTTTCGTTGGATCTGCAGTGTCAAGTTATTGCTAGATTCCAAATTTCATAATTTTTCGAATCAATATGTGAGCGTGGCGAAGGAAAACGTGTTTGACCAGTTTCAGTTGATTTTAATCGACTGGAAAATGGCAATTTTTCTAACGGTCTCAGAATTTGGCGAAATTAGTTTTGTTAGGACCGTATCGTCGATACGAAGTCAGAAATATTTTTTTCTACAATTTTCCGGGTCCGTATGTGGCCCCGGTAAATTGAATTGCGCGTTCAAATTCAAAATATAAAGAATTATATTTTGATTTGAGCGAAAACTGATCGAAACGAGAGAATTGGCCTGCGTGGCATATCCCATTGTGTTTGGAATGGGGGTAATTAGCTAGGAGCGACAGTCGTTGGGTTTGATTTGGAATTAGATTGTGAAATCACCTTTTTTTCCGAACTATATTAAATTAAATAAAAAAATATAATATATATATTCTCTAACCTAATTTCGTTCAGAAAATAAACCCGCCCCTTTTTATTTTTCCCCCAAATTGACTTCCTCGATCGGAAGGGAAAATGGAGACGGCCATCGCCATCGTCAACCTCCCTCTGCTCCGCCTCCTCTCCCTCCATCGTCCGCCAATAGCTCCGACGACCCCCCCCCTCCTTCTTCGATTCCCCAATGACGCCAGCACCAAATCGCAATCGCACGAGCCACGACGCGAAACCCAAGGGCCTGAGACCCCACCATCGCCGCTCCGACCATCCCTTAGCTCCCTCCGCTCTGCTGACCAGTGCCAAAGAAAACCATCGAACCCAACCTCCCTGGAAGCCACTACAACGACCATTCCGAACTCAAGGCAGCACTCCGACGCCGTGGGTCCACCTCAGGTGAACCGCGCCTCTCCCCGACCTTCCAACCATCAGCGCGGGCTCCAACGCACCCAACCCTGCCCCCTTCAGCCTGTAAGTTTTTATTTAGTTTTATTTTGGTTTTATTTTGTTTTATTTATTTTGAGCAAATATAAAAGTATTGTTTTGCTTCTATAAAAAAATATATATATATGCAAAGCATAAAAATCCAATCTATTAAAAATATGTATATATTAGCAATTATAAGATCAGTTTTTATAGAGGAAGAAAAATTCGATTTTTAGTTGAAGAAAAATTCGACTTTTAGTTGAAGAAAAATTCGATTTTTAGTTAAAGGAAGATAGGATTTTCATGATAGAAAAATATGATTTGTACTCGTAGAAAGATTTGATTTTTAGCTATATAAAAATACGATTTTTATATACATGAAAGTGAGATAAAAATACGATTTTTACATATTTGAAGTAACGATAAAAATTTGATATCTATGTATTGAATAGCAAAATAAAATTGTGATTTTTATATGGGAACAGCGTGAAGAAGACTGTGATGGAAAAACGGGCAAATCCGAACAGTTAAGGAATTCAAAAGCAAAGCACGGTGGAATGGAAACTTCTGTGAGAATTTCTCACCTTTCAATTTCTTTTTCTAGTTATATATATATATATATATATATATATATATACTAGGATGCAGACGGTGTTTAGTAGCACCCGACACCCGTCATCCACAGACCATGGATGGCTTGTTTGTTTAATTGTTTGGTTGTGTGGTTAGTTAGAATATTTCGTTTGAATTGAATTGTTTGGTGAAATGAATTGATTTGATTGATGTGTGAATGGCGTGGGCCTTCACTAGACCGGGGATAAGGCTAGGCCTTGTCCTGTTTCTAGTATCGTGCCGTTATGCCGCCGAAATTTTCTAAAATAAGTTAGAAAAGTAAAAATATCATTCTTATTTTGAAAATGAACTGAATAAAATAGTTTGATCGTTAAAAATATATTTTTTAACGTGAATGTGAATAAATAAATATTCATTTACAAACCGGACGGTTTGTTTATGTACACCTATTTGAAGGACATTGATTGGGACGATAAATTTTACACATCGCCCAACTACACAAATAAAATCTGTGTTTGATTGTTTGAAACCCCACACGGGTATTGGGATGATATTTAACGTACACTAATCCCGATTGTTTAGTTGTATGTCAATTTATTGATTGACAGACTGTTATAAGTGTTGAATATTTATATTTGATGCTTATACAGTGTAGAATGCACTTTGGATGATGGTTGATTATTCATCGTTGTTGATATATACATGTGGTGTAGAAAATCCATATAATTAACATTATATGGTAATTGTTTGGGCCTCATTCCAGTATCGAAATAGAAATATTTGAAATAGAAATATTTGAAATAGAAATATTTGAAATAGAATATTTGAAAATCGAAATATATGAAGCCGCGTTGATAGATTGACGCCATTTTGATGTGAACGATATTTATATCGATTTTATTCATTTTAAAATGAATATTGAAAAGTAATTTTGAAATCAAATATTTCGAAATGAAATGAATTGAAAACGATTTCGAAATGAATTGAATATAAAACGATTTCAAAATGAATTGAATATAAAACGATTTCAAAATGAATTGAATATAAAACGATTTCGAAATGAATTGAAAACGATTTCGAAATGAATTGAATATAAAACGATTTCGAAATAAATTGAATAGAAATGAATTTTAAAACGAATTTATGAAGAAGAATTCAATTTTTCTTTGGATTGAAATGGAAGTTGAAATTGTTTTTGAAACGAAATTAAAAACGATTTATAAAATTCGTTTTAAATAGAAATCGACGAAATATATATTATATATATAATATAATGGCCTGAATAGAACGCGCCGCGCCGCGGCAGTTCGCGAATTTCGACCATTGACTTCGAACGGGTATTGCGGGAGATCCGACCGTCGGATTCTCCTAAAACCGGAACCGTTGGGTTCGTATCGAAAAGAGCTTTCTAACGAATATTGGAAATTTGAAATCTAACGGTTGGATTTGGAATTCTGTCCAAATCAAATTTGAAAAAGGTCGCTGTAAGTGCAGTTCGATGGCCAATGATGGAAATCGACTGTGCGGGCCTTGATAAAATTATTAAAAATAGTAATAATTTGTGTAAAATCATAAGAAATGATTTGTGAAGAATTGGGATGAAAAACTCCATATTTGAAAAGATAAAAATAGATTTTTATCGAAATGAACTAGTTTTGAACTAGAATAGTAATTTATTTATTTTTAAAATAAATAAATTGGATTTGAAATGGTTTTGAAAATAACCAGAACTTCCAATAATTGCATTGGAATGGATTTGAATCGAAATTATCTTCGGAATATTTCGATGTTTGATTTCATGATTATACAAATGTTGCTATGGAAATTTGAAAGATATAGATATATATATCGTTATTTCCAATACGATATCTGTTGGTCGTAGAATTTGATAATGAATATAAGCCGATATATTTTCTATTCAGAGCCTTATATTGAATATCAAATGCGATTTGGGTTTGTCGTGAATGGTGTCTTCACTAACACTGTTCTTGAACCCAGTTGAGAAAAGATTAAATCTTTTTATTTAGATTTAATGAAGTGTACCAATTAAATAATAATTAATTGGAATTGAATTGATATTGATTTTTGGGTTTATCGTGGACAGTGTTTTAAATAACACTTGTTCTTTAACCCGATAATTAATTAATGTGATTTTGGGTTTATCGTGAACTGTGTTTTAAATGACACTGATTCTTTAACCCAGTTAAAGATTAAAACTAAGTGGAGTTTTAATGAATCTTTAATTAGATTGAAAAGATCGAAAATGGAGTACCACCAGTTTTGCTCCAGGCGATAGTTAAATCTTTAATTAGATTTGAACGTGAAATGGTAATTGAATTTACCGATAACACCGTGGTGTTAGATATGAAGTATAACCAGTTTTACTTCATGGGATGAATAGGTTGGGATTGAGAAATTAAAACAAATGATTACTTCGGTAAGGTTCGCTAATCCCGACTAGTTTGAATGGATATTCAAAAATAGATTAAAGAATAAATTCAAGAAATTTATCTTGGATAAAATTAATGGGAACCTTTCCCTATGAATGTGAAATTTAGAAACTAACTGTCGGTTAGCTAAGCAGAATGGTTTTCTGGATATTGATCTGATGTTGGTTTCGGCCTTCGGGGTTAATAATTGGGGAATTATTCTCTTGACTAATTTACGGTTAGTAACTAATGAATTGGAATGAGGCGTATGTTGTGTTTATGTAACATTTATTTTTAATATACGCGGGTTGTTCGGAAAGGCCGGGTTTATACCCATTCTGAATAACCGATTCAACGATATGTCGAAGATGAAGACGGTGGTTGAAGACCGGAAGTCTTCACATCGTTTGGATAATTACCGACGATCCTGATTGGGCTGTACACCCAAGAGGATGGAAATAGTTGGTGGTCGTCCAGACGTACTTGGAGATGGATGGATATGCGAGGAAAGTGCCTCCGGTTTCGTTCAGACCCAGAACGGACTTGTAAATGGATAGTGTGTCTGACGTTGTATTCCTTTATACTGTATTGGTGATCTCTGCTAAATATATATCTGTTTGGTGGCAGAGAATTTATTCTCTTGCTATACACCCTTCTCTGAGACGTACGAGCCTAGAGGTTATATATTGGCAGAAATCAGTGGTACAGTATGGACTGACAATGTGGCGTGCTGAGTTGCATGGATCAAGGCTTTTGTTGAAAAGCAAAGTCTTGTGGTTGATGATCAAAGCACAGTCTTGTGTGGCGTAGCTTTGTGTAACGTTGATTCGCGAGTATCACACCCTGTATGAACTAAAAACGGGAGACGGACCTCAGGGAGGACATGCGTTTCTTTCTAGTTAGGAGTGGCGTCAGTGCTTGAACTGGCTGACGAGTTTGACTCATGTGGATGTTGCTTATTATTACTTGCTGAAAAGCGAGGCGCCTCGTGATATCGGTTTCGGCCGATGCTTCTGGTCGGCTGACGGGCCAGGCTTACGCCCCAAAGGGCGGGGAAACGCAGTGTTCAGGCATTTTAATCCACATCGGTGGACCGGCCCTGACGATCCAAAGGCTTGACAGAGTACTTGCCTGTGGCTCGGGCTAGAGAGTCACAAATCGGTAGAGGATCTTGCCCCTAGCCTCGGTTCATACCATAAATGATAACCCAACTTCCAATACGACATTGCGGTTTTATTTGTAAACCTATATATGGCGACATAGTGGCATGGGACGCTCATGCCGCCTATGATTGATACTTATGATTTGAAGTTGTTTTATACACTATGCACTTATTATAGTATCAAATGATTTGTTTTAAACGTATCAAGCATTCTTTGGCTGTTATAAGGGAAAACCCTATCCCCCGGCTTGCGTTGCATTGTGTGATAGGACCTGGGTCTTATAACAGCTTCATTTTTCTTTATTTAGCATTGCGCTGTTTGTTTTATGCACTGGTATTCTTGGGAGGAAACCCGTTCCGTGTTATACGGCGTAGTCCCTTGATTTACCTAACTTTAAAATAAAGATTTATAACTGTTTTAGTTCTCACACCAGTCACATGACTGACCTGAAGTTTATTGTTTTAACCTAAACTCTGGGTGCCCCTATTTTGACATGGGCAGCTAGTAGTTTTGGTTTTGCAGATTTATATTCACAGGATCCTGGTTTACAGCTGGAATGATATCCGGAAAGCTTTGTATCCATATATCTCTTCTAGTTGTGTATTGTATTATTTTCCGCTGCTATGTATTTAAATGTAATTTAAATCTCTGATATTTCTGTGTAATATTTATTTGTTTATACTATGTATATTCTTGTAATCTGATGCATTGTTGTAATATACAATGAAATGTTCTTTTGTATGCATTCTGTTGTGGCTTGTTCTCGAACTATCCGACGCTTTCCTTTACGGGGAAGTTACGGGTTTTTACAATGTTGCTGCCCTACTTGTAGCATGTTGGCTTGTCATGCTTGCACACCATTTTGTTAGCTGTATACTTGCTGAACCATGTTGATTTATCACCATACCATGAGCATGTGCTCGGCCTTGCTGAAATAAAATGTCCACTTTGAAATATGAGCATTTGCATACATCCTGTGTCACCTTGCACTTTGGCCCATGAGTTTATGTCATTCCATTTGCCATGTCTTCATGCTGCATTTATTTTGTTTTGTTTCACCATATACCATGTACTCATCCATGTATACAACCTCGATCATGTTGTACATGCACACATTGACTGTTGTTGCACTTTTCAACTTGTTGTTTGACCTTTGTGTTGATCTGCCACTTTCTCACTTTGACTTGTTCACACCTGTTTTGAATATCCTGCTGAATTGTATACACATGCACTGAGTCGAGATGGTCCACGTGGCTACTCCTCTGTTGCATGCTGATTGGCGAGGCAGTGCACACGTGTGTATATATGCGCGTGTGTATATGCAGCCATCCAGAATAGATTTCCCTGTCCCTGCATTGTATACACATACTGTCTACCTTGTGGTATTTACAGTGTATCACTGTGAATATCACAGGCTGTCTAGACACAGATTGATGGTTTTATAATTCAGATCAAGTCATGAAAAATGATGAGAAACACACCAGAAATCTGAGGCAAATAAAATTTTAAAATAAAATTTATATTCGCATATATTCAGTTTAAATTCCTGTTGCAGTGTACTGTGTGTTTCTGTTTTCATGTGACAGGTATGAAGACTGGACTGACTTTGAGGATGCTATGAAGATAGAAGACTGAAGACAGAAGACAGAAAACAAAAAACAGTGTGTAAATGTATATATGAAATGTGAATGTATGACAGAGAGACTGTGTTAGAGTTGAGTGAGAACTTGATATGTACTGAAATGTATTGAAATGAAAATTATTAGTGAAGTGTACAAATAGTTGGAGTTGTAAAATTTGTACTGTTTGAAAATTGAAATAAAATATTCTATTTAAATAAAATACTGTGTTAATATTTGAATTTATATACAGTCGTATTTTATTTAAATATAAATATTATATTTCTGTATGTGATAAATATATGAATCAGTACGATTACAAACACATTCAAAAGAATATATATTTGGTTGTTATCATCAAACAGAAATCATATAATTGTGTATACAACACCATTATATACAACAGATTCTTTGGTTTTGTGAAGGTTGGTAGGTGGGAACTTGGGCCTAATTTGTTGCCTAGGGCACGGGCGTTAAGTTCTGAGTTGCGGCAATCCGGTCCTGCCCGGTAAGGGTTCGAGAAGTAGTCCTTTGGCCGATGTTAGGCCCAAACCAGGAATGGTCGTGATGGCGTGTTCCCTTTATGACGGTGATTCCGGAACCATCATGGTTGATTCTCCAATGTTATTATCGATTACTATGGAGTGGTAGTGGAAAAGGGTTCGTAGAGATGTAATTCGGAGGAGGCTAAGCGCTCCTATTTCTTGAATGCTAAAGATGTCCCATTGAGCATATTCTTGAAGTTGTTGTGTTAGCTCAAGGTTGTGCTTGATTTGATTACCAAGGCTTCTTTGTTTTCTTTTTCAATTTTTTCATGGCTTCTAAAAATTAAGCTCGGATAAATGGAGCCTTGGGATTAGAAGAAGTAGCGATATCCAAGTTAGCCTAGGCTTCAGTGGGTTGAGCAACAATAAAAGGTCCAACCATAATTGTCTTTCCTTCGGTCACCGTTATAATATATCAACTTGGCAGGCAAGTCTAAGGAGACCTATGTAGCGCTCCAACTCTGGGTGGATGAACGGTAGCATAGAAAAGTCTTTAGTCTCGTAGTGAGAGCATCAGAACGTTAATGTACGAAAGTTGGTGCAATACCTAACGAGTTCCAATACAATGAAACTAAACGTCCAATATGGAAGATTATGTAGGATAGTAAATAAAAACAATATTATATAGTGGTTCGGTCCTTGAGAACCTATGTCCACTTTGAAGGTTTTTCTCTTTTATTCACATCAATGTCAAAAGTACAATGGTGGGAACTATGATTCCAAGTAACTACAATGGAAATGGTGGAAAGCAAGTTTAAAGAGGTCCAAGGTAGAGCCATTCTCCTTCTTCCCGAAATGCCAAGGCAACCTAAAAAGCCAAGTGACCGAAAAGAGGTAAATTTCTTCTTTCTGGAGTGATGGAGTAAGCTTAAGAGTCAAATAGGCAATATCTTACTCCCAATTGTTAAGTGGGGAAAAATCGAACCCTCTTATCATAGCAAAATGGGGATATTTATAGTATAACGGAGCGGGTAGGAGTAGGTAAGAGGAGAAGATTGTGAGTACATGACAACAATTTCCATATCCCAGGATCGATACTCGTCCCGGTACTTAGCTTTTTCTGCTCGGCTTCTTGAAGCTCCTAATCCTCTTTTTTTTGCTCCATTTCGTATCTAAGACATGCCATGGAAAATCCTAATGCCTCTATACTTGAGGAAATTCCGAATTTCTGGGGAGTTGAGTTTGGGGATACGAATTCTTCATGCTTTGGGGATACAAAATGGTGAATCTCTGGGGAGATGAATTTTGGTTAAGGGATCCAGGGTACAGTTTTTGGACAAGTAGTTGTGGCTATGAATTTTGGAATGGTGAAGTGGGATACGAATTCTAGCGAGGAACATGGATATGAAAATGCAAAGAGGCCCGAATATGAAATTGGGAGGAGGAACTGGTGGAATGTGAAATGTTAAGGGGACTCCGGGATACAAAATCCTCTCTACTGATCCCTGAGTACTTTTTCATTTTGAGCAGTCTCGACGAGCCAGGACAACAATACTTATACAACTCCATCTAGGCTTTATACTTAGGTGTTTGGCAACACTTTTAGACTGTTTAACCACACGATGGGTTGAGTCATGTGGGGCTGGACTGCTTCTAGCAGATGGCCCAAAAGGTCGGATAACATAAACTTTGTTACATTAAATATTAACCCTTTTTGGATTCCTAGTTTTGATCCATTATCACATTATTACTTGTGAATATATTATATATATATATATTTCAATTGTAGGTGGATAATACTTTTTTTTAGCAAGGTCAACTGGTTTTTAAAACGATTCATAATACTTTTCCCATTACAACAAATAATGAGTAAAAAATGATATAGGAGATATGCATATTACCTATCTGCCACAACCATTTTCCTAGACCGTTACATAAACATAAACCACCACCTAGGGTGAGAGTCTAGCTAGAAAAACAGAAATACAAACACTTACAACACACGAGCTCCCGAGGTAGTCTCACTACAACTAGCACTGGAAGTGGTAACACCAGCAGACAAAGAAATCAAGTTTCACACAATTTGCATTGAAGATAATTGCAAAATAGTCATGAATAACAATAAATAGCTGGAAACAACCAGGCTTACTGACAAATAAAGCAACAAAGACAAGGTGATCATCCACTGCTAATTACAAGCAAAGTGGCAATCAACCATTGTAGAATCTCCTCAACAACAATTACCTCTACAAACCCAGCATAATAATAAGGACACCCCAACAATCACAACCCCTACCAACCAGAGACAATCCCGTTGCAAGAAATCATGAGGTTATGAGTTGGATAAGGGGGTAGCAACCACCAAGTTCTAGGCAAAATGTTGATTAAACAAAATTTCCAAACCGCAACAAGAGAAAAGTGGTAAAAGCACAAAAAGAAAAAACATGGAAGAAAGGAAGACAAGCAACCCGTTGCCTCAAAAACACCCACCTAAGACAACCTCTCTAGATAAAAAAATCCACAACCAAAATGCTAAAAAAAAGTTACCCAAATACCACGATTGACACCAAGCTATCGAGTAAGCTCATACAACGAACCAACTAGAACAACGCTAGGTTAAAATCGCTTAGGTGTGCAAGAGTACAAGGTAAGGCACTGATGTTGAAGGAAAGGCAAGGGTTATATGAGAGAAATATAAAAGAAAATTTGATGAGGTCAGGAACACTCAATAACATGACATTGTCAATCGATCTAAAAGTGTAGAAAAGGATGGAAAAATCATTAGACCTCACAGCCAAAAATGAAGATTGCAAAAGCTAGATCTGGATCTGATAATGAAATTAAGGAAATGGGCTTGGAGAAGTTTCGTGGAATAGGACTACAAAGGAAAAGTTGGGGCAAGGTATTAAGAAGATGAAAAGGAATACGGAGGAGCTGAAAGTGATCAGAGATGGAAAAAAACAAGCGACGACAGTAAGAAACCCTAGTTTCCTCTGATGCCAATTAATGAGATTTTCAAAGAAAAAGATGACTTCAATTTTCAGCGGTGGATAATGTTGTTATCAGTTGATAATATGCATTCATATTATATTACCTATTCTCATTCATTGGTCTAGTAACTTGGAGGAAATTTCTAATTATATACATCATTTGAATACACATGTGACTTCAAGTCATTTAATATTTATGTCGATTGACTTTTTGAATCACTAAATAATGTCTATGCATAATCTATAAGATGAGCTTATAACAAACTTTAGGTTGTTATTTGAATATTTTTATATATAGACATATACGTTCGTCCACGCATTACAAATATATTCTAAATTTGCATGTTCTTTCTCGTTTGAGTCGGTGATATCTAGAACAAACTATTATAATGATCCAAACTATTAATTTCTTTTTATGAATGAATGTCAATGCGAATCCTTTGAGACTGCAAGATAATGCTGAAAACATTTGGTTTGGAACTGTATTGAATTTCTAGTTCAAATAAAATATATAAAACAACTTTAGTTTGTTAAAAATTATTCCTTTATTATACTACAAATATCACTTTTGAACATTAATTGTGATAACTTATCAGAAAATTAAATAAAAGTGATTTACTTATAAAAATGTAAGAGCATCTTCTAAACACTTAGCATTTTATAAAAATAAATTAGTTGCACATACAGATTTTTTCAAGAAAATATTTATAGCTTTCACAGAAGTGTGATATGACATATCCATTATCTCTTTAGGAGAACATCTAAAGATATTTCTTCAGGAAATATTTATGCATATGATATGCAATTCATAAAATATTTTCAAAAAATAATATAACATTGATCCTAATTTGCTCTTAAAATTATCCAATGGAGCTACATGTCCACAATAATGATAAACTGAATTATGTAAATGTATTTTTACGTACTGTTAATAGTTGTATTTTAATTTATAAATTCTGTGGGTTATTTACTGTTATATCACTTTTTAAAATGTTGTATCATATGTGAAAACATCTCACAATAATTATTTTATAGTGCTATAAGACGATATAATATCAACTTTGGGAATAAATTATAAATATCACTTCTAGAGTGCTACACATCTCTTCAGGCAATTCAATAAAAAAGATTTTCTATAACATCTCTTCTAGGATGTTGGATTTTGTAACACCCCGTATTTTCTGTTAACGATATAGTAACGAATTCAACAATATTAATTTAAAATGTGAGAATTAAGGGAAACGGATTACGCCATTGTGTTCGTCTCGGAATTCTGGTTTAGATAGAGTCCGAGTTTGCGTGAATTGGACTTCGTATGAAGAAGTTATGGCTGTCGGAAGTTTCCAGGAAATTCAAATAAATTCAAATAGCTCGAAAAACAAGTTCAAATTCAAATCAGAAGTCAGAAGCGGGTTGGGCGGGAAAATTCCCGCTTAGGACCCAGGTCGACCAGGGGGTCACCCTAGTGTCGACCTCGCCCCTACAGGTTGACCTGCCCCCCTCCCCCCCCCCCCCGAGCAGATCTGAATGGTGACGATTTTGTGACTCAGTGTTGAGTCACTAGGGCTGAGGTGTCACCCTATCTTCACTGGATGGCTGTGGTTAACCCTAGGATCACCTGACGGCTCAAATTGAGTTGAAATTCTATATAAACAACCATATGCTCAAACCTAAATATCACACAAAAATAATCCTAGAACTATCATGCTGTCAATGGAAAACTTGGAGTAGCCGTCCCCAATACAAAGAAAAGATAAGAACCTAAATCAAATTAAAAGTTATCAAATTCAACGATCTACATCAAAGGCGAGCTTACCAATTTCAGAATTCAGATTTCAGAACGCAAGAATTCCTT
This sequence comes from Allium sativum, assembly GCA_030737875.1. Lineage (NCBI taxonomy): Eukaryota > Viridiplantae > Streptophyta > Magnoliopsida > Asparagales > Amaryllidaceae > Allium > Allium sativum. The sequence goes on from CM060913.1 coordinate 11,282,809, forward strand.
TTAGTTTGTAAGTTGGTTATTACGCAAATTTAAATGTTTCAAATGAATCGTGACATGTTGTAATTGGAGTATAGAGTGATGCTCATGTATAAGATTTGATTCTCGTTTATCTTAAGTATCGTTGAAATTAATCATGTCTACATGCTTGTGGTGATGAACATGTTGTATATTAATCATGTCTATATGCTTGTGGTGATGGACATATTGTATGTATTGGAATCTATTATGATTTGGTAATGGATTTATTTTGCCAATTAAATGGTGAAACATGTCATGTTATAAATTGGTGGTTATTTGCAAGTTTATGATCTAAAACACTTGCTTATATGTTAGATCAACACTCATTTATATTCATGTTAGGTTGAATCTATTTATGTTGAAAATTTTGGAATTGTAGTCCTCTTATGTTTTAAACATAAGTCATCATGTTAAGTTATGATTCGAATATGTTGATAATAATTATCTTATGTTTAACACACATAAGTTAATATGTTAAGTTGCAATTTAAAAATGATTATAGTAGCTTTCTTATGTTTTGACATACATAAGTTAATATGCTAAGTTGTGGTTTAAAACTATGATTATATGTTAAACATCCATGCTAGTCCTTTGTCAAGTTTGCATGACAACTAGACCCAACTTAGTCACAAGTTCACCTTTGCACATTTAGTTAAAGTTAAATGATACCTCTATGCCAAGTTTCACATGACAAGTTGAAATTATGCTATTTTATGTTTATTTCATGTCTCTTGTTTATTAACCCTTTTCTTGTTTATGGGTTGGGCTAATTTACTAGCCCAACATTTTATGTGATTCATGCGTACGTTCCACGGGGGTAGCGATGGGAAAATATGAAAATTCATGGCATAGATTTGTTCATAAAATGGTATATTTGATATACCATTTATGGTGAGCATAATCAAAGGATAATTATGGCATGATTAAATTAAATTAAATTTACATAAAGAAATTAGACATATATATATATATATATATATATATATATATATATAAATGTGAATTTAGAAAAGACGAATATGCCTAACCCGAGGTTAGATTGAGTTGTGGTGTAAATCTGCCCGGAACCGACCGACATATCCAGTGACCACAACAAGACTTGTCTAACGTGGGTGGTTAGTGCATCAAGCCCAAAAAGAACCCGAGGTTAGACTGAGTTTTGGTGTAAACCTGCCTGGAACCGACCGGCACATCCAGTGACCACAACAATACCTGTCTAATGTGAGTGGTTGGTGCTTTAATAAACTTAAGCTAAGTCAGGATTGGTAAGGTTAAGTCAATTAGGGAAAACACTTAACCGATTCAGCATGTTAACTAAACGAATGGGTGGGGGTTAAGTAAACTTGGACGCTTAACAAAATAAACATGTTGATTAGAAAACCCTAGTAGCGGGGACCCATTTCAGTAGTAACCCACATAGATGTATCATGGTACCCTGAAACTAGGCAGGGTGAGGCACGATTACTGGGCTGAGTATAAGCAATCAAAACGTCGACGGTTGGTGGGCCAGTGTAGGTTCCGACGGAGTATGGGCATGCACCTACTCCGAAGTGGAAAAATAAGGCACTGGGAATCAGTAGTATACACTATGCATCCTGAATCGTGTCGGGTTGCCACCAAAGGGACTGATACACCCCATGGTGGGACCAACACAGGTATCTACAGTCAAGCGGGGCCGAATGACACAGGATATGAATGATACGGGTAGGAGCCGATCATTAAGGGGATCGTTGGTAATGAACACGTAGGGCTGGTTGAACCAATGGTTAAGTAGGTGCAGAGACTATAGTAATGGGTGCGATCACATGTTCCTCTTATCTTATGTTACGGTATTATCCTATGTTCTGTTATTATTGTCACGATCCCTTTCCTTGTTTAAATACTAGTAATCACCGAACTTACCAGAATTATTGTCTGACCCATTTTCTTTCATCCTCTTTTCTTCCGTTTCCCCCCTAGGTCCACAGGGAGGGAATACTGCAGCTTAGTCAACTCTTTGCAAGCTTCAAGATAGTAGATATATGATTTGGACTCTCTCTCACCTTGGCTATGGCTCTTGGACATTATCCTTGGGGATTTATGCAGTTTTATTTATGGTTTATGCTTCTTTATTAAATAATCAAGACAGAAATTATGTTGTAATGTTTTGGAAGTTGTTTTGAGATAATTTGATGTAATGCTTTTGTATTGTACCACGTATTCAATAAATAATTTGAATTCCGTTGCTTATACTTATCTGTCCTATAAAATTTTCTGTGCCTTGTACCTATAACCCTCCACCAAAGTTAAGGCATTCCCTTTGTGAGTGACCTTAACGGAGGTGGGGTGTTTCACTTGGTATCAGAGCAAAGGTTTACCAGATCAGATAAGAGTTTTTGAAAATTATTTTTCAAAAAGAAATATAAAGAAGCATTTTTCAAGAAAGAGCGTTGTTTTAAATTTAAAAAGGCATAATCCCCAAAGCCATATGCACTACCTTTCTATATTTCGTTTTGAATATTTTCTTTTTCGTTTCAGCATGTCTGGGAATCTTAACCTTCCAGAGGGTGTACCGATACCTGGCTGGTTCAGGAGGTACTTAGAGGCTAGGGCCAACGACGCAGGCCCAGCAGATATTTCTCCTCCTCCAGTTGCAGCGGTTCCTCCTCCTCGTGCAAATGCTTTCTCAAAGATTTGTAGAGACTTTAGGGCCATGGGTGGAAAGGATTTCAAGGGAACTGAATCATTCGTAGAAGCAAGGAACTGGCTCAAAGAAAATGAGGATCTGTTCGTTATCTTCGAGGTGGACAATAGGCAAAAGATACAGTTGGCTGTATGGTTGCTCAAAGACAAAGCTTCCTACTGGTGGGAAGTCACTAATGCTGAAAGACCAATTGACACATGGATGGATTTTAGAATAAAGTTTGAGATGAAATTCCTCTCCCAAGCTGAACGAAGTTTACAGTTGGAAAAGTTCTTATCTCTTAAGCAAGGAAGTATGACGGTCAAGGAGTACGTTAATCAATTCAATCAGCTGGCCCGATTTGGACTAGGCTTAGTGAATACTCCTCATAAGAAGGCTCTCCGTTTTGTCAAGGGATTAAATGAGCCACTTCACAGCTTGGCTATGACCCATATACCTATGGGGGATACTTACGAGAGGTTAGTGGACATGGCACTCTTACATGAGGAAGACAAGGGCAAGAATGAGGCAAAAGCGGAAGTGCCTCAAGATAAGAAGGGGGAGGGGTTGCAGAACAAGAAGGCTGATTGAAAGAAAGGCGGGAAGAACAACAAACCCCGTGAGAAGAGAAAATGTAATTTCTGTGGCATTCCTGGACATCTGATCAAAGACTGCAAGAAGAAGAAAAGGAAGATGGGTGGATGTTTCCACTGTTGTGGGACAGGACACATGGCTAGGGCTTGCCCAAGGAAGCAAGGGTAGTGAGCTGGACCTTCTTCTGGAGGACATGTTCACGCTCTCACGACACCTCTGCAAGAACGAGGTAGAAACATTTCTGTCGAAAGTTTAGTCTATCTTTTTGATCATCCTATTCGTACACTATTTGATTCTGGCGCATCACACTCTTTTATATCTACTGCTTTAGTGGAATCTCTGCACCTTGACACTAGTATAGTAGAGAATCCCTTGGTTGTTTCAAATCCAATTGGGGGCTCAGCTTATTTGTCAATGGTTTGTTTGGATTTGAAATTATCTATACTAAGCGTTGGGTTTAAATGTAATGCCTTAGTTTTGGGCTTCACGGGTTATGGGTTGATTCTAGGCATGGACTGGCTATCCAGTAATGGTGTCGTCCTCGATTGTGAAAAGAGAGTGGTTAAACTCATGACTCGCCTCGGTAATGCTCTCGAAATTTCTTGTAATCCCATGAACTCTGTTATGCTTAGTTATCTAGAATCTCTTGATGCGTCCGTTGAGAACTTGCTGCAACGACCCGGAAATATGAACCAATTTAAAATTTTTAAATTGGCTATTTTAGTGGATTTTAAATATTTAAAATAAATATTTTAAATAATAACGATGAAAAGTAAGTTTGAATCGACATTTGAAAACGAATATAATTAATTCTAATCATAAACAAGGTCTGAAATGGCGCGGTAGTTTTAAAAATTGAATTCAAACTTTGACTGACTGTACCGAGTGCAAAACAAAACGGATTTGAGTGAAACCAAAAATATTTAAATCTGTTAGTGAATAACTTTCTAACGAATCTGAAAAATCGAAGTTTCATAGCGGGAAGAAAATGTTATGGCCAAATGAATTTTCTGAAAGGTCGCTTTGGAGTTTATATAGCCCGTGAAAATGGCCATTTTGCAAACGACCACGGAATTCGACGAAACCACTTTTGTTGGATCCGGGATGTCAAACTATTGCTAAGTTTCAAATTTCATAATTTTTGAAGCTAGTATGTGAGCGTGGCAATGGAAAATGTGTTTGGTCGATTTCTATTAAATTGGGTCGACCAGAAAATGACCATTTTGCAAACAACCTCAGAATTCGAAGAAACCACTTTTGTTGGATCCGGGATGTCAAATTATTGCTAGGTTACAAATTTCATAATTTTTGAAGTTAATATGTGAGTTAGGCAAAGGAAAACGTGTTTTGGTCAATTATAGTTAAATTGGATCGACCAGAAATGGGCCATTTTGCAAACGGTCTCAGAATTCGACAAAACTAGTTTTGTTGGGACCGTATCATCAAAACATAGCTAGATTTATTTTTCGGGAATTTTTAGAACCAGTTTGTGGCCCCGGCAAATTGAAATGTACGTTCAAATCAAATATTGAATGTTTTATATTTTAATTTGAAGGAAAACTAACTGAAACATTCGAACGGGCCTTCGAAACATATCCCATTGTGTTCGGAATGGGGGTATTTGGCTAGGGACGACAGTTGTTGGGTTTGGATTGGTGTTCATGTGTGTAAGAGGGTATTTTAGAGATTTAAAAATACATAAATTAATATAAAAAATTCATTGGCCCAGGCTTATTCTCTTCCCCGATTAACCATCGCGATATACGGCGGCGGAGCTTCACTTCTTCTCTCCTCATTATCTTCTAAACCACACAACGAAATCTCGAGCTCCAGTAGACAATTCTGAAGGGAATTTCGTTAGCTTCAAATCCATAATGGCCTTGGATTTTATCGTTCGATATCCACGAAGTTCTGAGCCCTCGAAATCGCAACCTTCCTTGCGCCGCCGGAGCTCCTCCTCACCATCGATCTGAACATCGAGCACGGCGCCAGAAAGCCCTCTCCTAGCTCTACGCTGTGGCGCTGGCCGATCGTCCTGAAGTGGCACGGATTTTGAGAAAAATGAAGACCTAGTTTTGAACGAATAGCTGAAGGTATACACCTGTTTTATTTTAAACTATATTATAGCAGTTTAAAGCGCTACGGTTTTTGATTTCACCGTAAAAATCATATCTTTTTCGTTTGTTGACGAAATTCAGTGAAACAAGAGACAGTGGACTTGTGTGGACGTCTTCTACATTTTAGAAGAGACCACATATTTTTCTGAGCCTTCTGCTATTTTTGGTGGAGTGGAACCCAATGTGAGATTTCTAAATTATAAACGATATGGAAAACGACGATGTATAAATTATATAGTCGATGTATGAGTTATATAAGCATTGTACACCTCTTGTATAAGCGTTGAATAAGTTGTACGTTCGATATATAAGTTATATATGCGTTGTAAAAATTATATATGTGTTGAAATAGAAGTGAAATGCTTATATATATATATACACTCCCCTCGTCCACAAACCATGGACGATATTTATTGGTTGTGATTGGTGTGAAAATAGATTGATAGCGAATGGTTGATTAGAATTGTTTGTGGTTTGAAATTGATTGATTGTGGTTGAAAAATACCCGCTTGTGGTTGAGAATTATTTGGTTGAAACCACATAGGATTAGTTTGTGGAAATGGAAAAAATATACATGTCGCCTGCATGCGAACTAGATGCATGAAATCCCCATTGTCAAAAGCTGCGAGGCTTTAAGGTAGAGCGAGGAGCCGTACTAGGGACAACCCCGGTTTTAACTACCCTGCCATTATGCTGCCGAAATTTTCTGAAATTCATGTGTTGAATGGTATTCGTGTTTTGAAATAAATTGTTTTATAATAAAAATCCTATTTTTATCATCTATATGAACTATATAAAATAGTAGTGTTTTGAAATAAATTGTTTTGCAATAAAAATCACATTTTTACTATATATATACAAATTATAGAAAACTTTCATGTGTTGAATAGAAATTCATTCGTTGAATAGAAATTCATGTGTTGAATGGTATTCGTGTTTTGAAATAAATTGTTTTATAATAAAAATCCTATTTTTATCATCTATATGAACTATATTAAATAGTAGTGTTTTGAAATAAATTGTTTTGCAATAAAAATCACATTTTTACTATATATATATATACAAATTATAGAAAACCTTCATGTGTTGAATAGAAATTCATTCGTTGAATAGAAATTCATGTGTTGAATGGTATTCGTGTTTTGAAATAAATTGTTTTATAATAAAAATCATATTTTTATCATCTATATGAACTATATAAAATAGTAGTGTTTTGAAATAAATTATTTTGCAATAAAAATCACATTTTTACTATATATATACAAACTATAGAAAACATTCATGTGTTAAACAGAAATTCATTCGTTGAATAGAAATTCATGAGTTGAATGGTATTCGTGTTTTAAAATAAATTGTTTTATAATAAAAATCATATTTTTATCATCTATATAAACTATATAAAATAGTCGTGCTTTGAAATAAATAGTTTTACAATAAAAATCACATTTTTACTATATACATGAGTTGTTAAAAATAGTGAAGGGTCGAAGTGAATGTCTGTTGGATAAAAATATCATTTTTGTCAAATGTATGAAAAGCATATAGTTTTGAAATCGAAGAATCGATTATATATATAAATATAATTAAAATATATCGAATAACGAAGCTACAGTTCGTGTTTTGAAACCGTGATTTCAAACGATTAGTGCGGGAGATCCGACCATCGGACTTTCCCGAAACCAAAACCATTGGGTTCGCTTTGTAAATATCCTTCCAACGACACCAACTTTGTAAAGATCCAACGGTTGGATTGTCTAGAATGTTTAATTCAAATCTGAAGAAAAACAGCGCCAGAATCGATTATATTTATATATATACATAAATATAATTAAATTAAATCGAATAACAACGCTGCAGTTCGTATTTTGAAATCGAAACTTCAAACGATTGTACCGGGAGATCCGACCGTCGGATTTTCCCAAAACTGGAACCATTGGATTCGTTTTGAAAAGATCTTTCTAATGATGTAAATTTTGTGATGATCCAACGGTTAGATTTTCACATATGCATAAATCAAATCTGAAGAAAAATAGCGTCGCGGCCGTGTTATGGATTGAAGCGTCGTTTGAATAAATTGGCTATTTTAAATAAATAAAAATAGCGATAAATCGTTATAATATATTATAAATGATATGGAATGTAAAATTTAGAAACTAACTGAAGGTTGGCTAAGTCGAATGGTTTCCTGGGTTTTGATCTGATGTTGGTTTCAGCCTTCGGGGTTAATATTAGGGAAATCGTTCTCTTACTGATTTACGGTTAGTGACTAATGAATTGAAATGATGCATATGTTGTGTTTGTGTAGCACTTGTTTATTATATACGCGAGTTGCTCAGAAAGACCGGGTTTATCCCATTCTGAATAACTAAATCGACGATAAGAAATCGAAGATGAAGACGGTGGTTGAAGACCAGAAATCTTCACCTCGTTTGGATGGTAACTGATGTCCTGATTGGGAGGCATCCCGAAATATGGATAATGAGTGGTGATCGTCCAGACGTACGTGGATATCGATGGGTTTGCAAGGTATATAGTGCCTCTGGTTTCGCTCAGACCTAGAACGGACTTGTAAATGGATTGTGTGTCTGACATTGGAATTTATTCTGTGTGATTGATAGCCATCAGTTGCATGGTGTGAATTGCCTGTGTGGCATGCTAAGATGCAGTGATCAAGGCTTCTGTTGAAAAGCAAAGTCTTGTAATTGATGATCAAAGCATCGCCTGTATGGCGTAGCTTTGTGTATAACGTGAATTCGCGAGCCTCACACCCCGGTATGAACCAAAAACGGGAGAAGGACCTCAGGGAGGGCATGCGTTTCCTTCTAGCTAGAGGTGGTGTCTGTGCTTCTGGCTGACATTTATACTATTTTTCACCTATGTGGTTGTTGCTGTTGCGAGGCGCCTCGGATATATCGGTCGATCCGGGACCGATGGAGTAGTCATTCGTTGGCTTACTCATGCCCCAAAGGGCGGGGAAACGCAGTGTTCAGGAATTTTAATCCACATCGGTGGACCGGCCCTGACGATCCAAAGGCTTGACTGAGTACTTACCTGAGGGGCGGGCTAGAGCGTCTCGAATTCGGTAAGGACTATCTTTTGCCTTGGTTCATGAAGGAAATCCAGTTTCCAAATACGACACCGTGCGGTTTTGATTGTATATACATATGGCGACATGATATATGGTACCCATGCCGTCTATGATTGATAGTTATGATTCGAAATTGTTTTTGAAAACATGTAAACACTAGTAATAATATCAAATGCTTTTATTTTATTCGTATCAAGCATATTTTGGCCATTATAAGGTAAAAATCTATCCTCCGGTTTGCGTTGCATTGTGTGAGGGGAACTGAGTCTTATAATGGCTTCATTTTTATAAAAAGCATTGCGATGTTTAAAAGAATTATTTGTTTTAAAGCACTGGCAATCCGATGGAGTAAACCCGTTCCACAAAAGTGGCATGGTCCTGTGATTAGCCATATTTTAAATGTGTCAAGTAGATTTCTCATACCAGTCCCATGACTGACTCGTAGTTTGTTTCACTTGCAAACTCAGGTGCCCCTTTTTCTACATGGGCAGCCTTGTATTCAGGTTTTATCTGTCTCTTTCTGGATAGCTGGAGCTGAGTATGGATTATATCATTTATCTCTTTTTATGCTGTTCAGCTCCTGTTGTACATATTATGTTTGTTTCCGATGTAAACATTTATGTATAGCTGAACTGTATTTGTACTAAGTATGATCATGTATGCTGTGTAACTCTGATGATTACGTTTATTCAGCATATTATTTGTAACAACCCGTATTTTAATAACGTGTTATAACTATAAATCAAGGCAAAATTAAATTTTAAAATAAGAATCAAGGGAAACGGGTTACGCCATTACATTCGTCTCGAAATTCTGCTTGAAAACGAGACCGAGTTTACGAAAATCGGAGTCCGTATGACCAAGATATGGCTCTCCAAAGTTTCAGAAAATTCCAGAGTTCAAAACAGTTCGAATTCAAGTTCAAAATTCGAATTTCAAAACCCAGACAGACTGGGCGGGAAAAATCCCGCCAGCACCAGGTCGACTGGGCAGTCGACCCCCCCCCCCCCCCAGACGAAGTCGACTGGGCAGTCGACTTGTGTAACACCCCACACCCGCTAAGGTCACTCACTAAGGGAATGCCTTAACTTCGGTGGAGCATTTTAAGTGAGTATAGAACAGAAAAATTACAACAAGACAGATATAAATACTTGAAAATCTAAAACATCATTTCATAGCAGCAGAAGGTAAACATGTTTAGTTACAACACCATAAAGAGTCAAGTACTAAATATCCATCCTGATAAAAACATAAGTACATAATCCCACTACATAAACAATAGCCGTAAAAGAAAAGATAAACTGGGCTTTACATCACGGTCCAAGCTCCAGAAGATAGATAAGAAATCTGATCAAAGCCCACTAGTGCTAGGCCCAACCTGAGGACCTGAGGGGGAAAAAGATAAAAACAACGGGATCAGACATAAGTCTGAGTGAGCCCTATAACTTTAACAACACAATCATTAAAGTAATTAGGGTATGATATAAACTTGGCACGGGATGACTGGGGATAAATGACTACACTAAGTAGCCAACTAGACATAAGGTGAACTAAGATAACGGTAAAGACGCATCTACCCACCCAAGGATAATTACTAACTGCACCACACCAGTCATTCCTACTTAAAGGTTGATCCCTCCCAAGGACTTAGAAACTTTACCCAGTAGTTTCGTGTACCCCTAGCTGACTACATAGGTGTCGTCTGCCCCTATCTCCACTAGGTGTACCCACTACTCCCAAGCGATCGGCTCCCTACTGTAGATACCCGTGCTGGCCCCACAATGGGGTGTATCACTCCCCAAAGTGGCAACCCGATACAACAAATGGTGCACGGCTTATACCTACACGATGCAACAACGTCTTACCTACCAGCCCGGGTCCACACACGCATATGAAACCCGTTGGACTCGCGTTGCCACCGCTAACCCGTTTTGGCCTCTTATAATCAAGCCCAGTACGCGTGTCCCGTCCTCGACATGGGTCGAGCCCAATAAGATACATATGGGTTACTTGGTGAAATGGGCCCCCACAAGCTACCACCTAAGCTTGTCATTATATCTAGTGCATCCCACTTAACCCTTTAATCATGTTTAATTACATGTTTCCACTTGGTTAAGTATTCTAATCGTATTTTCTATTGCCACCCAAGGCAACCCACTAGATTTCCTCATGCCACCCAAGGCACTTACTTGATTTCCACATGCCATCCAAGGCACCCACTTAACCCCTCATGCCCACTACATGCTTATCTGGTTAAGTGTTTCTTAATTGATTAAAAACGTAACCGTTGTAAAGACCTCTCACATTAGACTATCTTTTATGGCAACTGGATTTGCCGGTTGGGTCCGGGCAGCCTTACGCCATAACCGAGTCTAACCTCGTGTCTATACACTTGTCACGTATTTAGTTTGTGCCTAAGACCTCTCACATTGGGCCAATCATTTGTAGCCGCTGGATTTGCCGGTCGGTTCCGGGCACTCTTACGCTACAAAAGGGTCCAACCTCGTGTCTTAGTCGATTAATTACACCTAATTAATCACCCCCGAATTAATTTTCCCTAATTAATTCCAATTTTTTACGATGTACATAATTGACTCAATTATGTTCATCCACTTTATGGTATGCATAATCATACCAACTTCACACCATTTCATTAACATGTATATTAACCCCATCGTTCCCCACCTAATTCGCTAACATGACATAAAAGGGAAGATTCATCACAAAAACAATGGGTTCAACTTGCATAACATTAACATGGGTTTTAAAGGTGTCAACATGCATATAGCATCAACCCAACTAGCATAAATAATCAACCCAAACTCGCATGAATCACATATGTCATAAGGAGGTTAACTTGCATAAGTTATTTATGTCATACAAAGGGGTAAACTTGCATGTGTATGTATGACATACAAAGGGGTTAACTTGCATATGTATGCATATCATACTAAGGTGTAAACTTGCACATGTTACTTGCATATAATCAAACACCCAACTTGCATAACATGTCATATATGAACTTGCATATAATCATACACCAAGCTTGCATAACATATCATGTATGAACTAGCATATAATCATACACCAAACTTGCATATCATGGTGTCATAATGGATCAATGTTTCTCATATGACTTGCATATCTTGCATAACATCATAAACACATAGCATATGACTTGCATAACTTGCATAACACCACAAACACATAGCATATGACTTGCATAACTTGCATAACATCATAATCACATAGCATATGACTTGCATAACTTGCATAACATCATGATCACATAGCATATGACTTGCATAACTTGCATAACATCATGAACATATATCATATGACTTGCATAACTTGCATAACTTCATGAACATATAGCACATAACTTGCATAACTTGCATAACATCATAAACACATAGCATATGATAACATAATCTTGCATTGATCCACATTCATAGCCATAACCTCATTATATCCTATCATAATCATTTCAACAATTGGTTATTAAGGCTATAGAAAACTCACAACTTGTTGATTAGCACTCCTAAGAAGAAGATTAAGTTGCTAGAGTTGATTAGTAGTTGATTTGAGAGACTATCTTCTTCTACAATTTGATGGAGGCTCCTTCAAGTTGCATTTTGATGGCATAACGGTGTTGTAGCTATTTTTAGTATGAATTAGGGTAGTCTTAGGGTGTATTTATAGAGTAGTTAGGTGTTTTAGGCCATTAGATTAACCCTAAATCAGATTAGAGCCGTCAGATCTCGTCCTAGCCACCAAAACACAGCCCAAAAGCCAAACTGATGCACCCAGGTCACCTGGGCTCGACCAGGGAGGTCGACCCCCAGGTCGACACTAGGGTCGACTCCCCAGTCGACCTGGTGGGCAGGTCGACTCCCCAGTCGACCCCCAGGTCGACTCCCTGGGTCTGGCGGGATTTTTCCCGCCACTTCTGAAAATTGAAATTTTTGTTTTAAAATCTGTTTTTAAATTTCTGAAAACTTCTTTGGGCCTTATCTGGGTCATACGGACTCCGATTTTCGAAAACTCGGACTCTATTTCGCGTATTTTTCCGAGACGAATGCAATAGCCCGTTTCCCCTGATTCAGATTTTTAAATTTAATTCTGCCCTGTTTTATATTATAGTAAGTTATTCAACATACGGGGTGTTACATTCTCCCCTACTTAAAGGATTTCGTCCCCGAAATCTCTAAGTCAAGAAGAACGTATCCTACCAACCAAACAACCATCTACTAAACCATCAAACACTGGCATCCATTGTCCTTAGAGTTTCTAATGCTGTATGAACATATGCAAGGAGTGTGTGTATATGTTCCCTGTCTAATGCAAAATCAGGCGGTCCACTGATTCAGTTGACCTCCTTAATGCAAACCATGATAGTGCCATGCATCCAATATGTATGCGAAAGAACTCTATCGACACATACTATTTCTACATGAGTGCACAATCATTCACCAAAATGCATCATCCATATGATAACACAACCATTATACATCCATTAATATAGCTACCTACACACAATTATATGCAATATGCAATATGAAGTGATTGAGCCGATCTAGTGCCTAGAGTGTGTGTATATGCATCCACGAGCAACCACTAGCAAACACTTGCATCCACACGCATCCATCGAACATAACATGTCTCAAACACATGTTTCAACCATAGGTTTTACCCTATCTAAAGGTCAAAGGTACTAATGAGAGGACATACTAAAGATAAGATAAGTACTAGACAAACGATAAAGGAGAAATTAAAAGACATACCCTCAAAAAGGAATGGGTATAATGAACGCATCTTCGCTTCTGTCCCCCAAGTAGCATTTCTCTCATCTTCTCCCCATTGCACTTTGACTAGCCGCACCTCTCTGTTCCTCAACTTCCTAATCTCTGACCCAAGGATGCGGGTAGGAGCTCGTCGAATAGTTGCATCACGCTCTACCTCCGCTTCTTTAAGCAAGCTCGGCTCTACCACCTCTGCGGTCTCATGTAGGCACTTCCTCAAATGTGACACATGGAATACGTCATGTACCCCACTAAGTCTCTCAGGTAAATCCACTCTATATGTCATCCGTCCAATCCTTTCCTTAATAGGGAACGGCCCAACAAATCTTGGAGCTAACTTCCCAACGGACCCAAAGCGAACTACATTCCGTAATGGAGATACTTTGACAAAGACCATGTCCCCAACCTCAAACTCTAGATCCGTCCTCCTCTTGTCCGCATAAGATTTTTGCCAATCCTGCGCTGCTTTCATCCTTCTTCGAATCAAATCAATCTTTTCCGAAGTCTCTCTAACCATATCGGGCCCAAGCAAGATCTTATCCGTAGATTCCCACCAACATGTAGGTGATCGACAAGGCCTTCCATAAAGAGCTTCGAAAGGAGCCATACCAATACTGGACTGAAAGCTGTTATTATAGGCGAACTCCACCAATGGAAGATGCTCTTCCCATGTACCTCCAAAATCTAAGATACAAAGCCTCAAAAGGTCTTCCAGAACACGATTCACCCTCTCGGTCTGGCCGTCCGTCTGAGGATGATATGCGGTGCTCAGACACAACTGAGTCCCCACTGCTTCTTGCAAACTCTTCCAAAACTCGCTAGTGAAGATAGGATCTCGATCACTCACTATGCTAGAGGGTACCCCATGCAATCGAACTATCTCTCGAAGATAAACCGAAGCTAGCCATGGAGCAGTCCTCTTGCTCTTCACAGGTATGAAATGGGCGCTCTTAGTAAGTCTGTCTACCACAACCCAAATTCTCGTATTACCCTTTCTCGATCTGGGTAACCCGTCAATAAAATCCATCGAGACGCTATCCCACTTCCATTGCGGAACTTCCAATGGGTGAAGCAACCCACCAGGTTTCTTTTGCTCCGCTTTCACTTGTTGGCACACCAAGCATCTAGCAACATACTCGGCCACATCTTTCTTCATACCGGCCCAAAAAAAAACTTGCCTCATGTCCTGGTACATCTTGTCCCCACCGAGATGAATGGTCATCCTAGAACGGTGTGCATCATCAAGAATAGCCTTCCTCAGACCCTCGTCTTGCGGTACACAAAGTCTACCGTCTCTACGTAAGCACCCCCTATCGTCTAGGGTGTACCTACTCAAATGGCTGGACGACTCCCCCCTTATGAGCCTCTCTACCAACTCAACCAACTGTGGGTCGTCCCGCTGTTCCTTGCTAATCCGCCCCAAAAGAGTAGGTCTAACCTCCAAGGATGCTAGCAAACCGGGTATATAGTCAACGGAAGGTCTGAAATCAAACATCGAGATAAATTCCAAGCTTCGTCGTTCCACGAACAATGGACTCAAGGACAACCTTTTTCTACTCAAGGCGTCCACCACCACGTTACCCTTGCCAGGGGTATACGCTATCTCGAAATCATAGGATGCTAAGAACTCCATCCACCTTTGCTGTCTCAAGTTCAAATCCTTCTGAGAAAACAAGTACTTCAATGATTTGTGATCAATGAACAATTCGAACCTCTCTCCCAGAAGATAATGGCGCCAAATCTTAAGCGCAAAAACAATAGCGGCCAACTCTAAATCATGGGTAGGGTAATTTTTCTCATGTGCTCTCAACTGCCTTCCACCATAGGCTATTACCCTTCCCTCTTGCATTAAGACTGCGCCCAGTCCTGTCCCACAAGCATCGGTATAGACAACAAATGGATTACTCCCATCTGGCAACACTAAGACTGGAGCTGTGGTTAAAGCTCTCTTTAACCGTCAGAACGCATCCTCACAATCTACGTCCCATGCGAAGACTAGATTCTTCTTCGTCAAGCGAGTTAATGGGGCTGATATCTTCGCGAAGTCCTTGATAAACTTCCTATAGTAGCCAGCCAACCCCAAGAAACTCCTCACCTCGGTAGAATTCTTTGGAACCTTCCAATCTTGAATAGATACTACCTTCGCGGGATCCACAGCTATCCCTTCCTTGGAGACCACGTGCCCCAAGAACCGTACTTCCCTCCTCCAGAAGTGACATTTAGAAAATTCAGCCTTAAGGCTATGCGCTCGAAGAGTCTCCAACACTTCCCTAAGATGTAGGGCATGCTCTTCTTCACTCTTAGAAAAGACTAAGATGTCATCCACAAAGACCACCACGAACTTATTAAGGAACTCCCTGAACACCCTACTCATCAAATCAACAAAGTATGCAGGGGCGTTCGTCAAACCAAATGGCATCACCAGCCACTCATAGAAACCATCCGGAGTCCTAAAGGCAGTCTTGTCTATGCTATCCTCAGCCATCCTCAACTGATGAAACCCCATGGCTAAGTCCAACTGAGAAAATACTGAAGCGCCAACCAACTGATCAAAAAGATCATCAATCCTCGGCAATGGGTGTCTATTCTTTTTTGTGAGCTTGTTGAGTTCTCTATAGTCTACACAAAGTCTGAGGGACCCATCTGCCTTCGTGGCAAAAACTACTGGAGCACCCCACTCCGATATACTTCGTCTTATGAACCCCTTCTCAAGCAACTCCCCTACTTGCTTATGGAGTTCCCTCCTCTCACGAGGAGCCATGTGGCGCACTGGTAAAGATACAGGTTTAGCATTATCCACCAGATATATTCGGAAGTCTATCTCCCGCTTCGGAGGTAAGCCCTTCACCTCCTCAAACACATCCGGGTACTCCCGGACCACTCTAACAGATCGCAAACTCTCGACTGAAGCGTCAAGCGATTCAAGATAACTTAGCATAACAGAATCCATGGGATTACAAGAGATCTCGAGAGTGTTTCCCAAGCGGGTCATAAGCCTAACAACTCTCCTTTCACAATCAAGAACGGCACCATTACTGGATAACCAGTCCATGCCCAAAATCAACCCATAGCCCGTGAAGCCCAAAACAAAAGCATCACATCTAAACTCAATGCTAAGTATAGAAATCTTCAAACCCAAACACATCATGGACAAATAAGTGGAGCCCCCAATTGGGTTTGAAACAACCAAGGGATCATCTACTAGACTGGTGTCTAAGTGCAGTGACTCAACTAATGATGATGAGATAAACGAAAGCGACGCGCCAGAATCAAACAATGTACGGACAGGATGATCAAATAGAAAAACCAGACTTTCAACGGAAATAGTTCTACCTCTTTCCTGAATCGATGGAACCGCGAGAGCCTGAACTTGCCCCCTTGCCTGACCCGGTGCCACAAGAGCTTGCACCTGTCCTCCTGAGGTAGATCCCGTCCTTTGCCCCTTCTTAGGGCAATCCTTCACTAGATGCCCTGCTTCACCACAGTGGAAGCAGACAGTCTTCCTCTTCTTCTTTCGACAATCTTTGCTTAGGTGGCCTGGTGTCCCGCAATTGAAGCACTTCTTCTTTCCCTTGACACCGTTGCCTTTTCCACCCTTGTTTTGCTGTTGTTGTTGAGGTCTCTTTTGATCTCCTTTCTTCTCGGGTGCCGTATTAGCATTGGGACCCTTCTCTTCCTCATGCATGAGTGCCATGTCAACTAGCTTCTCAAAGGTGGCCCCCATAGGGATATGAGTCATAGCCAATCCATGCATCGGTTCATTCAAGCCTTTAACGAACCTCAAAGCCTTCTTCTCCGGTGTATTCACCATGTCTATGCCAAACCTTGCCAATTGATTAAACTTGTTGACATATTCCTTCACCGAGAGGTTTCCTTGCTTTAGAGTCAAGAACCTTTCCATATACAAGTTTTCCTCCGCCCTTAAGAGAAATTTTGCCACAAATCTTTGCCTGAAATCCGCCCAAGAGTCAACGGGGCGTTCTCCATTAGTGACCTCCCACCAGAATGAGGCCTCTCCCTTAATTAACCAAGCAGCTAACTTGACTTTCTTTCCTTCTTCCATCTCAAAGATGTCTATCAACTCTTCCACCTCCTCAAGCCAATCTCTAGCCTCCACAAAAGTTTCTGATCCTTGAAAAGGTTTCCCTCCCAAAGCTTTAAATTCCTTGCAAGTCTTAGCAAAAGTATCCGTGCGAGGAGGAGGAGGGGGAGGAGGAAGATTGGGTGCTACTGTTGGTGGAGGAACATTTGCTGGACCCGCAGTGGTGGCCCTAGCCTCCATCAATCTCCTATACCATACTGGTATCGTCACACCCTCCGGAAAGTTAAGATCTTCAGCCATGCTGAAACGAAAAAGGAAAGATTCAAATCGGAGAATTCGAAAGATAAAGATATGGCTATTGGGGATTATGCTTTTTTTCAAAAACTTCTCTCTTTAAAGACATGTTTTTGAAAATACTTCTTCCAAAAATGTTTTTAGAAAAATAGTTTTCTAAAAAAATTATCTGTTCTGGTAACCTTTGCTCTGATACCACGTGTAACACCCCACACCCGCTAAGGTCACTCACTAAGGGAATGCCTTAACTTCGGTGGAGCATTTTAAGTGAGTATAGAACAGAAAAATTACAACAAGACAGATATAAATACTTGAAAATCTAAAACATCATTTCATAGCAGCAGAAGGTAAACATGTTTAGTTACAACACCATAAAGAGTCAAGTACTAAATATCCATCCTGATAAAAACATAAGTACATAATCCCACTACATAAACAATAGCCATAAAAGAAAAGATAAACTGGGCTTTACATCACGGTCCAAGCTCCAGAAGATAGATAAGAAATCTGATCAAAGCCCACTAGTGCTAGGCCCAACCTGAGGACCTGAGGGGGAAAAAGATAAAAACAACGGGGTCAGACATAAGTCTGAGTGAGCCCTATAACTTTAACAACACAATCATTAAAGTAATTAGGGTATGATATAAACTTGGCACGGGATGACTGGGGATAAATGACTACACTAAGTAGCCAACTAGACATAAGGTGAACTAAGATAACGGTAAAGACGCATCTACCCACCCAAGGATAATTACTAACTGCACCACACCAGTCATTCCTACTTAAAGGTTGATCCCTCCCAAGGACTTAGAAACTTTACCCAGTAGTTTCGTGTACCCCTAGCTGACTACATAGGTGCCGTCTGCCCCTATCTCCACTAGGTGTACCCACTACTCCCAAGCGATCGGCTCCCTACCGTAGATACCCGTGCTGGCCCCACAATGGGGTGTATCACTCCCCAAAGTGGCAACCCGATACAACAAATGGTGCACGGCTTATACCTACACGATGCAACAACGTCTTACCTACCAGCCCGGGTCCACACACGCATATGAAACCCGTTGGACTCGCGTTGCCACCGCTAACCCATTTTGGCCTCTTATAATCAAGCCCAGTACGCGTGTCCCGTCCTCGACATGGGTCGAGCCCAATAAGATACATATGGGTTACTGGGTGAAATGGGCCCCCACAAGCTACCACCTAAGCTTGTCATTATATCTAGTGCATCCCACTTAACCCTTTAATCATGTTTAATTACATGTTTCCACTTGGTTAAGTATTCTAATCGTATTTTCTATTGCCACCCAAGGCAACCCACTAGATTTCCTCATGCCACCCAAGGCACTTACTTGATTTCCACATGCCATCCAAGGCACCCACTTAACCCCTCATGCCCACTACATGCTTATCTGGTTAAGTGTTTCTTAATTGATTAAAAACGTAACCGTTGTAAAGACCTCTCACATTAGACTATCTTTTATGGCAACTGGATTTGCCGGTTGGCTCCGGGCAGCCTTACGCCATAACCGAGTCTAACCTCGTGTCTATACACTTGTCACGTATTTAGTTTGTGCCTAAGACCTCTCACATTGGGTCAATCATTTGTAGCTGCTGGATTTGCCGGTCGGTTCCGGGCAGTCTTACGCTACAAAAGGGTCCAACCTCGTGTCTCAGTCGATTAATTACACCTAATTAATCACCCCCGAATTAATTTTCCCTAATTAATTCCATTTTTTTACGATGTACATAATTGACTCAATTATGTTCATCCACTTTATGGTATGCATAATCATACCAACTTCACACCATTTCATTAACATGTATATTAACCCCATCGTTCCCCACGTAATTCGCTAACATGACATAAAAGGGAAGATTCATCACAAAAACAATGGGTTCAACTTGCATAACATTAACATGGGTTTTAAAGGTGTCAACATGCATATAGCATCAACCCAACTAGCATAAATAATCAACCCAAACTCGCATGAATCACATATGTCATAAGGAGGTTAACTTGCATAAGTTATTTATGTCATACAAAGGGGTAAACTTGCATATGTATGTATGACATACAAAGGGGTTAACTTGCATATGTTTGCATATCATACTAAGGTGTAAACTTGCACATGTTACTTGCATATAATCAAACACCCAACTTGCATAACATGTCATATATGAACTTGCATATAATCATACACCAAACTTGCATAACATATCATGTATGAACTAGCATATAATCATACACCAAACTTGCATATCATGGTGTCATAATGGATCAATGTTTCTCATATGACATACATATCTTGCATAACATCATAAACACATAGCATATGACTTGCATAACTTGCATAACACCACAAACACATAGCATATGACTTGCATAACTTGCATAACATCATAATCACATAGCATATGACTTGCATAACTTGCATAACATCATGATCACATAGCATATGACTTGCATAACTTGCATAACATCATGAACATGTATCATATGACTTGCATAACTTGCATAACTTCATGAACATATAGCACATAACTTGCATAACTTGCATAACATCACAAACACATAGCATATGATAACATAATCTTGCATTGATCCACATTCATAGCCATAACTTCATTATATCCTATCATAATCATTTCAACAATTGGTTATTAAGGCTATAGAAAACTCACAACTTGTTGATTAGCACTCCTAAGAAGAAGATTAAGTTGCTAGAGTTGATTAGTAGTTGATTTGAGAGACTATCTTCTTCAACAATTTGATGGAGGCTCCTTCAAGTTGCATTTTGACGGCATAACGGTGTTGTAGCTATTTTTAGTATGAATTAGGGTAGTCTTAGGGTGTATTTATAGAGTAGTTAGGTGTTTTAGGCCATTAGATTAATCCTAAATCAGATTAGAGCCGTCAGATCTCGTCCTAGCCACCAAAACACAGCCCAAAAGCCAAACTGATGCACCCAGGTCACCTGGGCTCGACCAGGGAGGTCGACCCCCAGGTCGACACTAGGGTCGACTCCCCAGTCGACCTGGTGGGCAGGTCGACTCCCCAGTCGACCCCCAGGTCGACTCCCTAGGTCTGGCGGGATTTTTCCCGCCACTACTGAAAATTGAAATTTTTGTTTTAAAATCTGTTTTTAAATTTCTGAAAACTTCTTTGGGCCTTATCTGGGTCATACGGACTCCGATTTTCGAAAACTCGGACTCTATTTCGTGTATTTTTCCGAGACGAACGCAATGGCATAGCCTGTTTCCCCTGATTCAGATTTTTAAATTTAATTCTGCCCTGTTTTATATTATAGTAAGTTATTCAACATACGGGTTGTTACAACTTGGGTGTCGACCTGGTCACCTAGCCTGTTTTTGGGACAGATGAATCTGGTCTTGTTGCCTGTCCAGGTTCAGCTCCCTAAACCCTATATAAACAACCCCTGACCCTAGACTCACTATCACATTCTTATCCGGCCTTATGCTGCTGAGGTTCTGACGGGAAGATAGAGAACAAGGAGGCTATTCAAGACTTCGTTAGAGCTACGTTGATTTGGGGATTTGCTAGAGATTCTTCTTCTACTCTTTTGCTTTCTCATTCTCTAGACCACGATCTGTAAGCCCTTTGTCACTCTTATATCTAAACTGTAAATTTAACATGAACACGATGTAAACTGAAATTATGCCTAAACATGATAATTAGGTTGGATCTACCATGGTATATCTTTGTTCTATGACTATCCCTTTTAGATCTGTTATTTTGGATCTAGTTTTGTACACCCTAGATCTATTCATCTTAAATTTTGACTTGTGGAATATTAGTATGGATTTGATTTGGACATATTCATGTTTAATCTAAAACCCCCCATGACCTTTATCTTGACATGCCTGTGATGTTGAATTTATTATTGGGGTTACTATCTTATGTCAATCCTTTACCATGTCTATCACCATATTTTGCCAAGTTGATGTTGAGACCCTATTTCATATGCATGTAATATTATAATCATCATGCTTAACTTGTGAACACCTTTGCCATCCTATGACTATCCTTTTTGTGTTATATCCCTATTTTAACATGTTGTATTAATGCGAATTCACGTACGCTGGGGATACGTTTTCGGGTAGATTAGGCAAACTTGAAATTGGCTATGGAATTGACATGATATGACATGAAAATATGACATGAAAACTTGACATGAGAATAAGCTTGAAAAAATGAATTTGGGACATGACAATTAGATAACTTGAAAGTGGCCAACTCGAGGTTGGGTTGAATTTGCAACGTAAATCTGCTCGGAACCACCCGGCAAATCCAGTAGTTGCAAATAATAGGACCCAATGTGGGTAGTTGGTCATATAGCACTTTAAACCCGAGGTTAGACTAGGTTATGGTGTAAAGCTGGCCGGACCCGCCCGGCACATCCAGTAACCATAACCAAGTCTAATGTGAGAGGTTGGGATGCATTAAGTAAATTAATGCCACATGGTAAGGTTAAGTCATGGACCACTTGAATACACTTAACCAATTTGATACATGTTTGGATAGGGGTTAAGTCATGACCTTTTTAATGACAACACTTAACCCATTAGAAATCCTAGCCACGTGGTCCCTTTCAGCAGTAACCCATTTAGAAGTATCACGATACCCTGGTGACTAGACAGGGTGGGGCACGATTACTGGGCTGATTGTAAGCGACCAAGAATAACGGCTGCGTAAGGTGCGCTAGTGTAGGTTCAGGCGGACTAGGGTCGTGCACTTAGTCTGGAGTTGAAAAAGTAGGCATGGGCACCCATAGTACTACATTGTGCGTGCTTGATTTGTGTCAGTGGTTCACACCCTAGGACCTGATACACCCTAGGGTGGACCTAGCACATGTGACTACATTCCGCGATTGGGCTGTATAACACCGGCACATGACGAGTAAAGCCAATCGATTAGGATGGACTGTTGGACCCCATATTGGGTCATTTCATGTTATTGGGTTTAGGGATCATTTCTGGATTTATACTTGACATGGATTTGGACACTAGTACAGTTAGTGCAGTAAACCTTGTATATGCGATGCCACTCTTATCTTGTTACCTTTTTATTATCATGTCAGTCCAGTTATTATCTTTATGTTTAATCTCAGTTACTCATGTCCAGTTAACTTTATTAGTTTTTGTGCTGATAGTCATAAGGCTTACCAGTTTTTTTGACTGACCCATTTTCTTCCACCTCTTTTTCTTTCGTTTCCCCCCCAGGTTCTCAGGGAGGAAACTCTTGCTCTTAGCTTGGACTTTGCTTGCTTTCTGACAGCTCATGTACGGTTTGGTCTTGAGCTATGCTATGGCTGCACTCATGCTCTTTTTGGGGAATAATATTGGACTTATGTTGTTTTAAGTACTTTGCTTATTTAGAACTTGATGTAATGAAATAATGACTTGGTATTTTGATGTACGAGGTTTTGACTCTATTTTCCACGTAATGAGATTTGGTTAAATTTATATCCGCTGCTTTATATACTGTGTTTAATTTGTGTTCTGTCTTGTGTTATCTCTGTGCCTGTTTAGATAATATCCCTCCAAAACTAGTGCATTCCCTTTGTGAGTGACCCTAGCAGAGGTGGGGTGTTACATTTGGTATCAGAGCAGAAGGTTACCAGACTGGGCAAAAGTTTTAAAAACTTTCTGAAAATTATTTTCAAAACCATTTATAAAGAAGCATTTTTCAAGAAAAGTTCTATTTTTAAGAAAAGGCTATTCCCCAAAAGCCATTAGCACTTTCCTTGTTTCCTCGTTTGAATGTTTTTCTTTTCGTTTTTCAGCATGGCCGATCTTATCCTTCCCGAGGAAGTACCCATAACCGGATGGTTCCGATGGTACTTGGAAGCTAGGGCCAGCGATGCGGGCCCGGCAGACATCCCTCCTCCTCCTCCTCCAGTAGCCGTGGTTCCTCCTCCTCCCGGCACCGCCTTCGCCAAAATATGCAAAGACTTTATAGGAATGGGCGGCAAGAGCTTCCTTGGAACTGAGACCTTCGCTGAGGCACGAAACTGGTTAAAGGAGACTGAAGACCTGTTCGTTATCTTCGATATGGAGGATCATAGGAAAGTTTAGTTGGCAGCATGGTTGTTGAAAGAGGAAGCTGCATTTTGGTGGGAAGTCACCAACGCTACCAGACCAATTGAGACTTGGGCAGACTTTAGAGAGAGGTTTGGGCTTAAATTCTTATCGTCAGCAGAAGCGAACCTTCAGATGGAGAGGTTCCTGGCACTCAAGCAAGGGGACATGTCTGTTAGGGAGTACGTGAATAAGTTTAATCAACTTGCTCGGTTTGGTTTGGACTTAGTCAACACGGCTGAGAAGAAGGCTCTACGATTTGCTCGAGGATTGAGCGAGCCACTCCACACTATGGCCATGACTCATGTGCCCATGGGGGCGACCTTTGAAAGCTTGGTGAATATGGCCCTACTTCATGAGGAAGACAAGGGTGACAAAAAGGAGGTTAAGTCTAATGAGACTCAGAACAAGAAGGTTGACTTCAAGAAGGGAGGCAACAAGAATAACAAGGGCAACAACAATAATGCTAACAAGCCACGTGAGACGAGGAAGTGCAACTTTTGTGGTATCACGGGACATACAGCTAAAGACTGTAAGAGGAAGAAAAGAAAGTTGGGTGAATGCTTTCACTGCGGGGATACTGGACACATCAGTAAGGATTGCCCTAAGAAGCAAGGACAGGGGCTAGGGCAGACACAGCGAGCAGGACCTTCTGGAGGGCAGTTGCAGGCTCTCAACACCACTCCAGCTCTTGACCGAGGTAGTAATATTTCTGTAGAAAGCCTTGTTTACATTTCTGAATTTCCTGTTTGAACCTTATTTGACTCTGGCGCATCGCATACTTTTATCTCTTTTGATATTGTTGAAAATCTGCACTTAAGTACTAGTCTAGTTGATGATCCCGTTAGTGTTTCAAATCCGATTGGGGGCTCCGCCCATTTATCTATGATTTGTGTTGATTTGAGGATTTCCATCTTAAGCGTGGAATTCACGTGTAATGCTTATGTTCTCGGATTCATGGGATATGGTTTAATTCTGGGCATGGATTGGTTGTCCAATTATGGAGCTATCCTTGATTGTGAACGAAGGGTAGTGAGGCTCATGACACGCCTTGGTAATACCCTTGAACTTTCTTGTAAACCGAAGGGTCCGGTCATGTTATGTTATCTTGAATCTCTCGACTCGTCCATCGACAATCTGCACTCCATGAGAGTAGTCCGAGAATATCCAGATATCTTTGATGAGGTGAAAGGGTTACCCCCTAAACGCGAGATAGACTTCCGAATTTATCTGGTTGATAATGCCAAGCCTGTTTCATTGCCCGTTAGGCATATGGCCCACGAGAAAGAAGAAGCTCAGTAAACAAGTCAAGGAGTTGCTCGAGAAAAATTTCATAAGGCGAAGCATTTCTGAATGGGGTGCTCCGGTGGTATTCGCTACTAAGGCGGATGGTTCGCTTCGTCTGTGCATAGATTATCGTGAGTTAAACAAGATGACGAAGAAGAATAGGCACCCACTACCAAGAATCGATGATCTTTTTGACCAGCTTGTGGGAGCATCTGTTTTCTCTCAACTCGATCTAGCCACAGGATTCCATCAACTTAGAGTGGCTGAGGATAGCATTGACAAAACTGCGTTTAGGACTCCAGATGGGTTCTTCGAATGGCTCGTCATGCCGTTTGGGTTAACGAATGCACCCGCGTACTTTGTAGACCTGATGAGTAGGGTGTTTCGGGAGTTCCTTAACAAGTTTGTGGTGGTTTTTGTGGACGATATTCTAATCTTCTCAAAGGATGAAGAAGAACATGCTAGACACCTCAAGGAAGTCATGGATACGCTTAGAGCACACCAGTTAAAGGCTAAGTTCTCCAAATGCCATTTTTAGAGGGAGGAAGTTCGGTTTCTTGAGCACGAAGTTTCTAAGCAAGGTTTAGCCGTGGACCACGCAAAGGTAGTTGCGGTGCAAGACTGGAAAATTCCTAAGAATGCAACGGAGGTGAGAAGCTTTCTCGGTTTGGCGGGCTTTTACAGGAAGTTCATTAAGGACTTCGCTAAGATTTCAACCCCTCTTACTAAGTTAACGAAGAAAAACCTAGCGTTTGCATGGGACATAGAATGTGAGACTGCTTTCCAGAGACTCAAGAGAGCCCTCACCACAGCTCCAGTTTTAACATTACCCGATGGAGGAAAAATGTTTACGGTGTACACAGATGTGTGCGGCACAGGATTAGGCGATGTCCTAATGCAAGAAGGAAGAGTGATATGCTATGGGGGTAGACAACTTAAAGTTCATGAGAAGAACTATCCCACACATGAGTTGGAGTTAGCCGCGATTGTTTTTGCACTTAAAGCTTGGCGCCATTATCTCCTAGGGGAGAGATTCGAGCTGTACACCGACCACAAATCGCTTAAATATCTCTTTTCGCAAAAAGATTTGAATCTGAGATAGCAGCGGTGGATGGAATTCTTGGCCTCATATGACTTCGATATAACTTATACCCCTGGCAAGGGTAACGTGGTGGCGGATGCGCTAAGTAGAAAAAGGTTGACTTTGAGCCCCTTATTTGTTGAAAGAAAAAGTCTAGAGTTTATAGCGACCTTTGATTTTACGCATGCTATTGAGTCATTGACTGGTACGTTAGCATCTCTTGAGCTGAGGCCTACGCTTCTAGATCAAGTAGGGACTTCGCAGAAAGAAGACCCACATATAGTCGAAATCATGGACAAGTTAATCAGTGGTGAGACGTCAAGTCACCTTGGTAGTTATGCCATTGATGACAAAGGATGGCTAAGGTGTGATGGAAGGCTATGTGTTCCACTAGTGGGAGACTTAGTAAATAAAGTTCTCGAAGAGGCGCATCACTCGAAGATGACTATACATCCTGGAGGGGATAAGATGTACAGAGATATGAAACGCATTTTCTTTTGGGCCGGAATGAAAAAGGACGTGGCAGAATTCATCTCAAAGTGCATGGTGTGCCAACAAGTCAAGGCCGAATCTAAGAAGCCCAGTGGGCTATTACATCCTTTGGAGGTCCCGCAATGGAAGTGGGAAAGTATCTCGATGGATTTCGTGGATGGATTGCCTAGGTCGAGGAAAGGGAATACTAGCATATGGGTCATTGTTGATAGACTCACGAAGAGTGCTCACTTCATTCCGGTGAAAAGCAAAAGGACTGCATCATGGCTAGTGACTATTTAACTTCGAGAGATAGTACGGTTGCACGGGGTTCCTTCTAGCATAGTCAGTGACCGTGACCCAATTTTCACTAGCCAGTTTTGAAATAGTCTGCAAGAAGCAATGGGTACGCAACTTAATTTAAGTACAGCCTATCACCCTCAGACGGATGGACAGACCGAAAGGGTAAATAGAGTACTAGAGGATCTTTTGAGGCTATGCATTCTTGATTTTGGTGGTACTTGGGAAGACCATCTCCCTCTCGTGGAGTTTGCTTATAATAATAGCTACCAAGCTAGCATAGGGATGGCACCGTTCGAAGCCCTGTATGGAAGACCGTGCAAGTCACCAACTTGTTGGTGGGAGACGACTGACAGACTAATACTTGGGCCCGACATGATACGAGACACTTCTGAGAAGGTGGAGTTGATACGAAGACGAATGAAAGCGGCCCAAGATAGACAGAAATCTTATGCGGAGAAGAGAAGGACAGACCTAGAGTTCGAAGTCGGAGATATGGTTTTCATAAAAGTCTCTCCTTTGCGCAATGTGGTTCATTTTGGAGCAATTGGAAAGCTAGCACCGAGATTCGTAGGACCGTTCCCTATCACTGAGAGGATTGGGCAGATGGCCTATAAGATAGAGTTACCTGAGAGACTGGCCGAAGTACACAATGTCTTTCACGTCTCGCATCTCCGAAAGTGCCTACATGAATCAGCTGAGGTGGTTGAGCCAAGCATCCTCGAAGGCGTAGAAGTGGAGAAAGAAGCAACGCTGAGGTGAGTTCCTATTCGTATCTTAGGGACGGAGATCAAGAAGCTAAGGAATCGCGAAGTCAAGCTAGTCAAAGTACAGTGGAGTGAAGCCCAAGAAGACGCAACTTGGGAAACCGAGGAGAAGATACGCGCGCTTTACCCATTTCTTTTTTAGGGTACTTTCTCGATCTCTTTTCCTTTGAGCTTGTAAACCTTTCGTATCATGCTACCTATGTTTGTTTTGTTAATCTTGTCTTGAGAACCTTAGAACCCTCTTTGGATGCAAACATGTATTTGAAACATGTTATGGTTGATGTTTGCAAATGGTTGCAAGTGTTTGCAAGTGATTTCTATTGGATGCATGACACACATTAGGCACTAGATCGGTTCAGACACCTTTCATGTTGCATTTGCATGGGTGCTTATACTTGTACATGGATGAACTTGTTATGCTATCACGTGGATGTTGCATATAGATGGTGTTTGTGCACTCATGTAGAAATTTTAAGTTATGTTAGGAATTTGCATACATGTTGGACTCATTAAACTAACATATCTTGCATTAAGGAGGTTTACTGAATCACTAACCACCTGATCTTTTGCATTAGATAAGTACATATACACACACATACTGCATATGTTCATACAGCATTAGAGATCTTGTTAAGGACAATGGTTGCTCGTGAATGATGTTGTGAGTAGATGGATGTGGATGGTAGGATGCGTTCTTCCTAACTTAGAGATTTTGGGGACGAAATCCTTTAAGGAGGGGAGAATGTAACAATCCGTATTTTAATAACGTGTTATAACTATAAATCAAGGCAGAATTAAATTTTAAAATAAGAATTAAGGGAAACGGGTTACGCCATTACGTTCGTCTCGAAATTCTACTTGAAAACGAGTCCAAGTTTACGAAAATCGGAGTCCGTATGACCAAGATATGGCTCTCCAAAGTTTCAGAAAATTCCAGAGTTCAAAACAGTTCGAATTCAAGTTCAAAAATCGAATTTCAAAACCCAGACAGACTGGGCGGGAAAAATCCCGCCAGCACCAGGTCGACTGGGCAGTCGACCCCCCCCCCCCCCAGACCAAGTCGACTGGGCAGTCGACTTGGGTGTCGACCTGGTCACCTAGCCTGTTTTTGGGACAGATGAATCTGGTCTTGTTGCCTGTCCAGGTTTAGCTCCCTAAACCCTATATAAACAACCCCTGACCCTAGACTCCCTGTCACATTCTTATCCGGCCTTATGCTGTTGAGGTTCTGACTGGAAGATAGAGAACAAGGAGGCTATTCAAGACTTCGTTAGAGCTACGTTGATTTGGGGATTTGCTAGAGATTCTTCTTCTACTCTTTTGCTTTCTCATTCTCTTGACCACGATCTGTAAGCCCTTTGTCACTCTTAGATCTAAACTTAAATTTAACATGAACACGATGTAAACTGAAATTATGCCTAAACATGATAACTAGGTTGGATCTACCATGGTATATCTTTGATCTATGACTATCCCTTTTAGATCTATTATTTTGGATCTAGTTTTGTACACCCTAGATCTATTCATCTTAAATTTTGACTTGTGGAATATTAGTATGAACTTGATTTGGACATATTCATGTTTAATCTAAAACCCCCATGACCTTTATCTTGACATGCCTGTGATGTTGAATTTATTATTGGGGTTACTATCTTATGTCAATCCTTTACCATGTCTATCACCATATTTTGCCAAGTTGATGTTGAGACCCTATTTCATATGCTTGTAATGTTATAATCATCATGCTTAACTTGTGAACACCTTTGCCATCCTATGACTATCCTTTTTGTGTTATATCCCTATTTTGACATGTTGTATTAATGCGAATTCACGTACGTTCGGGATACGTTTTGGGGTAGATTAGGCAAACTTGAAATTGGCTATGGAATTGACATGATATGACATGAAAATATGACATGAAAACTTGACATGAGAATAAGCTTGAAAACATGAATTTGGGACATGACAATTAGATAACTTGAAAGTGGCCAACTCGAGGTTGGGTTGAATTTGCAACGTAAATATGCTCGGAACCGCCCGGCAAATCCAGTAGTTGCAAATAATAGGACCCAATGTGGGTAGTTGGTCATATAGCACTTTAAACCCGAGGTTAGACTAGGTTATGGTGTAAAGCTGGCCGGACCCGCCCGGCACATCCAGTAACCATAACCAAGTCTAATGTGAGAGGTTGGGGTGCGTTAAGTAAATTAATGCCACATGGTAAGGTTAAGTCATGGACCACTTGAATACACTTAACCAATTTGATACATGTTTGGATAGGGGTTAAGTCATGACCTTTTTAATGACAACACTTAACCTATTAGAAATCCTAGCCACGTGGTCCCTTTCAGCAGTAACCCATTTAGAAGTATCACGATACCCTGGGGACTAGGCAGGGTGGGGCACGATTACTGGGCTGATTGTAAGCAACCACGAATAACGGCTGAGTAAGGTGCGCCCGTGTAGGTTCAGGCGGACTAGGGTCGTGCACTTAGTCCGGAGTTGAAAAAGTAGGCATGGGCACCCGTAGTACTATATTGTGCGTGCTTGATTTGTGTCAGTGGTTGACACCCTAGGACCTGATACACCCTAGGGTAGACCTAGCACATGTGACTACATTCCGCGATTGGGCCGTATAACACCGACACATGACGAGTAAAGCCGATCGATTAGGATGGACTGTTGGACCCCATATTGGATCATTTCATGTTATTGGGTTTAGGGATCATTCCTGGATTTATACTTGACATGGATTTGGACACTAATACAGTTAGTGCAGTAAACCTTGTATATGCGATGCCACTCTTATCTTGTTACCTTTTTATTATCATGCCAGTCCAGTTATTATCTTTATGTTTAATCTCAGTTTCTCATGTCCAGTTAACTTTATTAGTTTTTATGCTGATAGTCACTAGGGCTTACTAGTCTTTTTGACTGACCCATTTTCTTCCACCTCTTTTTCTTTCGTTTCCCCCCAGGTTCTCAGGGAGGAAACTCTAGCTCTTAGTTTGAACTTTGCTTGCTTTCTGACAGCTCATGTACGGTTTGGTCTTGAGCTATGCTATGGCTGCACTCATGCTCTTTTTGGGGAATAATATTGGACTTATGTTGTTTTAAGTACTTTGCTTCTTTAGAACTTGATGTAATGAAATAATGACTTGGTATTTTGATGTATGAGGTTTTGACTCTATTTTCCATGTAATGAGATTTGGTTAAATTTATATCCGCTGCTTTATATACTCTGTTTAATTTATGTTTTGTCTTGTGTTATCTCTGTGCCTGTTTACTAGATAATACCCCTCCAAAACTAGTGCATTCCCTTTGTGAGTGACCCTAGCAGAGGTGGGGTGTTACATTATTTGTGCTTTATCTGGTGTATTTATTTATTTCTGTTCTGCTATTATCTGTTTATGTGTTATATTCCAAAGATTACCCTTGTCACCGTCAGTACGGGAATTGAGGTCGTCACAACGTGGTTTCAGAGCTTTGGTTAAGCTTAGTGCTGGAATATAACATATGAACGAACTCGTCAGAAATAGAACCAGTTGTGTTCTAGGACGAGTAACTCATTACAGATAGGATCAGTAATATCCTAGTATGAGTAAAGCAGAATGAAATACACCCCAGTAGACACATTTACATTCAAGTTTTTGTCTCTATATTTTGAAATATCTTTTCTGTTGACCTGACACTTTGTCTGCTAATTGCAGACGCTCTAGAAAATGAGTGACAGGAACAGAAGAAATAATCGAATGGCTCAACAAGCTAATGAGCCAGTTGTGCTCTCACAGCCAGAATCAGATATAGAAGTTCTGTTCAAGAGATTTCGAAATCTGGGTGGATCGCCATTCTTAGGCAAAGAGTCCATTATGGAAACACAAGCTTGGATTCGTTCTGCTGAGAAAATCTTTGAAGGTTTAAAGCTGAGAGATGATCAGAAAAGATTACTGGCATCTTGGGCACTCAAAGAAGAAGCTTTGTTTTGGTGGGATTCGACTATCAAAGATAATCCAGATGGTGATATCACCTGGGATAGATTCAAAGTGATTTTCCTAGAAAGATTTACTCCTCCCGAAGCAACTGAGCGGTTATGTGATGAATTCTCTTATCTGATACAAGGAGATATGACCATTCCAGAATATCATAAGAAATTCAATGAACTTTCCCATTTTGCTCCTCATCTGAATCAAGATCCAAAGAGGAAGAATCTGAGGTTTATTCACAGCCTGCAAAGAAAATATCAGAATAGTGTGATGAGGAATGTGAAAATTTCTTTCTTTGAAATGATATACATGGCTTACCAATATAAGGATCTCGACAAGAAAGGTATGTTGCGCAACGAAGAAGAGGTCAGTTCTAGTAATAAAGGTGAGCCTGAAACTGATAATCCTGAGGCCAGTAACAAGCCCAAAGTCAATCGAAAAAGGGCCAGATCTGGGAAGGGACCATTAACGACTGCCACATGCTCAAGGTGCAATAGGCAAGGACATTCGGCGATAAATTGCAAATCTTGGAACGAATGAAGGAAGAAGGGGTCTAAACCCACTAAGAAACAAAAGAACTCACATGGTGAAAGAAAATGCCATAAGTGTAATCAAGCAGGTCATATTGCACGAGAGTGCCAACTCTCAAAGAAATCCGAAGCAGTACATATAACTGAAGTAGCAGAAACTTCTGAGCCCTCAACTATTCAGGAAAGGCCAGATGTTTTAGAATGCACGCTAACTGTCAAGGATATTCCAGTTAAAGTACTGTTTGACACCGGCACGTCGCGAAGCTTTGTTGCAAAGAATGCGGTTAAGAAACTGGATTTGAATTTGAAGAAGCTCAAAGAACCAATGACTGTCCATAATCCGGTTGGGGGTTCCCTCGATCTCAGTTGGGTTTGTGGGGTTCCGGTTTCCTTTTCTCGTTATCGGTTCCCTACCATCGCGGTCGTCATGAATTTTACAGAGTTTGATCTTATCTTGGGGTTAGACTGGTTGACCAAATATGAAGCTGAGGTTAAATGCGCCGACAGAGTCGTTAAGGCAAAGATTAAATCAGGTGATTATATAACCATTCCCTGTGAAGGTCAGAATTCTAATAGGAAAGACTTATGGGCAGCTCTCGATGTTTCTCCAGCTCAAATAGAAAATATCCCTGTAGTCACAGAGAATGTTCCCGACCTCATCAAAGATATTCCCGTCGTAAAGAATTATGCAGACGTGTTCGAAGAAGTTGTCAGCTTACCTCCGCAGAGAGAAATTGATTTCAAGATCGCTTTAATTCCGAATGCAAGGCCAGTGGTGCACGCCATTCAAAAGGATGACCCTAAAGGAGAAAGAAGAACTAGACAATCAAACACGACAGCTCGTGTGGAAGGGTCTGATCAGGCCTAATTTCTGTGATTGGGGAGCAGCAGTGGTGTTTGTCCCAAAGTCTGATGGTACTCTGCGACTATGTGTGGATTATCGTGATTTGAACAAGCAGACAATAATTAATAAATATCCATTGTCGCGAATCGATGATTTATTGGATTGTCTGAATGGAGCACAAGTATTTTCAAGGATGGACCTAGCTACAGGTTTCCATCAGCTTCGAATTGCCGAAGAATGTGTTCCTATGACAGCATTCAGAGGTCCAGACTTATTCTATGAGTGGTTAGTAATGTCGTTCGGCTTATGTAACGCTCCAGCATACTTCGTCGATTTGATGAATCGAGTGTTCAGAGGAGTCCTGAATAAGTTTGTTTTGGTTTTTATCGATGACATTCTAATCTTCTCTAAATCAAAAGCCGAACATGAAAAGCATTTGGAACAGGTTCTAGAAATTCTGAGAAGGAATGTATTGAAAGCCAAACTGTCCAAATGTATATTCTGGCAAGATGAAGTGAAATTTCTAGGCCATGTCGTATCGAAAGAAGGAATTGCTGTGGATCCAAGTAAAATCACAGCTATACAAAATTGGAAACAGCCCAGTACTCCTACAGAAGTCCGTGGTTTTCTCGGATTGGCTAGTTATTACTGGAAGTTCGTTAAAGATTTTTCGAGGATATCTAGTCACTTGACAAAGCTTACAAAGAAGCACTCAAAATACATGTGGACTCTAGAATGTGAGGAGGCTTCTGAGGAACTAAAGTTAAGATTAACAACTGCTCTAGTGTTAACCATCATCGACGGCAATCAGGATTTGAAAGTCTGGACATATGCCTCTAGAGAAGGCCTTGGTGCAGTATTGATGCAAATAGGCCAAGTGGTAGCTTATGCTAGCCGTCAGCCGAAGTCGCACGAGAAAAACTACGTCACTCATGATTTTGAGTTGTTGGCTATCGTATTTGCTTTGAATATCTGGAGACACTATCTCCTGGGTGAGAAATTCGAACTGTTTACAGATCACCAGTCGTTAAAGTATTTGTTCACCCAGAAAGACTTGAATCTGAGGCAACAACGTTAGCTAGAGTTCCTTGCAGCATACGATTTTGAGATTCTATACACTCCAGGGAAAGCCAATGTCGTGGCCGATGCGTTAAGCCGAAAGAATGTGATGATCGCCAGTTTTATTATCACGACTTCGTTGATAGATAAAATATTTGCTCTTCAGAAGTATGATCACTTCATTCAGAAGATCAGAGAGATAATTCAGAAAGGCGAACCCTCGAGTTTTCAAGTTGATAATGGTGGAATCCTAAGGCTAAAAGGTCGAATCTGTGTTCCTAACATTTCTGAGCTCCGAAAGGAAGTCCTGGATGAGTGCCACAAGTCAAAGCTTAGTATCCATCCAGGAGTAAGCAAAATGTATAACGACATCAAACGCACTTTCTGGTGGAGGTCGATGAAGAGAGACATTTCTTTATATGTTAGCCGATGCCCTACTTGCCAACTAGTCAAAAGCGACCAACAGAAACTTGCTGGATTGTTGCAACCGCTGGACGTTCCAAGTTGGAAGTGGGAACATATTTCCATGGACTTCATAGATGGTTTACCCAGAACCAGAAAAGGAAATGACAGTATTTGGGTGATCGTAGATCGCTTCACGAAGACCGCCCATTTTATACCTGTCAGATCAAACAGAACTGCTCAGAGTCTGGCGCAGATATATTTCAAGGAAATTGTTAGGCTACACGGAGTGCCGATCAGTACAGTTAGTGATAGAGATCCAATATTCACTAGAAAATTCTGGGAGGCATTCCAAGTAAAATTGGGAACAAAGCTGAACCTAAGCACCGCCTATCATCCTCAGACAGATGGTCAAACTGAGAGGGTGAATCGTATTTTAGAAGATCTATTGCGGGCTTGTGTTCTATATTTTGGTGGATCATGGGAAGACCATCTGCATTTGGCTGAATTCTCATATAACAACAGCTACCAGGCGAGCCTGACAATGTCACCATTCGAAGCGTTGTATGGTAGACCGTGCCGATCTCCTGCTTGTTGGGTCGAACCCGGTAATAGACTTGTATTGGGACCAGATATGATCCGAGAAGCTGCCGACAAAGTTGATTTCATTAAGAAACGATTACTCGCCGCTCAAAGCCAACAAAAGAGCTATGCCGATAAGAGAAGAAGAGATATATCGTTTGCTGTTGGAGACTATGTATATTTGAAAGTATCGCCGATGAGAGGAGTTATCTAGTTCGGTAAAACAGGGAATTTGGCGCCCAAATTCATAGGTCCATTTCCTATTCTTGAACAGATTGGAACTCTTGCTTATAGGGTTAAATTGCCTGATTGGTTGCCTGGAGTACAAGATGTATTTCACATATCTCAACTTCGAAAGCACGTTCATGATCCAGACTTGATCGTGGAAGAAGCAGTGCAATAGGATATTGAAATTACTCCAGAATTGGCTGTGAGAAGAGAGCCTCTAAAGATCATTGGCAAAGAAACCAAAGAACTGAGGAACAAGAAGGTTCACTTAGTCAAAGTGCAATGGAGTGGGGATCCGCTAGATTGTACTTGGGAAACTGAGGAGAGCATTCAGAAAGCCTATCCTAGGTGTCGAGTAGATATCTCTGATTGACTCCGGTGCAAGGTACATTTACCATACTTTGCATTGTCATTTAGTTCTCTACTTTGTTGTCATTTTCTTTCCATGGATGTGCACTTTTAATTATATAGTCTGATTAATTTAAAAAGAGTATAGGAATTGATTAGTATATTTTTGAAAAGTTAAAAACAAATTGATTGTTGTTTATGTTGTGTGATAGTAGATTTGATTAATTAAATCATTAGAACGATAGTTAATTTAATCAATAAGAGAATGAATGGTAGAATTTATTCGATTATATCATACATTGAACTGATATGAAAATAGATAGAAATATATACATGTGCATTATATATGTTTGAATAGGTAAATAGATAGCTGTTGAGTAAAGAAATTATTTGCGTGCCCGACAAATAGGTAAACCTTAATGAGTTGGATGCGAAATATTACTATATCAACTCCTGTGAATGCCATTGGATGCGGAGTGCTGGTTGTTCTGTGTGTAATAATAAATGTCGCCATAGGATAGTAACAATTAATTTTGAACTACACTATATGGCATACTTCTTGAAGATAGGCATACTTCATCATATACCACATAAGCATTTGGAGCTTGTGTGACGAGGTGGAAGATTTACCATACGAGCGAGAGGCTTGTATGGCGATGACTATATTTTACAGGTTGAACTGATGACTGATATGACCATATAAAATTATAACGATAAATTGCCAGAATAATAAAACCCCACACGGGTCTGGAGTTGACAATAATCGCGTCTCTCTAGTCATTAGATACGACACATGGATTATTTATTTCCCACACGGGACGAGGTGACGAGAATTTATTCTCTGGACCAATTAAAATACACACTCCCTCAGGCTTTGACAGGGTGACGAGAATTTATTCCCTGGAGTAATTATCTATACACGCTCCACTCTAAACACCAGAATATATCATTATAAATATGTGTATGCTTTATAGGATTTATTGGGTACCTAATACGGCTCAATAAATTTCCAAACCCCTCCCCGTACAAAGGAGGTTATGGCGAAATTTTTCGAAAATTCCGGGTGTTAGCCAAATTTTTGAAGAATTTGAAAATTCTCAGAAACTGAAAAGTTGGAGAATGAAAGCCAAATTGAACGTAGAGTTGATTAATCAAAACCACTTTCGACTTTGTTCCTTTTCGGGGATGAAAAGTTTTAAGTGGGGGAGATTGTACCGACCCGGAAAATCTGAACCAATTAAATTTTTTTAAATTGGCTATTATAGTGGATTTTAAGTATTTAAAATAAATATTTTAAATAATAACGATGAAAAGTAAGTTTAAATCGACATTTTAAAACGAATATAATTAATTCTAATTATAAACAAGGCCTGAAATGGCGCGGTAGTTTCAAAATTTGAATTCAATCTTTGACTGACTGTACCAGGTGCAAAACAAAACGGATTTGAGTGAAACCAAAAATATTTAAATCTATTGGTGAATAACTTTCTATCGAATTTGAAAAATCGAAGTTTCATAGCGGGAAGCAAAAGTTATGGACAAATGAATTTTCTGAAAGGTCGTTATGGAGTTTATATAGCCCGTGAAAATGGCCATTTTGCAAACGACCTCGGAATTCGACGAAACCAATTTTGTTGGATCCGGGATGTCAAACTATTGCTAAGTTTCAAATTTCATAATTTTTGAAGCTAGTATGTGAGCGTGGCAAAGGAAAATGTGTTTGGTCGATTTCTATTAAATTGGGTCGACCAAAAAATGACCATTTTGCAAACGACCTCAGAATTCGACGAAACCACTTTTGTTGGATCCGGGATGTCAAATTATTTCTAGGTTTCAAATTTCATAATTTTTGAAGTTAATATGTGAGCGATGCAAAGGAAAACGTGTTTTGGTCAATTACAGTTAAATTGGATCGACCAGAAATGGGCCATTTTGCAAACGGTCTCAGAATTCGACGAAACTAGTTTTGTTGGGACTATATCGTCAAAACATAGCTAGTTTTATTTTCAGGAATTTTTAGAACCAGTTTGTGGCCCTGGCAAATTGAAATGTACGTTCAAATAAAATATTGAATGTTTTATATTTTAATTTGAAGGAAAACTGACTGAAACATTCGAATGGGCCTTCGAAACATATCCCATTGTGTTCGAAATAGGGGTATTTGGCTAAGGACGACAGTCGTTGGGTTTGGATTGGTGTTCGTGTGTGTAAGAGGGTATTTTAGAGATTTAAAAATATATAAATTAATATAAAAAAATTTCATTGGCCCAGGCTTATTCTCTCTCCCTGATTTACCATCGCGATATACGGCGGCGGAGCTTCACTTCTTCTCTCCTCATTATCTTCTAAACCACACAACGAAATCTGGAGCTCAGTAGACAATTCTAAAGGGAATTTTGTTAGCTTCAAATCCATACTGACCTTGGATTTTATCGTTCGATATCCACGAAGTTTTGAGCCCTCGAAATCGCAACCTTCCTTGCGCCGCCGGAGCTCCTCCTCACCATCGATCTGAGCATCGAGCACGGCGCCAGAAAGCTCTCTCCTAGCTCTACGCTGTGGCGCAGGCTGATCATCCACGAAGTTTTTCTGCTCGGCTTCTTGAAGCTCCTAATACTCTTTTTTTGCTCCATTTCGTATCTAAGACTTGCCATGGAAAATCCTAATGCCTCTATACTTGAGGAAATTCCGAATTTCTGGGGAGTTGAGTTTGGGGATACGAATTCTTCATGCTTTAGGGATACAAAATGGTGAATCTCTGGGGAGATGAATTTTGGTTAAGGGATCCAGGGTACAGTTTTTGGCCAAGTAGATGTGGCTATGAATTTTGGAATGGTGAAGTGGGATACGAATTCTGGCGAGGAACATGGATATGAAAATGCAAAGAGGCCCGAATACGAAATTGGGAGGAGGAACTGGTGGAATGTGAAATGTTAAGGGGACTCCGGGATACAAAATCCTCTTTACTGATCCCTGAGTACTTTTTCATTTTGAGCAGTCTCGACGAGCCAGGACAACAATACTTATACGACTCCATCTAGGCTTTATACTTAGGTGTTTGGAAACACTTCTAGACTGTTTAACCACACGATGGGTTGAGTCATGTGGGGCTGGACTGCTTCTAGCAGATGGCCCAAAAGGTCGGATAACATAAACTTTGTTACATTAAATATTAACCCTTTTTGGTTTCCTAGTTTTGATCCATTATCAAATTATTACTTGTGAATATATTATATATATATTTCAATTGTAGGTGGATAATACTTTTTTTTTAGCCAGGACAACTGGTTTTTAAAACGATTCATAATACTTTTCCCATTACAACAAATAATGAGTAAAAAATGATATAGGAGATATGCATATTACCTATCTGCAACAACCATTTTCCTAGACCGTTACATAAACATAAACCACCACGTAGGGTGAGAGTCTAGCTAGAAAAACAGAAATACAAACACTTACAACACACGAGCTCCCGAGGTAGTCTCACTACAACTAGCACTGGAAGTAGTAACACCAGCAGACAAAGAAATCAAGTTTCACACAATTTGCATTGAAGATAATTGCAAAATAGTCACGAATAACAATAAACAGCTGGAAACAACCAGGCTTACTGACAAATATAGCAACAAAGACAAGGTGATCATCCACTTCTAATTACAAGCAAAGTGGGAACCAACCATTGTAGAATCTCCTCAACAACAATTACCTCTACAAACCCAGCATAATAAGCAGGATACCCCAACAATCACAACCCCTACCAACCAGAGACAATCCCATTGCAAGAAATCATGAGGTTATGAGTTGGATAAGGGGGTAGCAACCACCAAGTTCTAGGCAAAATGTTGATTAAACAAAATTTCCAAACCGCAACAAGAGAAAAGTAGTAAAAGCACAAAAAGAAAAAACATGGAAGAAAGGAAGACAAGCAACCCGTTGCCTCAAAAACACCCACCTAAGACAACCTCTCTAGATAAAAAAATCCACAACCAAAATGCTAAAAAAAAGTTACCCAAATACCACGATTGACACCAAGCTATCGAGTAAGCTCATACAACAAAGCAACCAGAACAACGCTAGGTTAAAATCGCTTAGGTGTGCAAGAGTACAAGGTAAGGCACTAATGTTGAAGGAAAGGCAAGGGTTATATGAGAGAAATATAAAAGAAAATTTGATGAGGTCAGGAACACTCAATAACATGACATTGTCAATCGATCTAAAAGTGTAGAAAAGGATGGAAAAAATCATTAGACCTCACAGCCAAAAATGAAGATTGCAAAAGCTAGATCTGGATCTGATAATGAAATTAAGGAAATGGGCTTGGAGAAGTTTCGTGGAATAGGGAAACAAAGGAAAAGTTGGGGCAGGGTATGAAGAAGATGAAAAGGAATACGGAGGAGCTGAAAGTGATCAGAGATGGAAAAAAACAAGCGATGACAGTAAGAAACCCTAGTTTCCTCTAATGCCCATTAATGAGATTTTCAAAGAAAAAGATGACTTCAATTTTCAGCGGTGGATAATGTTGTTATCAGTTGATAATATGCATTCATATTATATTACCTATTCTCTTTCATTGGTCTAGTAACTTGGAGGAAATTTCTAATTATATACATCATTTGAATACACATGTGACTTCAAGTCATTTAATATTTATGTCGATTGACTTTTTGAATCACTAAATAATGTCTGTGCATAATCTATAAGATGAGCTTATAACAAACTTTAGGTTGTTCTTTGAATATTTTTGTATATAGACATATACGTTCATCCACGCATTACAAATATATTCTAAATTTGCATGTTCTTTCTCTTTTGATACGGTGATATCTAGAACAAACTATTATAATGATCCAAATTATTAATTTCTTTTTATGAATGAATGTCAATGCGAATCCTTTGAGACTGTAAGATAATGCTGAAAACATTTGGTTTGGAACTGTATTGAATTTCTAGTTCAAATAAAATATATAAAACAACTTTAGTTTTTTAAAATTATTCCTTTATTATACTACAAATATCACTTTTGAACATTAATTGTGATAACTTATCAGAGAATTAAATAAAAGTGATTTACTTATAACAATGTAAGAGCATCTTCTAAACACTTAGCATTTTATAAAAATAAATTAGTTGCACATACAGATTTTTTCAAGAAAATATTTATAGCTTTCACAGAAGTGTGATATGACATATCCATTATCTCTTTAGGAGAACATCTAAAGATATTTCTTCAAGAAATATTTATGCATATGATATGCAATTCATAAAATAATTTCAAAAAATAATATATCATTGATCCTAATTTGCTCTTAAAATTATCCAATGGAGCTATATGTCCATAATAATGATAAACTGAATTATGTAAATGTATTTTTTACGTACTGTTAATAGTTGTATTTTAATTTATAATTTCTGTGGGTTATTTACTATTATATCACTTTTTAAAATGTTGTATCATATGTGAAAACATCTCACAACAATTCTTTTATAGTGCTATAAGAAGATATAATATCACTTTTGGGAGTACATTATAAATATCACTTCTAGAGTGCTACACATCTATTCAGGTAATTCAATAAAAAAGATTTTCTATAACATCTCTTCTAGGATATTGGATTTTGTAACACCCCGTATTTTCTGTTAATGATATAGTAACGAATTAAACAATACTTAATTTAAAATGTGAGAATTAAGGGAAACGGATTACGCCATTGTGTTCGTCTCGGAATTCTGGTTGAGATAGAGTCTGAGTTTGCGTGAATTGGACTTCGTATGAAGAAGTTATGGCTGTCAGAAGTTTCCAGGAAATTCAAATAAATTCAAATAGCTCGAAAAATAAGTTCAAATTCAAATCAGAAGTCAAAAGCGGGTTGGGCGGGAAAATTCCCGCCTAGGGCCCAGGTCGACCAGGGCGTCACCCTAGTGTCGACCTCCCCCCTACAGGTCGACCTGCCCCCATCCCCCCCTTCCCCCCTCCCCCCCGGGCAGATATGAATGGTGATGATTTTGTGACTCAGTGTTGAGTCACTAGGGCTGAGGTGTCACCCTATCTTCACTGGATGGCTGTGGTTAACCCTAG
This sequence comes from Allium sativum, assembly GCA_030737875.1. Classification (NCBI taxonomy): domain Eukaryota; kingdom Viridiplantae; phylum Streptophyta; class Magnoliopsida; order Asparagales; family Amaryllidaceae; genus Allium; species Allium sativum. Next base: position 11,324,486 of record CM060913.1, read on the forward strand.
GATCATCTGACGGCTCAAATTGAGTTGAAATTCTATATAAACAACCCTATGCTCAAACCTAAAAATCACACAAAAATAATCCTAGAACTATCATGCTGTCAATGGAAAACTTGGAGTAGTCGTCCCCAATACAAAGACAAGATAAGAACCTAAATCAAATTAAAAGTTATCAAATTCAACGATCTACATCAAAGGCGAGCTTACCAATTTCAGAATTCAGATTTCAGAACGCAAGAATTCCTTTTAGTTTGTAAGTTGGTTATTACGCAAATTTAAATGTTTCAAATGAATCGTGACATGTTGTAATTGGAGTATAGAGTGATGCTCATGTATAAGATTTGATTCTCATTTATCTTAAGTATCGCTGAAATTAATCATGTCTATATGCTTGTGGTGATGAACATGTTGTATATTAATCATGTCTATATGCTTGTGGTGATGAACATATTGTATGTATTGGTATCTATTATGATTTGGTAATGGATTTATTTTGCCAATTAAATGGTGAAACATGTCATGTTATAAATTGGTGGTTATTTGCAAGTTTATGATCTAAAACACTTGCTTATATGTTAGATCAACACTCATTTATATTCATGTTAGGTTGAATCTATTTATGTTGAAAAATTTGGAATTGTAGTCCTCTTATGTTTTAACACATAAGTCATCATGTTAAGTTATGATTCGAATATGTTGATAATAATTATCTTATGTTTAACACACATAAGTTAATATGTTAAGTTGCGATTTAAAAATGATTATAGTAGCTTTCTTATGTTTTGACATACATAAGTTAATATGCTAAGTTGTGGTTTAAAACTATGATTATATGTTAAACATCCATGCTAGACCTTTGTCAAGTTTGCATGACAACTAGACCCAACTTATTCACAAGTTCACCTTTGCCCATTTAGTTAAAGTTAAATGATACCTCTATGCCAAGTTTCACATGACAAGTTGAAATTATGCTATTTTATGTTTATTTCATGTCTCTTGTTTATTACCCCTTTTCTTGTTTATGGGTTGTACTAATTTACTAGCCCAACATTTTATGTGATTCACGCGTACGTTCCACGGGGGTAGCGATGGGAAAATATGAAAATTCATGGCATAGATTTGTTCATAAAATGGTATATTTGATATACCATTTATGGTGAGCATAATCAAAGGATAATTATGGCATGATTAAATTAAATTAAATTTACATAAAGAAATTAGACATATATATATAAATGTGAATTTAGAAAAAGACGAATATGCCTAACCCGAGGTTAGACTGAGTTGTGGTGTAAATCTGCCCAGAACCGACCGACATATCCAATGACCACAAAAAGACTTGTCTAACATGGGTGGTCAGTGCATCAAGCCCAAAAAGAACCCGAGGTTAGACTGAGTTTTGGGGTAAACCTGCCCGGAACTGACCGGCACATCCAGTGACCACAACAATACCTGTCTAATGTGAGTGGTTGGTGCTTTAATAAACTTAAGCTAAGTCAGGATTGGTAAGGTTAAGTCAATTAGGGGAAACACTTAACCGATTCAGCATGTTAACTAAACGAATGGGTGGGTGTTAAGTAAACTTGGACGCTTAACAAAATAAACATGTTGATTAGAAAACCCTAGTAGCGGGGACCCATTTCAGCAGTAACCCACATAGATGTATCATGGTACCTTGAAACTAGGCAGGGTGAGGCACGATTACTGGGCTGAGAATAAGCCATCAAAACGTCGACGGTTGGTGGGCCAGTGTAGGTTCCGACGGAGTATGGGCATGCACCTACTCCGGAGTGGAAAAATAAGGCACTGGGAATCAGTAGTATACACTATGCATCCTAAATCGTGTCGGGTTGCCACCAAAGGGACTGATACACCCCATGGTGGGACCAACACAGGTATCTACAATCAAGCGGGGCCGAATGACACAGGATATGAATGATACGGGTAGGAGCTGATCATTAAGGGGATCGTTGGTAATGAACACGTAGGGCTGGTTGAACCAATGGTTAAGTAGGTGCAGAGACTATAGTAATGGGTGTGATCACATGTTCCTCTTATCTTATATTAGGGTATTATCCTATGTTATGTTATTATTGTCACGATCCCTTTCCTCGTTTAAATACTAGTAATCACCGAACTTACCAAACTTATTGTCTGACCCGTTTTCTTTCATCCTCTTTTCTTCCGTTTCCCCCTAGGTCCACAGGGAGGGAATACTGCAGCTTAGTCAGACTCTTTGCAAGCTTCAAGATAGTAGATATATGATTTGGACTCTCTCTCACCTTGGCTATGGCTCTTGGACATTACCCTATGGGATTTATGCAGTTTTATTTATGGTTTATGCTTCTTTATTAAATAATCAAGACAGAAATTATGTTGTAATGTTTTGGAAGTTGTTATGAGACAATTTGATGTAATGCTTTTGTATTGAACCACGTATTCAATAAATAATTTGAATTCCGCTACTTAGACTTATCTATCCTGTAAAATTTTCTGTGCTTTGTACCTATAACCCTCCACCAAAGTTAAGGCATTCCCTTTGTGAGTGACCTTAACGGAGGTGGGGTGTTTCACTTGGTATCAGAGCAAAGGTTTACCAGATCATATAAGAGTTTTTGAAAATTATTTTTCAAAAAGAAATATAAAGAAGCATTTTTCAAGAAAGAGTGTTGTTTTAAATTTAAAAAGGCATAATCCCCAAAGCCATATGCACTACCTTTCTATACTTCGTTTTGAATATTTTCTTTTTCGTTTCAGCATGTCTGGGAATCTTAACCTTCCAGAGGGTGTACCGATACCTGGCTGGTTCAGGAGGTACTTAGAGGCTAGGGCCAACGACGCAGGCCCAGCAGATATTTCTCCTCCTCCAGTTGCAGCGGTTCCTCCTCCTCGTGCAAATGCTTTCTCAAAGATTTGTAGAGACTTTAGGGCCATGGGTGGAAAGGATTTCAAGGGAACTGAATCAATCGTAGAAGCAAGGAACTGGCTCAAAGAAAATGAGGATCTGTTCGTTATCTTCGAGGTGGACAATAGGCAAAAGATACAGTTGGCTGTATGGTTGCTTAAAGACAAAGCTTCCTACTGGTGGGAAGTCACTAATGCTGAAAGACCAATTGACACATGGATGGATTTTAGAATAAAGTTTGAGATGAAATTCCTCTCCCAAGCTGAACGAAGTTTACAGTTGGAAAAGTTCTTATCTCTTAAGCAAGGAAGTATGACAGTCAAGGAGTACGTTAATCAATTCAATCAGCTGGCCCGATTTGGACTGGACTTAGTGAATACTCCTCATAAGAAGGCTCTCCGTTTCGTCAAGGGATTGAATGAGCCACTTCACAGCTTGGCTATGACCCATATACCTATGGGGGATACTTACGAGAGGTTAGTGGACATGGCACTCTTACATGAGGAAGACAAGGGCAAGAATGAGGCAAAAGCGGAAGTGCCTCAAGATAAGAAGGGGGAGGGGTCGCAGAACAAGAAGGCTGATTGAAAGAAAGGCGGGAATAACAACAAACCCCGTGAGAAGAGAAAGTGTAATTTCTGTGGCATTCCTGGACATCTGATCAAAGACTGCAAGAAGAAGAAAAGGAAGATGGGTGGCTGTTTCCACTGTTGTGGGACCGGACACATGGCTAGGGCTTGCCTAAGGAAGCAATGGCAGTGAGCTGGACCTTCTTCTGGAGGACATGTTCACGCTCTCACAACACCTCCGCAAGAACGAGGTAGAAACATTTCTGTCAAAAGTTTAGTCTATCTTTTTGATCATCCTGTTCGTACACTATTTGATTCTGGCGCATCGCACTCTTTTATATCTACTGCTTTAGTGGAATCTCTGCACCTTGACACTAGTATAGTAGAGGATCCCTTGGTTGTTTCAAATCCAATTGGGGGCTCAGCTTATTTGTCAATGGTTTGTTTGGATTTGAAATTATCTATACTAAGCGTTGGATTTAAATGTAATGCCTTTGTTATGGGCTTCACGTGCTAGGGTTGATTCTAGGCATGGACTGGCTATCCAGTAATTGTGAAAAGAGAGTGGTTAAACTCATGACTCACCTCGGTAATGCTCTCAAAATTTCTTGTAATCTCATGAACTCTGTTATGCTTAGTTATCTAGAATCTCTTGATGCGTCCGTTGAGAACTTGCTGCAACGACCCGGAAAATATGAACCAATTAAATTTTTTTAAATTGGCTATTTTAGTGGATTTTAAATATTTAAAATAAATATTTAAAATAATAACGATGAAAAGTAAGTTTGAATCGACATTTGAAAACGAATATAATTAATTCTAATTATAAACAAGGCCTGAGATGGCGCGGTAGTTTTAAATTTTGAATTCAAACTTTGACTGACTGTACCGAGTGCAAAACAAAACGAATTTGAGTGAAACCAAAAATATTTAAATCTGTTAGTGAATAACTTTCTAATGAATCTGAAAAATCGAAGTTTCATAGCGGGAAGCAAAAGTTATGGCCAAATGAATTTTCTGAAAGATCGTATGGAGTTTATATAGCCCGTGAAAATGGCCATTTTGCAAACGACCTCGGAATTCGACGAAACCACTTTTGTTGGATCCGAGATGTCAAACTATTGCTAAGTTTCAAATTTCATAATTTTTGAAGCTAGTATGTGAGTGTGGCAACGGAAAATGTGTTTGGTCGATTTCTATTAAATTGGGTCGACCAGAAAATGACCATTTTGCAAACAACCTCAGAATTCGACGAAACCACTTTTGCTGGATCCGGGATGTCAAATTATTGCTAGGTTTCAAATTTCATAATTTTTGAAGTTAATATGTGAGCGAGGCAAAGGAAAACGTGTTTTGGTCAATTATAGTTAAATTGGATCGACCAGAAATGGGCCATTTTGCAAACGGTCTCAGAATTCGATGAAACTAGATTTGTTGGGACCGTATCATCAAAACATAGCTAGATTTATTTTTTCGGAAATTTTTAGAACCAGTTTGTGGCCCCGGCAAATTGAAATGTACGTTCAAATCGAATATTGAATGTTTTATATTTTAATTTGAAGGAAAACTAACTGAAACATTCGAATGGGCCTTCGAAACATATCCCATTGTATTCGGAATGGGGCTATTTGGCTAGGGACGACAGTCGTTGGGTTTGGATTGGTGTTCATGTGTGTAAGAGGATATTTTAGAGATTTAAAAATATATAAATTAATAAAAAAAATTCATTGGCCCAGGCTTATTCTCTTCCCCGATTAACCATCGCGATATACGGCGGCAGAGCTTCACTTCTTCTCTCCTCATTATCTTCTAAAACACACAACGAAATCTCGAGCTCCAGTAGACAATTCTGAACGGAATTTCGTTAGCTTCAAATCCATAATGGCCTTGGATTTTATCGTTCGATATACACGAAGTTCTGAGCCCTCGAAATCGCAACCTTCCTTGTGCCGCCGGAGCTCCTCCTCACCATCGATCTGAGCATCGAGCACGGCGCCAGAAAGCCCTCTCCTAGCTCTACGCTGTGGCGCTGGCCGATCGTCCTGAAGTGGCACGGATTTTGAGAAAAATGAAGACCTAGTTTTGAACGAATAGCTGAAGGTATACAGCTGTTTTAATTTAAACTATATTATAGCAGTTTAAAGCGCTACGGTTTTTGATTTCACCGTAAAAATCATATATTTTTTGTTTGTTGATGAAATTCAGTGAAACAAGAGACAATGGACTCGTGTGGACTTCTTCTACATTTTAGAAGAGACCGCATATTTTTCTGAGCCTTCTGCTATTTTTGGTGGAGTGGAACCCAATGTGAGATTTCTAAATTATAAACGATATGGAAAACGACGATGTATAAATTATATAGTCGATGTATGAATTATATAAGCGTTGTACACCTCTTGTATAAGCGTTGTATAAGTTGTACGTTCGATATATAAGTTATATATGCGTTGTAAAAATTATATATGTGTTGAAATAGAAGTGAAATGCTTATATATATATATATATATATATATATATATATATATATATATATACACACACCCCTCGTCCACAAACCATGGTCGATATTTATTGGTTGTGATTGGTGTGAAAATAGATTGATGCGAATGGTTGATTAGAATTGTTTGTGGTTTAAAATTGATTGATTGTGGTTGACAAATACCCGTTTGTGGTTGAGAATTATTTGGTTGAAACCACATAGGATTAGTTTGTGGAAATGGAAAAAATATACATGTCGCCTGCGTGCGAACTAAATGCATGAAATCCCCATTGTCAAAAGCTGCGAGGCTTTAAGGTAGAGCGAGGAGCCGTACAAGGGATGGCCCCGGTTTTAACTACCCTGCCGTTATGCTGCCGAAATTTTCTGAAATTCATGTGTTAAATGGTATTCGTGTTTTGAAATAAATTGTTTTATAATAAAAATCCTATTTTTATCATCTATATGAACTATATAAAATAGTAGTGTTTTGAAATAAATTGTTTTGCAATAAAAATCACAGTTTTACTATATATATACAAATTATAGAAAACCTTCATGTGTTGAATAGAAATTCATTCGTTGAATAGAAATTCATGTGTTGAATGGTATTCGTGTTTTGAAATAAATTGTTTTATAATAAAAATCCTATTTTTATCATCTATATGAACTATATAAAATAGTAGTGTTTTGAAATAAATTGTTTTGCAATAAAAATCACATTTTTACTATATATATACAAATTATAGAAAACCTTCATGTGTTGAATAGAAATTCTTTCGTTGAATAGAAATTCATGTGTTGAATGGTATTCGTGTTTTGAAATAAATTGTTTTATAATAAAAATCATATTTTTATCATCTATATGAACTATATAAAATAGTAATGTTTTGAAATAAATTATTTTGCAATAAAAATCACATTTTTACTATATATATACAAACTATAGAAAACATTCATGTGTTAAACAGAAATTCATTCGTTGAATAGAAATTCATGTGTTGAATGGTATTCGTTTTTTAAAATAAATTGTTTTATAATAAAAATCATATTTTTATCATCTATATAAACTATATAAAATAGTCGTGCTTTGAAATAAATCGTTTTACAATAAAAATCACATTTTTACTATATACATGAGTTGTTAAAAATAGTGAAGGGTCGAAGTGAATGTCTGTTGGATAAAAATATCATTTTTGTCAAATGTATGAAAAGCATATAGTTTTGAAATCGAAGAATCGATTATATATATATAAATATAATTAAAATATATCGAATAACAAAGCTGCAGTTCGTGTTTTGAAACCGTGATTTCAAACGATTAGTGCGGGAGATCCGACCATCGGATTTTCCCGAAACCAAAACCATTGGGTTCGCTTTGGAAATATCCTTCCAACGACACCAACTTTGTAAAGATCCAACGGTTGGATTGTCTAGAATGTTTAATTCAAATCTAAAGAAAAACAGCGCCAGAATCGATTATATTTATATATATACATAAATATAATTAAATTAAATCGAATAACGACGCTGCAGTTCGTATTTTGAAATCGAAACTTCAAGCGATTGTACCGGGAGATCCGACCGTCGGATTTTCCCAAAACTGGAACCGTTGGATTCATTTTGAAAAGATCTTTTTGATGATGTAAATTTTGTGATGATCCAACGGTTAGATTTTCAGATATGCGTAAATCAAATCTGAAGAAAAATAGCGCCACGGCCGTGTTATGGCCTGAAGCGTCGTTTGAATAAATTGGCTATTTTAAATAAATAAAAATAGCGATAAATCGTTATAAAATATTATAAACGATATGGAATGTGAAATTTAGAAACTAACTGTAGTTCGGCTAAGTCGAATGATTTCCTGGGTTTTGATCTGATGTTGGTTTCAGCCTTCGGGGTTAATATTTGGGAAATCGTTCTCTTACTGATTTACGGTTAGTGACTAATGAATTGAAGTGATGCGTATGTTGTGTTTGTGTAGCACTTGTTTATTATATACGCGAGTTGCTCAGAAAGACCGGGTTTATCCCATTCTGAATAACTAAATCGACGATAAGAAATCGAAGATGAAGACGGTGGTTGAAGACCAGAAATCTTCACCTCGTTTAGATGGTAACTGATGTCCTGATTGGGAGGCATCCCGAAATATGGATAATGAGTGGTGATCGTCCAGATGTACGTGGAGATCTATGGGTTTGCAAGGTATATAGTGCCTCTGGTTTCGTTCAGACCCAGAACGGACTTGTAAATGGATTGTGTGTCTGACATTGGAATTTATTCTGTGTGATTGATAGCCATTAGTTGCATGGTGTGAATTGCCTGTGTGGCATGCTAAGATGCAGTGATCAGGGCTTCTGTTGAAAAGCAAAGTCTTGTAATTGATGATCAAAGCATCGCCTGTGTGGCGTAGCTTTGTGTATAACGTGAATTCGCGAGCCTCACACCCCGGTATGAACCAGAAACGGGAGAAGGACCTCAGGGAGGGCATGCGTTTCCTTCTAGCTAGAGGTGGTGTCGGTGCTTAAACTGGCTGACATTTATACTATTTTTCACCTATGTGTTTCCTTCTAGCTAGAGGGAGAGGAAAGAACTCAGCAAGCAAGTTAAAGAATTTCTTGAGAAGGGGTTTATAAGGCGGAGTATTTCTGAATGGGGTGCTCCAGTAGTGTTCGCAACTAAAGCAGATGGTTCGCTTCGCCTGTGCGTTGATTATAGGGAGCTAAACAAGCTGACCAAGAGGAATAGGCACCCACTCCCGAGAATAGATGATTTATTCGATCAGCTTGTAGGTGCATCAGTTTTCTCCCAATTAGATTTGGCTACTGGGTTTCATCAGCTAAGGGTGGGTGAAGACAACATTGATAAGACCGCGTTCAGAACTCCAGATGGTTTCTTCGAGTGGCTTGTCATGCCTTTCGGCCTAATAAATGCACCCACTTACTTCGTTAATTTAATGAGCAGGGTGTTCCGAGAGTTCCTCAATAATTTTGTGGTGGTATTCGTAGAAGATATTTTGATCTTCTCTAAGAATGAGGAGGAGCATGCTCAACATCTAAAAGAAGTCATGGATACTCTCCATGCACATCAGTTGAAGGCGAAATTCTCCAAATGCCATTTCAGGAGAGAAGTTAGGTTCCTTGGATACGTGGTGTCAAAAGAGGGGATAGATGTGGACCCCGCAAAAGTGGTTGTTGTGCAAGATTGGAAGGTTCCTCGAAACGCAACCGAAGTCCGAAGCTTTCTCGGGCTAGCAGGCTTTTATCGAAAATTTATCAAAGATTTTGCAAAAATCTCAGCTCCACTGACAAGGTTGACAAAGAAGAACCTAGCTTTCAATTGGGATTTGGATTGCGATATTGCTTTCCAACGTTTGAAAGGGGCTCTGACAACAGCCTCAGTTCTGACATTGCCTGATGGAAGCAAGATGTTTACAGTTTACACAGATGCTAGCAGAACGGGACTAGGTGCTGTTATGATGCAAGAAGGGAAGGTAGTGGCTTATGGTGGAAGATAGTTGAAAGTAGACGAGAAAAACTACCCAACCCACGACCTAGAGTTGGCAGCCATCATTTTTGCGCTTAGGTCTTGGCGCCATTATCTCCTAGGTGAGAAATTTGAACTGTATACTGACCATAAATTGTTGAAATATCTTTTCTCGTAGAAAGATCTCAAGTTGAGGCAGCAAAGATGGATGGAGTTTCTTGCCTCATTCGATTTTGAGATTTCCTACACTACTAGCAAGGGCAATGCAGTAGCAGATGCCTTAAGTAGAAAGAAGCTGGCCTTAAGCCCTCTCTTTATGGAAAGGCAAAGCCTGGAGTTCATAGCAAGCTTTAACTTCAAACCCTCCTCTGACTTTGTACCTGGCTTGCTAGCAACGTTAGAAGTGCGGCCAACTCTATTAGACTCAATCGGAGCCGCGCAAAGAGAAGACCCTCAGCTAGCCAATGTGATGGACAAGTTAATTAGGGGTGAGACTTCCAGTCACCTCAATAGATATTCCATTGATGCCAAGGGCTGATTGAGACGAGATGGAAGACTATGCATCCCACAAGCAAGGGACTTGGTAAAGGCGGTTCTAGAAGAGGCATACCATTCCAAGCTGACCATACACCCAGGCGGAGACAAGATGTATAAAGACATCAAAAGAGTTTTCTTTTGGAATGGCATGAAGAAAGTCGTAGCTGAATTTGTTTCTAAGTGTCTAATATTCCAACAAGTCAAAGCGGAGCAGAAAAAGCTTGGTGGTCTGCTCCATCCTCTAGAGGTCCCACAGTGGAAATGGGATAGCATCTCGATGGACTTTATAGATGGGTTGCCTAGGTCAAGAAGGGGAAATACCAGCATTTGGGTAATAGTGGACAGGCTCACAAAAAGCGTCCACTTTATACCCGTCAAGAGTAGAAGGACTGCCTCATCTCTAGCGTCCATATATCTGAGATAGTTCGACTCTATGGGAAACCCTCCAGTATAGTGAGTGATCGAGACCCTATCTTCACGAGCGAGTTTTGGAAGAGTTTACAAGAGGCTGTAGGCACACAGTTATGCTTAAGCATGGCCTATCACCCTCAAATCGATGGCCAGACGGAAAGAGTCAACAGAGTATTAGAAGACCTCTTGAGACTATGCATTCTTGACTTTGGAGGTACATGGGAAGATCATCTACCTTTGGTGGAATTTGCTTACAACAATAGCTACCAAGCCAATATAGGCATGGCGCCTTTCGAAGCTTTATATGGAAGACCGTGCAGATCACCAACTTGCTAGTGGGAGCCCACAGACAAGCTCATACTTGGACCAGACATGATTATGGAAACTTCAGAGAAAGTAGACTTGATACGAAGAAGAATGAAGACTGCCCAAGACAGACAGAAGTCCTACGCAGATAAAAGAAGAACTGACCTTGAGTTCGAAGTTGGAGACAAGGTGTACCTTAAAGTATCTCCTTTGAGGAACGTCGTTCGCTTTGGATCCGCAGGAAAGTTAGCAACAAGATTTGTAGGGTTGTTCCCTATCATCGAGAAGATTGGGAAGATGACTTATAGGGTACAGCTTCCCGAAAGGTTGGCCGGGGTTCATAATGTCTTTCATGTCTCTCACCTGCAGGAATGCTTACACGAGTCTGCGGAAGTGGTAGAACCAAGTATGCTAGAGGAAGTTGAAGTTGAACGAGAAGCAACTGTGAGGAGAGTTCCAACCCGTATCTTGGGAATAGAAGTCAAAAAGCTATGCAACCGTGAAGTTAAGCTCGTCAAAGTTCAATGGAGCGACACCGAGGAAGACACGACTTGGGAAACTGAGGATAGAATACGTGCAGCCTACCCTTTTCTTTTTGAGGGTACATCCTTATTCTCTTTTTCCTAAAGTTTATGCTCGTATCTATCTTTTTAGGTATACCTCCTCGATCCTATCCTTTATCTTTAGGTAGGAACCCATTTGGATGTAAACATGTAATTCAAACATGTTATGATTGATGGTTGCAAGTGGATGCATATACACACACATTAGGTATTAGATCGGCTCAGTCATTTCCATATTGCAATGCATATATGTATTGGTATATGGATTGAAACTTGATGTGCTATCATATGGACGTTTCATTTGTATGAATGATTGTGCACTCATGTAGGAAATTTTGAGTAGGAAAAAATTGCATTCATAATGGACTCATGGCACTAACATAATTTGCATTAAGGAAGTCAACTGAATCAGTAGACCGCCTGATTTTGGCATTAGATAAGGACATGTACACACACAATGCATATGATCATGAAGCATTAGAAATCTTTAAGGACAATGGATGCCTGTGTTTGATGGTTGAGTAGATGGGTAATTGGATGGTAGGATATAAGTTCTTCTCGACTTGAAGATTTCGGGGACGAAATCCTAAAAGGAGGGGAGAATGTGACACCCCGTATTTTCTGTTAACAGTATAGTAACGAATTAAACAATACTTAATTTAAAATGTGAGAATTAAGGGAAACGGGTTACGCCATTGTGTTCGTCTCAGAGTTTTGGTTGAGATAGAGTCCAAGTTTGCGTGAACTGGACTTCGTATGAAGAAGTTATGGCTATCAGAAGTTTCCAGGAAATTCAAATAAATTCAAATAGCTTGAAAAACAAGCTTAAATTCAAATCAGAAGTCAGAAGCGGGCTGGGCGGGAAAATTCCCGCCCAGGACCCAGGTCGACCAGGGGGGTCGACCCTAGTGTCGACATCCCCCCTACAGGTCGACCTAGGGGTCGACCTGCCCCCCTCCCCCCGTCGTGTAGATCTGAATGGTGACGATTTTGTGACTCGGTGTTGAGTCACTAGGGCCGAGGTGTCACCCTATCTTCAATGGATGGCTATGGTTAACCCTAGGATCATCCGACGGCTCAAATTGAGTTGAAATTCTATATAAACAACCCTATGCTCAAACCTAAAAATCACACAAAAATAATCCTAGAACTATCATTCTGTCAATGGAAAACTTGGAGTAGCCGTCACTAATACAAAGACAAGATAAGAACCTAAATCAAATTAAAAGTTATCAAATTCAATGATCTACATCAAAGGCGAGTTTACCAATTTCAGAATTCAGATTTCAGAACGCAAGAATTCCTTTTAGTTTGTAAGTTGGTTACTACACAGATTTAAATGTTTCAAATGAATCGTGACATGTTGTAATTGGAATATAGAGTGATGCTCATGTATAAGATTTGATTCTCGTTTATCTTAAGTATCATTAAAATTAATCATGTCTACATGCTTGTGGTGATGAACATGTTGTATATTAATCATGTCTATATGCTTGTGGTGATGAACATATTGTATGTATTGGAATCTATTATGATTTGGTAATGGATTTATTTTGCCAATTAAATGGTGAAACATGTCATGTTATAAATTGGTGGTTATTTGCAAGTTTATGATCTAAAACACATGCTTATATGTTAGATCAACACTCATGTATATTCATGTTAGGTTGAATCTATTTATGTTGAAAAATTTGGAATTGTAGTCCTCTTATGTTTTAACACATAAGTCATCATGTTAAGTTATGATTCGAATATGTTGGTAATAGTTCTCTTATGTTTAAAACACATAAGTTAATATGTAAAGTTGCGATTTAAAAATGATTATAGTAGCTTTCTTATGTTTTGACATACATAAGTTAATATGCTAAGTTGTGGTTTAAAACTATGATTATATGTTAAACATCCATGCTAGACCTTTGTCAAGTTTGCATGACAACTAGACCCAACTTAGTCACAAGTTCACCTTTGCCCATTTAGTTAAAGTTAAATGATACCTCCATGCCAAATTTCACATGACAAGTTTAAATTATGCTATTTTATGTTTATTTCATGTCTCTTGTTTATTACCCCTTTTCTTGTTTATGGGTTGGGCTAATTTACTAGACCAACATTTTATGTGATTCATGCGTACGTTCCACGGGGGTAGTGATGGGAAAATATGAAAATTCAAGGGATAGATTTGTTCATAAAATGGTATATTTGATATACCATTTATGGTGAGCATAATCAAAGGATAATTATGGCATGATTAAATTGAATTTAATTTACATAAGAAATTAGACATATATATATATATATGTGTGAATTTAGAAAAAGACGAATATGCCTAACCCGAGGTTAGACTGAGTTGTGGTGTACATCTTCCCGGAACCGACCGGCATATCCAGTGACCACAACAAGACCTGTCTAATGTGGGTGGTTAGTGCATCAAGCCCAAAAAGAACCCGAGGTTAGACTGAGTTGTGGTGTAAACCTTCCCGGAACCGACCGGCACATCCAGTGATCACAACAATACATGTCTAATGTGAGTGGTTGGCTTTAATAAACTTAAGTTAAGTCGGGATTGGTAAGGTTAAGTAAATTAGGGAAAACACTTAACCGATTCAACATGTTAACTAAACGAATGGGTGGGGGTTAAGTAAACTTGGACGCTTAACCAAATAAACATGTTGATTAGAAAACCCTAGTAGCGGGGACCCATTTCAGCAGTAACCCACATAGATGTATCATGTTACCCTGAAACTAGGCAGGGTGGGGCACGATTACTGGGCTGAGTATAAGCGGTCAAAACGTCGGCGATTGATGGGCCAGTGTAGGTTCCGACGGAGTATGGGCGTGCACGTACTCCGGAGTGGAAAAATTAGGCACTGGGCATCAGTAGTATACACTGTGCATCCTGAATCGTGTCGGGTTGCCACCAGAGGGACTGATACACCCCATGGTGGGACCAGCACAGGTATCTACAGTCAAGCGGGGCCGAATGACACAGGATATGAATGCATACGAGTATGAGCCAATCATTAAGGGGATCGTTGGTAATGAACACGTAGGGCTGGTTGAACCAATGGTTAAGTGGGTGCAGAGACAATAGTAATGGGTGCGATCACATGTTCCTCTTATCTTATAATATTAGGGTATTATTTTGTTATTACTGTCATGATCCCTTTCCTTGTTTAAATACTAGTAATCACCGAACTTACCAGACTTACTATCTGACCCATTTTCTTTCGTCCTCTTTTCTTCCGTCCCCCCCCCCTCCAAAGATCCACAGGGAGGGAATATTGCAGCTTAGTCAGACTCTTTGCAAGCTTCAAGATAGTAGATGTATGATTTGGACTCTCTCTCACCTTGGCTATGGCTCTTGGACATTATCCTTGGGGATTTATGAAGTTTTATTTATGGTTTATGCTTCTTTGTTAAATAATCAAGACATAAATTATGTTGTAATGTTTTGGAAGTTGTTTTGAGACAATTTGATGTGATGCTTTTGTATTGAACCACGTATTCAATAAATAATTTGAATTCCGCTACTTATACTTATCTGTCCTGTAAAATTTTCTATGTCTTGTACCTATAACCCTCCACCAAAGTTAAGGCATTCCCTTTGTGAGTGACCTTAACGGAGGTGGGGTGTTTCAAATTTTACGATACAAAATATATAAATATAACTTTAAAACATCTCTTCAAGAAATTAATATATAAAAAGACACAGCTATGAATATACACAGTATTGTATATGAGTTATTCTCTAACTATATAGCTAGACATATGCACACAAAAATAATTTATCAAGACCTCGGGTTTATAACATAATGTGACTAGTAAAATTCGAGTTTATTAAGTTTTTATAGCACTCACTTAAATTTCGGTTCAAGTTATATTAGATGTATAAAAACAACCTCAAAGAAAAATTCAAGTTTTTTTTATTGAATTTCAAATCAACTCAGATCAAACGAAAATAAAATAAAATGACTCGGCTATTTCACTTATGGTTCCACCTTTAATCTTGATTCAAAATATAGCAAATATAAATAACTTAATTTTCAAGTGATTTTTCCTTGATTTGGATGACAACATAATGAATATCAAGCGTAACGTTTTATTGTTTTAACGTAATCAATGCTAAATGCACAGAAATAAACTAGTCTACTATATTATTTACTACGTAGCAAAATAAATAAATAAATAAAAGAAAACTAATTCAATGTTTTTACTACTTCATGTCAGCAATATGTAAAATGATGCAAAGTGTAAATAATCATGGACATAAATCCTTCTATCTCCTCTGTAGATTTTAAATTCGATGGAAGTTTTTCTTAACTTTAGAAAAATAAAAAAATCTCTTCTAGATATTAATATAAGCATATTTTTTCACTCATTGATTTTTATTTATTTGTTTATTGACCGCTTCCAACATAATATTTTATCAATAAATTATTTCAATGTACAAATCTTTTTGGTTTCAATTCAATCAAATTAATGATTAGAGCAGAAAATCTTATTACTTATTGGTCTTCAGGTCAATCGAGCCATTACATTAATAGTTATTTTTATATAACTTGATGATATCATTGATGCTTACCTCCAACGTTAACTTGATATTCATCATAATTTTGTTTCATATTTTTTTTATCCAAATTTGTCGCATTTGATGATTTGCTTGAATACCATTTAATTATCAGGTTCAACTTAATTAACTCTGCTGGAGTATTATTTTAATCTTGCAAGAACAATAAAACCAACAAATAAGCAATCAAATAACACACAACTTTGCTTTTTATAAATATTTGATAAGTGACATACTATATAGCTATAAGGAAATCATGCTAATGAATTTTGACTAAGAAAATGATAGCCTTTTAAGCATTATCTAATAATATCATACATACATACATACACACACACACACACACACATATATATATATATATATATAATAGATCCTGTATATTTCTCTTTGACGATTTGAGTTTCTAGTAAATTTTTCTTAGGACTCATGGTCCTTTATTACAAAGAAACTTCAAAATTAATAATTTATGGAAATTTTCTTTTAGCATTATAGGAATTGCAAGTTCTCGACTTCTAATCCAAATGCTATAAATTAAGTTTATAATGCAGAACCATCCACTTCAGGTGTACTGAGCCAATATCAATATTGGATCTAAACTTAATTCAATCTTCTAGATTTGTATTATTCTTATATATATTTCTTCAAGAAACAATAAAAAAAATTCTTCTGGAAATATAAATCAGAATAAAAAAAATGAAATCTACAACAAAACAAGATCTAAAATACAGGGATAAAAAAAAGATGTATGGAAGGAATCAGATATGAATAAATAGATCAATGATATAATAAGATGTAAAAGAAATAAAATTAACAAAATAAGATCTGAAATATTTAATCGAATTTTATATGTTTAGTTAATTTTTGTAAGATAAATAAAACTTAATTACTTAGTTAAATTATTTGTAATACTCGATCAAATTTTGTAAACTTATTTAATATATATAAAGCTTAGCCGACTACATCATCACTGTTATTAATTCAAACATTAAAACCAATTTCCCCTCACTTTTTACTATTATATTTTGATATCAAAACCCTAGATACCCAACGACGATGAACACGCAGCGAAGCACGTAATATTAAGTGGTTCCTATCACAATTCAAACATTTCTGCATTAAAAGCAAGAGAATGGCGGACAAACCTGAATCTTCACATACATATTGGATTTAAAACGTGGTAGGTGGCATGTTAGAGCTCTCAATTGTGGCGGCCCGCCCCGCACCAACCGACATTTACTCCAAAGGTGCGCTGTACACATGTCCAATTGGCACGGAACGGGTCGTCAGAAGGAAAGGGAAGAAGGAAATGAACATACAAAGAACCTGTAGAATGTCTCACAGCGCATAGAACAAAATATAATAATAACATACTTGACATAAAACAGGAGAGACAGTGCATAAGCTGAAAATCAGAACTAAACATCATAGCAGCGGAAATCCAAAATATAGCTTATTACAACTTTCAAACTGTCTCAAAGCAAAAGCAAGATAAACGAGGTACACTATTAATGCCCAAGTAGCGACCACCAACGACACAGGGAGAATGTGTATATATATCATACGTGGAAGCCTCCTGCCCGCCTCCGAATCAGCTACTCGCGCACCACCAGTTAACCTGTCTCTAGTCTGCTCGTGTGAGCACCCAGAGTAATAAGAGGAGACATAAAACTCTGGGTCAGACATAAAGCCTGGTATGAGCGATAAACATCTAAAGTGAACAATAACAGGTAGACTAAAACATACCTGAACCTGGACCTGCAACCAAAGAGTTAGCACTACATACTGTACAACACTCCAAGGTATCGTATCAAACAATATAAAGATACGGAGGTGGGGGAGGTGTGCATGTCATAGGGATGGCAAAAAAAATCAAACATAGCATCCATCGTCACATCTCTCACTCAGTGCGTAAAGCATACGATATTCACCACTTCGATCACCCAACATACCTTGCTACGATCACTTTGCCCCATGAAGTCATAAATGGCTTCACTGCACTGATAACGTAGCTACAAATCCTTCGCTATGTCCACTTTGCCCCATGGAGTCACAAGAACCCCACTGCACTGGCTCATAGCCTTACTAATCCTTACTATGTCCACTTTGCCCCATGGAGTCACAAGAACCCCACTGCACTGACTCATAGTCTTACCAATCCTTACTATGTCCACTTGCCCCATGGAGTTATTCACCCCATCTGCGCTGGCTCATAGTCTTACTACGCATCACCTTGCCCCTCAGGTCATAATGACCCTACTGCACTGATAACGTAGTCTTGCTACCATCACCTTGTCCCTCAGGTCATAATGACCCTACTGCACTGATAAGTAGCCCATCATTCATTCTTAGTGGTGAATCGAAGTCATGAACGTCGACAACTCCTTATCACACGTCCCGCAGCAAAGTCCAACCATGAAGTGAACTCATCGGTTCCCGACTGGATCCTGAGCTCTAACTTCCCATATTGGACTACCTTTGCATCTCAGGTTATTGGTCAATACTGGGTCGGGTCGGGTTCCTCCTCAAGTTATTGGTTCGGGTCGGTGTCCTTCATCCGTTCGGGTCGGGTCTCCTTCTGGTGCGGTTCGGGTCGGGTGCTCCTCTGTGTTCGAGTCAGATGCTTCTCTTCGGATCGGGTCGGGTGCTTCCCTTCGGGTCGGGTCGGGTGTCCCTTCTTGGTTCGCGTTTTCGATCCGTCTTCATGCTCCCTTCATATGCTCCTATCCGATCCGCTTCCGTGCTCCTGCTCTGATTCGTCTTCGTGCTTCTGATCCGATCCGTCCTCCTCGATCCGATCCGTCCTTCTCGATCCGATCCGTTTTCCTCTATCCGATCCGATCCCAGTTCAGCTAGCGTGGCCTTCCTTTTTGCCACTTTTCCCAAGTGTTGGGTTCCGATCCGATCAGATTCTTTGCTCAGTTCAACATATCCGATCCGGGCCCCCTTATCCGATCCGATCCGATCCCTGCACTGTTTTCTGAAACTATTCCAGCAAGTGTTTACGCCATTCGACGACGTTTTCGACCATTCTAACTATTGGAATCAATCACAAAGCATTTCATACAGTCATAGCAACATGCATAATCAACCACAAACATCATTTACATCAATATCATAGGTTAAAATGGATCAAACATACCCAAAATCCCATATTTCCCCTTAAGCATGTTTAGGTGAAACTAATGATAGGATTAGCAAAACTTAACCAAATTAACCCAAATCCATATCAGAGGTCTAAAACATCATCTATGAATTTATGAACATTTTCCCCGAATTTATTAGTGTATAACACTAATCACTCCTAATTAGCCATAATTAGTGTAAAACTATGCAAATCACTCACCTTAGCCACAAAACAAACTAAGATCTGAAATAATTCTCTGATTTGGTGTGAATCTTTATGCCAAACAGCAGCTCCTAAGTTGCTTTGGTGAATATCTTCCTTGATTAGGGGTTGCTAAGCTAAATCCTTGACAAAAAGGTGATTTGGAGGTGATTTAGAGGTTAGAGGCCATTTTTAGGGTTCCTTGGTGATAAGTGGAGGCTAGAAAACTGAAATGGAATGATTCTCCATCTCATTTCAGCCCTCCCATAACCCTGATCCCGAAATGGGTTATGGGCCTACTCACTAATCACCCGATTTGGCCCGGTTAAGCAGTTTTTCACCCTCCAAACCTTATTTCAGCCATATCTCCCAAACGGTAAGACCGTTTGGCTATTATGACCACTCTACAGAAAGGTAAACCATCAAACGAATCAAATGGAAGTGGTTTCAGGTCAAAATTCCTTTCCAATCAAAAGTTATGGCCAAAACAGTACTAACTAGGGGCAAAATGGTCATTTAAAAATCGACAAAAATCATGAACATGGGAAATGGCTCTAATGGATGTTTCCCAAAGTTACATGACCATACAACTTCATACGGGAAAGAAATAAGTATTCTACAATCCTATGATGTGTAGAATACGGGTCGTTACACTCTCCCCCCCTTAAGAAATTTCGCCCCCGAAATTCCCTAATCCAAACACACACAAAGGTCCCGCATGCCTATCAACCATAAAACAACCATCAAACATGCAAAACAAGTAAAATAAGTTTATCCTAGCATGCGGAATAACTAAATCGCAAAGTAAATCTTACCAGGCAAAGAGTTCTGGATATGCCTTCCTAATGCTCTCCTCTGTCTCCCAAGTACAATCATTCTCGTCCTCGCCCCACTGAACCTTGACTAGCTTCACTGACTTCCTTCGAAGTTGCTTCGTATCGTGCCCCACAATATGGATCGGCTTGCGGTTCCCAACCGCCTCGGGTTCTACTTCGAAGTCCTCTAATTGATCAGGTGAAATAGTCATATCTGAGTCGTGAACGAACTTCCTTAGTTGGGAAACAAGAAATACATTGTGAACTCCCGCCATTTTCTCTGGTAAGCTAACTCTATATGCCAAATTCCCGACTAGTTCAAGAATAGGGAATGGGCCAACAAATCTTGGTGCCAACTTGCCTCTCCTACCAAATCGAATCACGCTCTTCAACGGAGAGATCTTGACAAACACCAAGTCACCAACGGAGAATTTCAGGTCTCTTCTCCTCTTATCAGCATAGCTCTTCTGCCTATCTTGAGCAGCTTTCATTCGTTGTTGAATGACCTTAATCTTATCTGAAGTTTCCCTCACCACATCTGGTCCAAGCACAAACTTCTCGCCAGTCTCTATCCAACATGATGGCGAGTTGCACGGTCTTCCGTACAAAGCTTCATATGGAGCCATACCGATACTGGATTGGTAGCTATTATTATATGCAAACTCTACTAGATGCAAATGGTCATCCCATGATCCACCAAAATCCAATATACACGCTCTCAAGAGATCTTCCAATATACGATTCACCCTCTCCGTCTGACGATCGGTCTGAGGATGATATGCGGTACTGAGATGTAATCTTGACCCTAGAGCTTCTTGTAAGCTCTTCCAAAACCCACTAGTGAACAACGGGTCTCGGTCACTCACAATGCTTTTGGGTACTCCATGAAATCTCACTACCCACTTCATATACAATTCTGCCAACTTGGCTGCTATCCTGGTCGATTTGACTGGTATAAATCTTGCACTTTTAGTCAATCGATCCACAATTACCCAAATGCTATCATATCCCGATCTAGACCTTGGTAACCCATCGATGAAATCCATCGAGACTTGCTCCTATTTCCATTCGGGAATTTCTAATGGTTGCAACAAACCACTAGGCTTCTTTTGCTCGGCTTTAACTAGCTGGCAATTCATGCATTTGGATATAAACTTCCCAACGTCTCTTTTCATCCCTTCCCAGTAGTAGGTCTGTCTCATGTCTCGATACATCTTATTACCACCGGGATGTATAGTCAGTTTTGAGTGATGACATTCTCTAAGCACTTCATCTCTCAAACCATTCACGTTGGGCACAACTAGTCTTCCATTCTTTCGAAGCCATCCATCTTGATCAAGCCCATACACATTCATCTCCTCACCGTCGATGTTCATCTCTAACTTGGAGATGATTTCCAATAGATTAGGATCGTTCCTCTGGCTAGAACCAATCCGCTCTATCAAAGTGGGTCTGATCGTCAAACTAGCTAGCATAACTGGATCCAATTCGCACTTTGGTCTAAAATCAAACCCCGCGATATACTCCAGTTGCTTCCACTCAAGAAACATTGCCCCTAAGCTGGCATATCTCCTACTCAAGGCATCGGCTACCGCATTACCCTTTCCAGGTGTGTACGCGATATCAAAATCATACGAAGCCAAGAACTCTAACCATCTCTGCTGACGGAGATTTAGATCTTTTTGAGAGAAGAGATATTTCAACGATTTATGATCGGTAAACAATTCAAATCTTTATCCCAAGAGATAGTGTCTCCACATCTTCAGCGCAAACACGATCGCTGCTAATTCCAAATCATGGGTAGGATACTTTTTCTCATGCGGCTTTAGCTGTCGACTAGCATAAGCTACAACCCTACCTCCTTGCATCAATACTGCACCCAGTCCGGTACCACAAGCATCCATGTATACCGTCATCTCTTCATTCCCCTTAGGAATGACTAGCACTGGCGCACGCGTCAACTTCTCCTTTAGACTCTTGAAGGCATCCTCACACACTCCGTCCCAGACGAAGGACTGATTCTTCTTAGTCAACTGAGTCAACGGTGCTGCTATCTTGGAGAAGTCCTGGATAAACTTACGATAATATCCAGCTAATCCCAAGAAACTTCTCACATCTGTTACATTCTTGGGCGTAGGCCAATCCTGTACCGTAGCCACCTTCGCAGGGTCCACGGCAATACCACTCTCTTAAACAACATGACCCAAGAATCTCACTTCCCTTCTCCAAAAATGACATTTAGAGAATTTCGCTTTCAATTGGTGTTTCCTCAACACCTCCATCACTATCCTCAAGTGTCCCTTGTGTTCCTCTTCTGTCCTTGAATAAACAAGGATATCATCCACGAACACAAGAACAAACTTATTTAACTGATCTCTGAATACTCGATTCATAAGATCCACAAAATAGGCTGGTGCATTGGTCAACCCAAACGGCATGACCAACCACTCATAAAATCCAGACGGCGTCCTAAAGGCCGTTTTCGGAACACTCTCATCCGCTACTCGAAGCTGATGAAATCCTGTCGCGAGGTCCAACTGGGAGAACACTCTTGCTCCTTCCAGCTGATCAAACAAATCATATATCCGCGGTAGAGGATACTTATTCTTCCTCGTCACCTTATTCAACTCGCGATAGTCCACACACAAACGAAGGGAACCATCTGCCTTAGTGGCAAACACAACTGGTGCTCCCCACTCGGAGACACTCCTTCTAATAAGTCCCTTCTTCAAAAGATTGCTGACTTGCACCCCGAGCTCACGCTGCTCTCTTGGTGCCGTACGACGAAGTGGCATCACTATAGGTCTGGCATCTTTCACTAAATCAATACGGAACTCAATCTCTCGGTGTGGTGGAAGCCCGGTCACCTCCTCGAAGACGTCCGGATACTAGCCAACCACGGGCACATCTGACAACTCATCCTGCGGGATGTCGAGGGAATTTACAAAACTAGCCATAACCCCATCACTAGGTAGACTACCAAACACTACCCTCCGCCCATCATCCGCCCTCACTATCACCAAAAAGCCCTCACAGTCTACCACCACCCCGTATCTTTGGAGCCAATCGACTCCCAATATAATGCCATACCCAGTAAAGCCCAAAACAAAGCAATCACATACAAACATACATCCATGACTCGATAAGACCAAATTCCTGCAAATCATACTAAGGCTAGTCGAACCACCAATCGGGTTCGTCACAATCAACGTCTATCGACTATCTCGGGTTCCAGTCCCAACCTATCTGCCAGGTCACTAGATATGAAGGAACGGGAAGCCCCAGTATCAAACAAAACTCGAACTGGTACATCATAAATAAAAAGCATACCTTGAATAACAACATTCTTTCCTTTCTCCGCCGCAGTTGGGGCATTCGACAAAGAAGGAACAACATCAAGAGCATATGCTTTCACAATCTGCCTCTCCTTAAGAGGTTGCGGACACTTATCCTTCTGATGTCCCACTTGACCACAGTTGTAGCACTTCCTTTCCGCTAGCTTGGCCCGACATTCTTTAGCATAATGGCCCTTCTTTCCACAGCTGAAGCACTCAACATCCTTCTTGCTCTTTTTCCGGCCACCCTTGATTGGTCCTGCTTCCTCTTATTCTGAGAGTTACTCTTGCCTCCACCGCCTACTTGCGGCTTCGGCCCTTCTGCAGATGCAGCCTCAGTCTTTGACTTAGGGTAAAGGCTCTCTGATCTCAAAGCTTTTCCCACGATCGATTCAAAAGTCTCATCGATGTGGTTGATAAGCCTTTCCCCCAAGTATCCGTCCAAACCAGTAATGAACTTCTCATTCTTCTTTTCAGGAGTATCAATGAGAGACAGTCCATACTTCGACAAAGTGTCGAACTCAGCAATATAATCAGAAACCGCCCTGCCGTTCTGCTTGAGTTCCAAGAACCTCTTGAATAACACTAACTTCTGGGCAGCTGGAATAAACTTCTCGCTAAAGCGAGCCTTGAACTGAACCCAAGTAACCTGGTCCTCTGGAGTAGCTGTTCTAATGGCATTCCACCAATTCATCGCTCGCCCTTGCAGCTGACGAGACGCTAGCCTTCTCTTCATCGCATCCTCAAGACCCAAGTCATCAAAGATACGATCACAGCTATCCATCCAATCTTGAACATCTGTGGTCGACTCCGTTCCATGGAACGGCTTTCCACCAAGATTAGTGTAATCTTTGCACAACTTGGCGAAATCGACCCTAGGCGCCTGCACTACTGGGCCAACACCAACTCCGGGATTGGGAACTGCCCCTTGCACTTCTCTAAGCATATCTCTCATGAGGTTAGTAAACATTGCCCTCATGTCAGCGGCATTCCCTTGGTTGGTCCCTCTACCAGCACCCCTCGTATCTCGGCTCATCGTCAATCTGAAAAAGGGAAACGATTAACGACCCCATAGTGGTGCTAGTGCAATGCAACTTCATTCTTATACTACTAATAGTATATATATACATAGCTTTTGAAAACCAAAGTAATCACAAATACGTGCTCTCATATACGTACTAACTCTCCCTAGTGTCTTTCCCTAGGTTAACTACGCAACCTAGAGCTCTGATACCAAGTGTGGCGGCCCGCCACGCACCAACCGACATTTACTCCAAAGGTGCGCTGTACACATGTCCAATTGGCACGGAACGGGTCGTCAGAAGGAAAGGGAAGAAGGAAATGAACATACAAAGAACTTGTAGAATGTCTCACAGCGTATAGAACAAAATATAATAATAACGTACTTGACATAAAACAGGAGAGACAGTGCATAAGCTGAAAATCAGAATTAAACATCATAGCAGCGGAAATCCAAAATACAGCTTATTACAACTTTCAAACTGTCTCAAAGCAAAAGCAAGATAAACGAGGTACACTACTAATGCCCAAGTAGCGACCACCAACGACAGAGGGAGAATGTGTATATATATCATACGTGGAAGCCTCCTGCCCGCCTCCGAATCAGCTACTCGCGCACCACCAGTTAACCTGTCTCTAGTCTGCTCGTGTGAGCACCCAGAGTAATAAGAGGAGACATAAAACTCTGGGTCAGACATAAAGCCTGGTATGAGCGATAAGCATCTAAAGTGAACAATAACAGGTAGACTAAAACATACCTGAACCTGGACCTGCAACCAAAGAGTTAGCACTACATACTGTACAACACTCCAAGGTATCATATCAAACAATATAAAGATACGGAGGTGGGGGAGGTGTGCATGTCATAGGGATGGCAAAAAAAATCAAACATAGCATCCATCCTCACATCTCTCACTCAGTGCGTAAAGCATACGATATTCACCACTTCGATCACCCAACATACCTTGCTACGATCACTTTGCCCCATGAAGTCATAAATGGCTTCACTGCACTGATAACGTAGCCACAAATCCTTCGCTATGTCCACTTTGCCCCATGGAGTCACAAGAACCCCACTGCACTGGCTCATAGCCTTACTAATCCTTACTATGTCCACTTTGCCCCATGGAGTCACAAGAACCCCACTGCACTGGCTCATAGTCTTACCAATCCTTACTATGTCCACTTGCCCCATGGAGTTATTCACCCCATCTGCGCTGGCTCATAGTCTTACTACGCATCACCTTGCCCCTCAGGTCATAATGACCCTACTGCACTGATAACGTAGTCTTGCTACCATCACCTTGCCCCTCAGGTCATAATGACCCTACTGCACTGATAAGTAGCCCATCATTCATTCTTAGTGGTGAATCGAAGTCATGAACGTCGACAACTCCTTAGCACACGTCCCGCAGCAAAGTCCAACCATGAAGTGAACTCATCGGTTCCCAACTGGATCCTGAGCTCTAACTTCCCATATTGGACTACCTTTGCATCTCAGGTTATTGGTCAATACTGGGTCGGGTCGGGTTCCTCCTCAAGTTATCGGTTCGGGTCGGTGTCCTTCATCCGTTCGGGTCGGGTCTCCTTCTGGTGCGGTTCGGGTCGGGTGCTCCTCTGTGTTCGAGTCAGATGCTTCTCTTCGGATCGGGTCGGGTGTCCCTTCTTGGTTCGCGTTTTCGATCCTTCTTCATGCTCCCTTCATATGCTCTTATCCGATCCGCTTCCGTGCTCCTGCTCTGATTCGTCTTCGTGCTTCCGATCCGATCCGTCCTCCTCGATCCGATCCGTCCTTCTCGATCCGATCCGTTTTCCTCTATCCGATCCGATCCCAGTTCAGCTAGCGTGGCCTTCCTTTTTGCCACTTTTCCCAAGTGTTGGGTTCCGATCCGATCAGATTCTTTGCTCAGTTCAACATATCCGATCCGGGCCCCCTTATCCGATCCGATCCCTGCACTGTTTTCTGAAACTATTCCAGCAAGTGTTTACGCCATTCGACGACGTTTTCGACCATTCTAACTATTGGAATCAATCACAAAGCATTTCATACAGTCATAGCAACATGCATAATCAACCACAAACATCATTCACATCAATATCATAGGTTAAAATGGATCAAACATACCCAAAATCTCATATTTCCCCTTAAGCATGTTTAGGTGAAACTAATGATAGGATTAGCAAAACTTAACCAAATTAACCCAAATCCATATCAGAGGTCTAAAACATCATCTATGAATTTATGAACATTTTTCCCGAATTTATTAGTGTATAAATTCGCTAATTAACACTAATCACTCCTAATTAGCTATAATTAGTGTAAACCTATGCAAATCACTCACCTTAGCCACAAAACAAACTAAGATCTGAAATAATTCTCTGATTTGGTGTGAATCTTTATCCCAAACAGCAGCTCCTAAGTTGCTTTGGTGAAGATCTTCCTTGATTAGGGGTTGCTAAGCTAAATCCTTGACAAAAAGGTGATTTGGAGGTGATTTAGAGGTTAGAGGCCATTTTTAGGGTTCCTTGGTGATAAGTGGAGGCTAGAAAACTGAAATGGAATGATTCTCCATCTCATTTCAGCCCACCCATAACCCTGATCCCGAAATGGGTTATGGGCCTACTCACTAATCACCCGATTTGGCCCGGTTAAGCAGTTTTTCACCCTCCAAACCTTATTTCAGCCATATCTCCCAAACGGTAAGTCCGTTTGGCTATTATGACCACTCTACGGAAAGGTAAACCATCAAACGAATCAAATGGAAGTGGTTTCAGGTCAAAATTCCTTTCCAATCAAAAGTTACGGCCAAAACAGTACTAACTAGGGGCAAAATGGTCATTTAAAAATCGACAAAAATCATGAACATGGGAAATGGCTCTAATGGATGTTTCCCAAAGTTACATGACCATACAACTTCATACGGGAAAGAAATAAGTATTCTACAATCCTATGATGTGTAGAATACGGGTCGTTACATCAATGAACAATCTACAAGTTGGGTTCAACCACAACTACAAAACCATCCAAATGTGCTCTGGGAAGATGGGGTGAAAGATTACTTGTCTCATCCATCACATATTTTGGAAAAGTTTAGGGATATCATGGAATGTATTAAAGTAGAACATGCAAAATCATAGATAATCAGAGTGGCACCTTTGATTAATAATTTCAGCAAGCGTATTTCAAATGACTGTATTGAGTTCAAATACCGATATGAACAATGTCATTTCACAAGAGAGTAAATCACTAATTCTGTTTACAGCGCAAAGTTTAGGCCTATCCTCCATTAAACAGTCAAATCAAACATGCTTTTTGTATCTACAAAACTATGCCTACCCAAGCTCTTAGAATTCAAGCATCTTCTACACAAGCTAGAAACTAGTTAGTTCAAGTTTGCGAAACTCAAGCATATCAAATTTGCAAAGCTCTAGTATTTTTAGCATTAGTCAATCAATAACCAGTTTGTCCAATTCAAGCTTTCCATTTTTATCAAGCTTTAGGGTGCATTTGATTTTGAACGGGAAGGGGTATTTGGAAGGGTTATTTTGAAGGGGTATTTGAAGGGGAATTGTTGCGAACGGGGAATGTGTTTTTTTCCTATGGAAGGGGGAAATTGGAAGGGGCAGAGTTATTATTTTATTGTTTTTGTATTTATTATTTTTATTGTTTGTGTTTGTGTGTGTTTGTTGTCGAACGTAATAGTAAAATGCAAAATTTAAATTACAGAATTCAAATTATGGAATACAAATTGTAGCATACAAATTACTAAACTTAAAATACAAAAAACAGGCTACTGAGGTGGATACTGAGGAGGATTCATCTTAAACTGTCTATATCGGATTGCTTGCTTGCAAACCTCAATTTCATAATGCAATCAGTTTTCTGCTTCATCATCAGGATGAATCATGAACGTATCTTGGTTTTCCTTACTTTTGAGAATGATATTGCGCAGGTTATGTCAATACCATCAAATGTTCTTGCACGGTCTATTACATGCTTCAATAGTCGGAATCTCGAGAGGCTGTGGGCTTGCGGTAGACAAGGGAGAATTATTAGCATTCGTAGATGGATTTGAAGTTGGACTGTCGGATTCAGAATGAGCTTTCTTGTTCAGTTGTGTAACGATACGGATTTCACTCGGACCTAATCGATCGCTAGATCGACCAAGACCATTTGAATCCCGCATATGCTAACTCTGGGCATACAACACATCAGAACAAATATTAGAAGACTTTTATAAACATCATAATAATGTTACATTAGAGTACAGAATATATCAGAGTACATCGAAAAAATAATAATACAGCGGGAGATGTAAATTGTTGTAATAACAATGAAATGTTCTATTATTTGTGTTCTGATTTGTCGTGTTCTCAACTCAATCCGGGCTTTCCCATAAGGGGAAGTTTGGGTCATTTCAAGTTGCTTGGAGTGTATCATATCAACAATTTCGTCAACCTTCGTATTATTTTCAGTTCTTCCTCTTCTGCCATAACGAGGTCCAGATAAAGAACTTGCACCCCGTGGTTGAGGAGCAGGCTTATGAAACGATTGTTGAGTCTGGATATCTTGTAGTGGCACCTGAGGTTCATCGAAGAACGTATGTTGTACAAACTCGAGTGGAGGAGAATGTGGATCTTGCTGCATGTTCTGACTTGTAGAGCCTGGGGTGTAAGCGTCAGAACCTATTGTAATACTGTTGCCAAAAATTTGCTCTAGTTCGATCAAATTTTCTATTGGTCAAGTTTTGTACTTTATCATTATAGGGCAATACTCCTAAAGAGGCGTGTATGTTAATTACTGAACTTATAAACTATAAACTTGTAGATGAAATACATTACTAAACTTGTAAATTACTAAACTTGAAATGTAGTTGTTAGTGTCTAACGCGTCAGACGTTAAAACTATAATTCCAACCGTTCAGCTCGACCGACCAAAGTGGTGGGTCCCACATCAGACGTAGACGCCAATGTAAACTGCCCATTCCAAAAAAAAAACAGTACCTTAGTTTTCCAGGTTAATAGAGCACATGCTCGTTTACTTTTGGTCAGTCTACTGCCAACTCTGATTATCAGACCTTTGGGGCATCTTGTTCATAGGGTCCAGTCTATTTTTCCTTACACTCCAAAGCCAGCAGATTCAAATTCAGGCTTAGGGTTATATAAGTCTCAGAGCTCAAATGTATTGTTCACGAATTAGTTGCCTATTTTTTAGAAGCGCAAAGTTCTACACCTAAAAATTTGAAGCTTCGGGTGAAAATGCAGATGAAGAAAATGAATTAGAACAACTAAATAGCCCTTCTTTAAAAAAGATCAAAGAGAAAGAGGTAATTTTTGTTCATGAAGTTAAATGCAAGTTCTATATGAAGACTAACAATCCTGATGACAAGGCTTGGAAATATATGGGCATGGATCAATTGGCAGTCAACTGCTAAGAAGGTGCCAGCAAAGCTGTAAATGACTACAAACCCACAATAATTATTTGAAATGATGTTGGAAGAATATTACTAAATTCTTTAATATACTTAGGAATAAAAAAAAATGCTATTAAAAACACTATCGCCACCATATTTCATATGTTAGACAATGGATCAAAATAAGGAAACGAATTTGGAAAAAGCAGCATTATGGTGCGAACATACTTGTTAAAGCTAAAAACCATAGATGGAACTACAAAACTAGAAGCTGCAGTACAAGACTATGCTCCATTAGTATAAAATAATTATATAAAAGTTGAATCAATGATTATATATATGGAATGGTTCCCACCGAAGAATATGAAATATTTTTTATCTACAAGATTTTGATTCTCACAACCCTATGTTTTTGGAAGTTATGACTTCAACCCTTGTAACGACCCGGGGAATTTACAACCTTGGTTATCGACATAACTCAATGTCGCAAATTCCCTGGGTCGTTACAGTGGTATCGGAGCTGAAGGTTAAGTAATTACCTTGGCTCTGTGGCGTGACTCAGTAGAGATAGGGTTAGTAATGCCCTAGATTGAGTTTGAGTGTATATATATGAGAGAGCGTATTTGTAGATTTTATAAAAATTGTTTTATATTGTAGAGATTTATTGGTTGAGTAGTTTATGAATTTTGGTCGATCAGTTTGATCCACTTTATCGATAGGGGTTTATAAACACTCGAATACGATGAACCGACACAGTATATTTTGAAAAGAGGGTAAATGAAATAATTTTACCCAAATTATATTTTGATATAAACAAAGTATAGATATTTGAAGTATTATAGTATATTGGATGTGTTGGTTGTGCTTATAATCGAATAAGATTATAAAACATGAAATGGTTATGTAAATAGCCAATCAGAATTCATATAAGTGAAATACGTGAAATCAAATGAATTAAATCTGAATTTAAATCAGAATTGGAATTAAAACCCTGGAAGATTATAAAAGTGTTTGTAAATGAATCTGGGTTAAATATATGTGAATTTTAAAATCCTAGGAGATTTTAAATTTGTTACAAGCATTGAAAAGGATATTTTGAAATGGATTTCAAAATAGAAGTATTTAAAAATGAATTTTGAAAAGTTATATAGAATTGAACTCACTTTGATCACTAGGAAATAACTCTGATGGTGATGGTCACATCATCAGTGTTTATTTTCGAGTTCTAAGTGACGGATTACTACCAAAGATTTTATTTTTGAATTGTTTTGAAAAAAACAAGTTATTTTGAATTCTGAGAAGGAAAGTTTGATTTTTTAAGATAAAGCAAAGCTGTTTAAAACTCCCAAGAAAGACTATTTGAATTATAACCAAACTGAAATTAAATTTGGGAAATCAAATAGAAATTTGGTTTGAATTAAAGCCGGTTAAATGGAAACTGAATTGGAGTAGAAAATATCGAATGAATTAGATTGTGAGAAAGGAATCTGAAATGGTTTTGGATTGGCGAGTTAAGAATTTGGAATCGAGAATGGAACTTGAATGGACTATAATTTGGTTTCGATATAAGTGAATAGCTGTGTTGAGGATAAATTGATTAGGATGACATTGGTATATGCAGAATTGATAACAGATGGATATGATAGAATGATATGCTCGACAAAAAGGTATAAGTTTATATTTTATATGAATATGAGATTTATGGGCCGATATGGCAAGCCGCTTGGCTGTTCGATTTTCTCTTGGGTTGAAGAAGGCCAAGAGAGAGGCGAGTTGTAGTTGTACCGATTGAGTCGTACAAAGGAGGTACTGGCGAAATTTTTGGAAAATTTAAGGTGTTAGAATTTTTTTAGAATTTTTGAAATTTTCGTTAAGAAGAATGAATTAAAATTTTAATTGAAATTAATTGGTACTGTGAAACTGAAGATAACAGATAAACAAATAATTTTTAACCCAGTTAATTGGGTTTGTTTTCTACCTTAGCAATTTCGAGGATGAAAGTACTTTAAGGTGGGAAGAATGCAACATCCCATATTTTTACGGTATAATAACTAATTTATTCAATTATTTAAAAAGTGTTTAGAGATTTAAATGGTCGTTTAATTAAATAAAATTGAATATTTAATTAATATAATTAATATAATAATATATTTATTTTTGGAATAATCAGAAATAACAGAATTCACAATATTGTGTGAATTGGAGAATTTAGAATATATATATATATATATAACTCAGTTTAGAACTGAATTATATTAACGAATTTATTTATAAATGTCAGTTGAACGTATAATTTATATTATAATTATAATCGAGCTCGAAATGGCGTGACAGTTCGTAATTTGGCGATTCGAACTTTAAACGAATATACAGAATCCGTTTAAAGTCGGATTTCTGTGAAACAAGAAACATTCGGAGCGGGTGAAGTATATTTTTCTAATGGAAGAAAAAAATAGAGATTTCGTATTATAGATTGTAAATTATTGCCAAATCAAATTTTCAAATAGTCACTATGGAATTGTTTACAAACCATTACGATATATTTAATTTTAATTAAATATTGATTTTGAATTTGGACAAGATCTTTGAGACACAGCTATAGTTTAATTTTCAGAACTTCACTGTAATTTTTAATTTGGAAAATAAGCACTTTTTATTTTGAAGTATTTTACACCCTATATCAGCACTTTGAAATTTCACAAAACAAGTTAACTAGTCTATTTTAATATATTTTTGGGATCATGACACATCGCTCGATATGACCATATTCTTATTTATGTCCGTAGCGGCTTGGAGATGAATGTAGTTTTACGCAACGCACTCTAAAAGGGTCTAAAACTTTTCAAAAACAAATATACATGTCTTGTGAAAAGATCAACGTCTTTCCATACGTCAAATCTTTTGCCTAAAGCTTTCTTTCATTTATTGTTTGCATTACTTAGCTTTGAAGTAAAAAGTTTATATACCTAGCACCTAATTTAAGGGATGTAGACTGTTAAGCTATGCTTTCCAAATCAACAGGCTACGCAAGAAGTGAAAGCTCAACGCAAGAAATGAAAGCTCATACCGACCTCCCCTATAATTTGTACAACATATATACTTAAAACTTAAGGACTACGTCTTCTTCACATTATAAATACGCAGGCTACCTTCTTTCTTTCTGGGTTCGAAACCTCTACAGCCAAGCTTCATGGCTTCCCAGAAAAATCATTTCAAACTAAAACCCTCCACTAAAAATGGCGAATATATATATATTTAGGTTTGGGAAGTATTTTGGCGTACAGGAGGATAAAGGGAAGGAGTGTTGTATACATGGAATGTGAAAATGAAAGGGACGTAGGTGGAATTGGTATGTAAAATAATGCTGTGGAGAGGGAATTGTTGCAGTTTAAATGCATGGAAATGGCGTGGTCTAAATGTGCTGGAGTACGGGTTCAGTTCAATGGAGAGAAAGATGGTGATACTCTGTGGAGCGGGTTGGTGACTCATGTTGGATGTTGGGCCTGAATTAGAGAATGTATGAAGCCCAGTATTCAAAGAAAAGGAAAAAAGGAGAAGGCCCAGAAAGTTGGACACGTGAATTTGCAAGAAATGTGCGGTCAGTTTGAAAGGGGTAAGACCAAAACTAATAATTATAAGTTTAAATTAAAATTTAAATAATTATATAAACTTGTAAATTCAATATCTTGATCATACTGTATCAGAATTTCGAACGGTCAGATCCATTAGGACCGCATGGACGAGGGCTTCAAATGGATCTGGTTTGGGGATGAATCGGAGCTCGTTACAATTTATAGCGAAATAAATTATCGGTCTGAATCAACCAACAGTTTAGCATTATTTAACGATGAACTGCCAATGTGAGTAAATCTCACTAACTCTGTACAGTTTATATTTTTGTAAGTATATTCTAGTATTGATAAATGATGATTGATTGTCTTGTGTTGATTTATTGGTTGAATTGCTGATTTATTGGTTGAGATTATTGATAACGATATATATATATATATATATATATATATATCGTTAACCAAATATTGATTATGTTTATCAGAATATTTCATATTGATGAAATCAATGTTATTTATATTGTTTAACATCTGTGATACAGGGAAACAGGTTGGAGGGATCCAACTGGATTCCTCAATATTTATAATACTATTTGTTTTCATATATTGTGATATATGATGTAATATATAATCTGTGATTGATTATGATGACGCTGGTCATGTTATTTGGTATTTTAAGTACCATATGAATTACTGGAATGTATAAAAGGAAATTTTTAAAGTGAATATTGAAAATGAAGTATTTTTATATAAAATGAATAGAATTATATAAAAGGATTTATATAGAATGAATAGAATTATATAAAAGGATTTATATAGAATGAATAGAATTATATAAAAGGATTTATATAAAATGAATAGAATTATATAAAAGGATTTATATAGAATGAATAGAATTATATAAAGGGAATTATATATGAGATTTAAGCGTTAGAATTTAAAGACAGGATTTTGTATAAATAATTCTATAAATATAGATTAAATAGAATGTGGAATTTGGATATTATTTTCAAATATGGAGTCAGATTGTTTGGAGTATATAAAGAAATATTGTTCACATTCAATATGAATAATGGATTAAAGTAAATATTTGAAATTAAAACTATTATAAAGGAAATTGGGTTTTGAATTAGGGATTTAAAATGGACTTAAAGGAATTAGAAACTGACTGTAAATTAATCTAGTTGAATAGTTTTCTATGTGTTGATCTGTTGTTGGTTTCGGCCTTCGGGGTTAATATGTAGGGGATTGTTCTCTTACTAGTTTATAGTTAGGGACTAATATATGTGAGAAGATTGTGATGCGCGAATCAAAAATGGAAACGTTTTCCAAAGTTAATAACGCATATTTTCTAAAATTAGAAAATAAGGATTTGATGAATATATGGAAATGGGAAATGGGGAAATGAATAAATGTTGATTGATGATTGATCGATAGAATTTCCATCTCGAAATAATATTGTTGTTTGCACACATGTTTTTCTTTGATAGTTAAATCACCAACTATCATAGTTTTTTACCATTTTTCCGTCGTCAATACGGAGAGACCGGGATAATATTCATTATCTGAAAACCACTGTATATGGGCGTTAGCGTTGCGATCAAACATGATGAAGATAATTGAAGACCAAGTTACGCAAGGGCTTTCCTGATTTACAGAATAGTACCTTTGGTCTGTACAGGACGACCTGTATGGAAGAATGTCTGATGGAGTATATTTAATAGATCACGTAAGTTGATCTCTTCAAACGTATTTACGTTTGGTGGCGGAGGAATTCGTTTCTCTTAGCTGTTTACCCGTGATATGTTTGGAGAAATCAATTTGTGATTTAGCGGGTATGACGATGTGACATTCAAAGTGAATAAAATGTGGTTTGTAAAGGATACGTTATGGCCTCTAGCCTCACAACCGGAAATGGTATAAAATCGGGTAGGTCGCATGGCTAAGTGGTTAGCTGCCAAGTAGGGTGCACTGTCACCTGATCTAGAGTTTCATTTACTTCTACAATCTATTTCGATGTTGTTCCTTTCGGGAAACGGTTGCTGTTCCTAACCGTTGGTGATAATATATTCGGTACACTCAAGCGAAATGAGTGACCGGTCATGTTTAGCCTGGGTTACAAGATGTTCTTGTTGAACCCGGTTTATTCCTCTCTAGAGATACACTGTCGGAAGGTGGTCCCATACCTTGCCAGTTGGAATTCATTAACCAATAAGCGCCCCCGGTTTTTGATTATATTATGTATGTAGAACATGAGATGAAAGCGTTCTGCTAGTTGATTATTTAGTTGTGATCGATAGACACTATTATAATATCAAATGAGTTTGATATAAAGTTTAGCATTTTGTTCAAAAAATTTTTGAAATGTTGAATCAAGTGTTTTGGATTCTCATAAGGGAAAAACCCGTTCCGTGTTATACGGCGTGGTCTTATGAGATATCGTTTATTTTCTCAAACTGTTTTAAATTGTTTTACTCACACCAGACCCATGACTGACTCAGAGTTTATTTTGTTTTGTTTTACCCTAAACTCTTGGGTGCCCAACTTTGTACAGGCAGTCAAGTAGTCAGGTTTTACAGATATACTTGGAGAGCTTGGAGCAGGAGGCTTCAGGAATATATAGCTATTGTTTATTTCCGCTGTGTGTAAGTGTTATACTCTGATAATGTTACTGTATACATATACTGATTTTATTTCAAAGTTATGTATCTATTATATATTGTTCGCTCCGCTGTGAGATTCGTGTTTACTCTGATGTTGTATGTTCTTCTACTTCTTCTATTATAACTTTCTATCTTATCTATTCTCACCCTCTATTTTCTTTCATTAACTATCTGGTATTCCCGATGCTTGAATAGTCGACATTGAGTTTATGTCGATTACTCAGGATTGCGAAAACCCGGGTCGTTACAACCCTGTTGAGGCATGAGTTGTAGTTAGCAACTATACTCTGTTGTGATCAATGTATACTGTGAGAAATATGCTAACATAGTTCATGTAAATGATAGTTCATTGTACACATTTCCTTGCTGTTGCTTAAAAAAATCAAACATTAAAACCAGACCAGCTCATAAGCTGCAACTTGATGAAGTGTGATTTGATCCAGACACATCAAAAGCATTAGTACGACTGCACACTTACCTTAATCGAATTCTTCATACAAGCTCTTTAAATTTTCCGAACCTAACATAACAACAAGCCACCGGGTTCCCTGAAAAAGCTAGACTTATAACACACACTCATGCATATACATCTGCATTTTTTTGAATCCTATCGAAGATCTAAGATAGAAGTGGACATAAGGGTTACCAAATTTTTACAATGACGTTAATAACCTGAAACACATATATACATGAGACAGGTAGAAACATATTTGGGTATAAAAGTAGATTATTTATAATTATATTTCAAGTAGGTAAGAGAAAAATATAATAACTTCATTTGAGTTCATAAAAAGGAAATCGGTAGCTGTTTTGACATGGTAAAATAATTATTCATTTAAATATCTTGTAGCCATAAGCTACACAATTCTAAAAAACAAAATAAACAAATTCAATTATGAATATACACTTTAGGTTACCTCAAAACAATCAGTACAAATAATGCATGCAGGAAAATTGAACTTCTTTATGCATGCTTGCTGGTATGCATCACCATTATAATGTGTTCCACAGTCTTTTATCTGTAGAAAACTTTGTGTTGATATTTTACATGAGTACAAAAAATATTTATCTGTATAACTCTTGAGCTACACAGCATAAGTTTAAGCACAACTGTACATTGTCACAATATGCCTCTTTTACAAGAGCTGTAACATTCTTATAAAATGTAAAAGTTAGCAATCAAGTACCTTGAATTTTGAAGTCAAATTCCAATCAACAGTACAAAAACTCAATTATACAATGATGGTAAATTCTGTCAATTGCACTTGCGGTAGTAGTTATAATGATTTATCAATCATTTAAATATTTAAACTTTTCAATGAAATCCAGATAGGTTATGCAATAGATAATAAATATGGAATATCTTGGTGTTTGTAACACCCCGAAATTTA
This sequence comes from Allium sativum, assembly GCA_030737875.1. Lineage (NCBI taxonomy): Eukaryota > Viridiplantae > Streptophyta > Magnoliopsida > Asparagales > Amaryllidaceae > Allium > Allium sativum. The sequence continues at coordinate 11,361,838 of CM060913.1, forward strand.
CCAAAAAATAATTAAGGTAAAAGAATAATAAACTAAATTTTAAGCAGAATAATAATCAGAATTAGACAACATGATTAGCACCAATGGGTCCGTTGTAATTTTCGAATAAAAATAAGCACTTGGTTTGCCAAAGTCAGAGTTAACATGAATTAGTTATGAATTAAAGAAGAATTCATAAATCAAAATAAATAAATAAATAAATAAGTGAAATCAACGTTCACTGGGCGGACCAGCCCACTTGGTTGACATGTGTGCCGACCCAGGCTAAGGTGGGTCGACCCTTGTGTCAACCCAAGTATGCGGGTGGGTCGACCCAGCTTAAAGAAAAGGCATGCCTTACCAAACACACAAGGCAACGAACATTATTTATTAACGTAACGTTTGAGTAGGCATTGTTTTATTGGGTTATTTTAAACCAAAGGCTGACATGGCGCTTTCTTATTGGTTCGATGGCATGGCTGACCAGATCTAATATTGGATTTGAACGGCCGAGGGCATCCAGTAAACCCTATAACTAGACTAGCAGAGCCTCTCTCGTTTCTTCACATCCATTCTCTCTTCTTCTTCACCAGGCCTATCCTCAAAATTAGGAAAAGCCACATAATTAAATTTTTATGGGATGAAGAAGTTCTTAAGTTTTTAATATTTATTTTAATAAATACTTATAGAGGAGGAGGTTCTCCTAGATTTTAGAAGAAGACCACATGGGAAGCTTTTTTCAACAGATCTGTGAGTTTTTACGTAATTTTTAGATTAGTTATTTGCATAGGAATATTCACTACAACTAAAACACCATATTACAACTTTAATTTTACAACGGTGTGTAAAGCACAGTTGTAATAAATGCTTTTTTATAACTGTGCAAAACGCACTATTGTAATAAATGTTTTTTACAACTGTGAAATAATTACTATTGTAATAAACAAATATATCACAACTTTTCATTTTATTGGTTGTAATAGAGATGCCTAGTGCAAACTTCATGTTTATAATATCGATATTTAATAACTAATTATATTGATATTTAATAATAATAATTAATAATAAACTTGGGAATCAATAATATTTGTCAATTATTATTAAATAATTAATATTTAATAAGTAGTAATTTTTTTAATAGATAATGTATGTTAACTAGCTACTTTATTAATTAATAGTAACATAAGCTTTTAATAAGTATTACTCTCGATTATAATTAACAAAGTAGAAAATAAGTAAAAGTTAATTAATTAATAACTATTATTAATAAGTAATATTTGATTTGGTAGTAACTATTTTAGCAGTTTTAATAAATATAATTTTGGCAAACTTGTTTGTTCAGCAGTTAACAACCGCGCTATAGTTTGTGCGCTTTTGATAGATTTTTTTTATTTGCATGTAAACTTAATGTTGTAAGAAGTCCCTGGCATTGCTTTTGATCTACCGGCTTTTGACAATTTTAATTACAAAGTAACATTTAATATTTGGCAATTAAATTATATAATAATTCATAAAAATATTAACAATAAATATAACATTTATAATTATTAATAAATAAGATTTTAATGAATAATAAAAATTATATACAAATATATAATAATTAATAACTAAGACTAAATAATAATTATTAATTTGAAATGTGGCATAATTCTAAGCATAATGTTGAAAACATTTGTTGAGAATATTGGAACATAACTCAGCTCCAAACAGATTTCTCACCCCTGACACTTAACAATTTCCATCGGTTTAATTAATCCTCCCACTGTGGATGAAACGTTGTGCCTTTTGACATCGGTTCACAACATTTCAATCGTATTCCATCGTATTCCTTTTCCATCGGTTCACAACATTTCCTTTTCCATTGGTTCACAGTACATTTCTTTTTCTATCGTATTCCACGGCAAACCCTAATTCCCCTTTCGATAACCAGGCCGGCATAACGATCTCCTCCACTTCACATCGCCACTGCTCGATCATCGCTGCTCAATCGCCACTGCTCTCTATTTCCGTCGTCCACTGCTCGATTGCCTACGTATCTTGCCTACGTTCTCTCGTTGGTAAATTTTTATTTGTTGTTTCAATTGCATGTGATTGTAATTTTACTGTTTCCCTCCGCTATTGCATTCGTGTAATTTTACTGTTTCCCTCTCGCTGATAATCATGAGAACGATCCCCGTCAGTATTTCCTATATATCCAATCCCTTACACATGCAAAGCTTGACCAACTTTTTGGCTCATGCTACTGTGTCATATTGATTGTAACAATGCTCCTTTTAGGTTGAACTTTGTATATAATTTGATGAAAAACCTCAATAATGACCAAGAAACTGATGCAAGTTTATAGGGTATGTTGCATTATCACTTATTTTATTTATATTTATGCTAAGGAAAGTTGAGGAAGTCATAGAGATGAATTCTTTGTTTTCTATATCCTTGGAATAGCTATTATACAGTTCAGATTTTAATGTAAGATGTAAAAATTAATTGTGCTGAAATTGTTAGTTTCCATGTGAAATCATAACAATTCATTATCATTAATACTGTACATTTCCTTCTTAATCTGTCCATCTCTTGACAAATTAACATGGCAGACATCTACATTTCCATTGCTACTTATTTTCCCCTTCTTTACTACCCATTATGTTTCTTCGATCTCACCAAACCCTTTCATGCATTTATTATTTGTTTATTTTCATCTCCATATTTCTTCATCCAACTGTCATTCCTTTCCATTTGCAGTCACACTCATTTTGGACCTGAAATATGAAATTCGATCATATATATATGCATATACACGTGTTCATATGTAAACATGTATTTGGTCTTATGTTGAGTTTGTATATTTAGTTTATGATATTGACTTTTGAATTTTATGGGTTTGAGTAATCACTAACACGAGTTCCACATAATCACTAACATGCACAGCAGGACTCGAGGTGCATAGCCGCATAAATGAATATAGCTAACTACATAAATAGATTGACTCTCTCCAGGATGTTATTTATTTGAAATGTTATGTCACATTCAAAAACTAATCACTAAAGTAAACCTGCATGCCTAGTACGACTCTGTGGTGCTAGAGTATTTGTCATAAACCAGTATGTTAGAATGACCAAAGTTTGTTCGCTTGCATTTCATAATTTGTACTGCGGTACCGACTTTATAGGCTGGAATATATATATATATATATATATATATATATATATATATACACACATTATATCAACATTATTTTTGTATACAGTCAGGATTAAGTTCAACCACAAAAAGCATGGGTTAATACTGGTTAATCATTTATTAAATATACACCTATACATATACATATATTTATGTAATTGGCAAGACCTTAAACCAGGTTCATATATGTATATAATGTAAGATGGGGTAATATATGTATATATATATATACATGTATTTCATATATATGTATGCATCTGTATTGGGCATGCTTATATATTTTTGCATTGTTCTACATTGAGATTCCTACAACTGCATTGTTGTTAAATCAACATGCATTGTCCCTTATGGTCATCTTGATAAATTTTGTTAGCCTTGATAAAGCCATTATCTAAACTGTTTCACCACGTAAATTCTGCCTTGATTTGTAAAGATGAAACACCAATATTGTTTGGTTAAAAATGAAAACACACACTTGATTTTAGATATACATAATTATTGCTGCACTAGTTTGTCTCTGTGGGTCTAGTTGAAAACTGAATTATATGTCACACTATATATTCGGTAGAAACTTGTAGGCATGTTAGTTTAGCATATACCCGGCTGCCCTGTCATGTATTGTCCAACTAAAGCATAGCATATTTAAAGGAATTTTATAAAACTACTTCCAATGTAGTTTTACGAAATGAGTAAACGTGTTTGGTCCTAGAACTTCTGATTAAATTCCTTCCCATAATCTTCCTGCTAACTTCTAAAGTATGGTACATCGGTGGTTTGCTATCTTGCCCATATTGACATCCTACCTATATTAATGAGTACACTTTGACATTTGCTGAGTTATATATATATATATATATATATATATATATATATATATATATATGGGTTGATATATTGGCATTCTGAAATATTAGTATAACCTGTAAAGAAAAGAAAATCTGAGCATGTGTTACCTTGTGTATTTAGAAACCAGAAGTCATGTATGTACTTAGTTTTGTCCCTTACATATCAGGCCTGGACCACAACAATGTTGTTGATGTGCATCTTTGATGAATTAAATTGGAAGTATATTTGTTACTTGTATTTCATGTCTTATTTGATAGATATTTTTGCTAAGTGTACTTGTACGTTATATATACCCTATGTTTGTTATAAATACACCTGTAGCATAAGTATGCTTGTTAATTGTATATCCTTGTTGCCCATGAATAATTGATATATAAGTACTTACCTCGTTATGAGGCTAAACATATGTTTTGGGATCTTCTCTGAATTAAAAAGATCAGCAAAGCTTTGGGATCTTCTCTGAATTATCGTATTTTGATTCCCTAATTTAACAACTTCATCACACTTTTTATTTGTTTGATACTGGCTCAAGTTCCTGCTCATATATAAAAGGTTAAAATTGATAAACAAAATAAATAATAAATATATTAGATAGGCAGTGTGTTGGTTTGTATGCTGATTTGGCGGAGCAGTTTTTGTTTAGTTCCCTTGGAGCTGGTCATCTAGGTGGAAATAGGGTGATCAATGGGTTGGTTGCCATGGAGTTATCTCTAGTATGTGACGTATGTTGCGTACACTTTCCATTTATGTTAGTTATGGTCTACTGATAGGAGCTAGAATGATAATGAGAGAAATATAAATAAACATAAACCATGGAGAGAAAAAACAGAGCAGTAAATATGAAACTATCAACTTCATTACTAAGTTCGGAAATAGCGGTTATTAAATTTGGAAATGATATGAAAGAGAGAGAGAGAATAAGGATATGGATGTATAAAACTATCAACTTCATTACTAAGTTTAACCAATTCATTAATGAACTGTTAAACCATATATGATCATTTGAGATATAAATTCTAACAAATATATAAGTTAATATTGTTACATAAGAAGGGTAATCTACCAAGATGGTTGCATATAACCAAGTTGTACAATAATGTTGAGCATAATTCTTTCCAGTAGGTCCGAAAATTAGAGGTGTTTTTGTACCAAGATGGACAAAGCATGGGTCAATCTACCAAGGTTTCATCATTTTGGTTGTTACTTCCATAGTTATAAGTAGTGTGATGCTAAGGGCACATCATTTTCCTCTTACTAATACCACGAATAAAAATAATAAGTACAATAAATTTTATGTACTTCCTAATACCATTATAATTAAATATAAGTATTTATGAATGAGTTTGGTGTTAGGAAGCATGTAGTATAAAATTTTGGTATTAGCAAGAATAAAACGAGGTGCCCTAGCATCACACTATAAGTATTTAATAATGAGTATTAATACATTTTTTTGTTTTGTAGAATGAAAAGCGAATATAGGCAAGCTGTGGAAAATTTTGTATATGGGCATGCTGCGAGTGAAGGGAATCCTAAAAAAATTAGATGCCCATGTCGTAATTGTAGGAATCTAATTCGGCAAACATCAAGGGAAGTTGTGTCACACTTGATTTGTTTTGGAATGGACCCAACCTATGATATATGGATTTTTCATGGAAAAAAGGGCCATAACAAAATAAAAGTGAGACTATGTACATTGGTGATGTACTACGTACGTACGTTTGTTTTATGTTGATCGAATATCATGTTAAGTAATATATATATATATATATATATATATATATATATGAATGATTATGTGTAGTAACATTTGTTGCATTGAAATGTGAATCATATTATTAATTATATATATATATATATATAGTTGAATATTTTTTACTAGTCAGGTCAATATAAATTATAACAGAAAAAAGTTGTAATAAACTATGTTAGAATGGTGAAAAATGTTGTAATATTAGGGAAGTCACAACAGTGTAAAAATGTTGTAATATTAAGGAACTCACAACGATGTAAAAATGTTGTTATATTTATGATCTAACGATATTACAACATCTACAACAACGGGGATAAAAGTTGTAATACAGTTTATTACAACGGTGTAAAAATATTGTTATATCTGTGGTCTCACGATATTACAATATCTACAACAACGGGGATAAAAGTTGTAATATAGTTTATTCCAACGGTGACAAAAGTTGTTATACGTATGCTCTTACTTTACTATAGCATATACAACAATGGAGAACTAGAGTTGTAATAAAATTTATTACAACGGTATATAACTGTTGTTAAATATCCCAATTACAACGGTGTTGCAACAGTGCAAAAAAGTTGTAAAAGATTTGAATATATTACAACTTCTGCATACACGACGGTGGAGGCACCATTGTAAAATGATATTACAATGGTTTTACACCGTTGTTGTAGGGTTAATTTGTTGTAGTGATTTAGACAGTAAAGTAGATTTAATTTGCAAATTTTATGCTTACAGTATTTACGTGTTTAGTTTTTCTATAAGTTACTGAAATTTATTTACTGTTTATTCCTATTTCTTTCCAGTTGTTTATTATTTATAAGTAATTCTCCTTATTCTTATCCCCTTCTTTGTTATTGTTTATTTACAGTTATGTTTATGCCTATTTTTATTTGCTTTTGTTTCTAGGCCTTGCACTAGCCTAGATCATTTCCCCTTTTCTTTTAATCTCGAGCTTAGACCTGAAAAGAGCCTGCCTTTATAGTTATTTGTGCATTAAACTAGAATAACATTGAAATTGAATAAAAAGGAATTTTTGGGCATATTGAAACCGATTAAGTATTGTAATTAGATTTGACTTTAATTTAGGGATAAAACCTTAACATGTAATTGGAGAACGTGTAAACTGGAATAAATTGAACTTAATTGGATGTTAATTAACGTGGGGATAGGTTATATAAAAAGATTACATTAATTAGAAATGTTAATAAAACCTAGGATATAAATGAGGTTATATTGGACTTATTAATAAACTTAAACTTGTTAAGTTAAAATTGATGAAATTAATAAGCTAAGATAGAGGGAGTCTGTTCTGGCAGCATGGGGCCGATTGGGCAAGATAAATGGCTCGCAGATTAGGTCCGTTTCGGCAACATGGGGTTGATTAGGGAAGATAAGAGGCCTAATAGTATGATTAAATCCTAGCTTAGGTTCGTTCTGTCAACGTGGGTCTAATTGGGGAAGATAAGAATCATAATAAAATAATGAATGGGGACCACGTCTAGGAGTGACTTATGTCAATTACATTTTTGGTTGGGAACCCGTATCATTCAATATCCCTTTGTTATCATGGATTATCGTACTAAGTAAAGGCTAGGTCACGCTTTGCTGAACTGGATGGTAAGAGGTTCAAACAAGGTAGGTATGGGTGCGTTCCGACAGAACGATGAGCATTGTCGATGGCAAAAAATGTCGTAAACACCAAAGATTCCAATTACTAGGAATAGTTAATTTGCTCGCACAGAAAAGAGTAGAAAAGCAGTAAATAACACAAGAGATTTATAGTGGTTCGGCCTCGTGAGGGGCCTACGTCCACTTTGAAGCGTTGTTGGAATATTATTGATCACAAAAGTTTACAAGGTTAAGACCCTCTCATGACATCTCATTACATTTATTTCAAAGCTAGATGATGTCACCTATAAGGCATATGATGTCATCTCTAAGGCATATGATGTCATCTCTAAGGCATATGATGTCATTGCTCTCATATATGTGAAAACCCGTAACTTCCCCGTAAAGGAAAGCGCGGATAGTTCGAGAACAAGCCACAACAGAACACAAACAGAAGAACATTTCATTGTATATTTCAACAATGCATCAGATTACAAGAATATACAGAGTATAAATGAATATATATTACACAGAAATATCAGAGATTACAATAAATTACATAGCAGCGGAAAATAATACAATACACAACTAGAAGGAGATATACGGATACAAAGCTTTCCGGATATCGTTCCAGCTGTAAACCAGGATCCTGTGAATATAAATCTGCAAAAACCAAAACTACTAGCTGCCCGTGTCAAAATAAGGGCACCCAGAGTTTAGGTTAAAACAATAAACTCCAGGTCAGTCATGTGACTGGTGTGAGAACTAAAACAGTTAATCTTTATTTTTAAAGTTAGGTAAATCCAGGGACCACGCCGTATAACACGGAACGGGTTTCCTCCCGAGAATACCAGTGCATAAAACAAACAGCGCAATGCTAAATAAAGAAAAATGAAGCTGTTATAAGACCCAGGTCCTATCACACAATGCAACGCAAGCCGGGGGATAGGGTTTTTCCTTATAACAGCCAAAGAATGCTTGATACGTTTAAAACAAATCATTTGATACTATTATAAGTGCATAGTGTATAAAACAACCTCAAATCATAAGTATCAATCATAGGCGGCATGGGTACCATATATCATGTCGCCATATATAGGTTTACAAATAAAACCGCAAATGTCACGTATTTGGAAATTGGATTTCCGTCTATGAACCGAGGCAAAAGATAGTCCTCAACCGATTCGAGACTGTCTAGCCCGAGTCTCAGGATCAGAACGCATCGACCCTTGGAGCGACAGGGCCGGTCCACCGATGTGGATTAAACTTAAACCCTGAACATGCGTTTCGCCGCCCTTTGGGGCGTAAGTGAGCCAACTAAATGACTCCATCGGTTCGAGAACGACCGATCAATCCGAGGCGCCTCGCAACAGCAACAACCACATAAGTCAAACTCGTCAGGGCGTGTAAAACCACCGACGCCAATTTTTAGCTAGAAGGAAATGCATGCCCTCCCTGAGGTATGTCTCCCGTTTTTGGTTCATACCGGGTGTGATACTCACGAAGTAAACGTTACATAAAGCTACGCCACAAAGGCCGTGCTTTGATCATCACCACAAGACTTTGCTTTTCAACAGAAGCCTCGATCAATTGCCACTTAGGCATGCCACACAGGCAATTCACTCCATGCGTTTGGTATCCATCAATATATAACCCCTGAGCTCGTACGTCTCAGAGAAGGGCGTTAAGCAAGAGAATAAATTCTCCGCCGCCAAACAGATATATATTTAATAGAGATCAATCACACGGACTAAAATCCAATGTCAGACACACAGTCCATTTACAAGTCCGTTCTGGGTCTGAACGAAACCGGAGGCACCTAGTACCCCGCATATCCATCGATCCCCAAGTACGTCTGGACGATCACCAACTGTTTCCATCTTCTTAGGTGTACAGCCCAATCAAGATCATCAGTAATCACCCAAACGACGTGAAGACCTCCGGTCTTCGACCATCGTCTTCATCTTCGACTTATCGTCGTATCAGTTATCCAGAATGGGATAAACCCGGTCTTTCCGAATAACTCGCGTATATTTTAAATAAGTGTTACACAAACACAACATACGCCTCATTCCAATTCATCAGTCACTAACCGTAAATTAATCAAGAGAATAATTCCCCAAATATTAACCCCGAAGGCCGAAACCAACATCAGATCAATATCCAGAAAACCATTCTGCTTGGCTAACCGACAGTTAGTTTCTAAATTTCACATTCATAGGGAAAGGTTCCCATTAATTTTATCCAAGATAAATTTCTTGAATTTATTCTTTAATCTATTTTTGAATATCAATTCAAACTAGTCGGGATTAGCGAACCTTACCGAAGTAACCATTTGTTTTAATTTCCCAACCCCAACCTATTCATCTCATGAAGTAAAAACTGGTTATACTTCATATCTAACACCACGGTGTTATCGGTAAATTCAATTACCATTTCACGTTCAAATCTAATTAAAGATTTAACTATCGCCTGGAGCAAAACTGGTGATACTCCATTCTCGATCATTTCAATCTAATTAAAGATTCATTAAAACTCCACTTAGTTTTAATCGTTAACTGGGTTAAAGAATCCGTGTCATTTAAAACACGGTTCACGATAAACCCAAAGTCACATCCATTAATTATCGGGTTAAAGAACAAGTGTTATTTAAAACACTGTTCACGATAAACCCAAAAATCAATATCAATTCAATTTCAATTAAATATTATTTAATTGGTACACTTCATTAAATCTAAATAAAAAGATTTAATCTTTTCTCAACTGGGTTCAAGAACAGTGTTAGTGAAGACACCATTCACGACAAACCCAAATCACATTTGATATTCAATACAAGGCTCTGAATAGAAAATATATCGGCTTATATTCAATATCAAATTCTACGACTAACAAATGTCGTATTGGAAATAACGATATAAATATATATCTTTCAAATTTCCATGACAACACCTGTATAATCACGAATTCCAACATCGAAATATTCCGAAGACAATTTCGATTCAAATCCACTCCAATGCAATCATTGGAAATTATGGTTATTTCTGAAACCCCTTTTCAAATTCAATCTATTTACTTAAAAATAAATAGAATTATAATTCTAGTTCAAAACTAGTTCATTTCGATAAAAAATCTATTTTTATCTTTTCAAATATGGAGTTTTTCATCCCAATTTTTCCCCAAATCATTTCTTATGATTTTACACAAATTATTACTATTTTTAATAATTTTATCAAGGCCCGTACAGTCGATTTCCATCAACGGCCATCGAACTGCACTTACAGCGACCTTTTTCAAATTTGATTTGGACATAATTCCAAATCCAACCGTTAGATTTCTAATTTCTAATATTCCTTAGAAAGCTCTTTTCGATACGAACCCAACGGTTCCGGTTTTAGGAGAATCCGACGGTCGGATCTCCCGTAATGTCCGTTTGAAATAAATGGTCGAAATTCACGAACTGCCGCAGCGCGGCGCGTTCTATTCAGGCCATTATATTATATATATATATTATATATAATATATATTTCATCGATTTCTATTTAAAACGAATTATATAAATAGTTTTAAATTCGTTTTCAAAAGCAATTTCAACTTCCATTTCAATTCAAATCAAAATTGAATCTTTCCTTATAAATTCATTTTAAAATTCATTTCTATTCAATTCAAGTTTCAATTAAATTTGAATTCATTTCGATTTGTTTCCAATTCAATTCGAATTCGTTTTCAATTCAATTCGAATCGTTTTCAATTCGATTCGAATCATTTTCAATTCAATTCATTTCGAAATCGTTTTTCAATTCAATTCATTTCGAAATCGTTTTTCAATTCAATTCATTGCGAAATCGTTTTCAATTCAATTCATTTCGAAATCATTTTCAATTCAATTCATTTCGAAATCGTTTTCAATTCAATTCATTTCGAAATCGTTTTCAATTCAATTCATTTCGAAATCGTTTTCAATTCATTTCGAAATCGTTTTCAATTCATTTCGAAATCGTTTTCAATTCAATTCATTTCGAAATCGTTTTATATTCAATTCATTTCGAAATTGTTTTATATTCAATTCATTTCAAAATGAATAAAATCGATATAAATATCGTTTACGTCAAAATGGCGTCTATCTAATAAACACGGCTTCATATATTCCTTTATTCTATTCAACAAATGAATATTTATTTTTGTCAACACACGACTAATCTCAACGAATGAGTACTGTCCACGTGTGACTATATTTGTTAAATTATTTCGTTCAACACATGACCAATCTCAATGGATGAGTATTGTCAACACATGAACCTTTATTTTATATTGATAAAGATGTAAATTTTATTACTAAAATATTTCGTTCAACACATGACCAATCTCAATGGATGAGTATTGTCAACACATGAACCTTTATTTTATATTGATAAAGATGTAAATTTTATTACTAAAATATTTCGTTCAACACATGACCAATCTCAATGGATGAGTATTGTCAACACATGAACCTTTATTTTATATTATTCTTTATTTTCTAAATTGGAATGAGGCCCAATCAATCACCATATAATGTTAATTATATGGATTTTCATACATTACACACATATAATAGCATTGAAAAATAATCAACCATCAACCAAAGTGCACTACACTGTATAAGCATCAAATATAGATATCTAACGCTTATAACAGCCTGTCAATCAATCGATCGACATATTTAATCAATCAGGATGAGTGAACTTCAAATTTCATCCCAACACCCGTGTGGGGTTTCAAACAATCAAACACAGATTTTAATTGTGCAGTTGGGCGATGTGTAAAATTTATCGTCCCAATCAATGTCATTCAAATAGGTGTACATAAACAAACCTTTCGGTGTGTAAATGAATATTTTATTTTATTCACATTCACTATATTCATATTCACGTTAAAAATTATATTTTTAACGATAAAACATTTTATTTTAACATATGAATTTCTATTCAGTTCATTCTTTAAATAAAATGGTATTTTTATTTTCTAACTTATTTTAGAAAATTTCGGCGGCATAACGGCACGATACCAGAAACGGGACAAGGCCTAGCCTAATCCCCGGTCTAGTGAAGGCCCACGCCATTCACACATCATCAAATCAATTCATTTCACCACACAATTCAATTTCAATCAAATAATCTAACTAATTCTTTGCAATCAAACAAACAAGTCCATGGTCTGTGGACGATTGTGTCGGGTGCTACTAAGCACCGTCTGCATCCTAGTATATATATATAACTAGAAAATGAATTTGAAAGGTGAGGAATTCTCACCGAAAGCTATCAAACATCTTGACTCTTCTTTGATATAAATCTTCTTCGTTCCCGCCTTTTTGTTACCTTCGTTGTCCGCTTTCACTACCTATGTAAAAATCGAATTTTTACTTCGCTATTCCACATATAAAAATCATATTTTTATTCCGCAGTTCAACATATAAAAAAAATCATATTTTTATTCCGAAGTTCAATATATAAAAATCATATTTTTATTCCGAAGTTCAATATATAAAAATCATATTTTTATTCTGAAGTTCAACATATAAAAATCATATTTTTATTCCGAAGTTCAATATATAAAAATCATATTTTTATTCCGAAGTTCAATATATAAAAATCATATTTTTATTCCGAAGTTCAACATATAAAAATCATATTTTTATTCCGAAGTTCAACATGTAAAAATCATATTTTTATTCCGAAGTTCAATATGTAAAAATCATATTTTTATTCCGAAGTTCAATATATAAAAATCATATTTTTATTCCGAAGTTCAATATATAAAAATCATATTTTTATTCCGAAGTTCAACATATAAAAATCATATTTTTATTTCGTTACTCAATATATAAAAATCATATTTTTAATCTTTTCACTATATAAAAATTATATCTTTAATCTTAGTAAAGATTATATTTTTAACTAATGTTATTAAAACGAAGTTATTTCTATTTAAAAATATGAAAATAGAATAAAATAAAACAATGCTAATTCGGTTTTTAAAACAATGTAAATTCAGTTTAAAAAAAACTCACAGTGTTCTCGTTTTGGAGAAAAACCCGATGTCGTGGTCTGAACTGGGGAGGGAGGGGAAGGAGGTGACTGGCGGTTCCTGTTTCAGCGAGCAGTAGCGGCGCCGAAGGTCTGGTGGCCAAGGCGAGGTGCGAAGATGTCGAGGCAAGGCGGCGGTGTCGATTTGGGTGATGCGGGTGGACTTCGACGATGGTGGGTTTTGATCGGGGCGTGGATGTGGGAGTTTGCGCGAAGCGCTGGATGAGGGAAGGGGATAGGGAACGATGTGGAAGAGGGGCGGTGGACTTCGACGCTGGAGGCGCGAGGGACGGCGATGGCAGGAGGCCATCGATTTTCTCAGACCGTTTTTTTTTTTAATTTAGATGTCGGCTTTGACTTTCTGAAAAGAGAAGAAGGGGGGGGGGTTAAGGGGAAAGTATTTTTATTTAATTAAATATTTTTATTTATTTTCTAATCAAAAAAGCAACTTTAAATTTCGATCTCAAAACGAGACCCACTGCCTGCCATCCCTAGCTAATTACCCCCATTCCGAACACAATGGGATATGTTTCGCAAGCTGATATGATCGTTTGAATCAGTTTCCGTTGAAATCAACATATAACTCTATATATTGAATTTGAACACGCATTTCAATTTACCGGGGTCACATACTAACTAGGAAAATTCCAGAAAAATATTTTCTAGCTTCGTATTGATGATACGATCCTAACAAAACTAATTTCATCGAATTCTGAGACCGTTGGAAAAATGGCCATTTTCCAGTCGATTAAAATCCACTGAAAATGGTCAAACGCATTTTCCTTTGCCACGCTCACATATTGATTCGAAAAATTATGAAATTCGGAATCTAGCAATAACTTGACATCACGGACCCAACAAAACTGGTTTCGTCGAAATCCGAGGTCATTTGCAAAATGTCCATTTTTAAGGGCCTGAATTCCATAGCGACTATTCAGAATTTTCAACTGGACATATCTTTTGATTCCCGCTATGAAACCTCGATTATTCGGATTCGTTGGAAAGATATTATCAATTAGATCCTATCATTTTTGGTTTCACTAACATCCGGATTGTTTTGCACCCGGCACATTCAATTGAAGTTTGAAATCGAATTATCGAACTACCGCGCCATTTTCAATTCTATTTATAATTATATATAAATATTTATATTCTAACGACGACGCGTATAATATATACGTTCGAATTATATTCAAAATAAATTTCCGTCTATTTTATTTAAAATAATCTATTTTAAATATTCAAAATTCGCTGATATTGCCAAAATAAAATTTTTAAACTGGCCCAGATTTTCGGGTTGTTACAATCTCCCCCACTTAAAACTTTTCGTCCCCGAAAAGGAACAAAGTCGAAAGTGGTTTGATCAATCAATGCTACGTTCGATCTGTCTTTCATTCTCCAACTTTTCAGTTCCTGAGAATTTTCAAAATTTCAAAAATTTGGCTAACACCCTAAATTTTCGAAAAATTTCGCCATAACCTCCCCTGCATCGGGAGCATCGGGGAATTTCAAATAGCTTCCCCGGTCCTTCAGATCTCAAAAAGAAAAAGAAAAAGCCAAGCGGCTAGCCAATAGGCTCATAAAATCATCATCACCCAAACAAAACAGTAAATTATGTAGTAAACATGTACCTATTTGTCGGGCAAACAAATTTTATTCTCTGCTCTAGCCTCCTTGCTATGACCTGTTCAATATAAGTATATGTATATGCAAGCAAATGCGACCAAATTTTCAATACAGTTAATATGTGATTCAATTAGGCTAAATGGCTAAAAATTAGCAAACAACTAAACAAACAACACAAACATCAATCAATTAGTGAATTAGAGTTTCAAATTCATAATTTGATACATATACAAAAATCATGTTTTTGATACCAAATCACAACAATAGGCCCTATCTAATTTTGGTTCTCACACCAGTCAATAGGAGGTATATAGATATTACACGTTCGTCACTCGAATATAAATTCTAATGATGGAGCTCCATCATCAAAATCATCTCCGGGTGATTAGAGGGTAATCCTATATCTATCCAGTATATTAAAACTTCAAATACACGTTTGCAAGGCGTATATGCAAAATATTTGTATACTGGACTATCCTAATCAATATAAATAGATAATCAAATACGAATAATTGATTTAAATTTTCAAAACAAAATTTGTTTTTACTTTCAAAAATACTCTTCACACTCGTTCTAGGATACTACTGATCCTATCTCTAACGAGTCATTCTCGTTGGATATTGCTAATCCAATATCTGATGAATTCTTTCATATGGTTCTAATGTGCCTCGTTCTCTGCTTTGTAAACCAAAGCTCTGATACCAACTGTGAAAACCCGTAACTTCCCCGTAAAGGAAAGCGCGGATAGTTCGAGAACAAGCCACAACAGAACACAAACAGAAGAACATTTCATTGTATATTTCAACAATGCATCAGATTACAAGAATATACAGAGTATAAATGAATATATATTACACAGAAATATCAGAGATTACAATAAATTACATAGCAGCGGAAAATAATACAATACACAACTAGAAGGAGATATACGGATACAAAGCTTTCTGGATATCGTTCCAGCTGTAAACCAGGATCCTGTGAATATAAATCTGCAAAAACCAAAACTACTAGCTGCCCGTGTCAAAATAAGGGCACCCAGAGTTTAGGTTAAAACAATAAACTCCAGGTCAGTCATGTGACTGGTGTGAGAACTAAAACAGTTAATCTTTATTTTTAAAGTTAGGTAAATCCAGGGACCACGCCGTATAACACGGAACGGGTTTCCTCCTGAGAATACCAGTGCATAAAACAAACAGCGCAATGCTAAATAAAGAAAAATGAAGCTGTTATAAGACCCAGGTCCTATCACACAATGCAACGCAAGCCGGGGGATAGGGTTTTCCCTTATAACAGCCAAAGAATGCTTGATACGTTTAAAACAAATCATTTGATACTATTATAAGTGCATAGTGTATAAAACAACCTCAAATCATAAGTATCAATCATAGGCGGCATGGGTACCATATATCATGTCGCTATATATAGGTTTACAAATAAAACCGCAAATGTCACGTATTTGGAAATTGGATTTCCGTCTATGAACCGAGGCAAAAGATAGTCCTCAACCGATTCGAGACTGTCTAGCCCGAGTCTCAGGATCAGAACGCATCGACCCTTGGAGCGACAGGGCCGGTCCACCGATGTGGATTAAACTTAAACCCTGAACATGCGTTTTGCCGCCCTTTGGGGCGTAAGTGAGCCAACTAAATGACTCCATCGGTTCGAGAACGACCGATCAATCCGAGGCGCCTCGCAACAGCAACAACCACATAAGTCAAACTTGTCAGGGCGTGTAAAACCACTGACGCCACTTTTTAGCTAGAAGGAAACGCATGCCCTCCCTGAGGTCCGTCTCCCGTTTTTGGTTCATACCGGGTGTGATACTCGCGAAGTAAACGTTACACAAAGCTACGCCACAAAGACCGTGCTTTGATCATCACCACAAGACTTTGCTTTTCAACAGAAGCCTCGATCAATTGCCACTTAGGCATGCCACACAGGCAATTCACTCCATGCGTTTGATATCCATCAATATATAACCCCTGAGCTCGTACGTCTCAGAGAAGGGCGTTAAGCAAGAGAATAAATTCTCCGCCGCCAAACAGATATATATTTAATAGAGATCAATCACACGGACTAAAATCCAATGTCAGACACACAGTCCATTTACAAGTCCGTTCTGGGTCTGAACGAAACCGGAGGCACCTAGTACCCCGCATATCCATCGATCCCCAAGTACGTCTGGACGATCACCAACTGTTTCCATCTTCTTGGGTGTACAGCCCAATCAAGATCATCAGTAATCACCCAAACGACGTGAAGACCTCCGGTCTTCGACCATCGTCTTCATCTTCGACTTATCGTCGTATCAGTTATCCAGAATGGGATAAACCCGGTCTTTCCGAATAACTCGCGTATATTTTAAATAAGTGTTACACAAACACAACATACGCCTCATTCCAATTCATCAGTCACTAACCGTAAATTAATCAAGAGAATAATTCCCCAAATATTAACCCCGAAGGCCGAAACCAACATCAGATCAATATCCAGAAAACCATTCTGCTTGGCTAACCGACAGTTAGTTTCTAAATTTCACATTCATAGGGAAAGGTTCCCATTAATTTTATCCAAGATAAATTTCTTGAATTTATTCTTTAATCTATTTTTGAATATCAATTCAAACTAGTCGGGATTAGCGAACCTTACCGAAGTAACCATTTGTTTTAATTTCCCAACCCCAACCTATTCATCCCATGAAGTAAAAACTGGTTATACTTCATATCTAACACCACGGTGTTATCGGTAAATTCAATTACCATTTCACATTCAAATCTAATTAAAGATTTAACTATCGCCTGGAGCAAAACTGGTGATACTCCATTCTCGATCATTTCAATCTAATTAAAGATTCATTAAAACTCCACTTAGTTTTAATCGTTAACTGGGTTAAAGAATCCGTGTCATTTAAAACACGGTTCACGATAAACCCAAAGTCACATCCATTAATTATCGGGTTAAAGAACAAGTGTTATTTAAAACACTGTTCACGATAAACCCAAAAATCAATATCAATTCAATTTCAATTAAATATTATTTAATTGGTACACTTCATTAAATCTAAATAAAAAGATTTAATCTTTTCTCAACTGGGTTCAAGAACAGTGTTAGTGAAGACACCATTCACGACAAACCCAAATCACATTTGATATTCAATACAAGGCTCTGAATAGAAAATATATCGGCTTATATTCAATATCAAATTCTACGACTAACAAATGTCGTATTGGAAATAACGATATAAATATATATCTTTCAAATTTCCATGACAACACCTGTATAATCACGAATTCCAACATCGAAATATTCCGAAGACAATTTCGATTCAAATCCACTCCAATGCAATCATTGGAAATTATGGTTATTTCTGAAACCCCTTTTCAAATTCAATCTATTTACTTAAAAATAAATAGAATTATAATTCTAGTTCAAAACTAGTTCATTTCGATAAAAAATCTATTTTTATCTTTTCAAATATGGAGTTTTTCATCCCAATTTTTCCCCAAATCATTTCTTATGATTTTACACAAATTATTACTATTTTTAATAATTTTATCAAGGCCCGTACAGTCGATTTCCATCAACGGCCATCGAACTGCACTTACAGCGACCTTTTTCAAATTTGATTTGGACATAATTCCAAATCCAACCGTTAGATTTCTAATTTCTAATATTCGTTAGAAAGCTCTTTTCGATACGAACCCAACGGTTCCGGTTTTAGGAGAATCCGACGGTCGGATCTCCCGTAATGTCCGTTTGAAATAAATGGTCGAAATTGACGAACTGCCGCGGCGCGTTCTATTCAGGCCATTATATTATATATATATTATATATAATATATATTTCGTCGATTTCTATTTAAAACGAATTATATAAATAGTTTTAAATTCGTTTTCAAAAGCAATTTCAACTTCCATTTCAATTCAAATCAAAATTGAATCTTTCCTTATAAATTCGTTTTAAAATTCATTTCTATTCAATTCAAGTTTCAATTAAATTTGAATTCATTTCGATTTGTTTCCAATTCAATTCGAATTCGTTTTCAATTCAATTCGAATCGTTTTCAATTCGATTCGAATCGTTTTCAATTCAATTCATTTCAAAATCATTTTTCAATTCAATTCATTTCGAAATCGTTTTTCAATTCAATTCATTGCGAAATCGTTTTCAATTCAATTCATTTCGAAATCGTTTTCAATTCAATTCATTTCGAAATCGTTTTCAATTCAATTCATTTCGAAATCGTTTTCAATTCAATTCATTTCGAAATCGTTTTCAATTCAATTCATTTCGAAATCGTTTTCAATTCAATTCATTTCGAAATCGTTTTATATTCAATTCATTTCGAAATCGTTTTATATTCAATTCATTTCAAAATGAATAAAATCGATATAAATATCGTTTACGTCAAAATGGCGTCTATCTAATAAACACGGCTTCATATATTCCTTTATTCTATTCAACAAATGAATATTTATTTTTGTCAACACACGACTAATCTCAACGAATGAGTACTGTCCACGTGTGACTATATTTGTTAAATTATTTCGTTCAACACATGACCAATCTCAATGGATGAGTATTGTCAACACATGAACCTTTATTTTATATTGATAAAGATGTAAATTTTATTACTAAAATATTTCGTTCAACACATGACCAATCTCAATGGATGAGTATTGTCAACACATGAACCTTTATTTTATATTGATAAAGATGTAAATTTTATTACTAAAATATTTCGTTCAACACATGACCAATCTCAATGGATGAGTATTGTCAACACATGAACCTTTATTTTATATTATTCTTTATTTTCTAAATTGGAATGAGGCCCAATCAATCACCATATAATGTTAATTATATGGATTTTCATACATTACACACATATAATAGCATTGAAAAATAATCAACCATCAACCAAAGTGCACTACACTGTATAAGCATCAAATATAGATATCTAACGCTTATAACAGCCTGTCAATCAATCGATCGACATATTTAATCAATCAGGATGAGTGAACTTCAAATTTCATCCCAACACCCGTGTGGGGTTTCAAACAATTAAACTGGCCCAGATTTTCGGGTTGTTACAATATATGATGTCATAATTATCATATATTAATTATACAAAGAAAAGGACACTTTTTCCCTTCTTCTTCCTCAAATGGGAGATGCTGCTAATGGAGCTCTCTAGAGGTCCTAAGGTCTCAAATTCCAATCCCTTTCAAGTGTGAAGTCATGGGGTATTTATAAAAGGGAGTAGGTAGGAGTAGGTGGGAGTAGGTAGAAATAGGGGACCACATCCAGAAATTTGCACCAGGAGCCTGCGTATGCGAAAAATTTGCACTTGAGCTCGGGGTGTGAAATTTCGCACCCTGTGGGTGCGAGATTTTGCACCTCGAGGGTGCGAGATTTCATGGGTGCAAAATTCCACACCTATTTGGTGTGAAATTCGCACCCTATAGAGGTGTGAAATTCATGCCTCCTGGGTGCAAAATTCGCACCCTGTTGGGTGCGTATTTCGCACCCTGTTGGGTGCGAATTTTGCACCCCTGGGGGGTGTGAAATTCGCACCTCCCGGGGGTACGAAGCTCGCTTTTTGAGGCGCGCGAAGGCTGCATGAATATGTGTTTTGGGTGTCGGAGGCCTCTGTTGGCGCGATCCCTTTTCATCATGTTTCCTTCGCTCCTAAGCGTCCCTCTCGGCTTTAGTTCCACGCGATGCGTTGAGTCCAACGTGTCTTGTGTACTTTTGGGAACCGGACCAAAAAGCGGGTTAACATTTGCCCCCCAAAGTACATATTGTGTCGACATGATGTGCTTTGGATTGGTTGAAGTAGTAATTGAGTTGCTGGTTTATCCTGTAAGTTAAGGGAACACACATGTTAATTGACAGGCTCATTCGCTGCAGGATTTTGAGCGAGTCGTTCCTGATGTGGCACCATGATTATGTTGCTACGCAGCGCGTTGCTATCGCATGTTTGTGGGGCTAGCATGTGCATGGAGTACGTGTACATGAGCGTGCAGCGTGAAGCTTCGAACCCAGGGGTTCGGTTTTTTCTCTCTTTTTTTTGGGTGCAAAATTTCGAACCATAGGGGTTCGAAATTTCGACCTGCTGAGGCTCGAGATCTCGTGATCTGGAGGTTCGAAATATCAAATCCTAGAGGCTCTAAATTTCGAAGCCTCGAGGATTGAAATGTCAAGTCCTCGAGCATCGAAATTTTGGGACCTCGAGGTTCAAAGTTTCGAAGCTCGCAGGTTCAAAGTTTCTAACCTACTGGTTCGATTTCTTCTGGAATACCAAGGGACTATTTCCTTTTATTATAAATAGGTCCCCCTTCCCTTTTTTCCTTCCATTTACTTTCTTACCTCGACCACCATTGTTGTGAAAGCTCCATATTATTTCGAACCTGGCATAGGTAATGGCGGGGGCCGAAAAACGAGGAGGAAGAGGTCGAAGGGTTGCGACTTGGAGGAGTAGTTCCACGCGAGGGAGAGAGGCGAAGGCCCGAAATGGGTTCGACCCCTATGGGGTTCGAAATTTCGACTCTCCGAGGGCTCGAATTTTCGAATCCTCGTGGGTTCGTGCTCCCGAACCTCAGGGGTTGAATTCTCGAACCCAAGGAGTTCGAACTATCTGACCTGCAGGGTTCGAATTTTCGAATTCTCAGGTTTCGAAATTTCAAACCTTGGGGGGTTGGAGTCTTCGAGCCTAGAGGGCTTCGAATTTTCGAACTTCCGGGTTTGAATTTTTGAACCCCGAGGGGTTCGAAAATTCTAACCTTGGGGCTCGAAGGTCTGTGGGGTTATAATTTTCGAACCTCGAGGTTCAAATCTCGAACTTCAAAGTTTAATGGAGCCTCTCTCGCCTACTGCGGGGTTCGGATTGGCTGCCATCCCAATTGCTCTGTGCTACCTTTTGGCGGGGTTTTGCTCCTTGTACAGGACTTCGATCTCTTGACTGCCCGCCCTTAGATTTACATATTGCCTTTTCGCTTACGCGATTGTGTTAGTGCATATGATGATAGTCACGCGGATAGGGACTTGTATCTTTCACATAGGATAAAGCATATATTCGAACTGTGATTGGACTGTTGGATTGTTTTATCTTCCTATGTATATCTTAGTCTTGCATGATACCGCACGCACGTGTTACCTTTCACCAACACGGGGGGTACAGGTTATTCTAATGCGATGTCTAATACTAGTGTGTTAAAGTATAGTTAGCCATGCAAACAAGATCAAAGACTGGAAAAATCCTAGAAGCCGAGGCTTCATCGTCATCGTCACATTTGTCTGATTCTACCAATAGCGGTAGCTCGAGTGGCAGCGAGCTTGAGACTACCGAAGGATTCATTCCTTCTCAATCGGCCAGTTCACCCAAAATATATGATCACGGGAAACAGATTGAGTGGCTACACTCTCTGGTCATAGATGAAGATGTTGAGAATGTTGATATTATTAATGAAGATGCACCAGCAGTCCCAGTAGCCCAGATATGTTACCCGATGTCGTTATCTTGGAAAATTCGGCGGACTCGGTACCTTCGCGCCTGGATGCTACAACAGTCATGAAAATGGCGCAGCGGTTCAATATACCGGTAGGTGACGCTCATGCACCGGGAGAAGGTGGAAGGGCTCACGCACCGCCAGAGGGTTTAACTTCCTAGAATAGGCAAGCATGCTTCGCGGGGTGCGTGCCCCAGCCAATGATTTTATTCGGGACATTCTGTCTGATTTCTGTCTTGCGCCTTTATCTAAATGCTTACTCTTCGCTCTTAGGCACTTACGTTCTTTACCGAGAATATTCACACTTGGAGCCAACCAGAGAAGATATCTGGTATTTCTTTAGTCTGAGGAGAACGTCTAGAAGATCGCCTTCCCAATAGTTCCTAGAAGCGACATCCTCCACCAAATTCTTCATTAGGATGTGGCCCAGACCATCGGTGTTCAAACAAGATTTGTTCTTTATGCGCTGCCCTCTTGGATTTGCGAGGAGGTGGATTGAAGGAAGTAAGTACTCTCGAACTTCGCTTCCTATTATAAAGCTCTAGAAACACGCATCTCATTGTTACCCATTTTTTATTGCGGCGAAAAATCCAGAGGCACCCACTGGTGAGGAGTACAAGCAGTGTCTCAATGCCTTACTGGCGATTCCTGAGGGGTCTCGCAAAACTGATACTGTGACAAGCCAAGAGCGCCTTCGCCGTGCGGGGTTGATTCCTGACGATCGAGCTGTAATTAGTCCTGTAGTGGCGAGCGTGTATCAAAAAAGTGGTGCTGAAAGGCCCTGTGGCCCCTGGTCAGAAAAGAAAGATGCCCTCTGTTGGGTCTAGGCCGAAGAAGGTTGTTAAGTTCCAACGAGACGTCAGTGGAGATAGGACTCGTGGTGAGGAGGCTGCAGCCGGAGATGAGGGCCCATTGAATGTTCGCGTTCCGTCCCCGACTGGAGGGACGGGGGAGGGAGAGTCGATTAGGCCATTGTCTCTAGTGGCTTCTCCTGGAGCTGCCACCCCGCTTGAGGACGAGCGTCAGGTCGATGGCTTGAATAAACTTGACCTTGAAGTATCCCTGCGGTCGACTCCTGCTGTCATGGACGAATTAGCTCTTACTGCAGAGGGGTTTACTCCTTCGAGCGGATCACAATCAGGTCTATTGAGAGAACACTTAGGGCATGCACTCATTAGCACTGCATAGCATAGTGGCTTATTTGAGCATGCGACTTAACTGATTTTGCTTCATTTCTCTGACAGATATGGCTAGAGGGCATGAAGGACGAGGTTATGGACATGGAGGCGTCAACACCCTAGGAATCCTTTCTTTGAAGGCTTTAGAAGAGGGACCAACTTGTATGATATTCCACCCCCGCCTAGTCGTAGTAGCGAGCACCGAGGAGGGGATTGATCTCGACGATCTCCGACTCCTCCTCCGATTCGGGTGTCCGAGGGAGATTCTCGGCTTAACCTGGGGGTTCTCGACGTCCTCCTTTGATAGCTACTTCAGGTACAGCAATTCCTGCCCCTATTCCAGATGTCCAGGAGAGGGAGCCACCACTCGGCCAACCAAGATCGGAGAGGGCGACCGTTACCGGGAGTGGGAACTAGCAGCCTCTTAGCAACAAAGGCTTTCTATGGAGGAACGGAGGGCGTGGTCGAAAACGACTTTCCCTCAGCACTACTTTGATGAGCTGACGGTCCTTCCAGATCTTCGTCCGCCTCCCGCTAGGGACTCCGAAGAGATCTGTATGAATATGAAGGAAGCGTACCACCAGGCTGACGAGCTTACCGCCTATTCCTTTCATCTATCAGAGCTCATTAAGAGGAAGAATATGGAGCTCATGAATCAGAAGTTAACTATTGATGCTGAGCAGACCACCGTCGTTCATTTAACCGCGGACACTAGTGAGTTTGCTTTTTGTACCGTGGGCACATTATCGTTCACTCCTGTATCTTTAAATGCTAACTCGTGAACCTCATTGTTGTAGCTGAGATAAAGAAAGGGTACGAGATACTCAAGAGGGAGGTCGATCACTCCCGCTCTATTTTCACGGAAACTATAGCCGACCTAATTACCTAGAACACGACCCTAAAGAGGGACAAGGCCGAGGTGAATAAAGTGTGCGTCGATCTGGAAAGGGTAATCGTGCGAGTCTTCGACCTCCAAACTAACAACAATGCTCTAAGAGTGGAGAATGATAGCCTTAAGAGACAGCTCGAGGAGACGAAAAGACGAAGGAGGACACGGAAGCCAGTAACCAGGACATGTTGGGAATGATGGATGGATTGAGAGCGGCCCATCTAAGAAAGGTGGAACAACCGAGGAAGGAGCTGGAGGATATAGAGTTCCGAGTGCAATCGTCTGTAGAGGAAGATACCTGGAACGTGTATGTTAAGGTTCTGAGGTTCCATGGGGTTTCATGGGTTGACGTCTATCCCCAGGAACTTGCTCGGACTTGGGAGGGGTTGGTTCCATATGAGGCCTTTTTGCGCCAAGTGGATGTCGGGTCCTTGGATGAATAACAACTTACGATTGATCTCTTAACAGCTGAAGAGAACGAGAAGCTGGAAGAGGGTAAGAGGTTGTTGCTTGAGGATGCCGAGAGAGATAGGCTGGAGAGGATCACTGCCAAGAAAGGGAAAGCAGCCATAACTGAGAGCGTTGTGGTTGCGGAGACATTTGCAGAAGCAAGCTCCTATGGACCACTGGCCCCTGAATCGGGTATGGTGAGTGATCCAACGGCTTCAATTCGGTTTTCGACTGAGTATGACCCTGAGCACCCAGAGCTAGCAGAGAGCGGATTCACTTTACCTACCGCCACAAATACCCCTCTTGTTATTTATACACCATCCATGCCCGAAGGTAAATTTCTTTTTCCATGCATCTCCGAGGATGATGTAATTGCTGAATTTGCGGACCAAAAGGTTGTGTTTTCAAACGCACAACCCTTCCTGGACTGACCATGACATCGACACCTGCCCCTGTGGTCCCACAAACAATTGAATTTGGGCCAGGACCTATGGCAGTGCAATTTGGAGAAGGCGACGATCAGCTAGATACCTATTCGGATATAAGGATAACTCTCAGCATGTATGAGAGCCTTATGGAGGAAGGAGAGGTAGTTGACGGGAAGAGTGCGGCTACTCGAGGCCTAGTAGAGGCTGATGTCCTTTGATGACTGCTATGGTGGAGACCCAAAAAGAAAAAAATGGTGGCTAAGAATGAAGAGGTGGAGGAGCAGCAGAGGCATAATGAGGCTGCCAGGAAGGAGGTCCTAATGAAGACCAGCCAAGATGTTGAGGCGAGAGCCACTAAGACGGTTGCGAAGAAGAAGGCCGATGACGAGGCCGAGAAGAAGAGGGCAGATGATGAGGCCCGGAAGAAGAGAGAGGATGAGGAAGCACAGTAGAGGGCTACTGAGTCCCTTGAGAAAACCGAGGCTGATGATGTCACGCTGCATAGGTTCCAGAAGCTTGCTAAATGACGGGCTGTTAGAGCGGCCAAGTAATGGGCTGAGCGAGAAGGCAAGACGGTCCTGGAGAAGAGTGACGTTGTGGTCGGCCTCGCTGCTGGGAGTGCCCCCGTGCCTATGCCGCATACCACCCTTGTTGATATTACACAGATCTCTAGCGGCGAGGGTGTGGACAAGAAGTGTCTCTCGGCTTCTCATGAGTCGACCACTTCTCGAAAGGGCCGAGATGGGAAGAGCGGGTCTGGTAAGAAGAAGCCCGGTGCAAAGGATGAACCATCGAGTGTGGAATCTACAAAAAAGAAACACAAGCACAAACAAAAGAAGCATGATTAGTGTTAGCAACATAAGTAGAAGTTACCGTTTATTTTGGTAGTGTATGCCGATAGTTTACGTGAGTACGGCCCTCGCTTTTGGTTTTTCAAGACATGGTGTAGTTTTCATGTACACCCTGTCATTAGAAAGAAAGATGTTAGACATGTAGTTTTTTTTAGTGTGTGTATGTATAAATGAAATTTGAATTAGTTAAGATCGCAATTTGTATTAAGTTTGTTTAGATGTTCTTCTTATGTTTTCCGGCGTCTCGTACTTACATAAGCATACTTATCATTACACTCAACAAAAAAGCGATTGTGTACCGCACCCTGGGTCGATTATTCCAGAGGGGTGTGATTGTGTACCGCGCTCTTGGTCAGTTATTCAAACGGGGTTTAATAGAGCAAAGGCTTTTAGTAAGTTTCCCTCAGCTTAGGAAACCCGTAGTTTGCGAAGCCAGACTGAGAGACGGCTGTGTTTGGGTTGCTCGGGGTTAATCCCAAGTGTAGCGGAGGCATATGATGTCGTGTTATGCGGTCTATCCGGTGTGTGGCTCTCCCATCGTTCATCGGGTTGAGGTGAGCCACAGGTGTCGTTTATTCACCTGAGAAGAGAAGCCCGGGTCATCAGCCTGTAGGGTCCGATCGTGGCTATGGGCTATCCCTTAGCCTTGAGAGCTCCGGGGAAGAAACGATTTAACGGTCGGTCTCGGTGCTGCGCCAAGATTCGACCGGTACCAGTAGCCGAGGGAGGGATTTACATCACTCTCGCCTAGCTGTTGGGTGGCCCCAAGTTGCTTGGGACTTGGGCACAGAATGATTTATCCTCGGTCCCGGCACGGGGCCGAGGTTCGAATTCGTGGTTATTTATACTCGGTCACGCCACGGGTCGGCGACTCGAGTAGCGTTGCCGGCTCTCATGCTCGGGGTGCCGGTCGTAGCCATTGAGTTTGGCCTCGAGGTTGGCTCAAAACTCGGACGGCGGTACTATCTCCGTGCTCGGAAGCCGATACAACAACCGACTGTTTGAACGTAAGCTAGTTGTCAGGATTTGTCAAACGTGTCATGCGTGGAGTAAACATAAACAGGAAGAGACGGGAAGTTGAACATCATTTCCACTAATAACTTTGGAAATAACAGCATTTACAATGCATTGAATTGTTAGAAAACAAAACATCGTTGGAAATCATAAATAATTTTGTACTAAGTTATGTAAAGTAGCGGTGGAGATGTTCACTGTTCCATGCCCTTGGGAGTTTAGCTTCGTCCACAGTTGCGAGTTTGAAAGATCCATTGCTGAGCTTTCTTTGTATGGAGTACGGACCTTCCCAACGAGGGGTGAGACCTGTTGGTGGAGGAAAGATCTGTTTTAAGACGAGGTCACTGACGTTGAGGTTCTTATGGAGGACCCTAGAATTGAAGTATCGGAGCGCCTCGTCGCGGAGCGCCGGAAGGCGTGCCAAGCCCGATGCACACACGTGAAAATTCAATGTTTCACCGTGTTTTTCAGCCTGGTACTTTGCCGTTGGGAAGCGACTCGGAGATCAAATTCGTATATTTTCACTTCCAACAAGTCAAGTGATCCTAAAAGTAAATCTTGGATTGTCCTTGGATCCAAATAGGTGACTCGATGAGATGGAAGCTTGAGCTCAATTGGAATGAAGGTATCTGATCCGTAGGCCATGGCGAAAGGAGTACGTCTGGTTACTGTCTTGTGGGTGGTTCGGTATGCCCATAGGGCTAGTGGAAGTTCGTCTGCCCATATGCCCCTAGCCTTTTCCCGGCGCTTCTTAATAACGGACTTAATAACTTTGTTGACCGCTTCGACCTGCCCATTGGCTTAAGGATGAGCCACTGCCAAGAATCTATTTTCAATACTGTGCCACTGGCAGAAGGATTTGAATTCGTCGCTCTCGAATTGAGTGTCGTTGTTAGAGATGATATCTTAAGGGACCCCATATCGAGTAATGATGTTGCGTACGACGAAATTGATCATCTTCTTGGTGGTGATTGTGGCGAGAGCTTTGGCCTCTGTCTATTTGGAAAAATAATTAACTACGACGACGGCGTATTGGGCCCCGCCCCTGGCCATTGGAAGAGTTCCAATGATGTCGATTCCCCACATGGCGAAAGACCATAGGCTAACCATTTGGGTCAGCTCTATAGGCGGGGAACTCGGGATCTTTGAGAAGCGCTAGCATTTGTCGCACTTGCGAGCAATATCTACGACATCTTGATCGAGTGTAGGCCAATAATGGCCATGTATAAGTATTTTTCTGGCCAGGGTTTTCCCTTAAGTATGGTCTCTACACTTCCCTTCATGTACATCAGTTAAGACTTTGATGATGTCATGATGGGCTACACATCTGAGCAATGGGACGGAGAAACCTCTACGATAGAGAATCCCATCCATAAGAAGATAGCGAGCCGATTGGCGGGTGAGTGCTCATCTTTCCTTGTAGCTCCCCGGAAAGGTCCAGTGTTGTAGGTAATTCCTGATTGGTGTCATCCAAGATTCAGGTTCGCGTTAGGTGTTTATGACCGCCTCGGTTTGAATTTGCTTGATACTAGGGGAGTTGAGCACTTCGACGAGGGTGAGTCCCAAAAGTTGTGAATCCTTGGAGCTCGCTAGTTTGGATAGCGAATTGGCTTTTTCATTCTGTTCTTGGGGTATGTGGGTAATGACGAAGTGATCAAGGTGAGTGGGTAATTCCTGAACCTTGGTTAAGTAGAGGGTGAGTCGTTCCCCCTTAGCTTGATATTCCCCTTGTACTTGACACACGATGAGTTGTGAATCAGAGAAGATTTGGTTCGTCTTTAGTTTAAGCTCGATAGCGATTCTAAGTCCGGCTATCAAGGCCTCATATTACACGTTGTTGTTGGTAGCAGGGAAATTTAGTTTTAGTTCATAGCATATTGGGCGTTCCTCGGGGGGTGATGAACACAGACCCATCCCCAGAGCATTTGCTATTGGAGGACCCATCCACGAATAGTTTCCATTGGGTACTGAGAGCTTTCGAGTTCTCTGTCGGGGTCTCCTCGGGGGCAGTGAACTCTGCTATGAAGTCAGCGAGAGCCTGGCTAAGGATGGATCGGCAGGGAATGAATGTTATCTCAAATTGGCTCAGCTGTATACTCCACTTCAATAGCCATCCAGACGCTTCGGGTCGTTGTAGGACCGGTCGTAGCGGCTGATCGGTGAAAACCTTTGTGGATGAGACTGGAAGTATGGCCGAAGTTTTCGAGAGGAAATAAGTAAGAAGAATGCCAGCTTTTCCATCTTCGGGTAATTCTTCTCTGCCCCTGTCAATCATTTTCTTATGTAGTAGACTGGCCGTTGGATACGGTCCTCGAGACAGATTAACGCCGAGCTGATTGCCTGCGTAGAAACAGCCAAATAAATGTATAAGTCCTCATGGTCTACGGGCTTAGATAGGATATGTGGTCACTCTAAGTGATTCAGAAGTTTTTGAATGCAGAAATGCATTATGGGGTCCACTCAAAATTACGTTTCCCTTTTCGAAGTAAATCGAAGAAAGGAATGCACTTGTCGGTGGCCTTGGATATGAACCAACTTAAAGTGGTGACCTTTCCATTTAAACTTTGGACATCCTTGATGTTTTTGAGGATTTGGATGTCCCGAATAGCTTGGATTTTTTCTAGATTGACTTCGATTCCCTGGGAGTTGACGATGAAACCCAAGAATTTCCCTGAAGTAACTCCGAAGGAGCATTTCAAGGGATTGAGTTTCATGCCGTACTGGCGGAGGATATCGAACATTTCAGTGAGGTCATGGACGTGACTGCTTGATACTTTAGATTTTACCAACATGTCGTCCACATACACCTCCATGGACTTTCCGATTTGGTTTTTGAAAAGTCGATTAACCATTCGCTGATAAGTAGCACAGGCGTTCTTGAGGCCGAAGGGCATGACGCGATAGCAGTAAAGTCCGAGGTTTATTATGAAAGATGTATGATCCTAGCCACGAAGGTTCATTGGGATCTGATTGTAGCCAGAATAGGCGTCCATGAAAGATAGAAGCTGGTATCCGGTGGTTGAATCGACAAGTCGGTCGATCTTCGGGAGAGGAAAGCTGTCTTTGGGACACACCTTGTTTAGGTCGGAGAAGTCGACACACGTTCGCCATTTATTGTTGGCCTTCTTGACCAGAACTGGGTTGGAGACCCATTCAGGTAATTGGCTTCGCAAATGAAATTGTTGTTGAGTAGACGGTCTTCCTCTTCCTCAAGTGCTTTGGACCTGTCGGGCTCAAGAAGCGGTGCTTTTGCTTGACTGGAATTGTTGTAGTATCGATACTTAGACAATGGCAAGCGATCGCAGGGTCAATGCCTTTCATATCGGAATTAGTCCATGCAAACACGTCTAGGTTAGCCTTTAAGAAATACACAAGCTCTTCTTTTATTACGAGATGGAGTTGCGATCCTATCTTTAGCACTCTTGACGGATCATTGGAGTTAATGGGAATATCCACTATAGATTCGATCGAGGTAGCCCTCTCGTACTTGGGCTCTTCGTCCTTCTGTGGGTCGAGGTCTTCGTAAAGACGGCAGTGGCACCTGAGCCAAGGCCCAGACGCCGCTGATTGCTATGCTGAAATAGTCTTGGCGCAAGAAGGCATGGGCACTACTTTTGCCTTGTCCTTATTGCACGCATTCTTCCATTCTATTGCATAACACTTTCTGGCGCTTACTTGGTCGCCTCTAACTGTTCCAATCTTCTTTTTTGTTGGAAATTTCATTAGGAGAGACCATGGCGACATGCAGACTCGAAATTCTGAGAGAAAAGGGCGTCCGAGGAAAGCGTTGTAGGGGGAATCAATGTCTATAACCAAGAAAGTGAGGATTCGGACCCGGCTCCGATCCCCCTCGCCTAGCTCCATAGGTAGATCGATCATTCCCACTAGGGAATCGGAAGCCCCATTGAAGCCACGGATTGTGGTGCGGCATGGCTTTAAGTCATTTGTTTCTAACCTCATCTGGTCGTAAGCAGCTTTGAAAATGATGTTGACTGAACTTCCGGAATCGATTAATACCTTTCGGATAGAAGCGACACTGGTCTGAGTCGTGATAACTAGTGGATCGGTGGTTGGGATCTCCACCCCAGTAGAATCTCTTTTGTGGAAAACGATGTCATCCCGCATGGTCTTTTGGAGCTTGGCTGGGATGGATTCGTTGGGTGCAGAGCAAGTTTCATAAGTAGCATGCTTTATTGAACTAACATACTCTTCCATTCTTCGGAAGCTGTCATGTGTGGGATAAGGTCCACCATATATGGCGTTGATTATGATCCCGTGCCTTGGGTTAGAAGAACCTGGAGCTTCCTTGGCGGCTGGTTGAGGCGTTGATGCCTGAGGCTTTGGGTTTTCTTCGGGAGGAAAAGGCTCTTGGACATATTGCTCAAGTCGCTTTTCGCGGATAAGCTTCTCAATTGCATCCCTGAGTTGGCGACATTCATTGGTATTGTGGTTGTATACGTCATGGCATTGGCAGTACCTCCCAGTATATTTCTCAAGGTCGGTTGATTCCCTGGTGCATGGCTTCTTGTATGACAAAGTGTTGCATGTCTCCAAGTAGATTGTTTCTAGATCCTCGTTTAGCGAGGTGTATGTCTCGAAGGCTCGGTAAGGGCCGGACTGCCTTGTCTCGGTCGGGGCCTGATCTTTGTTCCGGCCATCTTGCCTACCATTGTTCGGTCCTTGCCCGTTAGGACCTGCCCCCTTGTTCTGATCAAAGGGCTCTCCTACTTGTTTCCTTCTGAGGTTGTTATTTGCAGCGCCTGCTTGAGGGCCATTGGGGTGACTGGTGGCTGAGAATCTGTTGCGTCTTGCCTCTTCTTGGCATAAGTACTGATTTGTCTTCTCATAGAAGGCATCGAGGCTTTCGATCGATCCACGCCCCAAATTCGGAAGTAGGGAGGAAACTTTTGGCTAATTAAAAGAGTACGGTGCAAGGATCCAAATCTTTGACCTTGGCGAGGGCAATGTTGAACCTGGAGAGGTAGCTTTTGAGTGACTCAGCCGGCCCTTGGTATAAGCTAGAAAGGGTGAGGGAATTCTATGGAGTTGGTATGTGAACCTTGAATTGGTTGACCAACTATGTCACTAACTGGCCGAAGTTGTTAATGGAATCGAGTGGGAGGTGAGAGAACCATAACAGAGCGGTACCTGGTAAGAAGACTGGGAAACACTTGCATTTGACCGGATCGTTGCCCTGACTCGAGTCCATTTTTCATTCATATCGATTTAGGAAGTCACAGGGGTCAGTGGTGCCATCATAGAGTGGCATTTGCAGCATGCTGAAGCATCGCGGCCATTCAGCTTCATTCACCCTTCTTGTAAAGGGGTTACGCCTAATGTGCACTTCCCATGAATCGTGCACATTTCCTCGCATTTCCCTCATGATTCTTCGAACCATTTCTGGTAAGTGAGTCGGATGGGGATCCTCCATTGGTACCCATGGGTTTTGGCGAGGTTCTAGAGTTCTATTGCAAGGGCATCTTCTATGATGGACGTCCGGATCGTCTTCCTCCATATCCTCGACATCTATGATTAGGTCCTGGTGTGGATGATGAGGCGGAGCAGGGTGATGTGTTTCCTGTTATGGAGGAATGCGGGCTACTGGAATAACGACCCATCATCCTGATTACCCAACGTCGGGTTGTGTCGAGGAAGAGGTTCGTTTGTAGGACCAGGTCCATCATTGATGATCAAGCGAGAATGGTCTCCGTACTGTGCCCCCTCGCTATATGTGACTGTAGTTCGGTCGCCATTGCCATTACCGTTGTCTAGGAAATTGGTGTGGGCGGCGACGTTGTTGATGAGGCTAAACCTCCTCCTTTGATGCGGGCCCCTCGACTCGGAAGAAGAAGTTTCCGATTTGGTTGGTTGGGGTCGAGCATTGTTTCGAGTTAGTTAAAGTCGAACACGATGAGCTGACTTTCTTGGAGTTGTCACATAAGGTCGATGTTATTCCTTAATGCTTGATTAAGATCGATCGTTGTGTTCTCATATTTCTCATTAAGCGCGCGGATTTGAGCTTGTGTTGCGGGCGCTTCGGCGTCCATACTAGGAGGGACGGTTTCGTTAGTGGCCAGAATGTCCGTCGGTTGAGGTTGTTGGGACGTATCGGCCACGGCTGCAGCTGAAGAGCGGACCATTGTGTTCTTTGGTCACTTTTCCATCATGAGCGGACTCAATGGCAGGTTTTGCAAGGAACCTCAAGCTCTCGGGGGTCGAGATGACAACATGCGACAAAGGCGCAAAATCCGAATTTTCTCAGTGAAAGCACCAAATGTTGACGGTAAAAAATGTCATAAACACCAAAGATTCCAATTACTAGGAATAGTTAATTTGGTCGCATAGACAAGAGTAGAAAAGCAGTAATTAACGCAAGAGATTTATAGTGGTTCGGCCTCGTGAGGGGCATATGTCCACCTTGAAGCGTTTTTGGAATATTATTGATCACGAAAGTTTACAAGGTTGAGACCCTCTCATGACATCTCATTACATTTGTTTTAAAGCTAGATGATGTCATCTCTAAGGCATATAATGTCATTGCTCTCATATATGATGTCATAAATTTCATATATTAAATATACTAAGAAAAGGACACTTTTTCCCTTCTTCTTCCTCAAATAGGAGATGCCATTGATGGAGTTCTCTAGAGTCCCAAGGTCTCAAATTCCAACCCCTTTCAATTGTGAAGTCATGGGGTATTTATAGGAAAGGGAGTAGGTAGGAGTAGGTGGGAGTAGGTAGAAATAGGGGACCATATCCAGAAATTCGCACCTAGAGTCTGCGCATGCGGAAAATTCACACCTGAGCTCAGGGTGCGAAATTTCGTAGCTCATGGTTGCGAAATTCCGCACCTCGTGGGTGCGAAATTCGCGCGGAGGTGTGAAAGTCGTGCCTCTTGGGTGCGAAATTCACACCCTGCTGGGCGCGTATTTCGCATCCTGTTGGGTGCGAATTTCGCACCCTGTTGGGTGCGAATTTCGCACCCCTAGGAGGGTGTGAAATTCGCACCTCCCGGGGTACGAAGCTCGCTTTTCGAGGCACGCGAAGGCTACATGAATAGGTGTTTGGGATGCCGCGAGGCCTCTGTTGGCGCGATCCCTTTTCATCATGTTTCCTTCGCTCATAAGTGTCCCTCTCGGCTTTAGTTCCATGCGATGCGTTGAGTCGAGCGTGTCTTGTGTACTTTTGGAAATCGGACCAAAAAGCCAATTAACAAGCGTATATCGTTCCGATTAAGGAAGATAAGCCATTATAATGCCTGTGATTAACATCCATGTCAATGGGTTTTGGATTGATACCTCGAATTCCATAGCTGACATAGGTTATCACATTATGGTTATAGGAGCCGATCGATGTGTAGAAATTAGGTAAAGCCTAATTATGATATCTTGGTAGTTGGTGCAGCAATTTTCGTATATGAATGAGAATCCTATCTTATTTCGTGTTTATATCTTTTGCTATTTCATTTATGCTCTTTTGTCTATTGCTCTTAGGACTATTCATCTATCTAAATGCTTCCTTATCTTATGCTCATGCTAGAAATGACTAGAACTCACCAGACGTATGTCTGGCCTAATTTGTTTTCTCCTTCTCTCTTCCTTTCCCCCCAGGTTCATAGAGTGGAGGGTCTTAGCAGTGATTCTTGATTATTTGGTTCAGCTTGGAATCAGACTCTTTCCAGATTCATGTATTGGTTCAGTTCTTGGTTTTCTGATCATTGTATTGGCTTATGAAAGGGATAATTTTTGTGGTTTTACTTATGTACTCTGATATTTTCCATGAGTCAGTATGTTTGTTTTTATGATGATTATCTTCCTTTTTGAAATATATTAAGTATTGTGATTTAAATGCTTAGTTAATAAATATTTTTTAAGTTTTTGCTGTGTTTTACATTTCTATTCTGTGAATTTTAGTCTCTGTGTTGTTACTTTATACCTAAGTGTTTCATAAAGCTTAGCGCATCCTCGTATGGGTGACAATAAGGGGCGTGGGTTATCACATTTGGCATCGAAGCCAAAAGTTAAAAGATAAGATAAAAGTTTATGAAAAAGTGTTTTCGAAAGTAAAGAATTTTCAAGTAAAACTTATTTTTGAAAAGTATACCCTCAAGTCAATTACAATATTCCTTTGATCCCTTTTTGAATCCTTGTCTCTTTTCATTCCAGCAAGTCTGGGGTTCCTAATTTTCCGGAAGGCGTTCCCATTCCAGCATAGTTTTGTAGATATTTTGAAGCTACGGCGCCTTCCGAAGGGCAAGGAAATGCCCCACCTCCAGCTATAGCTGCGGTAGTTCCACCTAATCCAACGGTTAATTTCCCTAAGCTCAATAAGGATTTTTCTGTGATAGACGGTGAGCCATTTCTTGGAACAAAGGGTTTTGTTGATACTCGCAATTGGCTGAGAGAGACCGATCGTGTGTTTGGATAAATAGAGCTTGATGACCAGAGGAGGATTCAATTGACTGCCCGACAAATGAAAGGAGAGGCATCGTATTGGTGGGAAGTAGCTGAGGCTGAGCGTGCCATAGAGACATGGGATGATTTCAAGGACAAGTTCGAGAAGAATTTTTCATCGCAAGCGGAAGAAGGGATGCAGTTGGAAAATTTCTTGAGTTTAAAATAGGATAGTATGTCAATTAAGGAGTATGTGAACAACTTCAATGAGTTGGCAATGTTTGGCTTAGATCTGGTTAACACTACGCACAAGAAGGCTTTGAGATTTGTGAAAGGACTAAACTAACTCCTCCAAGGACTAGCGATGATGCATAATCCGATGGGAGCTGCGTTTGAGAGGATTTTGGATATGGCTCTTATGCATGAGGACGGAAAAGTGAGTAAGCAAGAGGATAAGACTGAGGTGGCCAAGATGGGTATAAGAGAGAAAAAGTGATGGCCCAAGAAAGGTGTAGTGAAAAGGAAGAGAAGCTAGATAAAGCACAGATCAAGAAGGAAGTGAAGTGTCATGGCTGTGGTAAGACGGGACACTTCATCCAAGATTGTAAGAAGACAACTAAGAAGGGTGCCTTTTTTCAGTGTGGACAGATGGGACATTACAGCAAGAAGTGCCCTCAAAGGCAGGGTCAGGGGACTGGATCATTCGAAGCAAAAGTTCATGCACTTGAGGTGACTCAGACTAGTGGTAGCAGTCAGAATAGAGGTAGGAAGGTCACTATAGAAGGTTTGATTTCTCTTTTTGACTTCCCATTTGGACCTTGTTTGATTCCGGTGCTTCTCATTCTTTCATATCCAGTTCTGTTGTTGATAGTCTGCACCTAGATACTTCTTTAGTTTCTGATCTAGTAGTTGTCTTGAACCCCATAGGATGTACGATTCACCTATCTATGATGTGTGGGGATTTAAGGATTTCTTTTCTTGGTATCGAGTTTAAGTGTGACGCATATGTACTAGGTTTTATGGGTTACAGGCTTATTTTAGGGATGGATTGGCTGGCCATGTATGGTGCCATCCTTGACTGTGATAGAAGATTTGTTAGCCTTTTGATGTGCCACAGTAGGCCTCTCGAGATTTCTTGCAACCCGCGAGGGTCAGCCATGCTTAGTTTCTTGGATTCCCTAGATGCTTCTGTCGACGATCTCAGTTTGGTTCCTGTAGTTAGAGACTTTTCGGATGTATTCGAGGAGGTAAGAGGGCTACCTATCAGGCACAAGATAATTTCCGGATATACATGGTGGAGAATGCTAAGCCTGTTGCGTTACCAGTGTGCCACATGGCTCCGAGAGAGAGAAGGAAGCTTAGTAAGCAAGTGGATGAGTTGTTCGAGAAAGAGTTTATTAGATGGAGCATTTTTGAGCGGGGATCACCAGTCGTCTTTGTGACCAAGGCGGATTGCTCTCTGCCTATGTATGGATTATAGGGAGTTGAACAAACTCACAAAGAAGAATATACACCCATTCCCATAGATATACGACTTTGTTTGATCATTTAGTGGACACTTTAGTTTTCTCGTAGTTGGCATTAGCTGTAGGTTTTCATCCGCTTAGGGTGGCAGATGACAACATAGAAAAGAATGCTTTCAGAACTCCCGATGGATTCTTTGAGTGGTTGGTTATGCCTTTTGGTCTAATCAATACACCGACGTATTTTGTGGGTTTGATGAGCCGGTTATTTATGGAGTACCTGAATAAGTTCATGGTGGTATTCGTTGATGATATCTTGGTTTTCTCGAGTAGCGTGGAAGAGCACGCCTTGCACGTGGGAGAGGTCCTCCGTACTCTCTGTACATATCAGCTGAAGGCGAAGTTTTCTAAGTGCCATTTCTAGCGGAAGGAGGCAAGGTTCTTCGGGAATGTTGTCTCTAGTGATGGTATAGCGGTGGACCCCGCTAAGGTTGTCATAGTACAGGATTGGAAAGCCCCATGAGTGCGATGGAGGTAAGGAGATTTTTGGGTTTGGCGGGATACTGTCGGAAGTTCATTAAAGATTTTGCACGGATCTCAGCTTCGCTTACCCGCCTAACAAATAAGAACCTGGTTTTTTCTTGGTATGTAGATTGCGAGGATGCGTTCTTGAGATTGAAGAAGGATCTTACATCATCTCCAGTATTGACTCTTCCTGATCGTACGAAGATGTTCAACGTTTACATGGATGCTTGTGGAACGGGTTTAGGTCGGTGCTTATGTAGGAGGGTTGGGTTGTCTGCAACGGGAGTAGGCAGTTGAGGGTGCATGAGAAGAACTATCCTACCCATGATTTGGAGCTTGCAGCGGTAGTGTTTGTGATTAAGTATTGGAAACACTATTTATTAGGTGAGAGGTTCGAGCTTTATACATAT